>CM069539.1:3295000-4495000 GCA_035773235.1 Eospalax fontanierii
CTCTCTTCACAACTGAGAATGATGTCGGTTCTAGGCTGGAGCTTCCCCTTGGCTGACAACACTGAAAACTTAAACAGTCACACACGATGCAAAGTGAGGCATTTTGGTATTTCGTAGACCACTGTCTCCAAGGCGAAACACAAGAAAAGCCTCCTGAATAGAAAAGTAGTAAGTCAAAGTACCCTGCAGCTCCACTGAATTAACAACATGCACTCTCTTATCTCTTTATTTGCATGTGGAGGGCTGGATGGGATGCACAGGCTGTGATGTATACGCACTGGTCATGACAACCCCACTGGAGTCAGTTCTCTTCTCCATCATATGGGTCCTGGGGGGTCGAACTCAAGCCATCAGGCTTGGTGGCAGTTACCTTTATCTACTGAGCTATCTCACTAGCCCAGCGGGAAAATGCCCTGGTTTCTTTTCTTTAACCATCTGTGATAAAGCTAATACTGTATTTGAGGACACACTAGTGAATTTTACACAGTGGCTGCAGATCATGAACTTGGTTAGCTTCCTTGAAAGCCTCAGCCAGGAGGAGTGTCCTAGCTGTGCTGCCATCACCATCACCGCAGCCACCAGCCACATGGGCACTGAATTTTAAGTTGATTAACATTCAAGTTAAGGATTTCGAGCCTCAAGTACACTACCCACGAAGTACGGAGACGGGGGTTCTGACTAGACCAGGCGATTCCAGACATTCCAGCACCAGGGGTGGGGCAGCACCTCAGACGCGGCGCAGTGCCTGCGGGGCACCTCAGAGCAGCGCAAGGCTATTTTCAGAAATGAACAAAAGCACAATGTGTATAAAACAGAGAAATAAAAATACAAGATTCAGACGTTTAAACTCGAAAAAAACCCATAAAAATCAAGAAATTATTAAGGTAAGCTGGAAGATTAAGATTCTTCAGTCTGAACTTTGTAACAACTTTAAAATCACTACAATGAAGGGTGGCTGGAGAGAGGGCCCAGAGGTTAAGAGCACTGGCTGCTCCTATAGGGGACCTAGGTTTGATTCCCAGCACCCACACGGTGGCTAACAACCATCTATAATTCTATTTCCAGGCGATCCAACACCTTCTTCTGACCTCTGTGGTCACTGTACAACGTGGGTATACTTAAACACAAACACCACACTCATATACATAAAATAAAAAACTTAAAAAATAATGACAGAAAATTCTCTAAAATGTTGAGTCAACTGTTATAAAGTAAAAAGGAACATAAGAGCATTAAAAATATTACTGACTGTAGTTGTGAACTGTTCCTCATATACCACAGACAACTGTCAAAATGTACTTATTTTTCTTTTAAATCCAATCATTTCCATCAAGAAAAGAATGTCCAAAAAGCAGAAAGCTATACTTTCTCCATGTGCCATGTACTCTGAGAGATTATTTACGAGCACTGTGATCTAACAACGCCACTAGTAGACGTTGCTTTGTTGGACATTATGACTGAGGGTTATACTTGAAGCAGTCAGCTGAGATCATGCCCATTAAGTAATTATCTACTGGAAAACAAAACACTGAAAGAACAGAGTTGAGTTATATTTAGAAAATTGGTCATTTTGACACTTAACAGCTAAGCAATTGAATAGATGACTTTATATAAATTAATCCCAATAGAAATTAAGGCATTTGAAAGTTATAAACTCTTAAAATTATGAGTTGTTAAGAGTAATAAGCAAATTGCTTGTCCCTCAAAGGCTGACTGCCAATGAGAATTAATTGCTACATTTTAAGCTACTAAAAGCTTTGAATGATGAAATTTAATTTATACTTTTCTTCAGTTCATGTCACTGGAAAAATGTAAAAGCAGAAAATGTTCTTTTTATCAATTATGATGTAAAGCTTCCCAGGTGTTTATTTTCATAAAGAATATCAATAGTAAAATGTGTAATTAATTTCACATAGAGATGCTATTTTTTTTAATGTCAACTGCCTAACATGTAAAAAGTTCTGACCACATGAAACTAACCTCACAGCTTTAAAGACATCCTTAGATGACAGTTTACTAGCTCCAACATTTTTAACCAACCACAATGACAAATGTCTTAATGGCTGAGTGAGACACTTGCCCTAAACAAAACGCTTACTGTGAACGTAAAAAGGCAAATGGTGGTCACACATCTTGTGCAGCAGGGCAGCCTGTCAAGTGCCTCTCACACCTCATCAAAGAAACTTCCTACTGCAGCAGATGGAGAACATTCCAGAGCCCCAACTGTTTGAATCACTGAGGTGCTAACCCTAACTGGTCCCACCTCAGTGCACTCCTGTGTCTCAGGTTCAGGGAACATCACCAAAGGGGGCAGAAAGCCTGGAAGGACCAGAGGACCAGGACGCCTGCTGGGAATAGTAATCTCTGGGCGTGATGGGAAGCTGCACCCACAGTATCTCAGCAGCTCGGCAACCTAACAAGACTGGCCCAGAACAGTGCCAGTCAATGTGCTGATGGGGAGGAGCCTAGGGAGCCCCCAAAGGTCATTCAATCCCAAGTTATCAGCCCAAAACACATGTACATACAAGCAACACTCCATGAACTCTGCAGGCTTTATGTATACATATATGTAACAGTAATGATTACTAATAATTAAAGGGTCATAAACTTGAGAGGAGTGGGGGGAAGTGGGAAGAGCTGGAGAGGGAGGGGTGGGAGCAGGTGCACGTAGTACTCATGGATGAAAACCTGAAAAACAAATTAAACAAGAAAGCTAACTGTAATCTAACGTGAACAGTCAGTTTTGGTTGCAATGCTCCATTGTGGCTCAGAGATGCTCCGTTTCAGCAGAGACACTGCAAAAGCAACAGGTGCAGACCACTGGTTCTGTCAGAAAGCACTGCTGGTGCTGAGGTTTGGGATCCTAGTAGGCAACGCCAGGCGTGACTCCCGCAGATACTTATGATGGTGTGTATTTCAGAAGGACAAATCAGACAGACAGGAATATACAGGGGTCCTTTAAAATCCCTGTCCACAGGGACAGAAAGTTGCTCAGAGGTCAAGGAGTTTGCTACAAAAGCACTCCCAATGTTCAGGTGTCACTGCTCCGCACTACTTCTAGAAGAAAAACAAAGAGCCTGCTCTGGAAAACCACGAGTGCTCCCGTGCTAGACGAGCGCAGGTGTCTGCCTCTGCAGCACTGTGATGCCTGGGGTCTGCAGTCACTTCGTGAGAGACAATGGATGCAGAGGACGGCACCACAGCCCTCCACATGCTAGCCTCCTTCATTTTACTTCGACCTAGTTTCAGAACCGCAGCTGTGCACTGCAGTGGAAGCTCACCAACACCCTAAAGAACATTCAGGATTGTCACTGTTGGGGGAATGTCATCTCCTTCTGAACAACCTCGGGGATGAGCTACTGACGACCGAGCTACAGAAGCCCATCAGGTCCTTCCTGGCAGAGCTCCATTTCCAGGAATATCACAAAGACCCTGCTGTAGTACAAAATTCACTCTTCTTCACCATACACACATATTTAAATTACATTCTTTTTATTTATCCATTTTTATTTTATATGTATGAGTATTTTGCCTGCATGTATGTAAGATGTACCACATGCATAAAATACTCATGTATGCCAGAAGAGGGCATAGAATCCCCTGGAATTGGAGTTAAGGACTACTGTTAGCCACCATGTGGGTGCTAGGACTCAAACCCAGGTCCTCAGCAAGAGTAGTCAATGCTCTTAACTGTTGAGCTATCTCTCCAGCCCCCAGATTTCAATTTTTAACTTGAAGTCTTAAAACATTTCCATTCAAAACACTGCATTCACCAAGTGGATTATAGCAATTTCTTTATGTCTTCCCTCCCCAAGTCAGCAGGCCCTGCAGACTGGGAGAGTGAACTGCTCTTCTTCAGGCAGTGTAGAGTGGAAACCAGCAGGATGCCAGCATGGAATTAGGGCAGTCCAAAGTCACAGCCCTCTCCCCTGTACTAAAGGGACGACCTGTGTGAGGGACTACAACGTCTACACAGAGCGAAGAGCCAAGGAGACTACACGGCTCTGCGCAGAGGAGCAGCTTCCACAGGAGCTTGGCCTTGGTCATTAACAACATCCCTGAAGTTTTATCATTGAAAATAGAGAGCTGGGGTATGATGGTGCATACATGTAATCTTAGCTCTCAGAAGGCAGGAGGACTGCCATGAGTTCCAGCCCAACTTGAGCTACACAGTGAGGCTCAGAGTTAGAAGGTGTCTGTATTTATACGGTGGTTCTCAACTGACAACAATCCTTCTTTAAAACTTCTGACTATAATGTACAAAAATGAAAAGCATTCGGTAGAAACTGTACTTGATCATAGCCAATATGAATGTCCAGACAGCCATTCTGGTTCTCCTCCTGTGGCATTCCATGCAATACTCACTGGACAACGTGAGAGGTTCAATTTATTTTAAAATGTTGCCTTTCTGTGGCAGAGTTTGTCCAACTGGAGGCTAATGTCAGCATCTGCATGGATTTGAGGTGGAGCTAAGTAAACTATGGTGTTTGGTAGGCTGTGCATTCAACCCACTTTTGATTTATGGCATTTTCAACTTAAAAAGGGTTTGTTGGATTGTACACTATTAAAAGTCAAGGAAAACATGCACACTGACTATGGAATCACAAACTTCTACCAGTGATGTAAACATACAAAGGTAAAAAGCAACTTAAAATACTAGGCTAGATCTGCAGTATCATCATTGTACTATTTAATTATTGAAACGAAAAGCAACGCTACAATCAGATTCACGTCCAGTGTCAGCAGCAATGAGCACACCTCTTTCCAACCGTCTGTGAAAGGCCACAAGCCTTGCCTGGGCTCTACCGAAACAGTATTTCCTAACCCCTGCAGTATTTCCTAACTCCTTGACGCTACTAAAATTCTACCCATTCTCCTTTAAGACTCATCTCGATACCACCTCCGTTGGTCTTGCTAACTTTCAAGTTCTTCTGTGAATTTAAACCTAGTCTTAAGATTCACAACAGCATTGCATCTTTCCTTACAGATATTAAGGTAAATAATTTCTATCACTAACTCCAGTACCACAGTACAACAAAGTATTTGTTGAATTTGACTGCAGAGACAGGAGTCCAGCTAGGGGCTCTTCCAGCCTGACTCTCTTCCTTGAGCAGTATAAGAACCTGAGGAAGTAAAAGTTCTCTGTGTTATTAGAAACATCAATAACTTAAATAATTCAGTGTAGGCTGCGCATCAATGCACTAGTCTCTGTGTATGAGCTGGATCACCATTTACTGATTTTTTTGTGTGTGTTAAAACAAATAGCACTTGCAATTTGCCAAAAACTTCCCCATGTTCTTAGAAACCAGTTCTAGTCCACATGCTGCAACACTAAACTTGGAAGGAAAGGCTCCTTTGCAAGCTTTTACATGTTGAACGCTTTCTTGACTGACACAGAGCTACAAAACAAAAGTATTGAATATGCTGTTAAAATTTTGGGCTAATGCTCAAGAAAGAGAACTATTAGTCTTTGTGCCTGAGATAATGCAAGCCCATAATAACTACCCAATTCAAAGCTTCATTATAATCCATACACACACAATATATTTCCTTACCACTAATTATAAGGTCCAGTTCCTCAGAAGTATTAAGAAGGGCTGTACATCTACAAAAATACTTTTTAAGTTTCTAGACTGTGTAACAATAAACTTTGATTTAAATCTTAGGAAGCTTTTGTTATTAGAATTATATCCCAACTAGATAAAGAGAAATTAAAATTAAAAGTTTTAGAAAGTAAAATCCCAATAGACATAATCACAGCTACAGAATAGTCTAGTAGTCAGTAGATGTCTGGAAGCTAACTAGTCTTTTTGGAGAAACAAAAAATATCAGTTGATTGTAGTTATCTTGTCATGGGAGAAACACTCCCAGAGTTTTACACCAAACTTCTATAAACCATCTTGACTATAATAAAATCAATGGGCTTTAGGTTATTCTAGTATAAAACAGAATGACTATTTCCAGGTCTTTCAAAACAGTAACAAAACACAGGTCACTTGTTCAACTCAGAGAAATCAGGGAAAATAAACCAAACATTTGATATCCACCAATTCACAAAACATGCAAGAATTTAGTTTTTAGCTTTATGAACATTTAAAAGAACAACAGAAGTTTGAAGGAATATGTTTTAATTTTTGCCAGAAACAGAAAATTGATCTGGCCCATGTAATGAACGCTTGTGAAGTTCACCTTTGACAGTTCATCAGGTCCTAAGACAGACTCAACTGAATTAAAACCATGAAGTGGGGCTGACAAGTGGCTCAGAGGGTCAAGATGCTTGCTACCAAGTTTGGTCCTGGAACACACATGGTCAAAGGAAAGAAGTGACTTCTACAAGTTGTACTTTGCCCTCCACACATGCATGGTCATACACACACACACACACACACACACACACACACACGAAGTAAATAGAAATAAAGGTAACAAAATGTTAAAAATATACAAAGCAACAACACTAAGAAACAAACTGCTTATATACATTTTAGTGTCAGTTCTCTTTATTCTCTTAGAAATAATTAATTCCAAACCTTTTTGATTATGTGAGTTATATTTATCAATGATATATTGCAAGTTAAATAAAAGAAAATTGAAAAATACTTATTAATTCACTGAAATGTAAAAATAGGTTGATGGTGCAGCCTGTGGCCAAGAACATAGTATTTCCAGGTTCCAGATTCAAGCAACCCTTATCCACAAGAAGAAAGAGCAAAACAAAAAGAGTATGTCCATTCTATACTAACACAAGTGTATTGTTTTTGAAAATATAATTTCAAAAAAAGTGAGGAAAGTCTGTCTACATTTGAGCACATATTTGGCTTAAATACAGGTGGAGTTTGACAGCTGCTCCACTATTTCTTCTGCTGCTGTATGTCATGATGGCTGAAATTCATGAAAAGAATCTGGCCTCACAAAAATATGGGGCTGAAAGACAGAAGAGTGTTTTCTAAGTTACTTATTGGTGTGTGCATGTTTGTAAACACATGCACGTATGCATGTGTGTGATGTGTGTAGGGCGGAGTCCACCTCCAGTGTCACTCCTCAGGCATTGTCCACTGCTGTTTGAATCAGGGTCTCTCATTATCCTGGAACTTTCCAGGCATGCTAGGCTGGCTAGCCGATGAGTTCCAGGGATCCACTGTCTCCCCACAGCTTGCAAGTGTGTGCCTACTGCCCCAGCTCTCTCAAGTGGGCTGTGGGGACTGAATTCAGCAGTTCACTGACTAAGATATCGACTTCTCCAGCTCAGAACAGCCTTTTTAGCTGTTTTCAGATAATTTTAGCCAATATTTGATACTAAAGTTTGACAGTTATAGCATTTAGAAGTGTGCTGCAATGTGGAATCTGAAATCCTATCAATTTTTTTTACAGTATAGAAAAGGATGAGGAAAATGGCTATTTACCCAAAACAACTTATATCTGACTTTAATGGAGCCTTCAATCTGCACGTAGTAAGAAATGCTGGTGTTAGAAAGACAGGTTAAATGTTCCTAAGAGGGAGAGGAGGAAAAATCCAGGAAAACCCCAGAGTTTTCAACAGTCTCAGGTGCAGAGAGTAGGGAAGGTGCTGTTCTAAAGAGAATCTTAAAAGATTTAACTATCAAATGTGGTGGGGAAAATCACCTCCAAAACACATTAAGCAGTGGGGGTAGATGAAAAGGGGCTGATTTTGTTAGGTATAATAATGGCACTGCAATCACCTAAGAGTATATCCTTATATCTTAGAAATAAGCACTAAAATTTGCAGAAGTAAAGGAATGAGTTTTGAAATTTAATTACAATTTCCTTGGCAACAAGAGCAACACAGGACTGATTTCCCAACACAAGTGGGAAATCCTGCCAATACTGAACTAGATAATAGGTGTGTCAAGTCCCATCTCTATGTTTGTATATCTTGAAAATTTTCAAGATAACTTTTAAAGTTGCCTAGCAAGGTACTTATTGAAGCCATTTAAATAAAGGGAAAGTTTTACAATACAATGAAGTTTTTGGTAATTTAAAATATAAATGAAAGGAGAATAAATGTTCCGTAAGAAAGCCTTATTAGACTGAAATTAGAGTGGGTGTGGTGGCACACCCCGGTATTCCCAACATTTGGGAGGCTAAGGCAGGAAGATCATGAGATGGAGGTGGAGGGCAGCCTGGCCTACAAAGGAAGTTCCAAAAAACCAAACCAAACGAAGACAAAATAAAGTTTTAATTTCATAAAGAGTTTTATTAACTGACTCATATTCTTTAAAGTTCGTGTGTGTGTGTCCCAGCACGTTTATACTTTTCAAACTCTTGACATATGAGTTGTTGTTCTTCCAAAGGACCTGGGCTCCCTTCCCAGCACCCACATGGTAGTTAACAACCATCTGTAACTCTAGTTCCAGGAGATCTGATGCTCTCTTCTGGCCTCTGTATGGCAGTGCATGTACAGGATGTACTTATATACATGAAGGCAAAACATTCATATACATAAAAATAAATATTTTTTAAAGCCTTCCAGATAAGACAAGTATTTAGAAAGGAAGAGAAATTTATTGGGATATCTGGAAAAGGGATATATTTAAGGAAATGATAATCAGGTAAAAGGAACAGCAAGCTGAAAGCCTGTCAGACGTGAGAATGAACGAGTCCTGAGATCCCTTGTGGAAAAAGACCAGAAACAGAGACCCGAGTTCCATCACGAACACAAGACCACAGAGGCCTGATTCATAAAGAGTGGGGAGTCATAAACTGTAGTCACAATCATCTTTAAGAGACAGTCCTGACATCTGGTGGAAAATGGACCAAGCAGGAATGGTGAAGGAGGCCAGTCTAACTACCCAGGAGAGAGATGATTCTGGTTAACAAGAGTACAGGTCTCAAAAAGGGTCATGCTGAGAGCATCTAGAAGACAGAATAGATTCGAGTGGCTGAAGATGAGGATACTAAGAATTCGGAGGTCTAGAATGCTTTAGATGAATGAACAGTGGAGACACCAACCACTATAGAAGAAACCAGCACAACGAGGCAGGATGGATTTAGGGCGATACCGATAATCTAGGGATACAAGTTTGCATGGCAGGCTGTAGAAGGCCGAGCTTTAAAAGATGAAAGTGTTGTCAAGAAGTGTTTAATTTGTCTCTAAAGGTCCAAACCTCGTTGTGCATATGAAACTCCAACAGGACAACTCCACATGAGGCTATTCCACCACTTGTTCACAAGGAATCTCCCTCGTTTGCTTCTTATTTCTGTAACCACATTCCCAACTTAATCTATCATTGTATCTCCAGCTACAGAAAGGACAGGAGGCAAACAGGGAAGAGCAGCAACCCTCTTGCCCTTTACCTAGCTTCCTGTTTCTCAGTGTTCTGTGCATGAACACTTCACTCCTCTGCATCAGTATCCTCGGCAGGCCTGTCCCTCAGCTGCTCTGTGCTAGACCTCTTTTGGACTTCCACATGTCTCCTTCATTATTTACTGCAATGTCACTAATTGTCAACTTGGTACAATCTAGACTTGCCCAAGAGCAGGCCCCTAAGACTGTCTGTGAAAGATTACCCTAATCACACCAACTGATGTGAGAAGACCTGCCCACCTCGGGTGGCACCAGTCCTTGGGGTTGAAGACCCTGGACCATAGTGTAGAGGGTCAAGAGCACGCAAGGCTCAGTGCTCTCTGCTTCCTGAGTACATTCTGCCTGTACCTCCTGCTGCGGGGGCTTCCCTATGAACTACAGCCTGGACCTGGGAGCTGAAATAAACCCTTTCTCCCCATCTGTCTTTGTCAGGGGATTTCAGCACTGCAACGGGGGGAAAAACAAAACGAGAACAAAAATACAAAACTAAGACAACTTAAAGGAGAAAGACTTGGGCTTATGGTTGGGATGGTTCAGCTCTTTGTGCTGGGGAATGTGTGTCACAGCAGAGCTGTTTACATCAAGGGAGTGCAGGAAGGGGCTAGGTCAAGATACAGCCTAACAGATCCACCTCCAGTGACCTACTTCCTCCAACAAGCCCTCCTCATACCCATTTACCAATGCTTCCTTATGATGCATCAAGGGGTTAATCTATTCATAGTTCAGAGTCTTCATGGTCTATCTCTGAACAAGCCAAAGTCACACCCAGCAGAGTGCCGATGATCTCCTAGACATTTCCTAGGTCAATCAAATGAACAGTCAGGTTAGGAATCACTATATTTGATTTCTGGACAATAACCACCTCAAACACAGTCAGGTTAGGCATCACTATGTTTGATTTCTGGACAATAATCATATCAAACATTGTTTCATCATCCTAGATTTGTATCAGTCTTAAAATACACACTGGGACACACATAAGCATAGGCATGACAGGATCATGGCACTCAAGACCTCACAGAAGTTACAGTTGCCTGCACAAGATCAAGTCACTCAACAATACAGCATGAAGTAGGAAGGGCTCATGAGCTCTTCCTGGCCCACTGAGGAGCATGGGCAGTGGATGGCTTCTGGGGAGGGAAAGTCACTTTTCTTTAAGGGTGTGGCCCTGGTAAGTGGAAGGCCTACATCAGGTGGTATATGGACAGTACAAACTGGAGTTGGAAGGGTTATTAAATTTTAAAAAATAAAGAGGAGGACTAGAGCGATGGCTCAGGGGTTAAGAGCCCTGGCTTCTCTTGCAGAGGACTGGGTTTGGTTCCCAGCACCCACATAATGACTCATAGCCACCTATAACTCCAGTTCTAAGTGATCTGATGCCCTCTTCTGGTCTCTGCAGGCATGTCACACATTTACATACATGCAGGGAAAACATTCATACACATAAGATAAATACATTTTTATTTGAAATATTTTTATTCATTTTTGTTTTATGTGTATGAATACATTGCCTGTATGCGTGTGACCGCACTTGCGTCGTGCAATGCCCAGAGGTCAGAAGAGGGCATCAGAGCCCCAGAACCCCTGGAACTGGAGTCACAGATGGTTGTTAGTTGCCATGTAGGAGTTGGGAAACAAACATGGGTCCTCTGCAAGAGTAGCCAGTGTTCTTAATCATAGAGCCATCTCTCCAGACCCAGATAAATAAATCCTTAAAAATTAAAAAAAAAAAAAAAAAAAAGGACATGCTGTTGGGGGATAGGGACGGTGGGGTGGGTCTGGGAGGGATTTAGAGGAGGAACTAGGGGTGAGTATGATCGAAATATACTGTATGAAAATCTCAAAGAAAATAAAAACACTAAAAGAAGAAAGCCTTTTCCACTCCAGTTCATTGTGGGTGTCTGCTGAGTCCTCTGCGGAGCTCTGTCAAAAGTTGCTCCGTGTTACACGGCACTTGTGATTTCATCAGAGTGGGAGCCAAGGAGGTTGCCATCCAGAGAGGAGAGGGACAAGGCAGCTGGGCTGTGACAGGAGTCCCCTCCTGCAGCCTCCCATGCATAGCCTCTTCACTCATGGGGAGGTGGTTCAGCAGCTGGCCAAAGGGCTCTATCCCTCAAGTGGGTGTGGACAGGCATGGAGCCTGAGGGACAGGTGGGATCACCGACTGTGGGCCGGACACACGGTGGGTTTTGTGAGGATTTTTCATTTGCCATTGCTTCGGAGCTCCAGAGGTTAAGTCTGTTTAATATAATCCAGACCCTACAATCCAGTCAATGTCCCATTGCCAGAGTATAACCAGCATAAGCAACAGACCCTGACACAGTCCTAAGTATGTACTGAGATTTTCAAGTTTGTTGCAATCTGAAGATCAGCATAGTCACTACTTTCCCAAGAGAAGGAATTGTCCAGACTCAAATAGCTCATGTCAAGCACCACCAAAAGCAAGGTGAGTCCTTCTGTCCGGCTGTCAAGTGGCACCTGACAGGAGACATTCTCGTACCTTCCTTTTGGCATATTGTGATTTTAGAGATCATAAACACTTTTTAAATTTCCTTTTTCATGAGACTCAAAGTCAAAAGCTGACTGTCCGTTGCCATGGAGACAGTTCTATTTAAGGCACTATATTAGTCCTTCCCTCACAGAAGTCAGAAATATGGTCAACAGAAAAGTGTCTTTTCCCAGGGTTTGTGTTAAGTATCTGCATCTGCTTTGGGGACAGCCAAAGGTGAGAGAACGTGGACGTGGGGAGGTGCTGTAGCGGGGTTGACTCTTTCCTGAGATCGACACGGGCTCGAGTTTGGCACTATAGGGTCACATAAGGAAAACACTCAGCAACCAAACAAAATAAAATTAGTTATGGTGGCTGCTGCTTTAGATAAAACTGTTAACTGAGGCAACCTGTGTTCTTCACAGAGCTACCTTCTGCTTACTAAGGATGTGTAAGTACACACTCATGTGCATGCACATGTGTATACCTTAGGTTTGCTCTTAGTTTGTGACTTCTTGATGTGAACTTCTGATACTAACAAACTGAAAAGCTACCATAAATGAAAAAAAGTCCTACAATTTAAGTACATATTTGATCTTTCAGAACTCAAAACAATAAAAAGTACCACCCCTAAGTCTGTCTTTAGGACAGATATCCTAATTTCTCCTTTAAGGAAAAACATTATTTTCTCCATAGGAGTTTAAAATATCAGTCTTCTTTCTGGAAATAAAAATAACCTAAGATGGAAAGCCCTATTAAAGCCTGCCAATGTTAGAAGGAACACACTCATTTTTATGTAAGCAAGTAATTTCAAGAGCTATTTCTCTTGATTCAGCCAGGACCAAGTTTCCAAAGCCCAATTCACTAATGTTCAGAATCTAGCAACAACAAAACAGGACATAATTTTCCTATGGTGAGAGTATACTGTACCTGAAGATCTCACATCTGTGACTTTGTTTTAAAAATAGGCAAAAAGAGGCTGGGTGTAGTGCTGTACACCTTTAATCCCAATCCTTGGTAGGCAGAAGCAGGTGGATCTCTGTATAACTGAAGTCAGCCTGGTCTAAAAAGTGAGTCCCAGGCCATCTGGGGCTACAGGGAGAACCTGTCTCAAAAAACAAAAGAAAAAAAAATAGACAAAGAATCTTTCTGGCTGTATAACCAGTATTGCCATCATTATCCATAAAGAAGAGGACTTTAATACTAATTAATTTGACATAATTTCCTTTTCTTCACCACAGTTTTTTTCAAACCATAACAAACGAACATGAGATGGATAAAAACTGTCAAGTACATGGTTGATAATCTAGCAACGGTTTCTAATCTTACAGTGCACAGGGATCACATGGAAGACTTGTTAGAATACGCATGTGTGGGTGGTCCTACCCTCAACCGTTCTGACTCAGCAGATGTGGGACAACATCCAGCGACTCAAGCTCCAAGATACCAGTGTGGCTGTTCTAGAAACTCCTCAGAGCTTCTGTCCTGACACCACACAAGCTCACTCAGCCTTCGGAATTGCTATCATCTGTCAATAATTTCATCTTTCTCCAAATGAACTTCTGGAAAGAAAACCAGTTCCAGTTGCGAGATGAGTCGCAGTCAGTTCTTGTAATGAAAGGATATTTGGTTTTGTCAAGACCAAGTTTCTTCCCACAACTTGCTCCCAAGTGGCTAGATTACTGACTTGAGGGGCAGTGATAGAAAGGAACAAACTGGAGCACAGTGAAGGGCGCAGCCCTGTGACCGCACTGACCTCAAGGGGCAACCCCGCTGCTAAAGAGGACTATAAAGGAAAGACATCTCCCTGAGTGGGAAGGTGGGCGGATCCAGGAGTGGAGGGTGACTGTGATCACAACACACGATGAAAGTCTCAGAGAGTTAACAAAAACACTGTATTTCAAAAGAGGAACTTCTTGCTTGTATGTAGGTTTCTCTTAGAAATAACTCAAAGCCAATTGTGCATTACATATGTTCCAGAAAAGGCATGTATTGCTTTCTGTGAGCCTAATCCAGCTTTTCCAAGGACTTAGATCGTTATCTTAGAAATCCTTTATCTTGAATTGATTGACATACAATGGACTTCACATTATATTTTACTTTTCATGTGCTCTATAGCTTTTGCCAAACAGTCAATTATCCATAAACACTAATGCACATTAAAATGACTATATAAGGTAGAATGAAAGGAAGTAGTGTTTATAGTAATAGTGTACTCTTGTCTTTTTTTTATGGGTCTGTAATGTATGCCTGTCACTGAAGAAATGATGGACAAGTTAGGGGTTAGAGGACAAATGACCTCACTTTTATGACATCAGAATACTTTAAGAGTAATAACATGGTACTTTATTAAATGCAGAAAGTACTAAGTGCATACTGGTACAATTCATTCAAAGTCTAGCTGCATTCTGAAGAGAAAGGCAGACTACCTGTGGTAATTCATGGCAGTACTCAGTAGCTGCCTGGCATTTTAAAAAATCCTTTTGTTTCTATAAATATCTGAAGGCAAAAGACCACTGAGGTGTTATGCAATTCCTTTTATTACCATGTCAAACAGGTTTTCTGCAATACCTCTAATAAAGAAAATACTTAGGAAAGAAAATAAAATAAAATCACATAGATATTAGTAAATAACAATCAGGAAGTCAGGTAAAAATACATAAATATCAATATCACACTTGCCTTCAAAAAATCAAAGCCAGCCAGAAGAGGAACATTTTCCACTAAACAGTTGCTGGTATATCAAGTTGTTGCTGTTATTCTTAAGTGAGTTACTTATTTTTTTTGTACAAGTGTTTTGACTTACTGTGTGTATACTGGTATGTGGGTCACAGTGATGAAGGCCTGAGGAAGGCACGGAACTGCCATGTGGGTGCTGGGAATCAACCCAGGTCCTCTGGAAGAACAGCAAGTGCTCTTAATCCCTGAGTCATCTCTCCAGCCCCAAGTTTTTTTTTTTTTTTTTAAACTAGCATATTGATTAGTGAATATTTCACAAGATGAAAGAGACTAAGAAATATCATCCATGTCAATGTACCGTTGAGTGCATTTCATTCTCCCACAGACGAGCAGAGCGAGGGCCAGTCAAAGGGCTCCTACAGATCTAAATGCTGACTGTCCAATCCCCATTCAGGGGGAATGCTGACTAAATGGGCCTGAATCACGCACACTGCATGGCTGTCACTGCCTTGCCAGCAGATTTCTACTCTGAGACACATCACATACGAATGCTCTTATGCATCGATAAGCCTGATAAATGAGCCGTATTATAGTCAGTGACCAAAAACTGATGTCCAATTTAAAACTTCTTCCCCATCCATCAAAAGTTTTTGGAGTAACTCATTTTTCCATTGTTAAGTTGGCATCCATCACTTCTGCTCCTTGGAGAGGCTGCCACCTCCTGAACTACCTTCCTCACAACAGTGCCCAAGACCAGCACTCACACCCTGCACTGAGTGCTCCCTGGTCAGCTCTGGTGGATGTGGGTGACACACTTCTTGGGTGCTTATGTTAATGTCGGTTAAGGAAGGTAGGTAGGGAACTAAGAGTAAAACAGAGGAAGACACACACTTTGGATCTATCTACGGTGGGACAAGCACTATGCTTCCGAGTGACCTGCAGGCCTAAAATATCCCTTAGCCCAGCACAGAAAGGACACCACCCTTTTTAGACATTAAAGGGCGCTTTAGAAGTGAGGGATGGAACTGTAGCCTTGAAGACGCTTTCGAGACCCAGAAGTATACTGCAAAATCACCACTGCTGTTCTTCCCGTATCTTCTGGTTAGAAGGACTTGTTAGAAGGACCTGATTTCTGAATGAATAAACAAAGTAATGGAAATATTCATATAGTACTGAATGGCTTACAAATATGAACAGCCTAATTTTCTTGCCTAAGAATGTGAGGGTCATTTAAAGGAAATAGTATTTGATACAGATACATAATATTATTAAAATGAAAATCTAAGTTTTCACCAAAAAAGTGTTTCTATGTCTGTTTACTTAATATGTATTTCCATCACTTTAAAGAGTGCCAAATACCAAACAGACTTACAATATAGTCAAATGATAGTTGCTGGTTTAACTTTTTAAATTTATTCTTTTTATTGTATTTTATTTGTATGACTTTTGCCTGAATGCACGTTAAGTGCACCCATGTCGTGCAATGCCTGTGTAGGTCAAAGGAGGGTGTCCGATTCCCTGGAACTGGAGTTACAGACAGTTGCTGGCCACCAAGTGCATGCTAGGATCAAACCCAGGTCCTCTTCAAGAGGAGTCAGTACTCTTAACCTCTGAGCCATCTCTCCAGCCTCCTATACTAACTAGCTTCCTTCCTTCCTTCCTCCCTCCCTCCCTCCCTCCCTCCCCCCTTCCTCCCTCCCTCCCTCCCTCCCTCCCTCCCTCCCTCCCTCCCTCCCTCCCTCCCTCCCTCCCTCCCTCCCTTCCTTCCTTCCTTCCTTCCTTCCTTCCTTCCTTCCTTCCTTCCTTCCTTCCTTCCTTCCTTCCCTGTTCCTTTCTGGGGATTAACCCAGAGTCTTGACACACTGCACAAGTAGTCTGCAATTGAATTATACCCTAGCCAAGGTAATGTATATGTATTCAACAGCTTAGCCTAAATAATATTAAAACCTACATCTTACAGCTACACTTAGTAACTCCACTATATAATAACATCTCCTGAGATTTAAATTAAGCTCATAATGTATTAAAACAATAAAACCATAACACAGATAGGTACTCTACAGTCCAAATGAGAAGTCACCAATTTCAAATAATATACAAAAGCATTTTGATGGAAAGAATTTGAATAATTGTTGTGTGTGTGCATTTGTGTGTGTGAAAATCAGTGCCCTTTCTTACTGTTAGTGAGGAAAGAGTTTCTAGAGGAGCTGTCACTTCATCAGCACTCACTTTCTTCTCGAAATGACGCCTAGTGGCTAGTTTTCCAGGCTACTTCAGTAAACCCTACTGACAGGCCTGCAGCATTCATAGCATTCTGCAACGCAGCCACAACTTACCCTTTCTTTAGGGATCCCTCTCCCCAAACAAACCCATCTTAAGAGTGCAAATGGTGGGTGAGGGCGATGGCTCAGTAGTTACTGCTCTTACTGCTTTTCTAGAGGTCCAGAGTTTGGTTCCCAGCACCAAGTGGTGGCTCACAACTACCTATAACTCCAGCTCCAGAGGATCTGATGCTCTCCAAAGACTCCTGCACCACTGTGGTACACACACACTCACACACACACACACACACACACACACACACACACAAAGAGGTAAATATTATTTAAAAATAATCAAAATGCTCCAAGGATGTAGACTTCATCAGGTACAGGGAGGCTTTAAAAACTGGGGAAAGATTTCCTTAACACAGAAGCCAACCTGATAGAAATAAATATTCACATTCTTTCTTATCTTCAAAAAGCATTGCAAATTATTTTACCAAAAACTAAGATTACTTCCTAGAGGTCCCGTTCAAGAAGGAGAATATCCAAAACTCATAATTTCTAGACAACTTTTTCTAGCAGTACTGATTGAATCAGTTCGATTAAATAATGCTGTCTGGCTGGCAGGAAGGGGGCCGAGTATACTGTGAAGTTAGGAAAGGACAGCCTGGGATCAGGAAAGAGTGGCCATGTGATAGAGGAGGATGTTAATGGAGATAGAGGCAAAAACTAAATAGACTAAAATGTCACTAAGAAAGTGTTGTCTGACACGTACAGGCCCTGGGTTCAATCCCAGTACAAAAGGAAAAAAAAAATCACTCTGATTTGTTTCTTGACTTAATCTTATGACTAATCTTATTGTCTTAAAAGCATTATGACCTAGATCATTAACAGTCTCATTTAAATCAAAAATGAAAGAGTGTATCTAATTTGAGATCACTCCCACTAATTTCTTGATCCACTGATTCTATTCAATTTATCTTAACAGATTTTGCAAGTTTTCTGCATTAAGAAAACCCTATAGAATATGGTGGTACTTGCTGACTGTGCCACCCTTTGGATCTCAAACCAGTTTCAAATATGTCTGCTGGTACTTTGACCCTTATTGACTTACTGAAGCTCTTTAAGCCCCCATTTCTTTACCTTAAATGTGAGTAGTGGACTGGGGCCATGGCTCAGTGAGTAAAGTGCTTGTTGTACAAGCATGAGGATCTGAGTCTGGCTCTCCAGCATTCATGTGAAAGCTAGGCTTGGTAACACCTATCTGTAACCCCAGTGCTGGGAGGAGGGGTAGTGGCAAGTGGCAGGAGGATTTAGGGGCCTTGCTGGCTGATCATTCCAAAAACTAATGTGGTAAGTGATTGAGGAAACTAGTCAGTGTCGATCTCTGATCTCCACTGGTTTTGAGTGACAAAATCCAAGTTTTCTCAACTTACCACTGAGTTCCAAATAAAGAGCAAAGATTCTATAATTTTCATATCTATAATATTCTAGTCTCCTCAGGGGCAACCAATATAGCGGCTCACAGAGCAATAGATTCATTCTTGGGTAGATCTAAAAAGTAAAGGGTAGTTATGGGTAGTCAGTGCCTACAAAAGTTGTTTCACGGTTATTATGGAAGTGCTTGATGGCCAAAGGGCCTGCAGCCAGCATGGGAGTCTTGCAAAGAAAGGGTTTGGAGGAGGAGGAAGAAAAAACTAAATAGAACCTGTACCAAACAGGAACTTTCTGAGGTGCCTATAGAGAATTGTGAAGCTTAAAGACATGCCCTTAACTCTTCTCAAACAGCCACTCCTTCTGAATACTAGCA
Organism: Eospalax fontanierii; assembly: GCA_035773235.1. NCBI lineage: Eukaryota > Metazoa > Chordata > Mammalia > Rodentia > Spalacidae > Eospalax > Eospalax fontanierii. Next base: position 3,313,567 of record CM069539.1, read on the forward strand.
GAATCCAAGAGGTAGAATGTATGTTCACACTAAAGCAGTGACCTCTTTACAACGCTAAGAATGACTATAGCTCAGACTGTATCCTGACCCTCTTACTGTTCATGAAAACTCTCTCCAAAGACTAGTATGATAGTTAATTGGCCACAAAGATGATATAATAGCAAAACATATAATAAAACAAAGAAAACCAAAAGCAACTCAGGCACCAGTATCTTTTATATTCTCACATCACCCTTGTTACTGCACTTCTGAAAATGCTCCTTACAACAGCAGAACCAGCTGGAAAGAACACACATCAGACATTTAGGAAATCCCAAATTTTTATTGTATTTGCTGTACTGTTCTCTAGCCACTGTAAATATACTGTCAATATTTATGTATTCAAACCAAAATCTCATTTTGTTTTTTTATAAAAAGCTTCATTAACCAGGTCCCAAATAGGAGACCATCTGGTAAGAGGAAATTATATGTAACTTGTTATTGCTAATTTGGTATGTGAAGCACAGTAATGCCGGGTAACTGGACAGCGTGTAGTCCACGGAGTGGAAGGAAGAGGATGGGAAGGCTAGGAAAGGCTTTGGAAGATGTCAGCAGAGTCTAGACAAAAATATTTGAAAAAGAAATGGGAATCCCATGTCACCTGCAAGCACAGGGTATAGTTTTGAATGGCATGCTGAATTCTAGATTTAAGGTAACTGACAGCAAACACATTACTGGATTTTTTTGGCTGGTAAGGTATTTCTGTAAATGGCTTGTTTCACTTCCTGCTTCCTGTCACAGTGGTGTCTGAGAGCAGGTTTAGTGCTGTTCGTCCCTTGGGGCTCTAGGAACGGAGGGTAGCAGATCCTTCTCCTATATCTTCAAGACCACAGTACGGGTAGCTGATGGCACCACAGTCTTTATGCACTGGTACGTCACACCTGCATCCTCCCCCTACCCTAACCCTTTGATGCATGCGCGTGTGCGCACACACACCTACACCTTTCCTACAGCTTTGAGGGAGGGCCAGGAACCCCTCTTTTAGGCTGCCCTTCCCCCATGTACAGGGGTAACTGTACCTCCCTTTGTTACAATGCCTGCCAACAGTATTTCTACTGACACCTCTTTAGACTGACCTGCACACTTCTCAGCTTCCAAGCCATAAGAGCAAACCCTGTTACTTTCCTTTTCGGCCAAACATCAGTCAATCAGAACAGAATGGACATAATCTTGACCTGCCCTTTCTTCAGTTGTTGCACACAGCAGACAGAAGAGTCCTTCACAGCCAAGCCTTTGCCCTGGGCCCTACTTTCTACCATGTAAAGGGATGCTCATCAAAATCCGAGGAAGGTCATCACTGGTGATCAATGTCTTATCGTGGTAGAAGAGAAACTTCTAGAAGTGCCAGGCAGTGTTTACAAGTGTCCCCATCTGGAACAGAGGTGACTGGGTCGGCCTTATCCACAGACTGTCACTGCTGTTGGCTGCTGGCCTCCTCCACCGAATTCCCTTTTACACACAGAATACTCTACTGTCAGAGTCTCCAACCTGGAACTCAGGAATGCTACCTTTGATGCCACATCCAAAGCTTAAAATGAACCTTCTGAAACTATACCTGTGAACCTAATATGCTGCATCACACAGAAACCCATGTGTCCATCTTGCATTTTGAATGGACCACTTATCTCTCTATGTGAGTTTGATAAACTCCTCAAAAATGAGCAATAGGATCCTGAAAATTCAAAGACAACAGCTGACAATGTTCACAGTGAGAAGAAAAGCCAATCCAAGCTCACACCCTCTGTGATCTAACTGGCCACTCCTTGGCTAACCGAGGGTCTGAATAGGAAATTTCAGACTGGCTATTTGGAAAACATTGGTTCAGGGGGTTCTGTGTTGCATTTAGAGTATCAGAAAATCACCTCTAATCTCAGGAGGAGAGATGATATTTTTCCAAAATTTCAGATTTTCCTTGCAGCTGAGACTTATCATTGACAAGTGATGTCATCAGTGATTTCCTTTGAGTTTTCAAATTGCACTGCTCATTTTAAATAAATGTTTACTAAATACTCAAGTCTAAAGAAACAAAGTCTATCAGCTGTTTTTTTTTTTTTTTAAAAATTTACTTATTCATTCCTTTGATGCTTATGTGTGTGTCTGAGAGTATGTATGTGCATCACATGTGTGCAGGAGCCCAAAGAGGTGGGAGAAGAGGGCATCAGAACCTCTGGGATTAGAATTAGTACAGGTGACTATGAGCTACCTTGTGGGTGCTGGAAACTGAACCCCAGTCCTCTGTTCTTAACCACTGAGTGGTCTCCCCAGCCTCAGTCAGGTGCTCTTTTGAGCACAATGAGCTACATGAAGAGCTGGCTGGTTGGACTCCACCGAAACCACTACGCATATTTGTCCCCTAAACCACCATCATGTCGTGCAGAGGGGCTGCACACATACACCTCCCACTTACACAGGTAAAAAGACAGATACTCAAGAGTAAAGATATCACAAAACCTAAATTTTTACTGCTTCTCCAGGACGTTCTTGAGTAAAGAAGCAATTTGTTGAGCAGCAGCAGTGAAAACACTGGCTGCTGAGTGGTGCAATTCCTGGGCATTTAACTACGCCCTCACGCTTCTGTACACAGCGCACAAGGGTGAAGTCTTCATATGAATACAATTTTGAGCGTGTCTCAGACACATTCTCAAGAGTCTGAGGACCAGATCTGAGAACTGTTCCTTCATTTTAGTGAGTGAAGAACCAAATACATGTTCAAGAATGAAACAAGGTTTGTTCCTGCCCCTTCAGCTGCTCTGCCAGGATAGGGCAAGACTTTCCTATATCCAGTCTTAAGTACCTGTGGAATGCAGTTATTCCCTGGCAGTCTCCACAACTGCAGGGGACAATTCAGTTTCATCGCAGGGCAGAGCCACAACTTAGAATGCATGTCTTAGCTGTATGACAGAGACTGTCACTTCAGCCTTCTCAGGTTATGAGAAAACCCTGAGATTATGTCAAAGCACTGAACACTGTAAAGGTCAATGCCTCCCAAGGAGAGACTGGGAAAAACAGGGGTGGGAGAGAAGAGTAAGGAATGGTCACTGCTACACTTTTCTAAACAGAAACAGCGAGGAGTCCTTGATTTCCCCAGATTGTCTCACAGTTATTAGGCACAACATCCCTAACTCATGGTCTTTTCAAATGAAACACCAATTTTCTTTGTTTGCTTCTGTCAGAGGCAATTTAATTTAATTATCTGAAAATCCAAAAGCAATGTACTGCACTACCCTTTAAAGGAGGAATGTGGGGGATGGAAGGGGACGAATGGAAGTATAAGAGCCAGAGAGAGCAGAAAGGCTCCTCTCAAAAGCACCAGCACTTCCTCTTGTTTACTAGCAACAATTAAAATTCCTTTGAAAAATGGCTTTTACCCAAATTACTCAGTATGTATTATTAACTGTAACTCCCTAACACACAGAGAGCTAAAGCATTCTGGAGAGACGCAATACATATTATAGGTTTGTTTTCCCATTCTTGCAGAGTTACACTTAGGGTCTGCACAGTACTTCAATACATTGTCTCTCTCAAGCTACAAACCAACCATAAAACAGATAGAAACCATTGTTCATTTTAGAGGAAAAACTGGGCTTCAAGTTGTCCAAAATGAAAGGACCAATGCCAAAGATCTTAAAAATCATGGGAAGCATCAGACTCCTTTTCACAGACTCCCTCTGATATTGAACTTGAGCTCGGAAGCGTACAAATACACAAGTTTAGTAAATATTCTAGTTACACAGTAACATCTGTAACATTCGTTATTCCAAGACACAAAGATGAGTAGATGTGCAGAGCAAATGACTCTTTTATGAAGGCTGGTGTCTTCCCAGCCAGCGGCTCTTCCTCCCAGTGATGCGACAAAAGTTCTGACGTGTGTACAAACACAACAGAACCAAGGTAATCTAAGGTCCTCATAAGAATATCTTGGACTGGGAATTGTCCCTCGGTGGTAGAGGGCTTGTCTACAATGCTCAAGGTACTGGGCTCAAGCTCCAAATGATGATAATAATCATTCTGTCAGAAAAGATAATTGTTACAGACTCCAAATGTGTCAAAATTATGTGTACATTATGGCATATGTATATTTTAAGTTAAATTTTAAAATTTGAACACTAGGTTGAACATGAAAATTTTAATGTAAATCAAACATTTTAAAGTATCTTGTAGATTCACAGAAAGAAGTCTGAAAAGAACTGCACAATGGTTCAGTGTAATACGTTCATTACTTGGTCTCTGTGCAGGTCATTTTAAGCTTAAAAATTAATTAAAAATGGCCTCACAGGGGCTGGAGAGATGGCTCAGTGGTTAAGAGCACCGGCTGCTCTTGCATAGGACCTGGGTTCTGTTCCCAGCACCCTAATGGTAGCTAACAATCATCTCTAATTCTAGTTCCAGGGTATCTGACACCCTCTTCTGGCCTCTGAGAGCACTGCACACATTTGGTGCACTTTCATACATGCAGGCAAAACACTCAGATACACAAAATAAAAACAAATAACTGTCTTGCAATAAAAATTCTGAAAGACAAGAAAGCTGGTCAATCAAAGATGGCTACCTGTGCACTGCATAAGTGAACCCACTCCCTTGGTTGATCTATGCATGATTTCTAATACTGACCATGTTGATTACATAAGTCAGGTTAACATGGACTGTTTTAATATTTCCATTTTACTTGGAGGTCTCTTTGCTTATCAAATATCAAGAAACTGTCAGAGAATCGAGCTGTTTAAGGAAGGCTGAAAATTACGATGGATACACCAAGATGCATCACTGGAACTACCTGGAACATACTGGATTTTTCAGATGTGTAAGGCAGTGCTGCACACACACACTCTCCTGGCAACTGAGGCAGGAGATCAGGAGGTTCAAGGCTAGCTAGCCTGAGTTACATAGTAAGTTTCCAGGTGGCCTGTAGTGAAAGCATGTTTTTACAAAAAGGAAAGAAGTTAAAACATTAGATCCTTTCATTTACACTGCAAAGTTCTCATCGCTTGATGGGAGCAGTTCAATGCGTGTTCATGCCGGAACTCCCCTTTACTACTCGGGCAGGTAAGTGGACTGGCGGCCACCTGCCTTCCTTAACGCACCGCGCCACTTCACTTCTGAAATTAAGGGCTCAGATTCACGTAGTTGTTACTGGAACTTCCTCAAGTAAAATGCTTTATATTTCAAAACTTGCTAAGTTCAAGGAGTTAAGTAGCATTTTCCCTCTTGATAAAAAGTTCCCTAAACTGTAAGAGACCACAGAACAAGCAGACTTGGCGACAGCTATGGATGTGATGTTCCTGTTTTCTGTCTGATCTTCTATGTGCTTTACTGTGACCCAAGTTACCAAGCTAGCTACTTTTTAATACTGCAACAATTCTGTTTTGCAAGGCAATGAACCAAAACTGTGAAGCCACTTGTAAGAATAAATGTGATTCATATATAATATGCAACGCAGTCTTCAAATATTGAATTAAACCAAATTATTTCCTTTGAAGGTTAATTCAGTTCCTTTTGAAGTTCCCTCAGAATTCAGCATGTTGCATAAATTAAGCTGCTTCCAGACAGAAAAAGGGCTTTCTACCACATACAAAGGTGAGGCCCTTTCCTCTCTACTGAGAGGGTATACCAGCAAAGGGTCACTGACAGGGTGCACATGATGTTCCTTCTTCCACTATGAGCTACACCCACCCAGAACCCAGAGTGCTCTGACTTGCTTATTACTGACACCTCAGTAAATGGAAACAAGCAAAGGCAAACTCGCCCACCTGAGCTTCAGATGAACCTTACAATTAATAATCTATCAAAGTAAAAACGTCAGTATTAGTAAATCTTTGCCCAGCATTTCTAGAATGATGGAAAATTTATGTGTTAGACTCTGATTTCTTTCAAGAGTACTTCAGGATGACAATCCTTTAAAGCTTCAAACATGGCCAGGTCATGTCTTAACTGGTACAAACAATTCTTTTTTCCATCTAAATTTATTTCATGCCACTACATGAGCCTAAATTAAATACCCTGTAGTCACTGAAAACTGGAATACTGGCAATTATAAACTACAAAATCCCATTTTGCACATACTTCTCTCTTTTAATTATGGCAGAAGTGAGGATGGTCTTTCTAATCGAGAGAGAGAGAGAGAGAGAGAGAGAAAGAGAGAGAGAGACTGACTGTTGGTGAAGCCGTGGATTCAGAGAACAGCTCTCAAAAGAAAAATGAAAAATGGCATAAAGTCCAATATTAGTTCCAAGGAACCACCAACCAAACAAACAGCCACAGCATTAAAACCAGAACCAAGTCAATGGTAGCACCTTTCTCCATACTAAGCTAGAAAAACACAACTTCCTCTCACTTTACTGAGCTTAAATTTAGTCAAGCCAGTTTCAGTAACATTGTTTTCCACGCCAAAGACCTATATTTAAGAAATAATTTGTAAAAGCTAAATCCAGATGCCATCCAGCCCAGCAGTGAAAGAGTTAACATTCAAGGGTGCTGACCTGAGCTTCTGATCTAGTACAAGTCTCACAAGCGCCTACAATGGGCTGAGCAAGTACCAACTGTAATTTGATCCCAGAGTTTACGGAAAAATAACAGCACAGACTCAACACGCACATTTAATAAAAATCTGTTTTAGGAGAAACGTACCCAGTAAACACAACGTAAGGTATATCTAATTGATTAACTTCAAATTTGCAATCCTTTTGCTGTCCCGAAGCTCTCAAATAAAAAGGGGAAAAAAAAGAAAAACAAAACAAAAAAATCAAACAAACAAAAAAAAAATCCAGCCCCACTGCAGGGAAGAGAGGCTTGGAAACCAACTTTGATTGGCGCTTGGCCTGACCCACAGAGGAAGGAAAACAGGTTTTGGACAAAGAGCGCAAATATTCGAGCTCGCGTCTTAGGTGCTTTGCTTTTGCAATACATAAAGAACAGTCCTAAAGGGGCCGTAGGTAGAGAACTTGACAAAAACGGCACCGTGGTCATCTGGGCTCTCAGACTGCACAGCTCAGCAACTTTAATTCATTGGCGCTGGACAAACAGGCATCTCACTTAACGTTTTCACTACATGCCATGTAAAAGCAGTGTGGGCAACAGACGAGCTGCACTATTCAAGGAGCTCCTCACCTCCTACTAAAACTCTTTTGGGTCTAAAGGGGCATTTGTCAACCTCGCTCTCCAGCACCCCATCCCCCACAGAGCGATTAAGTCAAGTAAGCTCAACAATACTGGAGAAAACTTTCTATCCCTCCCTCTGGGAAGTCAAAGCAGCCCCTGGGTCGGATTTTTCTGGATCCTCGCCGGGGTGAGGATGCTAAGGAGGGCTAACCCCACGTCCACTTCAGTCTCCACCTTCCCAAACCCCAGCAGAGGCTCTGGAAGATGGAACAGGGTTCCCCAAGGGCATAAAGTTCAAGAAGCCTTCACGGTGCCTTTGGGGACCCAAGTGTGAACCCCAGACGCCATGGCAAGGATGCCAAGGCGGTGCTGGGCACTTAGGCTAGGCAGCAGCAACCTGGTCTAAGCAAGCACCCCGAGAGTGCGGCGAAGGGGGAACCCGGCTCCTCGGTTCCCAGCCTCCATCCCCCAGCACGGCCGCCGGCCCTCGGTCATCCCCGCACCCGGCAGGTGGGCCGAGCCCAGGGCCCTCCGCACCCCCGTCCCCGGGACTCGGTCAGTCCGCGCCCAGGGTCCCCCACACCTCCCGGGCCAGGGGCTCGCGCCATCCGCCCGCGGGCCCCGCCGCCCGGAGGCCCCTTTGAGCCTCGCCCCCGTGAGCACCGGCCGCACCCGCCGGGTGAGCCCGCCCGCCGGCCGACGCCGCGCCGTACCTTCCGCAGCACTTTCCGGCAGTTGGTGCAGAGCAGATAGTTGGCGGCGGCCGCCGGACTGCTGCCGCCGCGATTCATCGCGGCCACGCCGCCTGACAGAGCGGCCTCGGCGCGCTCGGGGCCGGGTGTCAGGCCGGAGCCCTCGGCCCCTCGGCGGCTGTCCGGGATCTCGGCGGGGACAGCGGCCGCGGCGCTCACCGGCCGGGCGCTGCGCCCGCCCCCATCCCCAGACCCCCGCCCGGCCAGCCAGGACGAGCCACCGCCGCTACCGCCACCGCCGCCGCCGCCGCCGCCGCCGCCGCCGCCGCAGCGCTCAGTGCGGCCCCGCCCCCGCTGCCGCCGCCTTCAGGGCCGCCGCGCGGGGCGCCGCCCCCCGCCGCCAATCAGAACTCCCGGCCACGCCCTCGTGCCGGCCGGCAGCCAGTGAGCTTCGCGGGGCCGGGCCGAGGCGCTTCAGCCAATGGCGGCCGGCGAGAAGGCCTGGAATCTCCGGGCAAGTTAAGTTTATCTCCGAGGCTCGGAGAGAAGGGGGAGGGCGAGCGAGCGGGTAGCGCGGCGGGCGGGGTTGAGTCCAACCAATGAGAAGCGAGGGCGTCGCTCATGCAAATGAGCCTCCAGCCCCGCCCACTCCCCCTGGTCCCTGCGGACGCGGAGCGCTCGCGAGCCGGCCAAGACCAAGCCGAGCGGTTCCCCGTCTTCCGGGGGGTGGGCTGGGTGCGCTCTGGATGCAACGCTCCTTTCTTCCGGGCAGGGGTTCCGCTTTCTCTCGGCCCACCTCTGGCCGAAGCTGTAAGGAAGACCCAGCTCACAGCACTGAGCCGCCCGAGGTCTCAGAGGTCTTGACGCCGCGTTAGGTGCGAGCCTGGTGCCAAACGACCGGCCCGAGAGCGGTAGGAGGGGCGTCTGCACGGCGTGGCCCCTCGGCGGTGACTCCGCCGGAGGAAGCGGGCTCCGCGTCCAGTCCCGCCGCTCGGTCGCCCGCCGCCTGTTCTGCGGTGGGAGCAGAGGGGCGCGGGGCGAGCCCCGAGCGCCTCCCAGTCGGCGGAGCCCGCGCGGTTCTCCGTGACATCACCGGTTTTCTCCTTTCCCGGCCTCTGGGGTGCCGGGTGGATGGGCCTGCTGCTCGCCGAGCGGACCGCTGGTCTGGCCTTCTTTTCGTTGATGAGCTCCGGGTTTCCTCGGGGCTTGGTGGCGCGTTCTCTGAAGTCCGAAAGGCTCCCTGGGGAGCTCGCGAGCTCAGCAGGTCACAGCTGCGAAGCCCCACGGTTTAGCCCAGCGTGTCCCGCCGGCATCGGCCCGCAGCCCCTTTGCAGACCCGCACCTGGAACCAAGCCTGCAAAGGAACAAAGGACGTGGAAATCGGCCCGTGTCCCCTTCCAGTAGACTGGAAGCCCCTCGGTCCCGAAGAGTTCTTGGTTAGATGGCTAGAGATGCTGAGAGCGCGCTTGACGCTGGGTAGACGAACATATGTGACCTGGATGGCAGTGGTGCAGGAAAGATGCTTGACATCCAGTTAGAAGAACCTGTACATGCGAGAAAATTCAACGAAGGAAGGAGTTCCACACGCCCTCCATTGAAGAGAACCAAGAAATCTAGGCAGAGTTCACAGGCACGGTTTTCTGAGAACCGAAACACACATGCGTCCCCATTCTGGTAAATTTCTTGGGCTGGATTCCTGGCCTGTTTTGTCTTTTAAAGCAGATCTTGTAAGAGTCACATTTTAAAGGGGAAAATTGAAGGATGAAGTGGATTTTGCTAAAAAGATTAAATTTCCTCAAACAGTGATTTTGCTTCATTTTGTTTTATATCCTTTTAATGACGTCATCCTTCCTTTTTTCTTCCTAACAGCAAAAATCCTTTTGCAAAGAGGTCTTTTACATTCTTTAATAAACCCCAAGAAACGGTAGCCCAAAGAGCCCACTCTGGCAGGATTAACGCCCTCTAATAGGATTGCTAGCTCTTCCCAACTGTGATAAGCATCTTGTCTCTAGACCTTTGTGAGCTGTTAATCGGTTACTACAGCGTGATAGCTGGTTATGTTGAAGCATGATGTCTGCACATTCTCCTGAAGCACCCAATACCAGTAAGTCTTCTCAGTGTACAGCAGTCAGCCTTTCTGGTCCTTCAATCTGCCTCCCATCACATCGTCTCTATCCTCAGAGAATTCAGCTCCTAGAAGCCCCTCCTTTCTTCTCAGATCCTCCATCAGCCTTCATTGCCTTCCTCCATAAGCCTGCTTGGGTACCATGAAGAGACTGAATCTTACAGAGTGATTTGTCAACCCAAGAGCACTCTGATGATTTAGAGGGAAAGTAATGAAAGCTAGTTGGTTTGATTTTACACAGAACAGGAAGAAACGCCACCCTTTTGTTATCTGGTATGTCTAAAACAGGAAAGGAGTTCAGAAAAGTAGAATATGGGTGAAACCTGCACCCATTGTTGGAGAATTACCTTTATGTTTTGCATTGTGGGAGGGAGGTGGGCACTTGAAAGTATGAGAGTGTAGAGGAAAACTTAGAGGGGTTGGACTCCCCACCATGTGGATTCCAGGGACTGAACTCCGGTTGTCAGGATTGGCAGCAAGTGCCTTTACTCTCTGAGCCATCCTATTGGCCCTATGTTTTAATTTTTTGTTAAAAGCCAAGATAGTATTTTATTAAACATTTTCATAATTTTGAAACTCATGTCATAATCATTTTGCTGTTTTAAAATATTCTTCCAGGCTACATTGTTTTACAAGGTGTGCTTACTATCACAGAGCTTGGACAACCGCTAATTGCTCAACCAGTACTCTGTGGCTGAGCGTTTAGATGGTTTATTTCTGAGCATGAATGTATTTTAAGACCCTTCTTGGACACAGAAAATATTTTATGGGCAGGTTGGAAAAAGCCACAGGTGAGAGCAATCATTAGAATGTACAAATCTGATCTGTCCTCTGTGGTAGCGCACCTGCCTCTACCTTGAGCACCCTCCTCCTCTGCCAAGTCATTGATTTTCTTCTATTGAAAGATTTCCTGATGGACTCAAATGCTTGTCTCAGCATCCGTGTGCTCAAGGCCTCTTCTTTATCATCAAGCTCAAGGCTGGAATGACAGAGTAAACTGCTTTCTCATCAGAACTCCTGGAGGGCAGAGATGGAGTTACATGTCCAGGGCATCCTTGACTCCTCAGGTACTCACAGCTAAGTGCTTAGAAAATCCTAGAGAGAGGAATAAGCATACGTTCCTATTTCCAAACATTATTGCAGGGCGGGTCTTTCAAATCTTTAATACTAAATCTTATAAAAGGACTCAAATATTTTGAATTGAATGGCCCATAAAACTACTGTAGAGCCGAGAGATTGGGACCCTGCCTGTCTGTCATGAATTCCCTGTTTACTGCTTGGGACTTCTTTTATAAAATGAATGTTCTTGCCACAAATCAGGTGTGTAGGGAGTGCTGAGGGACATTCTGTATGATCACCTCTCTTGAAAGAAGGCACCCAGTTAAAACACGAGGTGACTTTGGGTTTCTCTAGAGACCCTCGTTCTGCTGACTCACCTAGTTCTGCTGACTCACCTATTAGCCCTTCTGTATAGTTCCTAAGACCCAGATAAGAACATCATCAGTGAAGGTATTTTAAAATGCTGTTCCTGGGCACTATAGGCCTTTTTTTCTAATTTTTTTTGCCTTTTCACATTTCTCTCTCTCTCTCTCTCTCTCTCTCTCTTTGGATTGCAGAAAAGGTCTACAATATTTACAAATTTGCAGATTCTGTAATTTGTTTCTTGCACAAAGGAATTTGCACTTCACACAGTTGTAAATTGATTGCTCCCTTAGAGCTGCTAATTAGATTCCTGCTCTGCTCTTTCCTGTAACCCAAGTCCAGTACTAATCTAGGAGAGAAGGGAGAAGATAAGCTCTGAAAGGGCCAGGCCTTACCTCCCATTCCCTCCCCTCATCACCCAGGCCTCTGACAACTGTTTTCATCAGTTTGTTTTTTAAAGTATAAGTAATATTCCCAAAGTCCAAATCCCACTAGCTCTCTCCTAACATGCTGCCTTGGATTTTCTACCCTTCACCGTAGTAGAGCTTACTACGAGGGAAAGCCCTACATATGTGTGTGTGTGTTTAATAGCCTGATACCACTTGACTTAATACTTTAAAAAATGAATTTAGCTTTAAATATTAATAATTTAGGATTTTTTGTACCCAAACACCATATTTTTGAAACCTCTGCAATCTGGTCACACTGGGCTCTTTCTTCTTGCGTGCTCACTGCGTAGTGTGAGCTGCTGGGTTTAGGCATTCACTGTCCGCATCAGTACACTCCCTGCCACTCGCCATTAGCCACATTTTGTTTGTATTATTTTCCTAACCTTTAGAGGATTTTGTCATCTCTGTAAACCCTCTGACATGTTTATTGCTTAGCTTTAGAAATAAAAGTAAACCTCATCTCCTGACTCTCACAGGTGTTTATGTGGGTGTATCAAGTGTTCTCATGGTGTATGACAATGCTAGGTATCCTGATGTGTGTGTATCAGTGCATGTGGGCGAGTGTGCATGTGCACGTGTGTTTGCATGTGTGTCTCTGTCCCACAATGGGAAAGATGCTTGAGTAAGAGCAACTATGTGCCACTAACCCCACTCCTTATCCTAATTCTGCCAAGATCCCGACAAAGGCCAGAAGAGGCCATTGAATTCCCTGGAACTGAAGTTGTAGAGGGTTGTTGGCTACTGTGTGGGTGCTGGGTATTGAACCTGGGTCCTCTGCAAGAGCAGCCAATGCTCTTAACTGCTGAGCCATCTCTCCAGCCTATTTTTTTTCCTTAAAATCAAAATAATACAGGTTAGGAGAAATAGCAATGGACAGAAGATGAGGAAACACAGGACTTAGTAGTGTACTGCTGTGAATTATGTGATACCAACTTCAACCTGTCCAATTCTTTAAGTGTGAGTGCTGAGTAAGTTGGGAAAAAAGTGGATCCAGGTTTTGTAGGGTCTTGAGGCATATAAGAGGGGGCCTTCTTTGAGAAAGAAAGAGTGTTAAGGGAAAAATTAGTTACAAAATCAATAGTTATTTAAAACAAGCAACAAAGTCAGTGCATTTTTCTTTATTTATATCATGACTCTTTAATTGAATTTGTGAAATTCAATATATTTTATTGTATTTCAGCCCTATCTCACCCTCTACTACCCCCACCCAATTTCATGTACTCTGCTGGCATTTGTCTGGCTTGAACTTAGGTGGAACTTGTACACACTATCACGGCTGCTGTCAATTCAGATGAGAAACTGAGCAGCTCTCTGGAAAACCCTGTTTCCTTGTGGTCATCCACCACTTCTGATTCTTACGCTCTTTCTGTCTCCTCTTCCACAATGATTTCTGAACCTTGGGGGGTGGGCTTGATATAGGTGTCCTCTTCAGGGATAAGCAGTCTGCAGCCTTTTATTCTGTGCACATTGGCCAGCTGTGGTTCTGTGTTAATCACCATCTGCTGCTTAAGGAAGATTCTCTGCTGAGAGTTGAAAGATGCATCAATCTATGGGTATAACAATAAGCCATTAGGAGTCAGTTTAATATTATATCTATTTAGCAGAATACTAGTATTATGCTCTCCCCTATTGCCTGTGCTCTGTCTACCTCAAGTTCCTGGCCTGATATCAATGTCAGGTATGGGCTCCATCCTAACAAGCAGACCTTATGTCCAATGAGAGAGTGATTGGTCACTCCCATAACATTTGTATCACTATTGCACCAATGGGCATATCTTGTCAGGCCAGTTATTGTAACTCACAGGATTCACAGCTGGGTAAGGTTGATGATTAATTTTCTCTTCAGGTAGCATACATAGCACTTCTCAGCACCGTGAAATCTAGCCAGTAGAGGTGCGGCTTTGAAGTCAGCACCAGCTTGATTTTTCCTTGCTTGTTCTACAGTACATGTATATAGTGTCTTCAACAATGCAGTCTTATCATCAACTTCTTGTGGGTAACCAAGGCAGGGCCAATGACATTGGGGTTTTCCTTTGCTAGTTTATGGTGTCAAGTAGGGGCAATGTCTCCCTGTAATAAGATAATTCCTTTTAATCTTTTAAAATAATGTATATGTATATATTTTAAGAAGGGGCTAGAGAGATAGCTCGGCTGTTAAGAGCACTGGCTGCTCCTGCAGATGACCCAGGTTCAAGTCCCAGAACCCTCATAGTGGCCAACAGCTGTCTGTAACTCCAGTTCTAGGGGAACCCAGTATCCTCTTCTGACTTTTGTGGCCATTGCATGACATCAGTGCACTTACAAATTCGCTCATACACATAAGATAAAAATAATAAATCCAATGTAGAAAAAGAAGCTTCTATGATGGCAGGTCTCCATATGGTTTTTCTAAAGGTTTTCAGTGTTAGTTTTCCCTCCTCTGCCCTCTCCTCCACCCTGCGTCTCAACTCCCTGCTCCATTTAACGCTTCCTGCTCTATTATTTTCAAACCTGAAAACTGCCACACAAATCACAAAACCAAAGAACAAAAAGTTATTTTACTTATATCATTGTGGCTGAATATTCTGACATCCTCCCTATATGCTAATGAGGTTTGCAACATCATCCTCTTTGAAGAGAATAGAAGGACACAGTGTTTCTCCTTGCATGAAGTTCCAGGGTTGAGTGCCCAGGAGACAATATCATAAAATGGCCTCTGACCCTTCACCTTGGCTGTACAACACCTGCTGAACTGGTCTGGTGGGTGATGGGAGTGTCCAGGACTCAGTCTCCATTTGGGACCACTAGACATGACCACTACATACAGAAATGACTATGATCTCCATGCAGATAACCCTCTATGCCTAGACTAAAGTATTGTCATCTTAGACTTGCCTTAACCAGATAGATAAAGATAACCCCAGCTATCCAAGGCTTCTACCACAAGGGAAAGTGGGGAAGGGCAAATTGGAACTCAGAGAGACTAGAATCTTTGCCAGCAGTGGGAAAAATAACTTGCTTCTGAAACTTAATTTAAAAAATATACCCACATTTGTACATGGCTTGAACCTCTACCAGGGCCACTAAGTGGGCCAGTCATGGTGATAGATCCTAAAGTTTAAGTTTCATTAAACTCTCACAGACCCTTTGACAGGGTGTTAATTTTCTTTGTTCTCACTGGGAATTCCCTATTAGCTGGGTCATCTTGATAGCCCAGGTTCACTGTTCCAAGTTCTTTCGATAAAAGAATGCAATATTATAGATAGAAAATTGCATTTATAGTGTCCTTCTGCCCTTTTCATAGATCACATGAAATTCGTTGGCTGTCTGGGTATTAGAAGAGAAGGGTGGATGGACAAACGGGAGACTGTACAGGAGACCAAAGTGTTTGAACAGGGTCCAGCCGATAGCACAGAGGAGCTAGCTGCACTTGTCATCATAGAAGTCTTAGAGGAGCATTTTTCAGGATCTTCAGGGAATCCACACACAGGACAAGTAGGTTTGGAGGAGCTCGCGAGAGCATTATCACCTGCGTTGCATTTTCAGAAGTCTGAGCATGGCTGTGCTGCTGCAGGACGCCAGTGTCTTCAGGGGCAGCCCCACTCACTCGGGTATTTCCAGGACTCAGTCTGAGAGGCACTCAGGAACTCTTTGATGAAGGCGAAATGCCCTACAAGTTGTAACTGAAATCAAGTGTACATATCATTTGGCTAACTAAAATTCCTAAGTTGTCTTAAATTATAAATGTATTTTCCTTTTTAAATTTTATGTGTATGAGTATATTACCTGCACGTGTATAAGTGCATCGTGTTCTACAGTGCCCTTGGAGTTCAGAAGAGGGTGTCAGATCCCCTGGAACTGGAGTTACAGATGGTTGTTAGCCACCAAGTGAGTGTTGGGATTAGAACCTGGGTCCTCTGTAAGAGCAGCCAGGGCTCTCAACTGCTGAGCCATCTCTCCGTATTTTCATGCAAGGGTAAAATTGCCTTGTTGATCTTGTTAGCAAGAAGATAATCTTTGTTGCAATAAATGACAATAGCAACAGCAGCACTTTAAGGACAGAATGTTGGCTTGAGATGATGCATGCCTACACCAGTTGCAACCTTGGAATCCCAACAGCAATTTATGAATGTCTAGAAGCCCAAATGTTTAAAAGAGTGTGCCTTAACGTCTATGCTATCTAAGTAGTCCTCTATTCACTCTTGGTTTTTGAGCCCTTACCAAATAGTAAGTCCTGGCGATGACCTGATAGAGCACAGGTTTATAATTTACTAGTGAAACTGAGATACAGTCTCTGCATTGGTAGTGAAGATAAAATGAAAATGGAGAACAGAGGGAAAAGATTGCTTGCCAAGAACTCAGGGAGACCTTTCGGACATTTGTGCCTGTAACTAGATGCCTTTCAGCAGTATGTTGGAGGTATTTGAGGAAAAATTCTTATGTTTTAATGTACTTTACAGTACCAACAAAAGATGGGCATAGTAGTCCCTTTTCTGCTACTGTGATAAAGCACCATGACAAGGCAACTCAGAGAGGGAGGTTTATTTGGGCTTATGTTTCCTGAAGGGTAACAGTACACCGTGGTGAGGGGACACAATGGTGGGGCACAGTGGGGGGTGTGGACGGTGGAGGGGGAGGCATGGTGGCTGGAGCAATATGAGTCGCACATCTTCGACAGCAAACCTGAAACAGCAAACTGAAAGTGGGCCAGGCTGTGAACTCTCAGAGCCCACCCCCAGGGATGCACTTCCTTCAGCAAGGCTGCAACTCCTGAAGAATCCACCACCTCCCAAATAGTGCTGCCAACTGGGGACCACATGTTCAAATATTTGAAGCTATGGGGGACATTTTAAATTCAAACCACCATCCTGGGGTTGGTTCCTCTAAGGACTGGAGAACAGTGGACAACAGTTTAGCGATGCAGTTGCCCCCTAGCTCCATGTTCTTAATTCCTTCTTGCATTCATGGACATGCTTACCACATGCAGGCACTTGGTTAGTCACAGACATAGAGTGAAGAGTACAAGTCAGAATTTAAAACAGCCATGAAAATGGATTTTAAACGAGCAACACCATGTATAATGGCGGAGAAAGCACAGGCCTGGAGGGAATTAACTTCAGGGGACTGCAGTCTAGTGTAAGCTTCCCAGAGAAGGTGAAGTGTAAAGCCAAGTAGTGGGCTGTGTCCTCCCTCCCCTCCAGTGCCACCGAGTTTCCCAGCCAGGAAGCCCTGTCCATATTCAGCTGCCGTCTTAACGTCTCAATTTCTCCTTTCAATGTAGTTCATGCTCCTTTCGCAAACCTCTCACGGACCCTGGCTTTGTGTTGCAGCATTCAGATTTTGTGCAGTGTGAACTCCCTCAGTTGTTTCCTGTGATCACTGTCCCTATTAAAGATCCATTAGAGTCTTACCTCAATCCCCTTCTCTTGATTAAAGAATGTTTTTTTTAAAAGAATATTCCTTAACTTTATTATCTCACATTTATCCAGTGACACAGCTGAGGTCCAGTTGTATGTGCACAAGTGGTGTGTACGCACCACTTCGAATACACACATCTACATTAAAACTGTAACGAGCTTGAAGATTTTTATCTCTGATCTGTGTTCTTTAAGCTTAATATACCATACTGTTGACAATCTTTATATGGCAATAGAAGAATCCACTCCAATATGCTGAGAACTTACTGTATACCAATAACCTGCATACATTATCTTGACTAATATTTATAGATTCTCCACAAAGTGGTTGTGCTCTATTTTGCATAGGAGTCATAGGGCAAAAGTCTAGTGATAATCACAGCTGTTACAAGGCAGAGCTGTGATCTGAACCTGCACTCACAGTGTTAGATGCCCCACCTTGGCCTTATTGGGATATTGCGAATATCCTTTTAACAAATTCTTTATGTTAGGTTATCAAGCTCCCTTTCTGAGTGGCTATCTGTCATACATTCACAAATATATTAGGGCACCTCTGAGATACCTACTGAAACATACACCAAAGGACTGGGTAAAGAAGTTGTCCTCATTCCCCATTCTAATAGGTTTAGAACTTTTAATATTAATTTTTTGACATTGACCTATGTTATTGTGTATGTCTGTGGCTGGTGGAGGTCAGAGGACAACTTGTACCACGTGAGTTCTGGGGATCACACCCAGACGGTCATCCTCAGTAGCAGACGCCTGTACCCAATCCATCTTGCTGGCCTCCCCCATTCTAATATCTTGTTTCCCACTGATATGTTACCCTAAAATGAAGCAACTGATGATCTCTGGATAAGGAAAATACATTTTAAGCTAAAATTCCAAATGTTTGAGATAGTCTGGAGAGCCCCTAAGAGCACAGTTGTCATGGAGATGTAGTGACGGACATCGACAGGGGAGGTGGGCTGCCACTCTTGTGCTTCATCAGGACAAATCTGTGTCTTTTCAATTAGTCAGGATTAGCTACTAAAAAAATGAATAAACTGGTTTCCACATAGCCCGCCAGCAGGCTTGGGATACTTCTACCAACCTGTCCCAACCATACCTTCCTGTATGGAAACATTCCTGATGACCTTATTCCCGAGCTCATGCCCAAGCTCTACCTTGTACTGTCCTCTTGTCTTGGATCAGTGGACTAAGTTGATTACTTCGAATCAACTTATGATTCGAAGACAGCCATTCGGAACATGACCATCCATCTGTATAGAGTGGTTTAAAATGACGGTCTTAGGTAATCAGTTTCCTTTCCTGCAGATTTGGCATTGGGAAACTAAGGCACTAAGCCAGTTGGCAGGAGAGTCAAATCATAAGAGGATGGCATGAACCACATGTAAACTAAGACGGAATCAAAGGAGATAGAGAGTAGAGCGAGTTTGGGGAAGGAGGGTGGGTTGGGAGGAAGAAAGACGCCAGTCTCGGAGTTGTCCTAAGTTCTGGTTTGTTTCCATTTCTGGGACCTATTTATCCTTGTAATAATTCCTTCCCTCTACTAACCGTGTAACTGTTAATCTGCTTCTTCCAACCAAATGAGGCTGACTGAAACAGTCTTCCTTCTTTTCTATGTGAAATATACTCTTAATTCTCATTAACAGAAGGATGTGAAAGTGAAATATTCCAAAAGAAAGAACCAGAATTTACAAGGCAGAAAGCCCCACGTCAGTTTTTGTATATGAAAAATTTTTTCAGTTTCATGAAGAAATGCTATGCAAGCCCCTCAGCCTCTGAGAACCTTCTTTCTCCTGGTTGATGGACAGTGGCCAGCACCCTTTACCCACACTGCTCTTCCCTCTAGGCTCGATGCCAATGTGCTTCTCATGTGCCCCTCTGTAAGTTGCCTGAAAAGATGTTGAGAGGAAGGTTTTCACCCTTCCCACTCTTTTTCCTTCATTCAGACTTAATTCCCTTGGGTCCAGTTTAATAATTTTCTAGAGTTTATGAACCAAAAGATAAAAAATGTAAAAACAAACAAAAATCAATGCTAAATTTATTCAAAAATTTCTGAGAATTTAGTAGTCAAGAAAAAAGATAAAGTGATTAAGGGCAGCCCTGTGTCAAGTGTGCAGAATATTCACCGATGCACTGTCCCCACTGGATGTGAAGGGGCCCAGAAAGGTCCTGCGGCTTTGGAAATACAAAGCTGTATAGATGTTTTCATTAGATCCAATTTTCCAGATGTGGAATGTGTCTGAATAACTAGCTGATCTGCTTCTATTGATCAACCACTAGCAACTCTGGTGTTGCTTAAAATGATAATCAGAACCAATCAGATTCTTTTCTTGGAGACTTGGCTTTGGGAAACTGAGACACTAAGCCATTTGGCAGTGAAGTCAGATCCTGAGAGGATGTCCTCACCCATGTGCAAACCCAAACTGAAACAGAACAGATAGACAAGACCAAGGCCTGGCCTCTGGTCCTGGTGGAGGCTGGATGGAAAGAAGACTAAGGCAGCTTTACAGGAGCTGATCACAACAGACCTGGAAGTTTCTGGGTTTTCCTTCTATGTCTTATTCCTTATCCCTGCTAGAGAGCCTCTAGCTCTTTTCTTCCTCTCTTGAACCCTTTTCTTTCTCTTGTATGAACGAATTCTTAGGGATGGTGACTTTGGAAAACAAAGGAAGCCCTTCACTCTGTCAGTGGTAACTTTCCTCACAGATTTGGTAAAGCAGAGCCTGTGGTCTCCCTGGCATACCAGGAGGATTGTATTTGTGCTGCTGATGGCATAGTGCTATTGTTTTATCTATAGGTCACCTGTCACTCCAGACTCCACTTCTCGGTAAAGACTTTACAGAGTCTCCAGTCTGCCGGGAACTAGAATGCCGAGGAACGGAAGCAGACGGAAACTCCCGGATTCTACAAGCACAGCTTACTGAGACCTGAGAGGGATCGCCTAGGACTTAAGTGTGAAACCAAATATTCTTCTGTAACTAATATCTTATTCAATATTGTTAAAAACTCTTTAGAGCTTACTTTATAGGGTATGTAAAGATTACATGAAAGGATATATGTATAGTATGTAGAACAGGGTCCTTCCTATGATGAGCACTTAATAAATGTCTATTATTTTTACTATTTAAAAAGTTCCCTAGAGTGCTGTGAATGAGTAACTGCTGAATCCTCAGACCTAAGTGGGACATCTGTGTTAACCCTCCCCACCAAGGCTCAGGGAACATCATGGGCTGGGGTAGAAAGAGTTCAAGAGCTGTGAGATGGGGAGGTGCTGTGCAATGCTGTCGGTCATCCGGACCTGACATGCCTGGTGCACTCATGAATGCACAGCAGCTGTGCTTCTCTGCGCTAGACCTGCACAAGATCAAGGTGGCCGATATCCAGCATGGGTCTGAGAGGGGCTCAGAAGTCTCCACCCCTAGCTGAGGTGCTGTTGGCAATTGATGGCTTTGGGGGAGGGGAAGTCCTTTCCCTTTGGGGGAGGGGCTGCTGGCAGGTTCCCCAGGCTTTGGTGGAGGGCCTCATACCCGTGTGCATGCAGTCAGCACTAAGTGGACTCAGTGGGTCATTAAAAAAACATGATATGAAGTTGGGACAGGAAGATTTATATTGGATATGATCAATATGTATACATGTATGGAACTGTCAAAGAATAAGTAAAGTAGTTTAAAGGAAGAAAATTCTCAAATAGAAGTGATATATATTTTCACTAGCAAATGAAATTTACTTGAATTTTAATGTTTTAGGACCTCTGATACCATTTACTAGGTCAGTTTTGGTTTAAAGGGCCTTGAGTGCTTGAGGAAATGCAAGGTTTATCATTAAGCGTTTTTATTTCACTTGTGTTTGTAAAACACGTTTTTGCTTTCCCAGTTGCACTGTAAGATAGAGACGTCAGTGTCATGGTACTGTTGAATAACGAGGACGCTACATATATGCAGAGTTAAAAGACAGGAATGCGTCTCTTATTTTAATGTCTCTAGACGAGGAAAGGTGATATCTGGGGACTGGAGAGGAGGCTCAGCTGTTAAGAGAACTGGCTGTTCTTGCAGAGGACTCGGGCTTGATTCCCGGCACCCACATGGCAGCTGACAAACGATAACTCCAGTTCCAGGGGATCTGGAGTCTTCTTACTCCACAGCACTGCACGACAGGGGTGCAGGCAGTACACTCACACACATAAAACAGAAATAATCAGTAAAATATAAAAAAAAGGAAGCTGAGGTCTGGAAGTTGGGTTTGCATGTGCATAGAGGTGAGTGCATATGACACACACCTGTGCATGAATGTCCTCTCAACAACAATGTCCTAAAAATGATGGCTACAGGATTTCAGTTTGCTAGTTAATAAAAAGGAAATATTATTCCCATTGAAAAACCAGAAACTCAGGGCACACTGCTTTAGGTAATTCAGGAGCTTTTCTTAGTAGTTACAGCTAATGATTCGGGTTTTACTCTGCAGAAGCCGGCTACCTTTTGTGATATGAACAAAATCACAGAAGGTAATATGCGCAAGATGTTTATTGTGACTCAAACAGGAGCCTAACCATATTATAAATAGGTCTGGGCTGAGAGATGCCTCTGGGTTATATATATAATGGAGAGCCCATCCCAAGTGCCTCGGGTTCGGGTTCTGTCTTTACCTTTAAGATTGCCTTCTGTTTACAGAAGTCTGTTGACCAGTCTGTACTGATCATCAAATACTTTGTTTCCTGGTTGTTTACAAAACAGAGAACCCAGGCTACGGGATATTTACACTGTGGTTTATCACAGCATTCACTGGAAGAGAAGATAAGCCATTCATCTGCCCAAACGCTAGTGGCCTGTGAGTTATGAGAGCATGTGGACAAGGTCACAGCATTACTGGATCATAAGAAAAAGACTGCATTGGACTCTTACAGAGCAACTCCTTTAGGCTGATTTTCCCCCATTCAGATTTACGAGCGTCGCTTCAGCCCTTCCGTCTTTCTTGGCCTGTTGCACAGTGGCCGTTCAGGGTCCCTGCTCAGGGCTGCTGCAGCGTCCTTCAGTCCTGGTCTGGAGTGTGAGGGGAAGCCTCAGAGCCTATGGATTCCAGGCTGCTGACTGTTCGGATGGTGCCACCACTGTGTCTGTTTCCCTGAGCACTGTCAGCAGCACACACGACTCACCCTGTGGGTTTCTCATCTGCCTCCAGTGTTTCATGCTCTGGTCTCCAGGCTGTTTCTTCAGTCTGCTTCTTTGTGTCATCTGCGGGGGCTCCTGCCGCCTCCTCCCTGTGGCAGGCTGCAGTAGCTTTGCCCTCTTGTTCAGGTTCTCAGAGCCATCCATAATATGGTAGCAGAGTGGAAGGGCTTAAAGATACATAGATTTTTTTTTTTTTTCAGTGAAAAGCCTGGAAATGACTGACTTACCTTGACAACCTGTTTGTCACTGTTCCCGTCCTGCCGAAGGGGAGTAATGGGAGGGAATTTTCATAGACTCCCTTTGGCAATTCCATATCATATGCTCACTCTACTAAATCAGCTACTTTTTGAGCAAATAAAGACGAGTGTCCTTGCGGCAGCCCTCACTGGTAGCTCTCACACGCTTGCAGGTTTCTCAGGCCTTACCTGTGAGGTGCTTCAAACCCAAGCTGCATTCTTCAGAAAGAAAAGACCATTTCCATCCTTAGACTGTGTGCTAGCTAGCGCCAGTCAACTTGACACACCTGGGTGGAAGGACTCTCAGCTGAGGAGTTTGCTCCATTGGATTGGCCTGTGGCCATGTCTGTGAGGCACTTTCTTGATTGTTAAGTGATGTGGGGGGTGCCACCCCTGTGCAGGTGGTCCTGTGTTACATAATAAAGCAGGCTGAGCATGGGTCAGGAGAGCAAGCCAGTAAGCAGCATTCGTCTTTTGTTCCAGGTTCCTGCCTGCCCTGAGTTCCTGCCTTGATGTCCCTTGATGATGAACCTCCAACTGTAAGCCAAATAAACCCTTTCCTTCCGCAGTTGGTTTGGTCAGTGTTTTATCACAGCAAGTGAAAGCAAACTGAGATAGACTGTAAACTCTATGAGGCTATGCCTCTCTGCCAAGGTTCTGCTCTCCGGTGTATGCCGTACACTGTGGAGTGGAGCCTCTTCTAGACATTCAGGGAGTCCCCGTCAGCTGGAATGCCAATGAACAGAGTCATTAGAAGCACTGCATTGAACAAGGGCTCTTCCCTCAGTCAGTGCAATAATGGGTGGATATAGCTGAGGAGAGTCTCATATATACAGAAGTATTCTTGGGTCTCTTGTGGGGTGCTATGTGAACATGCATTTCTAAGGCTTCTAAATGTGTCCCAGAGAACAGGGTCAGTAGCAATGCAGAAATGTGTCCAACACCTGGAGCAGCTATAACAGGAGAGTGGATGGAGAGAAAATTAGTTTTTAAAAACAGAGACGTGGAACTGATAATGTTCTCAGGTGAATGAGCAGCAGGCTTTTCCTCAGGACTTTAGCATTCACTCCTAAAGCATTTTTAAAAGAAAGAGGAAGTTTAGATTAGGAAAGCATAAATTCCTATCAGATTAAACATCTTATGAGGTTAGGTTATAAATGATCAAAAATTGTAGGCCTTGAATAACTAGAAGACTTTATTCTCTCTTTTGGGAATGAGGCTGTGGAATAGTAAGAATCCAAAGCTAAAGTCTATGGTTCTGTGGCCTTATAGTTTTTTGAGTTTCCTAAAACTGCGTGTGAACATTTTGTATATATGCTTCCCCCCCACCCCTGCCCAAGGAACAAGAGTCCAGTTTTCATCAAATTCCTCAGGTAGTTTTGGACTCCCCCAAACCTTATAAAACCATTGGATCATAATATTTCAGATAGTGTTTTTGTAGGATGTGGCGAAGCACTTTCTGCGTGTGAGGTAATATGCTCGTCCCCAGTTCCCAGCGTGTTGCTTTTCTGAGGGGCAAGTCACACCACAGAGAGTGCTGTGGCCGGAAGGCCCAGCCCCGCGGAGCTGGGGCACTCGGCATTTGTTTCACTCTCTAGGACAATCTGCTGGGCGGAGGGAGCTTTTTTAGGTACAGTGGTCTTTGACCTTTAGACCATCCCTTGTATAGCAGCTGTTTCCTGAGCACCCGGAACCCTCATGGTGCTCCAGCAGTCTTCTGGGGCCTGAAGCCCAGAAGCAGTGTCTCCAGACTACTCACCCAGGTTTTCCCATTGCATGGCTGGACTGTGGTAAGCAGAACTTTATCTTAACTGTCTAGTCTAGATGGCATAAATGGACAACCCATGCATCTGGACCATCTCCAGGAAACCCATCCAGAGCCCTGAATGGTCCTGGCCCTGTTCCAAAACTATACTAACCTCCCACAATTGTGATTCTAGACACGTTTATGCCTTGGCCCCCAAAATAGGCAGAAATTAAAATGTCAGTCCAGCTGGGCCCACAATGTGCCAGCAATTACAGTGGAACCCACTGCCTTATGAGGCACCTGAGTGTAAGACGCCTATGCTTTCTGCATGAGGAACAGAGTCATCCAAAGCTGTTTCCTAGGTGCTTAGCAACTGTAATTATGATGTGCTACATATCGACCAAGAGTTTAATAAGAACAGGAGAAAAAGGGAAAAGCAGAGATCAGAATTCCGGTGAGCATGGCCACTCAGCTCCCGTGCTATCTCACGCTACCTGGCCCCCAGCCATTTGGCTGAGGCTGGGAAGAGAGGATGGAGCCTCATGGTCCTCTCTGAGAAAAGTGAGGCTCGCCCAGACCTCATTTTCTTCAGAACCTAATGAACGTGGTATGGGCGTCACTGCAGGTGGAAGAGGACAAACGAGACAGAAGGGACCCCAGCAGGCCACGGCTCCACAGCACTGTAATGAAAGCTGAAGTGTCAACCTGAGAAACTGAGTGAAGCTAAGAACTATGGGGGCACTGAGACTCTGCCAGCCTCACTCTGTCCCTGTCATTCCTTACCAGCCCCAGCCACCGGCCGGAGACATTCATCTTACCTGAGACTGTCTGTTGCTTCTGAAGGTGCTGATTTCAGTGCCCAAAATGGCATATTTGTGAGTCCACGGCAGGTCTGAGATTCAGCATGCCAAGCAAGTAGATAGCTCTTCTGGTACGCCAGAGAAAAGTAGGGAGGACCGCAGTGACCTGCCGCCTGCACCAACAGGGAGCTGATCAGTTAGTGAAAAATTGCCACCTCTTGAGGGAGGAGCATGGTCAAGCTGCCTCACTGTATTTTCATAAATGCAGATGTAGGCTCTTGTGAGACATCCCTGTACCTGTGTTGTGATTGTTTTTTTGCTTGGCTTCCTTCTCCACGAGATTAGATATGTCATGAGGATAGTCTTCTCCATCATCCTATCTTCCATTTGAAAACTTTTTGAAAGAAGTAACTCAGTGCAGAAATCTTGTAGTTGATGTCATGGTCACCAGGTTACTGGGAAATGACTCCACTGTTTGGGTGATTTAAAAAAAATTGTTTTTGATTTATGTATGCTAAATGTGTTTGTGTGTTTTACCTGCATGCTTGTAAGTGCATCTGTGGTGTGCAATGCTCATGGAGGCCATAAGAGGGTGTTAGACCACCTGGAACTGGAGTTACAGATGGTTGTTATACTGTCATTTGGGTGCTGGGAATGGAATCCCTCAGGCAAAGTGGCCAATGTTCTTACGCACTGAGTCATCTCTCCAGCTGCAGTGGGCAGTTTTTAGTATTTGTTGGTCATACCCTGAGTTTACAGTGCATGCTGATGCAGCATTGAGCAAAGCTTGGAGACAAGAGTGACCTGCCAGGCTCCGGGGACTCACTGCTTAGCTACCTTCCAGCCCCAGGGGATGTTGGGCATTCAGGTGTCCCTTCGCTCTGTCTTGGCATTGCCACTGCCCTCTTCTGTGGGGCCTTTTCTGCAAGTGCAACAGGTCCAGCATCATTGTGCTATTTTCTGTTTCTCTAGGGAATCACTTTTCTCTGGCCCAGAGGCCTGTCTCAGCAGGCAGCAGGAGGCTTTGCCTGCTAAAGATCTGATCTGGATCTGTGTGCCCTCTTTCCTGAAGCCACATGGGACATGGGTGTTGAGGCTAGGGGGAGGAAGTGGGAGAAGTGGAGTCCACAAATCTCGCGTGGCTTAATTTTTTAATGTTGCTGCAAAAATAATGTTAGTCCCGAGACCATGTGTTTTTTATAATTTTCCAAGAAAGAAATAATTTAGAAGGTTCATAAAGGAAGTAACATTTGATAAGTCTGAGTCTTGCTAAGAAATTCTTGACTTTATTGGACTGAAATCTGCTGCCCTAGATCTAATTTTCTAGCTGCTGGGGCTAAAGATAACTCGGAACATGTAATCTCAACAGTTTCATGGGGAGAGTAATTATGACTCAATTATTCACTCTTTCAGTCAATAAATATTTATTGAGCACTACTATGTGTAGACAGCCCTTTTCTCATTACATATTTAGGCCATTCTTTGAGCTGTTTCTCACATCACAGGGATTCTGAACCCATAGTGCCATTCCTTTTTTGGGGGGATGCCTGTGTCACACCTCTACACGGTGGCACTAGGAGCACAGTGTGATGACATTGCTTCATTTGTGCCACATATTAAGTTCCAGTCATATGTGAGGCCTAGTGGTGGCAAGGATGGGGGAGAAAGTGCTGTGCTCAGAGCACTCTGTGCCCAAGGAGCAGGCTGGAGCACTCTGTGCCCGAGGAGCAGGCTGCTATGGGACTAAGTTTATAGGGCCGGGAGCTAGAGCGGAGCCCAGAGGCAGAAGCTGGCCAGTGCCTTAGAGAGGGGATCCCTGAGGTGCTGGTCACTTGGGAGAGGAGGCAGGCTAGGAGAGCAAGTGGTTGGGGCTGAGGAAGGTATTCCAGGGACAGTCTGAGGTGAAGCTAAAGAGGAACAGAACAGCCTGAAGAGGTCAGGACCAGGGCAGGTGTGGAGGGTGTGAGAGGAAAGACAGCTTCAGTGCCACACTGAGGAGATGGGTATTTTCCCTAGGGGGTGACATGGAGCCTCAAAGCTTTCAAAGAGGGTATCATGACTAGGTTTGCATTTCATGGGGTCACTCCAATGGCACCAAACCTCTAGAAAACCAGAGTCGGAAGACCATCTGGGAGACTTTATGGTCTGGGTAAAAGGTACAGTGAGAGCCCACTAAGGCAGTGTCTGCGCAGGTGGAAAGATGGAGATGGTTCAAGAAAGGGAGGACGTGTAGACAGGCCATACTGCAGGCCTTTGCTGCTCAGAGTAGATCAGCATGGACCAGTAGCCTCTGTGGTCCTTGGACGCTTGTAAGAAGGTATGGTTCTCATGTTCTACCTCAGACATGCTGAATCAGAATCTGAAGGTTTGGTAGATTCCCAGACCTCTCCCAGGGGCATCAAGATTGGTCTCAGTATACAGGGGAGAAGGAACAAGATATCTAGGGAGGTCACACTCCAATGGGGAGGCTGGCCCAAAACAGTATTCTACAGCTGGCATTGAGTGGTAGTTATGCTCAATGCTGGGAAGAGGAGGCCCAGTAACCCAGCAGGCAGCCTACAGAAGGGCCCTGCCTGGGCTGTAGCATCAGGAGATACACTAAGGGCCAGGTAAAGCAGGTGGAGTGTGTGGAGTCTTCCATGCAAAGAGCCCAGCATGGAGGGAACCCCTAGTGCCTGAGAGCAATGGCAGGAGCCACAGCATGTGTGAGCGAGGAAAGTGTGTGAAGTATGGCCCAGGACCAGGTCGGAGCCATGGAGGGATCAGATTCAGCCTGCTCCTTAGGCTGAGCACTCTGATTACTCTCTTCAGAAGAAAGTGAGAAGAGAAAAGCCAGAGCAGTAGACGGAAGACCATACACGGGGAGAAGTTATCAGGTTTTTCTGACAGCTTTGACCAAACCCTTCCATTGCTAGAGCTAATTTGGTGCCTTTACTATTGGCTCAGCTTCAGGAAGATTTATTGAGCATATCTTTATATGAAGTCTTGTGCTAGACAAGGAAGAGGTATTGAGATGCTAAGATATGATCTGCTCTCTCCACTTAAGGTATTCCAGCTTGGGAGCCATGTTGGGTTACATCACAGAAGCTTATGTATAGACCTGAAGTCACTTCCAACAGTCCACTAGCTCTCTTTGCATATAAACTGCTTCAGATTCATTTTCCTGGTCTCCTGTTCTTATAGACAGTATTTGCTTTAAATACAGACTTCACATCCTTCTTGCCTGTGGTGACTTTCTGAACCTTGCTTCAGTCCCAGGTTTACCAGCTCTTCCACCTGTGCTACATGCAGATTGGCTAGACATGTCTTCTTTATGTTAATCCAAGGCCCTTCTTAGAGCATTGAGGGCTTGGGGCTCCCTTAGGCCCCTTAGCATGGCTGTAGTAGAAATTCCCTTCCAGATGATTACAGATTGGTCAGTACAAGGCGGGGTACTGCATGGCACTTTCCTGGACTATTTGACTTGTAGCTAGAGATGAATACCCTACTTACAGGCATCCTCAAGACTTGTGAATTCCCATTTCACACCGCTTGTGACGTTACGTTTGAATTTTGTTAAAGACCCCGACATAAAGGGCTGCTGTCCGGGCGCCAAGCAGAGCACAGTGCCTGGCGCATGATGGGCATTGAGTCAACATTTTCTCATAATGTCACCAACATCGCTTCTAGACTTGCAGGAAGTATGCAGAATAGCTAGGGAATTTGGTAATTTTGAGGGTGGAAATATAAAACTTACCCTGGAAGATGGTTTTCAGGACTGTGGCCAGTTTAACTTTCCCTGGGTGAGTGGCTGGGCTCATGCTCACTCCTCAGAGTTGTTTCTACAATATCATATGCTTGGCTTTCCAGAGCATTGCCTGATAGGTACTGAAAACCACAGTCTCTTCGGTCTATTCCAGAGATTCTATAATGATGATGCAGTAAGATTCAGAGGGAAGGGGCTGGTGGAGTGACAGCCTCACGTCCGGAGTTTGATCCCCCATTCCCACAGAAATGTAGGAGAGAACTGACTCTGGGAAAGTGCTGTCTGACCACCATATGTGTGCCCTGGTTCACACATACCCCCCCACAAATAATACAAACAATAATTTTCCAATTAAAAATCTGGAGAAAGATGAACTCATATATAAATTACTGATTTCCAGTTTTGTGGGCAGGGTGTGTCAAAGAGTGTGTTTTATCAATAAAGCTTCAGCCTCCTGAGTGCTGGGATTGCTGGCATGTGCCACTATGCCTGGCTTCTTTGAGACACTTCTGCATCCTGCATTCTGGTTCTGTGGTATGGTTTCATAGTTCTTAGCGTATTTGGCCCTCACCGATGAGAAGAAGGCACACCATCCTTGATTTACTCTTAAAAGTGAAGTAATGAAGAAGCATGGCCAGGCTTCCCAGCTGGCCTGGAAGGGATCAGACCTTTGTAGGCTGCCTGAGAGCGCCTGACACTGGCCTCTGCAGGGTAGGCTTCCCAAGTCATACTGTGTCCATCCCCCTGCTCTGGCACCATCTGCGGTCCCTCCCACTGCTCCGGAGCTTAGACTTCCCTGCTAACTTGTAGGGACCAGTACCTCCAATGCCTACCTCCTTTCCTTGGACCTTGGCGCTAACCACTGGAGGCTTCTGAAATGCTCCTGACTAGTCAGGGCTGCTTTACCCTCCTGGAGAGCTCCCAGGTAGCTGGACTAGAGCCATTTGTTCCCTCCAATATAAAATCAAAGGAGAGAACCGGAAGCCTAGACCAACCAGCTTTTTATACCCAATCAGAAAAAAACCAAGGTACATCAATAATACAAACAGACTCCAACTCAACAAAGGAGGGCTTGAGTTTCACACCAGAATCACAAAATAAAGGAAATTAAGAAAGAATATAAATTAAAAGAAATCCATAAGCCAAAACCACAACAAAAAATATGTTCTGACCAAACCCCCACCAGTTCAATAGAAGAGTTCTACTATGAGAACACCCTAGAGGTACCCCAGGACACAGAAAATAGAATCCCATAGTCTCCCGGGACCTGCGCATACAAACTTACAGTAAGCATAAGACTCATGCAAACTCAGATAAAAACCCAGCATAGAACTATGGAAATGGACAGCAGGCTCCAATTTTAGCCAAATAACTATTGGACAACTGATTACTGCTGAGTGAGCAAGAGCTGATCTTCTTTAAGGGAGTGACTCTAGATAGGCTGACTAGTGGATGAACTTGCGCTGAAGGATGTTAGGGACAGTAACTTGACTAGATAGGCCTTAACATCTATGACAAAATGCATGAAACTCAGTGGGGGTGGGGCTATGGGAGGATTAAGATGTTGTGTATGAAATATACAAAAAGTTCAATAAAAATATATAAATGAAATAACTGAGAAATCATTAGCACATTGATTTTGGTTTGTGCCCCAGCTTTTGCTCTGCTGGTATGTGGTAGTGGAGAAATTCAAGTGAGGCCTGACTCTAGATCCTGAACTCTGAACCCAGCACCCACAGTTCTGCAGGCGTCAAGGACATAGCAAGCTGTGATGGCGTGCCCTGGAAGTCACCTGGCTCCAAACATAAGGGATGCTGGTGGATTTCAACAACTCGCTCACTTTCTGGGCAAAATGTACCTTCTTCCCTGGGGTAGCCAAAAGGCAGGTAGAAGCAAAGGACGGAAGATGGCTGAGTTGGGGGGCTCACCTCTGCCTCCCACACCCAGCAAAGGACTTTCATTTCTGGTAATTTGGAATTGGATGAATATTCGGCAAACTTTTAAATCTGTATCAGTGTGTTCCCTCATTGGTGGAATATTCAGTTAATAATTAAATGAGGTTGGAACCTGCAACTCGCTATGTGACATCAGAATTTTTCTTTTGAACATTTTGTATTGCTGACTCAGTGTCATTTTAAAAAGCTGCATTCAGGACAAAAGGGAGAGAAGGAGCACAGACATGTTTTGTCCACAGAGCTGACAGGGAGAGCTGGGTGTCTGTACTTTCCTGGAGAGTGAGAAGACAAAGATTCTAGGCATTCATGTGATAACTTGCTTATTACCTTAGAATAACACGGAAAGACAAAGTCAGTAAAAGTATGAAAATCTGAGCAGTGAGAAAAGAAACCAGTTTCAGAGAGAACCTTCTGCTGAAATGAGAGTGACCTGTGTCCCATACCGAGCAGGAGACCTGAGGACCAGAGGATGCAGGGTCTCACAATGTCCCTGAGGGCAAAAAAGAACTGCAGGGAAAACAAGAGCAACCAGCATAGTACTTGATACCAGCTATGTGTGCATTGTGTGTATGGGGAACACATCCTGGGCTGTGTGTTTGGGGCTGTGATCACCTGGATCAGGGAGAAGCAAAAACACAACCCACCCATTTCCATGTCTGAGTAAGCATACCCTTCCCTTTCAAGTTCCCTTTCCTCCAGCATTTTAGTCTCATAAACCATGGTTGGAGTCTACTCTTAGCCTCTGTCCTGTTTCAACATAAAGGAACATTGTTTTCACCTGAGCAAGCCAGATGTGGCAGTTTAATTGGGGTAAATCCATGGTGTTTGTGTGTGGTTTGTTTTTTCCTTATGTAAAAATACCTTAGGGAAGTGGAGGTGTTTCAAATGTGTATTAAAGGTTGCAGAGAGGAAGGGTGTGCACAGTGAAATGAAAGAATGCTGTTATGTGCTGGGCAAGATGAAAGCAAGCAAAGGACTGCCCATCGCCCCAGCTGGGGGCTAACACTAGAGAACCCAGTCTCAGAGCCCAGGAGCCTGCTGTCTACTGCTCTGACATCTGAGTTACTGAACTGACTATGAAGCTTGCTATTTCTGCTCTGTCAAAGTCATTCCATCGGGACTTAAAATAAGCCTGCGACTAGATAATCTAACCCTTATAGAATTCTGCCTTATGTAATATATGCAAATGTGCATTATTAGCCTTTTATTTTTCTCCCTCAAAGCTGCACTTAAATAAGAGCTGTGAAAGCCTAGAGATTTCTAAAGTAAATGCATCTAAGAGCATCTTGTAAAGCAAGCCTCAAGAAGAATGTGTTGAGAGCTTCTGAGGAGTTTACAAGCAAAGGCTCTGTGTGGAGAACAAGAACCATAGGCCCTGATGCTTGCTGAACTATCTGTTTACTTCGGACTGGCCCTGCAGACCACTTTGCCCCAAGCCTGAAAGGTGCTTAGGAATAGGGTCAGCATTTTGGATCAGAAAATTGGGGTGAACTCCCAGTTGTGTTCTATGTGAGCTGTGTATAATGGGGACTTGCTCTCTGGAGGACTCGATTCCCTACTAATAAATGGGAGAAGAAGCATATCTGTGGGAAAGAGGTGGCAGAGTCCATCTGCAGAGTGCCTTGCAAGCTGCAAAGGGCAGCAGACTAGCTAGTCCTTACTTTCCAGTTGGTCTGCTCCTCATAGAAAGCTGGATCAACATACAAGAGCCAGAAATCCACTTATTAAACAGAGTCCCACTTCACAGATCATTGTAGCAAATGCATACTTAATTCTGTCAATAAGAGCAAGCATAAAGGAATCAGAAAGCTGGCCCATTCTGGGAGATATGAAAAACATCTTCCGTCTGTAAAGAAAAGATGGGAAGGTTCTCCCGGGATTCTAGAGGCGATTGCGAGTTGGGTGACTTGGAGGGGAGTGTCATACAAAAACATTTGCTAAATCATGCTTTAGGAGCTTTAAGATACCTGAAGCCATCACACAAAAAGATTTTTCTAATTCCATTTGAGTTATAATCTGATTTCACTGTTAAGTACAATGTCCCTCTTACAAGAATCTGAAGTCAGCATCAAGCATCGAGAGCTGTGCAGCAGAAGTCTCCACCCAGCAACAGGATGACGACAGCAGCCAGAGAAAACAACCAATCACCAGGCAGAATGAATCAGAGCTTGCTGGGATTTTGCTCAGCTGTCTCCTAGCAAAAGTAAGCTCCCTCTGAAGAGAAGGGACTTACTGCACTCCTCTGCACTCAGAGCCTAGACTGTACTGCTAGCCCAGTGAGCATGCAGGACATGCAAGTTGTGATTATTTACATCCAGCATCATCAGAGTCAGGTCCATGCCTTGCTGCAAAAATTGGGGGCCAGGGGAGCATGAAAAAGAAAAAGCCAGTACATTTCAAAGACTTGATGTATGTGTTGTATCTTATAACTGTCGCTGCTGGGCAGTTAATAACTAACAGCACATGCGTCATTATGTAGAGTTGAGCGCATGCTCCATAAACCTTAGAGAATTTGAACTTTCCTGTTTCAGGTCTTCTTTTCTAATGATAAGTAGTCTGAAAATAAACACAGTTTCATTTCTGGGTCAAAAGCCCAGTTTTTCTGATTGCACTAAAA
Organism: Eospalax fontanierii; assembly: GCA_035773235.1. Lineage (NCBI taxonomy): Eukaryota > Metazoa > Chordata > Mammalia > Rodentia > Spalacidae > Eospalax > Eospalax fontanierii. The sequence goes on from CM069539.1 coordinate 3,347,059, forward strand.
TGTGCTATGTGTATGTGTTAAAAGTACGTCTAGCTGGGAAGGTGCAAAGTGAATGCAGACGACATTGCCTGCCAGGGAGGGGGCTTCTCAGTATTTCTGAAAACATGAAGTTTGTCTCCAAAGGTTTTGTCAGTTTTCTGATCTTGGTAGAGAAGTGGCAGCAGTGTGGGAAAGGGTGCATCCAGCTGAATGGTTCAGTCCACCTATCTAGCTGGCATCATTCTGTCACACTTCCCAGACACACACACACCTTACCCACACCCGCTAGGGCCAGCAGGCAGCCCCTCCTGTGAGTGGTGAAAACACACCTTTGCAAAGGACACCAGTATCTAGGATGGAGACAGTGACGTTCCACCCTGTTTTCAGAGTCCTTGCCAGGCTCCAGATGCACGATGGACTGATTTATTAGCCTCCATCTGACACAACCCCCGCCTCCCTTTACAGTTTGCTGCTTGGTTGAATGTCACTTTTCCTCATTACTGATATGAAAACAGGATTTATAAAAATGAGTTAATTTGAGCTAATTAGGGATATACGATTCTGAAGGACTGAGAGGACTGAATTTGAGGCTGTGGAGAAAAGCAGACCATGTGGTCAAAGGTTGGGGCCTGCTGGTGCAGGTGCTTGTCCTGGGTTTGCAGTCTAGCAGACTGCAGCCTCAGATCCAAGGCTGGGCACGAAGATAAACAACCTCTTACAGCTCAGGCTGAGCACATAGTTGCTACTCAATAATTCATAGCCCTCTCTTCTCTTTAAACTGGAAATAAACAACTTGTTGGCAAATAGACATCCCAGAGAGACCCACTTTCACAAATACTGTGGGATTTGTAATTAGCATGTAAAAGAATTGCTTCCCAGGCTGAAAGCAGCAGTGCTTTGCGGGCTCCAGGGCAGACTGGAAGGCTTGTTTACTGTCTTGCATTCAATTGCTTCGCAGATCCTCACTGAGAGGGCAAAATTAAATTTTGGTTTTGATTCCATTTGATTGACCTCAAATACCAAATGAAGGTGGCTTTGGTGTGATCTAAGTTTCATACTCCTGAAAGCCTTGAGGTCAAGGCAAGGAGGCTCCCAATGATTCTCCAAGACCCTTGGTGGACTTCAGCAGAGATGCAGCTGACCCACCCTCAAGGAGACAGGCTGTGGGTGTGCTGGGGGGTTAGCAAAGCCTTCTGCAGAACGGAGAACCAGGAGCCTGTGAGGAGGTGAAAACTGGGGTCAGGCCACAGCAGCTGCAGTGCAGGAGAAGTCAGAAGGAAGTGGGGTGGGGGATGCACTTCCTACGTGAGGTCAGACAGGCTGTTTTGAACTATGGTTCCTCATTAGCAGTCAAGAAGACCAGGGGAAATGGAAACATGCTTTTATTTCCACCCAGCCTTTTTCCTGAAGAAATGCACTTGCTGACTAAGATGACACTGTAGGCTCACAGCTGCACAGAGAAGCCTCCTGTTCCCCCAATGGGGGTGGGTGGGGTAAACTGACAGCATGCTGGGAGACTTAGAGGCAACCTGGTCAGGAAGGCAGGATGGAGAAGCACGGGACAGAACAAGTTGAGATCTCCTTCTGTACGGGCCCTATGCCTCCATTGCACCATGCACTTCCAGTTCAAATGGAGCCCTCACAAAAACTGCGGCCACGACGTGAGCTGCGAGCAGAGAGCTGCCTGATTTTCAATCAATAGGTCATTCCCTTACAGGCTCCATCAGATCTTGACCTATGTCAAGCAAAGGGAAGCCAGTTTATTCCAGAAGGGTTTCATTTTGTACTGGAACACGTGGCTGTGACGTCACAGGTTAAAGTGACATGGGTCCAGTCAGTTCCTTATTTGGAAATGTCACTTTGTTTGGAAAGAATTCACTCCATATGTCACGTGAGGGTGAAGGTGGGGTAGGGCGGACTCCTTGTTTAGATGACTGATGAAGGCTGTTGGAAACAGAGCACTGCACAGACAATGCAGCATGTATCCACAGCCAGGGGCTGCACAGATAGTTGGCCAACTAGTGAAGCTCAGAAGAAGAGACCCCTAGAGTTTCAGAGGAGCCTGGCCATGCTAATATCTTGACTTTGGACATCTATTCTCCAAAAGTATAAGACAAAACATTTGTGTTGTTTTAAGTCTCCAGTCTTCCATACAGCAGCCTTAGCAAACTAATGCCAGATGACAACCAGAATGACTGGTGTCATCCTCCCCTGGGTAACCCTGCTAGCTGTGTGGGGACAGGCCAGGTGCTTTATCTCTCGGGAAGCAGGTTTTCTTACTTGTGCAGAAGGGGTAGAATAGGTGACCCGAAAGGACCAGAAAGTTCCTTGGAATACTGAGTTGTTTCCCACAGTTTTGTGGGTTCTCTCCTTCAGACCTAGCTTTCGGCATCCTCTTAGTTCTCCACTGCTGCTCACCTGTGTTTAGTTTGGGGCTCAGGTATTCTTGCCCTGAAAGCTATAAATGGCTCTCCCATCCTATGCATATGTAATGAGCACCTGAGGAACCTTTGGAGACACGGATCTGGTAATTGGATTCCTTTACACACAGCTCTACAGAACCCTGTGAAAACTACTGAGCTGAGCATAAGTCCTTTCTCATCTGGACCAAACATGTCTCCTAGGCTCATCTCCTCCCCCAGGTTCCTTTCACCTCCACATCTTGTGTATTGTACCCACACTAGAACATTGTTTCCTAAATAAGCCATGGACTTCTTTCTCTTTTCTAAAATCATGGGCCCACCTGCTCCCTAGAGACTGCCCATCTGCCCTTTAATACCCCACAGGACAATATGCAGTTTCAGCCCACACTAGGTCTCAACAGACTTTTCTTACCACCCAGGACCTTCCTCAGCGAACAGTGGCTCAGTAATGGCGAGCTGAAGAAAACTCTCACTCCCTAAGGCTTTTTTGGAGGGTTCCCCTGTGGATCTCTGAACCGCTGTGCCCTCTCAGCAGCTGTTGCACTGCTAGAAGTCTGTGCTCTGTGTTCTATCTATGCGTTTCCCCAGAGCTAGGCATTTTTGTCAGGAGCACAGACAGGCTTTGCCTCACAGGGCTTCACCTTGCAATTATTTCACATTTTCTGATGGTGCAAAAAGCAATGTGCAGTCAACAGCAGCCAAACCTCAGACGTCAAGCTCTGGTCTTCCCTGTGCCGGCGACCCGTGGAACTGTGTCCCCTGTAGCACTATAGTCTCAGCGAGCCACGGCTCCCAGACTGCTACAGGATCACGTGGTTACTGCACGAAACAGACCTCCATCAGATGATGTGCTTGACTGGAGGATCAGGGATGTGTTCTGAACATGGTGAAGGTGGGTGAAGCTACCACACGACACGTTAGGTGCATTAAGTGCATGTTGAGAGACACATTGATATAGAGCTCCATCCTAGAGGGAGAATGTTTGTACTAAGTGACTGAAACAGATGAACAGATAGACAGTAGACCATGTGACTATCATAAGTGTTGACACACTGTTTTAGTGGGAAAATATTCAGCTCATCTGAAGTTAATGGACAGCTTTGACTCCCAGCTGGGTCAGTGTTTCTTGTTAATTAACTTGTGGGAGCAACTGATTAGGTCACTTGGGCCACTGTGTTCAGAAGGCTGCTTTCCTGTGCAGTCCTGCCCTGCCTGAGGACAGTTGCAGCTAAGGTGGTCTTTGTTAATGGCCCCAGGGCAGGCCATCAGCCACTCAGCCCAGTGCCACACCCAAGGCGGGAGAATTGCCTATTGAAATATAATGGGAATGGCTGTATACTGGGTACTTGTTTTGTGCCAAGTCTGTTTCTCTCTAACACACACTAATTCTTCAATATTGAAATGGAAAACTAACAGGTGATGTGCTCAAAGTCACAGAGCTAGTGGGGAACAAAGATGAGAATTTAACCCAAGTCTGTTGGACTCAACCCACATTGCTTGATCCTAGTGCTTTTCCCAGGCCAACATGCTATCCGGCTGAGTGGCTGAGTAAACAGTACTTATGTATGGAAGACAGAGTCAAGGCTCTGGGACTAAGGTGGCAAACAAAACAAAGTCACTGACTTTCAGCGGAGGAGACAGAGAGTGAAAGCAGAGGCAAATAGTTAAGGTTAGAAGCTAGGACATCCGTAACACACAGTGGAGGACAGAGTGTGGTTGGCGGGTTCTGAGAAGGCCGCCGGGAATCTCCGTCTCCTGATACCCATGCCCTTGCATACCACTGCAATGTGAACTGAACCTGGGGGCTTTACTCCAATGAACATAAATCAGCAGACAGAGTCGAAGGGCTGCTCTTCCCAAGGGCACGAAGAAACTAACTCTGAAACACTTTCGTACGACTCAAGGAGGAGCATGAGCTACATCAGCAATGCCTTTCATTCTTACTAAGTTTAACTAAAAAATTGCTCTAGGAAGACACCCTGGAACTTCACAGTGTTTTGCAAAAAGATCTGCAATAGTTGATGCACGTGACCAGTGAAGTATTTTCTGCTTTGTTTTGCTTAATGTTCCATCCCACGTTATCCCATGGTCTTGGTGCAGATGCTGAGCCCATTTTGATTTTCTATAACAATCTAGAGTTCTAAGAGTTGAAAGAACTAAAAGTCTGACCTTGACTCTTATGGGAACTAAAAGACAACATTAAGGCTTTCAGGGAATACTTTTGATATTCATTTTCTCAAGGTATAAAGAAGAACAATCTTCAGTTAATGAGGCCTTGAGCAAGAGTTTAAAAATTAAGCATTTATGAATAATAAATATAGAATAAAGGTATAACCTCAATAAAAGAAATGTGAAAACAATGCTGAGTCACTATTTCAAACTGAGAAAGATGATTCTTAAAGCATATGGGGTTTAGTGTGATGCAGTGTTAAAGAGTCTTTTAAGGGTGGACTGCTGGGACTAATCTTCAAGTGAATCAGATGGTCGAACCTTGAGATCTTTAGCCACATTCCTTCATTCGGGTTCAGGGATGCCAGAATATCCTCAGCCCCTGTACTGCAGCAGACACGTTATAGAGATTTAGTACTTATGGAGTCATTTACTAACCAAATGGGATACAACCCAGCAAAGCTCAGGGAAGCAATATCAATTATAAAAATGTGTAAAGATATGTATTGGAATATTTGACCTTATAAGGGAAAAGGGAACAATAGGGGTGATTCAGTCAATAAAGTATAGAACGTTCATTGATGGAGCAGTTTTCTGATTAAAATGAGGCTTAGAAAGATTTTTAATAAGATGGGACAAACATCAAGATATTAAACTAATTATACCAAGACCCCCAATAATTATATGGAGAAGGCCAACATGGGTCTATAGATAAGAAAAATTAACAAGAAAACACTCAAAATATAAATAAGGGTCATCTCTAAGTGACTTTAATCTGCTGTACTTAAAAACATTTTTCTAGAATGATATTGAATTACATTTATGGCTAGAAACCGAGCAGTACAGATAACCTTAATAATTTTTTTTTTTCAAATCTAAGCCTACAGCATTTGGGCCACTGTCACTAGGAATATGTAGCAAGCCAAATATTTACACTGGGTAATCAAGAAGCCGTGTGCAGGACAGGCAGGGTGCATGTTCTTCAGAACTAGCTTTGTTAGTTTAAGATTGGGCTCTGAAACACACCAGGTGTGTGATCACAGGAAAACTGGTGCCTCAGCTTCTCCACCTGTAAAATGGGAACACCGGTGCTATCTGTGGGTTGGATGATCACATCGTTACAGGAGGGAGATGAAGCCCTTGAACTCTGCCTGTCACATGGTGAGGGCCACCTGCATTTTCTAACCTTGCACAACTTTTTGGGGTGTTGAGCTTTGAAAACCAAACCCTCTGCCCATCCTCTTTGAACAAAGAGGAGTCTTTGTTCTGAATTATGTGGATGTCCATGTGTAGAGAAGAAATGACCAAGCAGAGGAAGTGATGCATGAAGTTCAAATGTCACAGCTTGCAAAGTGAGCACTGTAAGGTAGGTTTTTATGGGTATGTGGAGCTCTCCTGCCTCTAAAATGTCCAAAATAAGGACTGGAAAGATGGCTCAGTGGTTAAGAGCACTGGCTGCTCTTCCAGAATCTACATGGTGGTTAACTACCATCTATAACTCCAGTTCTAGGGAATCTGACTCTCTCTTCTGACCTCCACCTGCACTGCATGACACAGGTGCACTTACAGATAGGCAATGCACTCATACAGATACAAATAAATAAAATATTAAATAAATAAGTAATAAAATGTCCCAAATAGCATCTCAGTTCACACATGGGCTCCCTCAGTCTAGATGGACAGAAAGGACGCAGGCATCGGGCATCTGTGAAATACAAGTGTCTTTGAAGACTAGTAGACATCTGAGGTCCAGGTCACATTCTTCTCTAAGAAATGCCCCGTGTCCTGCTCTGCAAGACCAATTTCCCCCTGGATGACTGTTCCCACTCCCATCTATGATTAGTATCAGCATAAACCACAAATTTTAGTTTTATTCTCTCTGATACCACCCAATACACCTGGCCATAACTGAACTTGAATAATTCAATTAATTAGTACAACTAATTATTAGAACTAAATGTGGAACCTGATTATTTTTGAACACTGATTTTTTTTAATGAATTAGAGAAAGATTGATAGAGCTTGGAAAGGACCTTAAAGATGCTGCTTGACAGCTGAGGGTCTGGAAGTGTGGTAGGATTAATTTGCAAAAAGCTCGGGGGCTGTTATTGCTCACAGGCTGTGTGATCGCGCTGCATAACCTCTCTGATGAGTGCTGTCCTTGTCTGCAGGTGGGAAGGAAGATAGTGTCCATAGAACTGAGGAGAGGACAGAGACCTTTAATTGTCTTCTGGCCTTCACTCAGCACTGGGATAAGCTCTGCTTCAGGTCACGGGCCTTGGCGGTCTCTAGAACTCTGTTGACCGTACTTTCTTCCTTTTCTTTAATTAACGTTGATGTTCTAGCTAAAGACAGTGGGGTGTTGGGAAGGTTCTCACAGGGCAGAGGTAGCATTTGTTGCTAGTCGCCACGGGTCTGACGACAGGGCAGGACTGCTGCCATAGGTGGTTCCTTCTGTGGGAGTGGATGACAAGTCGGTGTGCTGGCGTAACGGCCTCCGTGGCCAGCAGGCTCTGGGCCTTCTCAGACTCCCCTCAGTGACTTCACTCAGGACTCACCAAGATGAGATCCAGGGACAGAAGAGCCCACAGCAGGGCTGAACCCCCCAGGGGTGGGAGAACATACACCCATTTGGGTAATTGCGACTTCTGGCCCTTGACGTTCCCTCCATTACGAACCTCTCAGAGCCAAGGGCCCAAATGCACTTACAGGTGTTGGACGAACCCTGCAGGAATGTCTCAGGCGGTGGCAGTGTGAGACACTGGTGCCCAGCCTCGTCCTGGAGTGACATCTCAGGACTGGCCGCTGGCCTTACAGAACCTCTTTAATGTGATGATTCCTCACTCTGGAAAACAGGAATTTGTAAATGAGAAGAGTACTCCCCAAGTATAATCTGAATTTTTGTATCTTTAGTTTATAAACCAACAACAAAAACATGGAATTGCCCACAGTAGACCTTGCAGAGAGGACCTCCTGGCACAATCACCCCGGAGCTTGTCCTGTGGACCCATTGTTTTCCTTATAGTACTCAAGTAACACTAACCTCATTTTACAGATTTTACAAATGAAACGGTTTACTCATGTACATCTTGCCACACACAGGCCTCAAATAGTGAGGATGGGAATCAAAGTATTTAGAAATTAGTTTTCATAGGATTTTCAGAGTGTTTTAAGAAATAACTTACCATTCACTTTGGCAGACATTTTCTGCATGGGGAGTGCGTTTTAGGCACACAGCAATGGCTTATGGTGCAGTGTCTTCCTTCAGAGGCTGTGCGGTCTGTGAGAGCAACTGATGCTATTTGCATATAGCTACCTTACAGATGAGCTTGGGTAAGCTCACATTGAACCCTACCAAAGCTACCTTATGTTGGAAGTAGGAGAGCATTTAGCAGATGATGTACGAGTTACCCTGACTCAGTGTGTAGCACATAGGAACACTGTGAATGTTGGTCTTATTAGGGGTCTGGGGTGTGGCAACTCTGCCTGAGGCAGCTCCATGGCTGCAGGTGATGTGGGGAACCTAAATCTGTAGTGACTACTCTTCTAACACATGCTACTGGGCACTGGGACTTCTGGAAGTGGAAATGGAGCTTGCTGAAATTTATGGGGCACATGGTTCCATTTGAAAGCATGTCAAAGGTGGTACCCATGTCAGAGAAGGTTCTGTGCACAGTGGACAGTCGTTAGCCCAGAAACTCACAACAGGTCAAGGAAGAAGCATAGGTGGAGTGCTCAGCCCTGAATGGGACATCTGTATCACACCCTTCCCCAAGACTCAGGGAGCACCATGGGAGAGGGGGTGGGGGGTTGTAAAAGCCAGAGGCCAGGGACAACTAGAGTAGAACAGTGTCTTCTGGACATGACAGAACTGAAGTAGTAGTCATGAACTCACAGCAGCTGTGATTCTCACAAGACCTGCACAAGATCAAGCCAGTCAACATTCCAGCATGTGTGTGGTGGTGGGGGGCATGAGTTCCCATCCCTAGCTGAGGAGCTTTCACAGTTGATGGCTTCTGGGAGAAGGAGAGTCAGATTTCTTTATGGGTGTAGCCCCTAGTAAGTTGACTCCACTGTAGTGGATGGTCCAGCACCCTTGAGAATATGGGCAAAACAGACTGGACGTGGTGGGTTATTAAAAACAGAGAGGACACCAAGTTGGGACGGGATGAGGCAGTGGGGGGATGGATCTGGGAGGAGCTGGGGAGGACCAAGAATGAATATGATCAAAATATATTGTATGACATTCTCAAAGAATTAATACAAATATGTTTTAAAATGTGGTGAGCAGTTTTTGCAGTGCAGGCTGATTTCAGGTAAGTTGCCAAATAGAAACCCAGCAAGTGAACCATGTGGTTTGGTGTGTCCTATGGAGACTCTCACCCTGTGAGTCCTGGACTGGGAACACGGTGACCAGAATGCCTCAAAGTTAAGAGGGGTCTGCCTCCCAACGTGCTCACTGTCGAGGGCTAGGATAGGATGTGGCCTTCACCACAACAGTTTGACTTCTTGGTGTAATGTTGTAAGGATTGAATGAAATGATTTCTACTAAAGTAAGCAACAAATGGCTCTGACTTTAATTAGCATCAGTCTGTGACAAAACGAGGAGGAAACATGACGTAATGTACTCTTGGGACAGCGTCCTGCATCTCTGCTCTTTAAATATTTGCACAGAACATGAGCTATTGAAAGGCAAAAATCTTGTCTGCTGAATCCCCTGTGTGTCCCTGGCACTGGGGCAGTGACTGACACAGACTGGTTGCTGCTAAGTTATTGTGAATCGACTGCAGTTTGTTAGCCACTCTGAGCCATGACTGAGAAATCCTGCAAGTGTTTTGTGGGACCCTGTACTGCGTGTCAGAGATGTGACCCTACCATGCTGTCCTGAGGTAAAGGGAGAAACAACTCCTGCTTTGAAACTGACACTCCAAGTGAACTTTGCATAAGATAAGAAACTCTACATTGAGACTTAGAGGAAGGAGAAGAGAGATACAGTTGCAAGGGGAAGTACTATTTGAGTTGACCTTAAAAGACAGAGGGACATTGACAAATGGGGCAGCGGGAGGGAAGGGAGAGGGTAGAGATTGGATTCCTGGCAGTGAACCCGAGGAGCAAAGGTCTAAAGGCAGGAAGTTCTAAACACAGGCACACTCAGGGATAAGAAGGTCAGTTTCTCTAACAAGTATAAGACTTGGGGTGCGTTAGGTCTGTGTTATGAGAACACTTCTCAGAGCTCAGAACTCCACTGGACTGAGGAACTTGGCTGATTCACTCAGCAAAGTTCTGTGGATGGAGTGCCTAGAAGCCCAGGAGAGGACTGGGGCACTGGGCAGGTAGTTCTGACGCCAGGGAGTGAGTCCCCTTCACACAATAGCTGTGTCTGGGAGGTTTGTACCAGGGTCTTGAAAATTAGGACTTTCAAAGCCTGGATGATTGACTTCGGGATAGTCTGTATCTGCATTTCTCTAAAGAAAAAATATTGGTACTTCCATCACAAGAATCCATCCGTATGAATGAGTACCCAGTTCTGAAGAACAGCTGAACAGCACAGCTGGGCCTGGTGTTCCCAACTCGCCTTGGTGAGTAGAGCCATAAGAGCAAAAGACCCGGAGCTGTGTACCACCACACAGGACGCCGGCTCAGCCGCAGTGTGGTCCAGCCGCGGTGATGCATCATCTTCTTCAAGTGACCGAGTTTCTGACATGCCATCAGCTGTGCTGGATTAGTGGGAACAATGGCGGCAGCTAAACTTTATTAAGCACAGTTCCATGTGTGAGACACTGGGCATTGTCTTGTTTAATTTAACCTTCACAGCAACCTACTTAGGAAGGTTCTCCTAGTCCACTATTGTGTAATCAAGAAAATAAAGCTTTGTGGAGTTAGAGAGCTGCTTAAGCAGTAAAACACAGGGCTTGGACTCAGAGCTGGGTTTATTAGATGAGTTAATTGCATTTCATTGCAGTCATAGAACTTTTTTAAATTAAGGAAGGTTTTTATCTTGTAGGTATTAAGGACTGAAAGGAAAAGGCAAAACTTCCTAGAAGGGGCTGATTTAATGGGATGGGAGTCCCTGAAGACATGAGGTAGAGGCCAAAGGTCAGCAAATGCACTGGATATAATTACAAAAAAAGCAAAAGCTTCTGTTTTTTTTCTCCCAAGGTGGCAACAGCTTCCCTTCTCCATAGCAGGCGAGGTGGCAGCTTCAGGTGACTTCATGGTCTCCCTGGAAAGGGGCAGATGTTTCAGTAAATCCACCTAGCCCATCAGCTCTATGGCCAAGCCTTCCAGCCTCCTGAGAGTCCCAAGCACCCATCTGGCACAGGCCTCTGCTGTCATTCCAATTAATCATTAAGCCTGAAGATTTGCACTTAGGAGGCACCAGCCAAATTCCAGATGCATGAGCTAAGTAAGAGCTTACATTTCTTCTGCCACACCCAGCAGGGTGCACTTCAAGGAGTCAGCTCTACCTGCCAGCCCTGCTCCTCCTCAACCAGAGGAAAGGGAAGGGGGGCAGGGTCCTGTGCATTCAAGGCTCCCACTGAAAAGGAAACCAAGAAGGCAAAGTGTGTAGCTTGGGATTAAGTCTGCAGAGTAGAGTGGAGTGGGGCCCCAGAACTCGAAGAGGGAGATGTCTTCATGCTGCTTTGTGCTCTGATACTAAAGTCTAAGGTCTTGACTAAGACTGTTTGCAATGCTGCCTCAGGTCTGCTCGGGGAACTCCCAATTCTTAGTCTACATTTCTCCCAAAGATCCCTGTCGGCTTTTGGCCTCAAGGTAGAGTGGATGAAAACAGAGAGGGAAGGGGCTCAAGATGCAGACCCTGATCAGCAGTATTTAATCTGGTCAAGAGCAATAAAAGCATCATGGGAACCAGACCAACTAATCTGCCATGTGGGATGCCTCTGTTAGAGGCATGAGCAATTGGCTACGTACTCAGACACGGATGCGCATCCAGAAACGACAGTCTGTCCATCACTGCCCTGACTAAAATGGCTTTTCTTTGCTTGTAGAAGAGAGACGAGAGTCTTTAATGTGTCTACAAACCCTGTACAAGCTGCCCTTTCCTGTCACTGGACTGCAGCCACATTGGTGCTCAGTTCCAGGAACGTGCCAGCTCCAGGCTCCATGTTGTATGCAGCTTTAAGCTTACGCATGGTTTCTCTGTTCCTTCATGTTTCTTTGCTCTCTCTCTCTCCACCTCACCAAATAACAAAATAAAGCACAGTCAGTCATCTTTCTCCTGGGACGGGAACACTAGCAGCTTGGACACAGGATGTTGTTCTTATTTACACTCTGACCCTGTGCTAGAAGCACTTTGGGCACATGATCACTGCTCAATAAATATCTTCAAATGATTGATGGCAGCTATGTTGTTTCCACTATAATCACAGTTATGTGGTATGGCAATGATCTGTTGGGCAAACAATGTAACAGAAAGCCTGGTTAGTAGCATGCCTCTACAGCACATCTCAAACAGATGCCAGTCAGTGAGCAGTTTGTGCCACAGGGTGCCAAGTGCCATAGTCAGTGTTAACTTGACAGTTGGACCATTTTCTGAGCTCCAAAGAAAAACCTTCAGAAAGCCATGGAAGGGAAAGTGTTCGTGTGTGTGTGTGTTGTGTATATGTACGTGTGTATGTATGCGTATGTTTATATGTATGTTTGTATATATGTATGCATGTGTATGTATGTGTGCATGCATGTGTATGTTTATATGCATGTTTGTATATGTATGTTTGTGTCTGTGTATCTATGTGTATCTGTGTGTATGTTTATATATATGTATATATGTATGTATGTGTGTATGTATGTGTATGTATGCATGTGTGTATGTATGTGTATGTGTATGCATGTATGTATATGTATGTGCATGCATGTGTGTATGTGTATGTATACATGTGTGTATGTATGTGTATGTATACATGTGTGTATGTGTATGTATGTGTGTATGTATGTGTGTATGTATGTGTATGTATACATGTGTGTATGTATGTGTGTATGTGTATGCATGTGTGTGTATGTACGTGTGTGTAGGATGGTGCCTGTGCCTTTTCTGCCTCAGAGAGAGAGAGACAGAGACAGAGACAGAGACACAGCAAGGGAAAGACAGATAAAAGACAGACACAGAGGACTGTTTCAGTTCACAAACGAACGAGCTTTGATTCGGTATTTACTCAGTAGCTATGCTTTGAGAATTTATTAGACTTTTGGGTATATGTGAAAGAGTACCGAACAGAGCTGGCAGAGCCGATGGAGTGTAGTCTGCTCCACAGAGCCATCTAGCACTGTAATAAACCCTGGTTTCATGGTCGGGTGGTGCCAGGTGGCTGGCTTGTCTTGCTCAGCATCATCTTCCATCCTTGCTGGCTTTTCCCGTGTTCACTTTCTTATTTTGGCCTCTCCCCAGCCTCCATTCTTTTCATCCTCAACACATGACCTCACCTGTGCCTAGACATATGCGTCCACAGCGGAACTGCCTTGACTTCCTCCCTGTACCTTGCTGCTTGTACTAATCTCTACCCAAGTTTATGCTCTCCCCTCCAATTTCAGGGGTTGAAGAGTCTTTTCTTCCTTATAGTGTTTAAAACATTGGATTCTGATTGGTTAGTGGGTCATGAAATCAACCTGGAAGATTATGACTTGCCTTAAAATATATTTTATTGTTTTTTAATTTTGTGTGTATGAGTGTAGTGCCTGCATGTGTTTAAGTGCATTCATGTTGTGCAATCCTGCTGTGGTCAGAAGATGGTGTCAGATCCCCCTGGAACTGGCATTATGGACAGTTGTTAGCAGCCATGTGGGTGCTGGAAATTGAACCCAGCTCCTCTTCAAGAGCAGCCAGTGCTCCTAACTGCTGAGCCGTCTCTCCAGGCCCACTTCTGCTCTTTCTGCCCCAGATCTCTGGACTACCTTCTTAGTCCAGACCTGCTCACTGTGAACTGATCCCCTGCACCCAGACCAGCTTAATTCTCCAACTTAGTTTGACAGACCCTCCACTGGCCGTCCCTGCTCCCACCCTTGGCCTCCTGATCTGTCTGCCTCAGATCTGCCTCCACCCTGAGAAGTATACGGTACACCCCTCATCAAAGAAGATTTTTTTTGCAACAGATGGAGGCTATTACAGTGCCACAACTGGTCACACAGAGAAAATATATGTCTAAGAGATGCCCAGTCCCAAGTGACACATCTACAGTGGAACCTCTATGCCTAAGGCTCCTGGAGCACAGTAGACCAGGGGTAGAGAGAACACTAATACATCCCTCAACTCTCACCAGTGAAGCTTCCTCATGCAACAGTGTGATGCACACAGAAGGCCGCAACTGGCTAAATTTTAGAGAATAAGAGACTACAGAGTGCGTGTCCCTGTTAGGACTCCTACATTAAACTTTACCCACCCACAGCTCAGGGACCATTGCAGACGAGGGGGCGGAAAGATCATAAGAGCCAGGGTTGGTGCATGAATAAAAGGAACCAGAGGCTCTCGGGACACTGGGAACTCGCAACAATGGAGTCAGCGTGCACAAGACCCATGCTGACCCAATCAAACAAAAATTCAGCATAGAGTGAAACTGGCAGAAGGCCCCAACCCTAGCCTCAGAACTATTGGCAACTGATTAGTGTGGGCTGAAGAAAAGTAAATCTTCTTTAAGGGAATGACTCTAGATAGGTTGACTAGACTCCAATGGATGCACTTGCACTGAGGGACATCTGGGTACACATGCCTGACCAGATAGGACTTAACACACATGACTGAGTGCATGAAACCGGTAGGAGCCTATGGACTACGTGGATGGGGGAGTGTGTCAAAGATCTATTTTCTGAAATGCACAAAAACTCTATAAAAATATTGTAAAAACAAAGTAAGCGTCAGGGTAGAGCATCTGCAGGGAGTGTGGCTGTCATTTCCTGTCTTGCTTTACACATAGTCACGCATATAAGGTACATGCTGCATCTTGGGTCACATGCACTTTTTACAGTGTGTTTGGTTAAAAGTTACTGCGTCCCACCCAGTCCAAGGGGAGTCTCCCGTGCTCCTCACACTTTCGCAGTTTGCATCCCTTTGACCATCTCCTCTATACATTTGCTATCTAGTTATTATTTCCTTTCAGCAGATAATTTTTAGTTTATTCTTTCCTGACTGAGATCATCTTTTGCCTACTCCTCTTTCTTGATCTGGAAGCACATCCAGCTCCAGCTCTTCTTCCTCACCCCCTGACCCCCATGCCAGTGGGCGCACTTTCAGGAAAGTTGCAAAGCTCTCATGGCACTAAATGCAATGCATGGTAATTTTGGACTAGTTAGTTGCATTCTGGTGACTCACTTGGTGCTAGGGGCCTTTGGCTTAACACTATCAATATTCTGGATCCTTCTTCCATCATCATTTTTCTGCTGGTCCTTCATGAATTCATCTTTTTCCCGCCCCGTAAGTCCAGTGTCCCACGGGGTTCCATCTCACCATCTGTGGTTTTTCCTTTGGCGGGCTTCCCTGGCTTTCTTCCTCTCCTCTCCATCACTTAATGACTGCCAAATCTACATCCCCAGCTCTTAGGTCTCCCCTGAGATTTAGATTTTAATATCAAGTTCCCGTGAGTTTATTTCATCCTCACAACACATCCCCCTCTGAGCTCATCGTTGCCCCAAAGACGAGGCTTCTATTCTTTGGCCAGGCTGGCTCTGTGTCTAAAATGCTTTCTCCTTTTCTCCTGGCCAACTCTTGTCTCTCTCTCTTTTCCCCTTAGATGGAGTTTCATCATGTAGTCCAGGCTGGCTTTGAACTCAAAATCCTCCTGTCTCAGCTAACTGAGTGCTGGGGTTCCAGAGTGTGCTGCACTTGACCTCCCTTTAAAGAGTCTTTAAAACTCTTTTCTTTTGCACCTGTCAAAATTGGGTTCAGGGGTCCTCTCTTTAAAGGTGCCATCATGGTGGAAAGTTGTGCAATGCCTCCCATGCTGTGTCAGCGTGGACTGTGGGGAGCCTTTCTCCTTAAGCTCCAGGCACTTAAAGGGAGAGAAGTTAAAATTATTTTTGTATGCCTGGTGCCTAACACCTAAGTGTCTGGTACATTGTAAGTATTAATAAATATTTCTTAAGATTGTTGTCATAATGAACTACCAGAGAGTAGCTGGCAAATTACAGAGAGCAGGCCCTTGGATAATTCAGAATGAAATGGCCTGCACCAGGCGGATTGGGGACCGGTGCAATCTACTGGCTGGCCTGCTCAGGCTTCCTCTAGCGTTGTTCTCTTTTTAAATTGTGTTGTGCTGCACAAACCTGGATGCAGGAGCAAAGAGGAAAATTTGATATAAAATTCTGGGACCCAAGTAGCTGTTAATAGAAACTGATGACTACGGGGCTAGATGTGACACACTTCATCATAGGCTCACCATAGGCTCAAATTTGTCCAGAGCCTAATTAGAGAAACTCTTTAAAGTTCTAGTGCGCCCTTTCCTGGATTCAATCATGCTTTCCAGTCATTGCCAAGACCAGCTTATTCAGTTTTTCAGGGCAGGCCTGTAGCAGTTACAGCGTGTCTGTCCGTGCCACGAGACTGAAGTGGTACAGTGCGCTTGTGCGGTGTTTGAACGGGAGGGCACTTAGAGCCTCCTTCTGGTGGTCTGTCCTTCAGTGCCTTTGTATCTTTGGTGCTCAGCTACTGTGCTCTAGTTCCCAGGGAGTTGAGGATTTGGCAAGGGGTGAGTTGGGAACTGCATCCTAGCTACATCTCTTAGCCTCACAGACATAGGTTTGTCTGGGGTGGGGACAGACGAGCCTAGCTTAGTCTATGAGATCAGTTCCATAACCTGCTTAGCATACACTCGAGTTAGTGAACAAACTCTACTGACTTGATGAGTTCTAGAAAAGGTCACAATGAGGAGGTTTACCTTCCCTTACAAGCTGACATGTAGGATCCATGGACAGTGAGATCCTGAAGAAGCCATTGGGCCAGGACTGGGTGGGGAAACTTCCAAAGTCTCTTCCATAGGCCCGTCAGGATTATATGGATGCCGAGAAGTTAAAGAGAAAGCCCTGTAGCTCAGTAAGAAACACGAGTAATTCAAAATGTCAGACCAGCATTACATAGGTTTCCAGGAGTTGTATGTACACAATAATTAGCAACCTTCCTAATTATTCTTGATTTAACAATCACTAAATTAAAGTGAACATGGCGGTATTTGTAATTCCAGTGACTGGGAGGATGAGGCAGGGCTATTGGCAAGATTTCTAGGCCAGTCTGGGTCCAAGGTGAGCTCCAGGATAGCCTGGGCTACACAGTGAGACCCAGCCTCAAAAAATAACAGAAGAATAAGTTAAATAATTAGAAATATAATCGAAAAGTCCAGTGGCTAAGTCAGTGACAGTCCATGCCACAGCAAGTGTGGCTGACAGCAAGAACCTAAAAGGCCCTTGGAATTCTCTAACTTCAGTGTGATGGGTTAGTAGCTCTAAGGCGACTATTCTGAACACCCTAATTCGCCCACAGCTGCTACCCAAGAGCAGTTCATTCTTCCAGATCTCTGGTTCTCATGGGAATTCTTGTTGACTTTTTTAGATCTTCTGTGCTTCCTGACTCTGTTGTCATGATGACACAGAAATACCCTGGATTTTACCCTCTTGACGAACTGTCCTTTCTGGTATTACCCTTTTGGGGACATTGAAATGAAGGGTTGTGTTCTCTCATTCCAACCCACGAGTTCAATGATAAAATAATTCTAATCATATGTCCCTAAGCCTGTCATAGACTGTCAAAAGACTGGTTCAACGATGCAAGAGAAGGTTTAGTCCCAACTACAGCAACCAAATCTTTCTTCTCTTCTTTCTGGACAGTTCCAAAGCTTTGTGTTGAAAAGGATTAGAGCTCTGCTGATCTTCCTGGGAGCAAGTGCTGTAACTGACGCACAACGGCAGCCACTGCTGAGCTCAGGGTCCTTGTTAACAATTCTTTCACTAGCTATTTACCTCAACCTATCAGAAAAGACCTATGAATTGCCTCTCAGACCTCCTTCCAATAGCACATTTCTGTTAGTCTCTGTGTCTGTTAGGATATGCCCATTATTCTGCATAATAAATAGTGCCCAGCCCCGCAGTTTACACTCCAGATATTCATTCCACTCAGACCACGCTACATGCTCATTGCTTATCCATGAGGAGCCCTGTTCCCTTCTTCCTCATCTGTGTTCTCATCGAGACGGTTCCACAATGTGCAATGTCACCAGGCCCAGGCACTGGTGAGACGGAAGGGTACATGGAAGGTCTCACCCAGCATGGGCCCTAACTGGAAATGATGTGAGGCATTTCTGCCTGCAGTCCATGGGCCAGGGCTGATCCGTGGTATCACCCCACTCCTAAGGGTGTAACTGTGTGCCAGGCAGGTGACCAAACGAACTGCCACCTCTCCCATGGATCCTCAGAATCATCCTAATTTCTTTGCTATGATCCATACCCCAGTGAGAACTCTCCCATAGGACAACTAGAAAGTTGGCTAAGCATACGTATCAGAATATCTTTCTCTAATCAGCTCATACAGAGACCTCTCTTGTGGGAAGGGAACATCCTTGTTTTCGAGGCATTGTCTATGTTGCCATATTTCTGTATTAACCCGTCTCTTAAACCTTTGCTTTTGGAGAAAAAGTTGAAAGTATCTTCTCACAGAACCTGCTGGAAATGACAGAGAGGCCTTCTATGCTGAGGCCTTCCTTCTATGCTGAGGCCTTCCTTCTATGCTGAGGCCTTCCTTCCATGCTGAGGCCTTCCATGCTGATCTCTTTGGGAAGTGCAGCAGATGGGAGGTGGAGGCTGTACCAGTGCTTCTGCGAAGTGCTCCGTGAATGTGAGGGTCACGGCCATGACGGCAGTACTCAGGTCCTGGTGCCAGCCACACCAGTTCAGCTTGGCATGAGAGTGTAGAGGAGCTGGGCCTGGGGGCGCATGTGTTTAATCCCAGCACTCAGGAGGTAGAGGCAGAGGCAGGCAGATCTCTAGGAGCTCAAGGCCAGCCTGGTCTACTTAGGTAATGCCAGGTCAGCCAGGGCTCAATAGTGAGACCCTGTCTCAAAAAAGCAAAAGAAAAAGAAAAAAAAGGAACAAAAGCAAAAGAAAAGAGAGGGGAGAGGAAGTGGGGAATGGCCTCATCTCCCTGGTGCAACCGCCCAGGGCACAGCAGGCACAGAACAGAGGCCTGCTCTTGTCTCCTCAGTAGCTCCACCCCTCTGCCCATATCTGACTCATCTGGATCTCCCAGTGCTGTTTGACAGAAAGCAAGTCTCCAGAATCTTCGCCAGAATCTTGGCTGAAGCAGTGTTTGACGTCTTTGGTGTTGCCTCTCACATTTTCAGATGACTACAGGCACAGCTGTCTAAACCAGAAAGAAATAAGAAGGCGGGAAGGAGAGATAAGCAATGCCCTGTCCTAAAGGCTCATCTCCTCACCGTGATTTCTGGTCTGTAAGCTATCTCTATCCGTTCCTGACCCCAGCACCAGGCTCTGTCCGCTGGGACTGACAGCATCTCCTACACCTGCTATGCTGGATGATTTACTGGGACCTGGCTTCTGACCTGTCTGGATTTATATTGTCTGTCCAACCGTTTTAGTCTTAAGTACTTATCCAGTATCATCACCCAGAGGTTTTTCTTGTATCATTTCATTTCACTTATCAGTTATACCTCCCTTGATCATGTATGTGCTTAAACATTTACTAACAAAGTCAATATATTCCGTACCAGCATGTCTCAGCATGTTATACGGGTATTTTGTTTTTTTTGTAGGGTTTTATTATTATTTTTTGGGTGCTGGAAGTTGAACTTAGGGCTTCACAAGGTACACAACTACTTGACCACTGGCCCTCAGAACGATATATGTTTCAAGTGGAAAGTTACATTTCATCATATCACCATCTCCTAGGAAGAAATAATATGAGAAATATGGTTCACATAATTTGGAAATGATTATGGGATTTCTGAGACATTCCTTCAAAGTATTTACAGTCATCTCATAGATATGAACACCCAGAGCTAGAAGAAACACTACAGATTGCTAAGTTCCAGTCTTTTAATGTATAATTTTGAAGAAACTAAAGCCAAGAAATAGCCTGTAAAATGTCTAATATCTGTCAGTCTCTATCATGCATTGGTTCCTCCAGTCTAAAATACAATCTTTGAGTTTCATATTTTAATCATTACTCAAGGACTTGTTTAGCTGGTAAAGGCCCTGGGCTCAGCCTCCAGTGCTAACACAAAGCAGTATTGTTCAAGATACTGATAGCCAAATAGTGAACATACTTGTAAATCTTTGTTTGGGGAGATTCTGCTTTAGAGCCTAGAGTTGCTAAAGGTAAGCAAGATGGCATAGCCATCTATAGACTAGAATTACAAATTTTCATTTTTTTATAAGCTAGGAATCACATGGCAATTCCATTTTATAGTAAGACTTAGCTGTAATATCCTTTTTACATTTTCTTCTTAGGTACAAAGTCTATTGTTTCCAAGTGCAAATAAAATCTAAATAGGGCCTGAAAATCCAGAGCACTACTTGGAGAAAAACAAAAAGTACCAGTGACAGAAAGAGTGTAGCAGTGGATGACCTAACACACATCCCCTCGGCTAGTCCCACCGCAGTGTCTAGAACCACATTTGAACACGATTCTCACCCTGTGAACATGTAACCTCTTGTCTACACTCGGTTTACAGTGCATCTACCCGCTGTTGATCCTGTTACTTAGACCAGGGAAAATGACTACATGGTTAGAAGTCTAAAATCTCCTTATGAAGAGATAACACATCTCTGAAAGAAACAAACTGTCCAGGCATGACAAGTACCAAAGAGATGCTGGACCTGTTCATCTCTCTTTATTTCAGATATCCATAGCTCTCATGCTACATGGTAACTACCCCAATCCACTTCAGCCTGGTCTATGAGGCTGCTAGTGCAGCCCATGGTAGACAGTCCTTTCTCATTAGTACATATTTTTGTCTCATTCTTGACCAACAGGATCAAAACCATGGTCGAAACATGCCCCTATCCATGGCCCATCACTCTCAGGAATGGTGAAAGCTGTGGATTTGTACACAATAACAGTTTCAAAATCTGAGGCCGGCTAAGGAGTCTGCACTGCTTAGGCCTGACGAGGAAGTGGTACCTGCTTTGCGGAATGTCACTCAACCTCCTTTTATGTCTTCATCAATCAACAAAACAGCCAGCCCAACAGGTATCTGCCTCCTCAATGTGCTGAGAATTTGCTTAAGGCCCAGAACAGCATGGAAAATCTCGCCTGTATCCAAACTTGTAAGTCAGACTCTCCTCGGAATGTGAAGGGACCCAGTGTAGGAAAGGAAAAGCTGCTTTGATCGCCTTGCAATTTAGGGGTTGTGCCATGTGATTAGCTGAGTATTTTAACCGAACGTCAGCCATAACACATCTTTTGCCATTAAGGATGTTTCTGAATATATGCTTAGTTATTTTTTGTATCATCATGACCAAAATACCTGACAGGAGTGACAGAAGAGAGCAAAGATTTATTTTGGCTCCTGGGCTTTGGAGGACCAACCCCAGATGATGGATAACATCGCAGACTTCCCTTACCATGACTTGGTGACTGGCTGCCTCTAGAGAGAAACGGTAACCTCCCTGGCTTTTAGGAGAGATGTGTCCACCCGCTGAGAGCAGTTCTCAAAGAGCAAGCTGCTTTGGGCTGTCAGCAGTCACCAAGCAGAGCAGCACTGTGTCGAAGGCATGGCCTGGCCGAGGACCCTGCACCTCCCTCCTGCGCACCTCCCTCCTGCGCTCAGGAGGACTGGGTGCTCACAGAGGACTGGGTGCTCACGGAGGACTGGGTGCTCTCGGAGGACTGGGTGCTCACGGAGGACTGGGTGCTCACGGAGGACTGGGTGTTCTCGGAGGACTGGCTGCTCACGGAGGACTGGGTGCTCTCGGAGGACTGGCTGCTCACGGAGGACTGGGTGCTCTCGGAGGACTGGGTGCTCACGGAGGACTGGGTGCTCACGGAGGACTGGGTGCTCACGGAGGACTGGGAGCTCTTGGAGGGCCCAGGCTGCATCTCCCGTGCCTTTCCATTTCCCCTTCCATCCTCCTTGAGTCTAGTGACCGTTGATTGATGGCGCATCACCTCTATGTGAACAGTCTTCTCAGAGCTTGGGTTCCTCAATGAAATGAATACCGGTCCCTCGTGTTTCTGCGTAGAGAGATAATTACAGAATGGACATAATAAATATCTACCGTGTTTGATGGTGGAAAGTACTATGGTAAACGGATAACAAGATTTTGTTTTTATCACTGAAAACACACAGAATCAAAAGACTCCACTGCTGCCTTGTTTCCCTGTGGAGTATATCATAGAGCATAGCATATAACACTCATATACAGTTACATAGACATTTTAAGCTAGAGATCTGACTGAACTTACACTGATCTCTGAACATACTTGGTATATGTTTGATATGATCTCATATCTCTGAGTGTCACTTTTTTCCCAGAATTTGAGGTGATATTTTCCAGTTAAACTCTGGTAATTTGAGTGTGTTCGCTTATCCACTAATTCCACATCTGCCTTTATTTGTTTCTTCTACATTTGGTTTTCGGGGGGGTGGCACAGTGGGCCTGGAGAGGTCAGAGGACAACTTGTGGGAGTGCATTATTCACTTCCAGCAGGTGATCCAGGGATCAAGCTCGGAGTGTCAGGTTTGCTGCCAGGTCCCTCACCTGCCGAACCATCTTTCCAGCCCTGCCTCTGCATGTTAGTCAGTGTCTGACGAACACGGATGAGCTTGTGTTAGTATCAGTGTCTGCTGAACGCGGAGGAGTTTGGAAATGAAAAGAGTCTCTTCCCCTGGAATGACAGTCTATTGTGACAGGTCATCTGGTTATATCCACAGATCTGCCAGAAGGGAGAAAGGACCAGGATCAAGAGAACATTGAGCGAAGCTGTGTAGAAAAGGGAGAGATTTCTTACAGCCAACAGGGTTTGCAGGGTTCGCAGGGTTCACAGGGTTCACAGGGTTCACAGGACACTCCCATGAGAATCAAAGGCTGGCTGGCACCAAACGCTTAGATATGTAGGTGATGGATCTTTGGAGCAGAGAGAACCTATAACCCTAACCTTATAATGAAGAAAGAGAGACAGCAAGAGAGGCCAGATGCATTTGTCAAATTACAAATACCCCTGGTTGGGTCTGATTCTGGAGAAGAAAATAGTGGATTGCAAAGGTAAATTTACAATAGGAGGACTTGAAGGTGTTCTGGTCAAGGTCCTGCAGGAGGGAGGAATGAAGGCACTGGGTGAGCACATCTGGAGGAATTTAGTAAAAAATAAAATAGGGGAATTCAAAACAGAAAGGCCATTCGCATTTCAAGGACTTTCTTTCTGTGTCCATGCTGTGGGATTCTTTGTCTCAACTTATTTGTCTGCCTCCCTCTTCTTTCCTTTTGATAGATATTTCCCAGCATTTTCTGAATTCCTCATGGCTCAGCCCAGAAGAGAGTCACCAGTTTGTCAAAGATGGTAATGAGCAAAGACCATCTTTTCCAAGTCTCCCATCACATGCTGTCTCTGGACAGTGTGCCCCGACCCGAGTCAAGCCACCCCAGGTCAACAGTGAGAGACTCCCTGAATCTGCTGCCTATAGAACAGAGTCTGGGCTCCCTGTTCTGGGAAGGAGTCAAGGCAGGGTAGGCAGAGATGAGCACTTGTAATGCTTGTGGCCTGGCTGAATAGCTCTGTTCTTCAGGAGGAGGGGTCCAGCCTGGGGAAGTGGCAAGTGGCTGATGGACTGGAGACTGTTTCATCAGCTACAGTCACCAGCAGCCTGGTCCATTACATTCTAACTATGCCGATTTCCCTCTGAGGTTGTAACTGCACACTGGACTGTCTGCAAATGATGAGTCACCAAAACTAGGGTCTCTCGAAAGCTCAACTTCATCAGCTGCCTAGAGTGTGGGAAGGCACACCATGGACCTTGTACACTGTAAGGAAAAGACTTAACTGAAAGTGTCCCCCTGTAATGCTGTGGGTTCCAGAGAGGCAAGTATCACAGCCTTGAGTCCCACCGACATTTGTCTCTGTTTCTGAACACTGGTTTACTTATGCTGAATATCCAGTGCACACAACTGCATATGCCAGGAGAGATGAAGACCTGGCAATCGCACACTGATTACGCAGGCATTGCCAAACATAATACTTCTTTTTTTGAGCATTTCCCCTAAGAAACCAATAAAAAAATAAAACTAGCTTTGAGAAGATTTTGAACTTTTAAATCAAGAGCTTTGGGTCTGAATTCCAATTTTCCATTTACTGGCTGGATGATTTGGAGCAAATTACTTACTTTCAGAGTTTCCCTTCTGTTTTCTCATTTGTAACGTGGCAATATGGACTGTCTGAGTGTTGTTATCCAAAAGGTTGCAGGATTTGGACTCTTTTGCATTTCAAAAATTTGGATGTAGGTACTGAAATATCTTTAAATCTGTTCCACAAATACCTTACATGTAACCTAAAGGTAATTTTACCCAACATTTTAATTAGTTTTATTATATTATTGTTGTCACTATTTTTTGAGACACAGTATGTGTGTCACTCAGTCTGTCTTTGAATTTACTATGTAACCCAGGCTGGCTTTGAATTTGGGGTAATCCCTGTGCACCATCCTCCTAATTCCGTGGATTACAGAATGTGCCACTAGGCCCGGCCCACTAAACATAAGAAAATGAAAAAAACTTAAAATATTTTATAAATACAATTTTATTAAATGAAAAACATTTCATCGTACTGTATTTTGTATGTGACCTGTTCCATGAAGTCAGATGTAGAATTTCCATTTGAAGCATTATGCCAGTATTCAAAAAGTTTCAGATATTAGGGACTGGAGAGATGGATCAGTAGTTAGAGATTGATAAGCACTTGTTCCTCTTGCAGAGGATCCCAGTTCAGGTCCCAGATGTCTTCTTCTGGCCCCCATGGGCACTGCACACACATGGTTCACATCAAGCCTTCAGGCAAAACACATTAAGATAAATAAAAGTAAAATGTATTTTAAAGCTTTTGATGTTGCAGCCTCTTGGATTTGGGGTGTTGATTAGGGAAGCTACCTCATTTCTATTATTTGTAAACATACAAGCTTATGTGAGATAATATATGTCAAGTGCCCAGCACAATGTCTGATACATAAAAATTCCAACAATTAAAGCTATTATCTTTATTGGTCTCAGGACTTGCTTATGTATATAAAAAATCAATCATAAATCATCTTCCTCTGAAACATAATTTTGAAAAAAAGAGATGAGAGCAATCAGATGATTAGAGATTTTTTTTGTCAGACCAATGTCTCCAGTAATTTAGGCCTCATTTTTCTCTTCTGCAAAATGGGGTTAGTAAGACTACCTGTCTCTATAAGCCTTGTAGAGAATTAAGTAAAAGAATATGTGTAGAGTACTTTGCAGTATGCCTGGTATACAGAAAGTTGTCAATACTTATTAGGAATAATGTTCCTACCACCACCATGATCACCACCACAACCATCACCAACATCATCAACATCACCACAACCATCACCACCACCACCACCAACATCACCATCACAGTCACCACCACCACCTCTACCATCACCACCACCACCATCATTACCACACCATCATCACCACCACCACCACCACCACCACCACCACCACCACCACCATTACCACACCATCATCACCACCACCACCACCACCATCACCACCACCACCACCACCACCACCATCACCACCACCATCACCACCACCACCATCACCACCACCATCACCACCACCATCACCACCACCACCATCACCACCACCACCACCACCATCACCACCACCATCACCACCACCACCATCACCACCACCATCACCACCACCACCATCACCATCACCATCACAATCACCACCACCACCACCACCACCATCACCACCACCACCACCACCATCACCACCACAATCACCACCACCACCATCACCACCACCATCACCACCACCATCACCACCACCACCATCACCATCACAATCACTACCACCACCACCACCACCACCACCACCACCATCATCACCACCACCATCACCACCATCATCACCACCACCACCATCACCATCACCACCATCACCACCACCACCACCACCACCACCATCACCACCACCATCACCACCACCATCACCACCACCACCATCACCACCACCATCACCACCACCACCACCACCACCACCATCACCACCACCACCATCACCACCACCACCACCATCACCACCACAATCACCACCACCATCACCACCACCATCACCATCACCACCACCACCACCAACATCACAACCACCACCACCACCACCACCATCACCACCACCACCACCACCACCACCACCACCATCACCACCACCATCACCACCATCATCACCACCACCACCATCACCATCACCACCATCACCACCATCACCACCACCACCACCATCACCACCACCATCACCACCACCATCACCACCACCACCATCACCACCACCATCACCACCACCACCACCACCACCACCATCACCACCACCACCATCACCACCACCACCACCATCACCACCACAATCACCACCACCATCACCACCACCATCACCATCACCACCACCACCACCAACATCACAACCACCACCACCACCACCACCATCACCACCACCACCACCACCACCATCACCACCACAATCACCACCACCATCACCACCACCACCATCACCACCACCATCACCACCACCACCACCACCACCACCACCACCACCATCACCACCACCACCACCACCATCACCACCACCACCACCATCATTATCATCACCACCACCATCATCACCATCACCACCACCACCACCATCACCACCACCACCACCACCATCACCACCACCATCACCACCACCATCACCACCACCATCACCACCACCATCACCACCATCACCACCACCATCACCACCACCATCACCACCATCACCACCACCATCACCACCACCACCACCACCATCACCACCACCATCACCACCACCATCACCACCATCACCACCACCATCACCACCACCACCACCACCATCACCACCACCATCACCACCACCATCACCACCATCACCATCACCACCACCACCATCATCACCACCATCACCACCACCATCACCACCACCACCACCACCATCACCACCACCATCATCACCATCACCACCACCACTACCATCACCACCACCACCACCACCACATCTACCACCACCACCTCTACCATCACCACCACCATCACCACCACCACCACCACCACCACCATCACCACCACCACCATCACCACCACCACCACCATCACCACCACCACCACCATCACCACCACCACCATCACCATCACAATCACCACCACCACCACCATCACCACCACCATCACCACCACCACCACCACCATCACCACCACCATCACCACCACCACCACCACCATCACCACCACCATCACCACCACCACCACCACCATCACCACCACCACTACCATCAGCATTACCACCACCACCACATCTACCAGCATCACCAGCACCACCACCACTATCCTTGACAAATATCTTCTCCTTGCTTTAGCTAACTCTTGTTCCATATGAACCAATGCCGTTTCACAATCAGTAATCATTACAAGGCTGGGCGGGGGAGCAGGGAAGGGAGAGAGGTGTTTGTATGCATGTAAAAGACAAACATTTATGACTGTCTTGAGATTCACAATAACTGTTCTAGAGATCCTGGCTTAAGGCAATGAGAAACCAAGCATCTAAATTCCCCTCAATCTCAAACCAAGTATTTACCTCCCTGGCAAAACAAAGGTGCTGAAAGAGAACAAAAGCAGAGACTTGGAAAGTAACATAGAGAGATATTGGAGGGAATTGTAAAGAGTCCATCCTTCTAATCCCAGAGTTGCTGACGCTACAGAAAAGCCAGTGGAAATTAACTGTTTGTGTTACAGGCACAGCACCATATGCTGCTTGCCGTCCCTGGAGACAGAACAGCAAGCAATTGCTTTCCGCTCCCTAGCGGGCTGCGGCTCCCTGGAACTCTCTAATGAAATGCATTTCAACAAGCTGGGCCCCAGCATGCTTAACCTTTGGACCGCAGATGCCAACGTTTCTCGGGAGAAAGAGCCGGTTGTGCTCGTCCTGGTAGCCGTGATGCAACTGCTGAAGGGAGAAAAGGCTCCTACCCACTGTGATTTTGCAAGGCCTCCAACAAAGGGCTTAAAGGATTTCAGATGCGTTTGGAAATTGAACTGTGCTGGCTCTCCTGAGCCAGCATCTCTTGTGAATACCAGAGGGACTGACCGTGACAGAATCCAGACCTGACTGCTGATGCAGGCCTGGCGATATTTGGGCTGTCTGGTCATGACAAAGCATAAACAAGTCTCTGTGCCACTGTTTGCATGTGGAAAATGGCACCCTGTTCGGCTGCTTTTAACTCAGCTCTGTGGCTAGTTGCCCGACCGTTCCCACCCACCTCCTCTGCCCTACACCCTGACTCCCCAAGCAGAACTTGGAGAAATTAACCTTGAACATGGAACATGGATTTTTTTTTAAAGAAGATAAATGCTCTCATCCTCTTTCTGGTTCTAAAGATGTTTCTGATCTAAGATGGATGGCAATAAGGGATTCAGAGGTCAACTCCTGTGGGCATTGCTTGAAAGGGGGCCAGAGCTCAGAGATGCCATCTGCCTTAGAAGACAGTAAAAAATGAGCTATCACTACAAAGATTGACTTAAAAATTTTATATACATACACACACATATATATTTGTTAACATAGCATATCCTTCTGAGATGTGCTCAGTAGACTGTAAAACAGGAAGCAGGTACCTGTAACTCACATTAGAGAAAACGAGGGGGTGATGGTGGGCTAGGGGTCTGGGATGGAGCGTCTGCAAGGGCAGGGAAGCTTGCAGGGGGATTGGCCTCTGCTTCTCTGTGCTGTGAAAGAATACCTAAGAAAGGAAGGGGTGCAGGGTGCGTGAAACGCAGGGAAGCGAGGTGGCCAGGCAGCTGGTCACGTGGCATCTGCACCAGGAAGCAGAGGGAAAAGCAGGCTGGCACTCAACCAGCTTGTCTGAAACCCCAGCCCAGAGAGCAGGGTCTTTCCATTTCAGTAAGAAACCTAGAATGTTCTTCACACGGGATTCCAGGTCCTGTCAAGTTGACAATATGAACCACTGCAAGTGGAGCAGAATGGGTTGGTTGCAAAGTGTGCATGACAGAGACTCTGTACCAGCGAGGACGGGGAGAGGCTCTCTGACTTAAAACATTTTCAGCTTGGTCATGGTGCAGAACGGTTCAGTAGAAATGAACTTTGAATTCTGAGTTTGGATATTTTCCTGGTGTCACCCTCTTGGGAAGTGCACGCAAGCTCAGCTACCATCCTGACACTCCTCCCACACCCCTAGTCACCAGGGGAAACCACCAGCCCTCTATGTGTCACTGAACTACTGTATTCTGTAGTTGAGTATGCTGGATAGATTTAGTTGTCAACCTGACACCCCTGGGTAGAGGGAGCCTCAGCTGAATTTCCTTCATTGAACCGGCCTATGGGCATATCTGTGAGGCATTTTCTTGAATGCTGAGTGATGTGGGAGGTGGTACCACCCCTGGGCAGGTGGTTCTTAGTTGTATAAGAAAGCAGGCTGGGCACAGGACAGAGGCACAAGCTAGTAAGCAGCCTTCCTTCTTGGTCTGTACTCCAGCTCCTGCCTCCAGGTCCCAGCTGGGGTTCCAGCCCTGACTTCCCTCAATGATGAACTGTGACCCAGGAGATGTCAGATAAAAATAAACCCTTTCTTCCCCAAGTTGGTTTTGGTCAGTGTTTGGTCACAGCAATAGAAAGCTAACCAAGACAGTTAGTCACTCTAAGTGCATTTGCAACTTAGAGATTTTCAACTTACTGGGCTGTAAACACATAGTAAGTCAGGCTTTGTGTACAGTATGAATGAACAGCTGCTGAAGGGCCAGGTCTCCGTGCTGACGATTTCTGCTCGTCCCTGACTTTATAATGTGAAATATACAGTGACATCTAGGACCACTGTTGCTCACCACTGACTTCCTCAGTCCAGTTCCACACACCAACAAAACCTCTGAGGAAGTGGGGCAGCCCCTCACTCCAGCTCCTGTGCAGGGGCCTCCTCCGCACCCGTAGGTGGGCAAAGAAAGCTGAGTCATGCCCTTGTTATGCAAGAGCCAGGCCCTAGGAGACTCTAAGATGCTGGTGAATTACTAGAAGATGCTAGCAAATTGCCTTGTGGGTGATGGATTAACTTTATACCTACCTTCCTGTCTTTAATAAAATGTTATTTGTTCTCTTTGTGTAAATTCAGCTTAGTTAGAGTTTTACCTTAGAGCATGAAAATAGATTGCATGGTATGAGTGAAAAAGAAACGAGATGGCTGTAGGGGAGGGGATGGGGGGCTAGGGAGGCAGATGAGGGGAAGAGCAAACAGCTTACAATGTCAGACCTGCAGTGCAGCTGGCTCACCATACACCAGAGCCATTTTCTTAGCCATGTAGAAATGAATGAAGGTTGTGTGCATGTTGCCTGTGTGTACACAGCTTTCTGTTGGGGATGGACACAGTTCCAGCCAGCTCCTCTACTCGCAGGGGAAGCTTCGGCCATTTTAGAAATTTCTCCTTGCTTTGAACCCATGTGAATTACTGGGTTCTGTGATTACTGCCTTAGCCTGATTTCAACCGAAGCAAAGCCTGAGCCAAGTCCTGAGGACAACGGCTCATTTGACGGTACGCTGGAGCAGTGGCAGGGACAACGGGCTGCTCCGAGGACGCTGGGCAAAGTCAGCGTGGTGTTGGTTGCTGCTGCCGGTCCTTACTCTATCAGGCCCTTCTGAATTTTAGGAAATGCCCAGAACTGTCCACTCTGGAGATGCCTGGCCTCCATCCTTCATGCCTTATCCCTTTAACACCTTCACACTTCCAGAGTCTGCACAAGGGATTACAGCTTCAGGAAGGCTGGTGAGGAAGCACAGAGTACGTGGGCTGTGATGGGGAGAGTGCACCCCCAGACTGTACTTCCCAGAGGTGGGCGGAGTCCACGGCAGCAGCAGTCAAATAAAGGGTGGGGCAGGAAGGGTCTGACTTAGTGCTCAGGAAGTAACTTTTCTTCTGGTCACTGCTCTAGTTTGGGGCATTTTGCACCTGAGTAATTACAATGGTCTGTCTGCACTCTCTGTCTGTCAATTTTTCCCTTCAATTCTACTATTCGGATATTTCCACAAACATCTTTCTGTTTCAGTTTTAAAACTGCATTCATCTGTTTATGGAGCGTGGAGATCAGGGGACAGCTTGCAGGAGCTGGTTGGTTTCTTCTTTCCATGTGTGGGTGTCAAATATCACCTTCACCACTGAAACATCTCACTGGCCTCAGAATCATCTTTCTAAAACCCAGGTCTGATTATATTACTCCCTTCTTTTAAAACTCTTTATTTTAAACCTTTAACACCTTCGTTATTCCTGTTGTCTCTGTTCATTTCATGCCTTCATATATTTCTTGACTGTCTTCTGAAGTTTTGGTGTGAAAAGCAGCATCCAAACTCTCAACACCTCTCTGTCATCATTTTTAACTCCCAAGCATCCTTCAAACTAACCCTGACCTTTCCACTTTGTGTGTTCTGGTGTCATATTTCCAGCTGGCTTATTTCAATAGATCAGCATATCAAGAAATTTGTAGCCTATATATTGTGACCCAAACAGATCTTGCAGGTTCACAAAATGTAATACGTTTCTCCTCGGATGTGCGGAGGCAATGGAGTCTTTCCTTTACCTATCCTGGCTCTGCCTTCTTTTATGATCAGTTATTCCCTGTCTCCCATCTACTAAATAGTAGCCTGTGTAGGAAGGTGTGCCCTTGCTTTTTGGTCATTGGAGTAGTTCTGGGAGATGGAAAGAACTGGGACCTGCTTGCTGCTGATGTGCTTTCAAACTTGTGAGGCCATCCTTCCATCCTTCCATCCTTCCTTTCTGTGAGTTCCTGGTGTCCTCTGCTTGGGAAGCACACCTCCTGAGTAACCCTAAGCCAATGGATCCCAGGACCAAGTCTCAGCGACTTCTTTTTTAACTGAAGGGCCAGTTATGCAAGCTCAGCATGGAGGGAGCCTGGTGGCTGTAGTTTTATTGACCATCTTGTTCTTCTATTCCTCACAGACTCTCACTGCAGTCTCAGACAGCGTTTCAGAGTGTCCTGATCTCCCCTCCCCCATCCTCCTTGACCCTCTCTTTTAATCTTTCCTGTCTGCTCACCCACTCCACCCTCCTTTGGGAAGATTTCTTCTAGGGGTGGAGTGGGATGGGAGATGGTCCAGTCTCCCTGAACTTACTTAACAGTTAATACACTTCATCACTGTGAAATTTTTTTTTTCTTGCAGAGATAATTTGGTCTATTATTAGCCAAGAAATACATTCCTTAGTTAAAATAACACAGGGACTGGAACGAGGCTCAGCTCAGTGGTTAAGAGCAGGTACAGTGGTTAGGAGTTCTTGCAGAGGACCTGAATTCCATTCCTAGCACTCCCCCAACTCCTAAACAAAATCAAAAATGAATCTTTAAAAATCAAATAACAAAGTCTCTTTGTTGCAAAGTAATAATGATGTATCATTGAGTCTGGGAGAGAGTGTATGCTGTATGAGGGCAGAGATCTTTTGGCTTGTGACGCTTGGCATGACCCCTGACACTATGTGTTTTTAGTGTATGTAAGGGTACCTATGTTGTACAATGCCTGCAGAGGTCAGAAGAGGGCTTGGATCCCCTGAACTGGAGTTACAGGTGGTTGTTAGCCATCCTCAGGGTGCTAGGAATGGATCCCAGACCCTCTGCAAGAGCAGCCAGTGCTCTTAACCTACCTCTCCAGCTTCTCCCTTAGATAATTCCTGTAGATAGTGAGGATTTGGAAGAACTGGGCATGGTCTCTTAGCTCTGCAAAGGCTTGTTGTTTTAAGGGTAGCCTTATGAAGGATACAGAAAGAAATGTGGGTTTCCCCAAGGAAAACAGGAGTCCACACAAGAAACTCACCCTGGGGGCTGCTGCGGGGACCCGTGTCATGAAGGCGTCACTGCTGGCAGGCTGTGTTTTTAGTTTGACTGGTATCTACACGCCCTTAAAGAACACATTTGTGCCTCTCTCTCCTGTTATTACCAACTAGAAAGAATTATTGACTTTTATCATGAAAGATCAGAAAATGAACGACCTGTACTTTCCTTCCTCCTTGTCCCTGATAACCTCCCCTCATACATACACACACATGCATGTATATGTGCATACATTTATGTGTATTTGTCACATGCCATAGCATGAGGGTCAGGTTGAGAAGCTGAAAGGACACACACACACTCACACACACACTCTCACACACACTCACACACACACTCTCACACATACTCACACGCACACACTCACAGTCACTCACACCCACACTCTCACACACTCACACACACTCAGTTACTCACACTCACACACACTCACTCACATTCATTTGCATGTGTTAAAGTTACCTTTTGATCTAAATTTGGGGAACTCTCCTTGCCTTTTGGGGATATATGGTTTGGTCTGCTATGTTCATTGTCTTACTCAGACCACTCATTGAACACCTTTTCTTATACTTTTTAATTTCCAAGAAGTATTTCCTGATTTTGGCTGATTATTCTTTTTTAACTGTTCTTTTAATGTAATATTCTAGTCTTATTTTACTGATGCAACACTGAGTCTTTGAGGATTCTAATTTTAAAAAAATTAAATTTGAGATCCTTTAATGTCCCTCAGTTATCTGTTTCCTCTGTGATCAGTTGTCGGTGTTTTGTTCATCCCATCTCTAGCCTCCTGTTCTTCCCCTCCCTCCCTCCCTCCCTCCCTCCTCTCTCTCTCTCTCCCTCTCTCTCTCTCTCTCTCTCTCTCTCTCTCTCTGTCTCTCTCTTTCTTTCTTTCTTTCAGGTGTGGGCGCTAGATGCTGATGTTAGGTGCCTTCCTGGATCCATCTTACTTTTGAGTCAGAGTCTCTCACTGAAACAGGAATTCACACATTCAGCTAGACTGGCTGGAGAGTGAGTTCCAGGATCTTCCTGTCTCTACCTTCCTGGTGCTGGGATCACAGGTGCACTGGCTTTTTATGTGGGTGCTGAGGATTAAACTAGGTAAACATTCATGGTAAGCATTTTGCCAAATGAGCCATCTCCCCAGCTCCTGGTCCTTTTCTGTGTCTACTGATAAGCCCCACTTTGTATTTTTTGAGTGAGGGTAGGACATTGGATATGCTTTCTCTGTGCCAGTATAGATCCTTGGTTAAAGAGCTGCTGTGGGCTCTTGTACATAGGTCCCCAGAAGGCAGCTTGGGGACCTGCACTTGCAAAGGAGAATGGCTTGACTTTGGTGAGAGCTTAGGTGAACAGTGCTTCACTCACAGGTAGGATTGCCTTCCCTTTGAACTTCTCAACTTCGCTCCCACTCCATGACCTGTGAGTTCACACCAGTGTGTGGTTCCAGAACTACTTAATGTCCAGTCCTCTCTGCTAGTCGTGGTATCAGAATTTTCTAAGCAGATTGACTATTTTTCTTATGTAACCACTATCCTCTACTTTGGTTTCAGTAGTACACTTCAAGGTACATGAGATTAGGTGATGTCAGGCACCACCACACTGTAATCACAGCAATCGATAAGTCACATCTGTTCAGGGGCTTACTAAATCTGCCATGTATTTTGCAGTGTTCTGGTTCTCAATTTAGAGGATGCTAATTACTTGACTATTTTGGTTTGGGGTGAACAGGACTCCTTGTTAGTAGAACTGTCAGAAACGACATCTTTTACACTGTCTTGATGATGTGACATGATTCACACTAGACGTCTTCATTCGGTAGTCATCACTTGGAAGACTCATCTAACTGCAAAATCCCACCATCTTGAAGGACAGGCTCAGGGATGAACTTCTTTAGAAATTGTTCCTTCATCCATCATTCATCATTCCCTGAGCACTGCCCAGAACTCCATCACAGTCAGCACCTTGTTTAACCCCCGCACTCCAGCCGTATTACTCTATTTTTTAACCTAAAATAAACATAGCGCAGAATAAAAACTTGTGGGCCCATGTTGACTTACAGCTCTTCTGCTTTAACGGTTGCCGCAGAAAGACTATATACAAGGGACGTCTTTAAAGCTCACCTCTGTGGAGACCTCCAGAGGTGTACTCGTCATTTGAATCATCATTCTAGTTTTTTACACACTAGTTCAGAAGAGAGCTCCTATCTATGTGCCCTGGCCAAGATTACTCATTTTCTTTGCTACCTAAGAAAGGAAGGACCAGAAAAGAAAGTAAAGGTTGGGAGGGTGAGGAGACACTCTGCTTCTCCTTCTAGGGCCTGCAGTTCCTACAGAACAGGAATTAGGTTCATACGGCCTTTGTCTAACCCTTCATCCATCTGTCCTCAGGATAAATATTTCTAAATATTTTATTTTTACTTTGCATGTATAAAAGTGCACCTGTATTGCACAATGCTCACGGAGGGCAGAAGAGGGTGTTGCATTCCCTGCAACTAGTTATGGACGGTTGTTAGCTGCTATGTGGGTGCTTGGAATTGAACCTGGGTCCTCTATAAGAGCAGCCAATACTCTTAACCTCTAAGCTATCTCTTTGGCCCCTGGATAAATATTTATTGAGTACCTATGGAGTGCAGGCATTGTGCTAGGCCTTGGAAAAATGATGAACATGGCAGATAACATTTACAGTCTCATGGGCATTCCACTGTGCCATTGAATGACTCATGTGAAAGTTACCCCAAAGGTACATCAATAGGCAATTAGGCACTGCTCTGTCTTGTCTCTTGTTTATTCACTCCAGTGTTAGGTTTTATAAATAGCTTAGGAATAGAAGCTTGGCATGGTGGCACACACCTGTATCCCTGTCAATTGGGAGGCCAAGGTAGAGGATCAGAAGTCCAAGGCTGGCTTGGATTACATGAGATCCTGTCTTAGAAAAAAATAGAATGAAGATAGATCTTATGTAAAAGAAACTTAGAATGAAAAATTACTAGAATCATGTACAATCATGGAGTCAATAATCAAATGGTTTATAAGAAAAGGATGTTAAAAGGTAGAGAGAGCTCCTGGGATCCATTGTTTGGAGGTGGCACAGATGTGTACACTAGTGATCTTTGGATGATTTCTTGAGGCCCTTTTCTACTTCTACCCCAGTGCCTAGCACACAGACTTACCTGGAGAAGAAATTAAGGACATTTGCAGAGCTGGAAACCCAGCAACTGTATGTGGATGGAGGTGCATAGCCGAATTCTGTGAGAAATGACAATGAACTGGGTACATGAGGAAATGCATAGCCCGTGATCAGACAGAAGGTGATTATGGGTGGAAGGGGAAGGACAGAGAGCACGGATGTCCAGGGCTTCATTGTGGCAGACAGTGTGTGCAAGGGTGGGATGGGGGTTGGTGGCGGCATGGGATGAGGCTGGAGAGGTAGCGAGGAGCGAGATCACAGAGGGTTTCAGTACCCAGATGGTGTACAACACGGAGGCCAGCCAAAGTCCTCTGCCTGCTTAGTGCCCAACCATGGCTGGACTCTGTCTGAAAATGATGTGTTCCAAACTCATTTTTTATTTCAGGCTTCACACACACACACACACACACACACACACACACACACACACACACAAACAGACAGGGTTACATAAAGGAGCACTGGATATGAGCACTTTCCTGTTGATTCTGAAGTCCTTCAAAGACATAAAGCTGGTAATTTAGAGGTGGGTGGTCACTTTTGTTTTAGTTTTGTGATGTCGCCAAAAGGGAACGGCAACCAGGTCTCCAGACAACAGGAGTCTGCTGAAGAGGGCAGATGGCCAGACATAAGGACAAAGCTGAAGAAAAGATCATTATGGAAAATAAGAAACAGTACCCAGCATAAAAACACCCTTTGTGTGACTCAACTCCAGGGTATAGTGAATCTAGTCTGGTACTGTCACAGGAGGCTTCTGGAGAGGACCTCATCTTCCTGCCCTTCCAAGCTTGTAAAGGGGTTGGGGTGTCCTTCTTGCAGAAAGCAGAGCTTCCTGGGAGCATGTGCACTGTTGCAGATGCAGACAGCTCTCAGTGACGGGAACAGAGAGTGGGGAGGGTGGAGAGGAAGCCCAACAGCAGATAATCCAAGTCGCAGAATCCTGGCTTTTCAATGAATTGTGTTGTTTTCTTGCAGCAGAGCAGCAGATCTGTTTCCTAATTATGCCTTTCTTAAACTGATGTTAAAATGAGTTTGCATTCCCAGAGAAAGCACACACCCTTGGGGCAGAGAAAGCAGAGTGCCTGAAAACTTGCTGCATGATGGGATGGTGGTAGTCATCAGGAAGCAGCCTTGAACTATTTGTGGTAATCATGTAGAATGGTTTGGCCAGTCCCTCCCAACCCCAGAAACATGCTGTAGGTACATAGATATGGTGTAAGTTTGTTATGGGCAGTAAAAGCAGGCACAAAATACATTTTTGATTAGGATTATCCTGTATTTCAAAATGCAAATCACTTTTGCTGTCATATGGGGTGAGAGGAGGGGGATTGCATTTAAAAGTTGCCTGACTTTAGTGGAATTTAAACTTTATTATCACTTAACCAAAGAAAGCTCTGCCAACATTGCAACAGTAAGTCCTGTCAGAACTGTAATTAAATTTCTGCCTGTGGGTTACATGGGTAATTCTTGTAAGAAGGCTGAATCATTATGTGAAGGTTTAAGTGAACTGTGAAGTGCATGGTTCCTTCTGGACACTGGAGCACCTAGGCATTATTGGAGAATTGTGGGATTAGCTCAGAAGAATAATGTCGCCTCCTTCTCCAGACTTAAGAGAGATTGATTAGCCTGTCTGGGCAATGAGGGCTCTGAGAAAGTGAATTCATAATCACAGAGTTCAAGCTTGGAGTTAGAGAATGTTAGAGCTCAAAGATGCTG
The DNA here is from genome assembly GCA_035773235.1 of Eospalax fontanierii. Taxonomy (NCBI): domain Eukaryota; kingdom Metazoa; phylum Chordata; class Mammalia; order Rodentia; family Spalacidae; genus Eospalax; species Eospalax fontanierii. The sequence continues at coordinate 3,384,597 of CM069539.1, forward strand.
ATGAAAGTGATAGATACGCTGGACCTGGTAGTGCAGGCCTATAATCTCAGCTACCCTGGAGGCTCAGGAAGAAGGATCAAAAGTCTAAAGCCTGACTGGGCTGCAGAGGGAGTTCAAAGCCAGCCTTGACAACTCAGTAAAGAAGAATGTCTGGGATGGTGGACTTGGTAAGTAGGTTCCAGGCCCTAGGTTCAACTCACACACACGAGAGAGAGAGAGAGAGAGAGAGAGAGAGAGAGAGAGAGAGAGAGGACACCCTCCCCCAACACATCCCAGATCCACAGTGACAGATACCCTAGGTTCAACTCACACACACGAGAGAGAGAGAGAGAGAGAGAGAGAGAGAGAGAGAGAGAGAGAGGACACCCTCCCCCAACACATCCCACATCCACAGTGACAGATACCCTGAGTATTTGCTTTGGGATCTGCAGTTCTAAGTGATTCACTCCCTCTTAGAGGTCAGGAGACCAGGCCTTAGGGATTTAAAGACTTAGCCCAACAGCAGGAACAAGAACGGGAACAGGAATGGGAAGACAGAACTAGAACCCAGGCCTTTGACTCCTGATCCAGGGCTTCCCCTCTCTTAGCTGGAAGATTCTGTCATTTGCTTGGTCATCTTTAAAGACTTGAAGAAAAATCAGAAAAATGTACTGGGTATGGATGGAGGAAAATTCATGAACTTTAGGCTTCCTTTGTGCTCTTAGCTCCCATGTGTAAGAGTTGGACCTGCATGTCTGCCATATGACTCCACAGCTTACATGCCTCTGCAGCTTCCCAGAACCCAGTTCTGCTTCCCGCTGGCTCTGTCACATGTTGGCCGGTGTGGCCCTGGCCTTCCTAATCCCCACAGCCCGCCCCAGCCTCTGCTCTGGCTGCAGCCTCTGCTCTGGCTGCCTGAGGGTCTTTGTGGTGAGTGATGAGGATAAGCCTCGCCTCTCTGCTCAGCAGCTTCTCCAGGCTCAGCTTCCCCAGCCCCTCAGGGAAGGCAGCTCCCTCTCTCATGTCTCTCAGGGGACTCTTGCCTGCACTTGCTGCTCTTCTTCCTGCACAGAGGACCTGTCAATGAGCTCCTGCACAAACTGCGTAGACAGAGACAGAGCTCTCCGGTTCAGTCAGCACTCTGAGTGCCAAGGTCCCTTGGAAATGCTTCATAAATATCATAGGGATGAATGAGCCCATCCCGAGCCTCAGATTTTCTTCTCTAAAGTGTGGATTCCCAGCATTGGGAATTGTCTGTCGATAGCACTGAATAAAGATGACTCTACTTCTGAGTACCCCTTTTCTAGGACAGTGCCCCTGAAGGCACCCGCCTGATGGAACATTAAAAAGTGTACACTGACATTCCAGATAGTTTATGTCCTCAGAGTCCTTGAGTGTTAGTTCCCACTGATGATGCAGGTGGCTGTACTGACACTGTTCACGTGATGAAGTTGGGCACCTGACTCCCCAGCTGAACAGAAGAACTCGGCCTAAACAAACCCCTAGAACAGTGCGGCCCATAGGAATCTGTCTCGAACCCAGGCAGAGTGGCAAGGAGGCTGCTAAGATCTACACTTAGGGACCCTCTGGCCAGCTCCCCTCAGGGAGAAAGCCTCTCCCTCTCAATGCTGGAATCCAGACTCCTCAAAGACAGTAGACCCTGTTTCTTCACCAACTGGCTCTCCTGTGGATTGTAACTCTGCTGGAGCCCTTGGTCTCTTGCAAAACTCCCTGACCAGTGTGGGAGAAGCAACTGAGCCTGGGTTCCCATCCCGTTATCACAGGAGGATGTGAGGCACAGCATGTACAGGGATGTAGGCAACAGAGACTTGTCACGCACCTCCGAGGAACAAACTCTGGGTGGGTTAGGTAGGTTTGGGTGCACAGGAAATGGGAATGAAACTAATGCATTTTAAGGGAATAAAGTGGATGTTGAAGATGACAGGTATGGGATCTAGACTTGGAAAAGATTTTCCACTTACTCTCGGGTAGCCTTGAATCTACCTTTCTGAAACCAAGTTCTCACCCATAAGGCCAGCACAGTGTTATTAGTACCCACATTATAGTTATAGGGATGGTAAACTTGTTCTGAAAAGGACCAGGCAGGCTCTCTCGCACAGTCTTTCTGCTTGTGAAATTGTCTTTTTGTTTAGGCATTTGTTTGAACATTATTTAGAAATGTACAAACCACACTTAGCATGAAGCCCATACATAACCAAGCTCAGGGCCATACTGGCAACCCCTGTTCAGGATTAGAAGATCCAACAAAATAACGCACTCCAAATGGTTTGCGCTGAACTATAACCACAGCAAGTTCTCAATCCACAGTGGCCATGGCAGCTCCTACCTGGTGGTGGTGTAGAAGGTTATCTAGAGGTGATACAGAGGCTTCAGGCTTCAAAATCTATCGTAACAACACTTGGGGAGAAAGATAGAGCTTACATAATCTAGAATCATGAATACGTTCCTCACTGCTCCATTTGAAGCATTTGGGAATCCGGAAGGGGCCTGGGAAGAATGGGCACTGCTGGGGCCCAGCTGTGCTATCAAAGCAAGAAGGGTTTCATCATCCCCCTTACAGAACGGAGCTACCCCAGGAAACCAGGTCTGTCTGCCAGAGCCTCCGAGGAGCAGCCCTCACAGCGGTATGCAGTAGGCCTCTGACTCCAATAGTTTCCTTCTTAAGCGGTTTTCTTGACCCTGATCCCTGATGGCTGCCTCCTGAAAAGGTTTAGAGGGTTCAAAGGCTGTGTGTACTTGATACCTTCTGTGCTTGTTACTTTACCTGACACAATCACCTTAAGGAAGAAAGGGTTTATTTGGGGTCATGGTTTAAGAGGGGATACAGTCCATCATGGTGACATGTCTGGTGGCAGCTACTGGTCATATTGTGCCCAAAGCCAGGACGCAGAAAGAAGGGAATGCTGGGGCTCAGCTGGCTTCTAATTTTATCTCTTTTCTTCAGTCCAGGACCCCTGTCCATGGGATGGTGCTGCCTGCATTCAGGGTGGGTCATCACTCCTCAGTCAGTCTTCTCTAGAAGCTCTCATACAAACATACCCAGAAGTGAGTCTCCTAGGTAGTTCCAAATCCAGTCAGGTTGACAGTGAAGCTTCATCGCATCTCCTCTATGTCAAGCCAGAGTTGGAGATTAGAACGGTGAGAGGGAGGACATGATAGGGAAGGGAGAGAGAGAGAGCTTATAGTGTGATGACCACCTATATGATCATGCTCTTCTGAAGACACGCTGTTACTGGTATTCATCAGAAAACTCTCTAAGGCAATGCTTTGTCTTTGGAAAGCCAGAGACAGTGCCTAGATTTACTTTCAAAATATCTAACTTTGATCCTATCTCAATCTGCCCCTTCTAGTATAAAATTGGCACTGGCTCCCGATGACTGGCAGAATAAAATTCAGACTTCTTGACTGTGCTCAAGGCTTTAGATCGCAAAGTGTCCTGGTGGCTGTCCCAGGCATGCGGAGATGCTGGTCCTGCTCTGCGTAGCCTTCCTTCCCTCTGCGTAGCCTTCCTTCCCTCTGCTCTGTGGAACAGATCTGGTCATTTTTCCACACAGGCCTTAATCTGAAACGCGCTGTCTCTTGTACTCATTGCTGTGTCCCCTCCATCTGCCCCCTGTTCCAACGCACACCTGCTGTGCCTTCATCTCTTCACCCGCTGCACTCTGCTCATGTGGTTCTGTCTTCCTAGAAGTCATGCTGCATGGTACGGCCCCTTCTTCTCAGCCTGAAGATTAGAATACCCCAGTAGTGACTTCGGCTGCTGAATTCTTGCGGTACGTCATGCTTTGAAGTTTAGTAGCATTTTGTCTTTTTTGGCAGCACAGGCCATCTGTTCCATCCTTCAGCATGGACTCTGGTGCTGAGTCAGTCCTCCAGCTAGCCTGTCCACCGTCCCCACTCCGTGTCTGCAATCTTAGGGAAATTACCTCAATCCTTGCTTCCTAAAAGTGGTGCATGTTGAAATTATCTGAAGAGGTTTTCTTGTTTTGGTTTTTAAACATAACTGATGACCAGACCATAGCCTAGACCAAATTGAAAGAGAAACGCTAAGCGTGGGTACTAGCATTAACCCCCACCCAGGTGGCTCCAGTGTGCAGCCTGAGTTGAAAGCCTCTGTTGAATAGTCTGAGCCTTGTTTCCAGGGTTTGCAGAAGCTTGGCAAGGTGCCCAGCGCACAGGGCGTGCACAGGGCTGTTACTGTCTTACACTTCTCCCTGGTTTTGCCTTTGTTGCTGACTATCTTGCACACAGTAGGTGTGGAATTAATACTGAAGTGCAGCTATACAGGAACTGCTTGGCCAGGCTCAAGGTGCTGCAGAAAGCCACCTTCAGTAGAGAAGGGAACTCGGTGTCTGCAACAGAGACATAGGAATGGCAAACGGTCAGGTGATCTGTCCCGGGTGCCAGCATGGGTGGGAATGGACATTGTCCATACTGGATTCGAAGCCAATAATCAACCCATAAAGGCTTGTGTGTTTTTTTGTGATCAGCCTGCATCGGGAATTCTTCACAAAGCTAGTGATCAAATGCATCTCACAGAATCAGCGCTCTCCTGCCTCCCCAGCCCCCTTGCCTTACCTCAGTGCAACATTGGCCCAGAGCCCAGCAAGGACTGAAGAGTTCTTAGAGTCAGCACTATTAATGAGCTAAATGGCTTGAGAAAGAAACAGGGGCGCTGTAAATTATATTTATAAATTAAGTCATATAAGGCTGGACTAAGTAACTAAACTGTGTACCCATAATTAAACACTCGTCTAGTGTTTGGGCCTTGAGATTCCTCCAGCGTAATAAGCTAGGCTTGACCTCAAAATGCGCGGCGGTCTGTTTGGGGGCTGACGACTCGTGCTGCGGTCCCAGGGCAAGGTGGGGCCAAGGTCACTGTTTAAGCGGATTCTTGGGGATGTAAGCAAAGGGACGGCAAATGATACACAGGGCAAGGAGAGGGGGCAGGTCTCAGTCGCCCACGTGCCGAGGGTGCCTGGGAGCGAACAGCCTGGAAGGTTAGCCAGGGAGGGTCAGGAAGAGGCTCTGGCTGGCCAAGCAGAAGGGAAGTCCTCCAGGCCTGCCCCGCTTTCGTTTCCTGTCCTCACCTTTGACAGCCGGCATGCATTCTTTGACTGCAGTCCACTTTTTCTGTCTCTGTGTCCACATACCCTCCCCTGCTTTCGAACCTGGCCATTTAGTCTTCAAGATTTAGTTCTAAGGGACCCCACGGAGTCTATTACAGACTCGCTCAGGCAAGTGCTAAGCTTTCTCAGACTCCCAAAGTGGTGTCCCTCTCTGCGGCCTCTCCCTTCAAGGTTCTGGATAGCAGAGCCCCTATTCTGAGTTCCTGAAAGCTGCTCCGGTAGGATGGAAGGCACCTGTCAAGGACTTGCTGAGTAGGTAAAAGGACTGAGGGAAGCTCTATGAGAAAGGGGACGTGGTGGTGATGTCATCCTTACTTTTCAGATGGAAGAGCTGGGCTGTAAGATCCCTGGACCAGGCTGGGGGACTGCACCTGAATCGATTTAATGGCGGGGGGAGGGGGCAGCAGCACTCAGCATAGGGCTCCTAGGAACTACACCCTGAATTTGCTGGGTGAATAAGAGGCTAACTAGGTGGCTGAGGGAATGGTTTGGTTCATAAAACACTTGACTTGCAAGGACAAGGACCTGAGTTTAATCCCTCGAACCCATATAAAAACTGCTGAGTGTGGCATGCTTGTAATCCCAGGTCTGGGGAGACTGTCTTCCAGCCTTTACATGAGCACATGTACACCTACACACACATGCACACCTACACACACATGCACACCTACACACACATGTACACCTACACACACATGTACACCTACACACATGTACACCTACACACATGCATGTGCTCACACATACATTAAGAAAGAGAACATCTAGGGCCTAGAGAGATGGCTCTAAGAGTACTGCTGCTCTTTCAGAGGACTTGGGTTCAATTTCCAGCACCCACATGATGCTAACAATTGTCTAACTCCAGTTCTACCCTTGTCTGACCTCCATGCATGACATGGGTGCACTTACATACCTGCAGGCAATACATGTGTACACATACAAATATAAAAATAATAAAATATTAAAAAAGAAAGAACATTTCCTTAGACACAAATCTGTCTCATGCCTTCTTCCCATACCTGTGGCAATAGGGCCAGAATCCTGCTGGGGCTGATTTCAGTGTAACCTGGTGTTTACCAAGGAAAACTCTCCTTACTAGTAAACATATGGAAAGGTGCACACAGCACTAAGACGCCGGTGATGTGTTAGGGGTGGTGAAGGGAAAAGTCCGGGCAGAGAGGTGTGGAGGTCTGGCGGACACAGGTGTGGGGATGCAGGGGAAGAGAGAGAGAGGACCATGATGTAAAGGACAAGGAGGTCAGAGAAGAAGTGAAGGGTCAGGCATGGCGTGGGAAGGGGAAGGTGGCCGGGAGATAAGGGTCTGTAAGAAGATGGGGTCGGGAGAAAACAGGGCGAGTCAGGAGTGGACCAACAGGTGCTGAGAGGAATCCAGGGGCCTGGCTCTATGTGCCTGGCTCATCAACATCCAGGAGGCAGGGGAGTTGGAGACACACTGAGGTTTGATATCTGCTGGGGGTGGTTAAAGAAAGGGGATGCTGGACTCCCTCCCGAAGAGCTGCCCGAGACCAAGTCCTGCCTCTGCTCTCTGTTACGTTTCCGACCTTGGGTGAATGGCCTCATAACTCCAAATCTGTTTCCTTCTTTGTCAAATGAGAAGACTGTGCTTAATGTACCTGCCTATCATGGACTGGGCAGGTTCAGTGAGTTAATATATATAATCAATGTCTGGCATGCAGTAGCCATTTAATAAGAATCAGCTATACCGATTATGCATAACATCTGGTTTGACACATTGCCAGTGGATGCCACGTCTTTTTGTACTTTCCAACCCTGACAGGAGAACACCTCTGAATATTCTGAGGATCCCTTCCTCTGGTGTTTGGCAGGTGTGAGAGCATGGAAGGGATGAGGTTAGACATTCCTTCAGTGTTCTTTTTTTCCATAAGGGCTTCACTATGTCCATTCAGTCATGACATTCTGCTTTTTCCCAAAAGAGAGCACAACAGCCAGCTGTGTGATCCTGGGAGAGTACTGCGCCCTCTCTGAGCCTCAGTTTACCCACATGTAAGTTTAGAAGGCTAATTCTCCTGTCTATTTGTAGACCTTCCTACTAAAGTGGTTGGTAGTCCATGCTGCCATTGAGTCTGAGTCAGTCACGGCTGAGGTGGGAATGAAGGAGGGGCCCAGCTTGGTGTGTAGGACCATACTGGTGCTGCTGGCCGGTGGTGAACATTAGCCACAGAATACTCAGAATGGCTGAGTGCCCTATACTAGAAGGGCAGCGTGATGACTGTCTCAGGGGACTCCGGTCACCAGAGACCAGGAAACACCCGGGGAACAGAGGACGAACTGAGCAGCCTTGCAGGAGGCATCCATATACAGGGAGTCATTTACTGTACAGTAATGTTGCATTACGAGACTGCCGAGTATGAATACAGTTAGGTGCTACAGGCTTTCATCAAACCAGATGTCCTATTGTGTAAACACTCCCTACCCCTATGCCAGACCCATTCCCCACCCCCGTGTGCTCTGCCTGAGCCCTCAGTGTAGGTCACCAGCAACTGGAGAAAACGTTTTTTCTGATTCCTGAAGGCTCTTTTCTCTGCCTCTGTCCCATCTGTCTCTGTCTCTCTTTGCCTGTCTCTCTCTCTCTTCTCTCTGAAGACATGTTTTTCTGTAAATACCGCAACACAGCTCTGAATCACAGATCAAAGCATTTCTTCATTCATCTTTTGAGGCCGAACGGCAATTTATAATGTCTGTGGTTTTCACTAATCTGTTTCCTGTCATCTCACTTGAAATCAACAGAAAGCAGCCCACACTGGCACCCAGGAGCTGCCGTGCCAGGCAGAGTGTAATCTGAGCAGAGTGCGTCCTGTCACAGGTAGCGCCCAGGCTCAGCGCTCACAAACAACTTGTTTTGATGAAAGCCAGATGAAACAGTGAAAATACATCTTGATCATGAAATACAGAAAGGAGGGGCAGGGTCTCTTGCAGAGCCCGTGGATCCACAGTTCCAGAACCTTCTGAGAAAGGTTCAGAATCTTGGGCCTAGGAGGGCTTTGTTTTCCTCCTCAGGCAAAAATCCTGCAGGCCGTCATTATGCCTTGTTATTTAGCCCTAGCTGCTGTACTTCTGGGACAGAGCTACATTAATTGAGTGTGTTCACCCCCAGCTCTTGGGGTGAACCCTTAGTGACTCCAGGGGTTGGTGGGGCACAATGGAACATAGGATCTAATGGGAAACACTGACAGTCTCAAGTTAGACTCAGCTCTGAACATTGCTACAGCTATTTCTTATTAATTACAACAGTGTTCCACAGATGCTGGATATAAAGGACAGCTGTGTCACTGATCACTGATCACTGACCAGTTTCTCTGGCTTTAAGCAGCACAGTGGTCACTGGGGCCAGCTAGCATCTTCAGGGCCTGGGAGCTCCAGGTTTGAGTCTGGGACCAGCTTTCTCAGGGCTACTGAATCTGCCGTTTCCACAAAGACTGGAGCCTCTAAAGATCCTCTTTGATCTTTTCCCAGGCAATACAGGACCTGGAAAGGGAGAGGGGAGTCCCACTGAGGGAGGAGGTCGGAGACTTCCATCACAACCCCAAGCGTAGGCTTCCCTGTGAGAAGAGGCACCACCTTCTGTGGTCCTGCAGCTGGTAAAGCAACATCCATCTGGTTAAAATGGCTCATTTCTGGTGAATAGAGTGGAGAACATTCCACGTGATACACGGAGACATTGGTTCCCCGAGAAAGCATGGTAACTAACTGCTCTGCTTATGCAACTAGCATGTGTCGAGAAATCTCTAAGGCTAGTGCTTCTCTTTTACAAAACTCTGTTCCTGGAGAGAAACAAGTTCGATACCGGAGCAGCACTGAATGGGCATTGGCTGGGGACAGCAGGTAAGGCAGAGAGCTCAGCTACGGTGTCTGCTTTGTGGTGGGAAAACAGAACTCTGGATGGCTAAACTTTTCCAAGGCTCCCTGCTAGGGGGTGGATTTGAACACAAGTCTTCCAATCCCGAGTCCCATGCTTTTTTTGCTTGAGACAGGAAAAGCATTCTAGAAATAGAGGAACATCCCTTTGCTATCCAGAATTACCTGGATTAAGTATGTACCACAGGAGGCTGAGCCAATGTCCAGTCTTCTTTCATGGTGATATAAAGCTGATAATCATGTGTGCAGCAGAGCCCTGTCTCCTCTTACTAGAGACAGGGCTGTCTGTTGGGTGTGACATGCTGATGCAGTTTGGTGATGATGATTTTGGAATGAACTGGACCTGGGCTGACAGGCCAGGCAGTAGGAGAACAGAGAGAGGTGGACTTAAAATCAGATTTAGTTAAAATACGTTTCAAGTAAAGAATGTTTCCCCTCCCCCGGCCCCAGAATCTCTCAGTGTGTCCAGATGAGTGCTGCTCGTCCTCGTCCGAGATGCTTCTTTATGAAGTGGATCAATACAGAGACTCACAACTGGTCAAAGCCCCTGGAATAAGTGGCTGTAGTGTGCCCAGCCCTAACTGGGACAGCTGTATCATAGCTTCCACCCTCCAAAGCTCAGGGAACGTTATGGAAGAGGAGTGAATGGTTGTATGAGCCAGAGATTGGGGAGGACTGGGGCAAAACCGTGTGTTGTGGACATGACAGAGTTGTTGCACTCGTGACCTCACAGCAGCTGTGCTTACCTATACAAGACCAGCACAAGATCAAGCCAGTGAACATGTCTGCACGCACAGGGAATTGGCTTATGGGGTCCCATTCCCTTGCAGAGAGTTGTTGGCAGGTGATGGCTGCTGAAGGACAGTCAGATGTTTTGAGTGGCATGGCCCATGGAGGGTCGCCCAAGCTCCAGTGAATGGCGCTATACCCCTATGCATATGGGAGCACTGATTGGACTCCGTGGGTTATTAGAAAAGGAAGGGGACAAGAAATTGAGAGGGGGCTGAGGGTTCAGGAGTTGGAGGGGGTCGTGGGGGCTGGTTGTAACCAGAATACATTGTATTCATGTAGGAATTTATCAGAATAAATTGATAAGGTTTTTCTAAAAGAAAAGCTGACAAGCACAAAGGCAGGAAACCTTGAATGATGGAGAGGAGAGGAAAGCCCTTGAGTGCTAAACGTCCAGTGAGCTAAGGACTTGCAATTTCATGTGCACTGGGTGCTGCTTTCTTAATCTGATGCCCAGTGGCGGCGTTGGGCTGGAGGCAAGACAGAGAAGACTTGGGGAATTTTTATTATACTCAGCCTGCTGGTGAGGGATTGGAAACAGAATCTTATTTAGGAGAATGCACATAGAATCCAGGTAAAAAAGGAACTGTCAGTTATGCAAGTCTAGAGGGGAGAAGTGCATTTGGATGCCAGAGGAAACCTGAAGCCTGGAGAGCTGAGCCAAGGGCACATGACATCATTGAAATGACCAGCCAGCCTGGGGGCCAGGAGCTCGTTTGTTGTGCGGACCCATGTCCAGGGGGAACTGAGGACTAATGGGGCATGATATTTACAATTTATTTACTTTTTTACTTGAGTAAATGCCCTGGCCTCTGTTCTATGTAGTCAAGTAGATATTTCCTTCCTGGTACTGAGTCATAGCAGCACAGGGAGCCTGGGGCGAGGGGTGCCAAGCTACATCACCAGAGCCCCACCTTCAAGGAGAGAGATGTGCTGCTAGCCATGGGGGAAGCTTGACCTGATGGTGTGGCCAGGGATTCCATCCCTTCATTACTGACAGTTCTCATTGCTGTGATTATGTACGTCACTAGAGACGACCTGAGGGAGGAGAGTTTTATGTGGGCTCACAAACGATCAGTCACGAGGGGGAGAGCGTGATGCTGGGCAGCTCTGTGGCAGCAGGAGTGGCACAGCTGCTTGGTCACATCTCAGTGGACCAGGAAGCAGAGGCAGGAACGCCAGCATGCACCTGGCCTTCTCTCTTTTCTGCTTTTATTCAGGCTGGGTACTTAATCTGTGGGATGGTGCTGCCCACATTCAGGGCGGGTCTTCCCTTCTCAGCTAGTCTTCTCTGGGAACCCCCTCATAGACACCTCCAAAAGGGTTTACCTTAGGGAATTCTAAATCTGGTCAGGCTGCCAGTGGCTAGGGGAGTTCTGTTCAGTGTGCTGTCTAGGGGAATTATTGGAGTGTCAGGTTTTACCTTCATACTTGACAGCTGGACCACCTGACACAGGTGTTATCTTAAGGGTGGATGGCTCTTTTAGAAGCACTCTGCTCTTTACAGTTTGGGGTGTTCCTCTGAATGGTATCTTGACCCAGAAAGATAGGGCATCAGGGATGTGGGTGTGTTAATGTTGGCATAACAGGAAAAGGAGCTGGCTGGGTTAGCCCACATTTAAAAAGCGGGACCAAGACATTGTGTATTCCAGCCAGTGCAATGCTCTGCAGGCTATGGTTGACTGTTGATTCAGACACAGCAAAGACATCCACACAAGCTGCTCAGTAAGACCTTTCCTCCGGGAGCTGGGATCGCACACATAAGGGTTCGATGACACTTAGCAGCCAGCAGTGGGTGGGCACTGTGTGGTGTGTGGGTCAGGGACGGAGAGACAAACATGCTAACTGATCACATGACACACCATCATGCAGATGGAAATAATGGATCTTTTTTGACCTTTAAAAATTTTTTTGGCAATTTCATAATGTGTACAATGTGTTATGATCATATTCACTCCCTGTTACTCTCTGTCTTGTGAATTTTCATTGAACTTTGGTGTGTTTCACACAGAACATCCCAACCATCTTTATACTCTCTCCCCTGACGTCACCCTCCCACAGTAGTGGATCTGCAAGAGAAAACTGGACTGATGATTACTTTGGAGGCAGCGGACAAGAAATCCCAAATCCCTTCTGAGGTGGTGGGTTGGGGTAGTTTCTGCAGACGGAGGAGAAGCACTGAGAGTCAGTGAATGCGCACAGAAGGCTGGTGGGGCTGCCAAGGCTGGGGTGAGGTAGAGGAACCCTTCAGAGGCTAACTCTCCACATTCCTTCTGAGACCAGAACTTCTTAACTCGGGCACTGCTGCCGTCCGGGAGCCTCGGGTTTGGTGAGAGACGTGTCTGGGGGGATAAGGCAGAGGGCAACAGAGTAAGAAGCTGGCTTCCTCCTCTGGCCTCTGCATGGACCTCTGTGGATGTGTGCACCTGCACACACACGAACCTGCATGGGCTTGTGCACCTGCACACAATGTGCACAGGCATGCATATCCCCGCCCTGCCATTTTAAGAAATGGAAATGGGACTTTCAGTTTACTACTGAATCAAAATCACTATACTTGAAAAAAAAAAAGAAAGAAAAGAGGCAGCTGGCATCTCTGCCATCCACCTTTACCTTACCTAGTGCTTTAGGTGGGGCTCTTGATGGTCAGAACTGGCAGAATGTTATTATATTATAAAGGGGTTTGACTGATTGGCTTACACAATATGGGTTAGGTAGTTCAATAATGGTTCATCTCCATGCTGGGAAGGCTGAGAACCCAATAGCTATGCAGGCCACCAGGCTGGAAGCTTTAGCAATCCCAGTCAACTCTGGAGGGCCTGGAAGATCCTTGGAGAGTTTCTGGCCTTCTGTCCTCATTGCAAGACTGAAGAAGCCGAAGCCTGACGTAGCACAGGACGGAGGCCGTGGTGGCGGCAGTAGACACGCTTGCTTGGTGAGAGGCAAGGGCAGACAGGCAACACTGCTTTTCCTCAGACCTCTTCACAGCTTGGCCATCCGCCCGAAGGCGCTCAGCCCACTGAGAGGCGCTTCCGCTCATAATCGCCCCTGAAGACACCCTCCCAGATGTACCCAGAGGTGTGTCTTCTAGGTGATTCCAGATCCTGCCAAGTTGATAATCAAGATTAGCCATCCATGGGGGCTAGTGAGATGGTTCGGTAGGGAAAGGTGCTTGCTGGGAGACCAAGACCTGAATTGGATCCCTGGAACCACACGGTGGAAGGAGAGAGCTGACTCCCACAAGTTGTCCTCTGACCTCCAGATGTGCACCACGGCGCATTTACACACACACACCCCCCCACACACCCTAATAAATAAAAATGTAATAAGTTAAATAATTAATCATCATCTAGCTCATACACTTCACAGTCTTACTACTGCCTTTGGAGCAAACCAAAATAACACCAAGGATAAACTCAGTCCATACCCATCATCCTTGTTCTCCTTGACCCCGGCCAAATTCTCCAATGGCCTAGTTTACCTTGAGGTGTCCTTGTGGAGCAGGGCAGGGGCCTCCAGCCACCACTGGGCACCTCTCTGCCCCCAGTCAGCTGGGCACGAACGAGCTGCCATGTATGTGTCTGTGGATGTTCCCTTCTTAGGGACATGGAGGGTTAAGCTTCTTACCTTGTCTTCTTCTTGGGCAGGATGAACGGCCACTTCATTATTCGCAGGCCTTAGGGTCCCATTGCTCTGGGGGTTTTAGTGGAGACATAAAACACTATAGACTTAGGGCAGTCCTCACTTGTCAGTGATGTCCTCCATCCTGCATGGAGAGGAACCATCAAATTGATTGGACACGGAGCACACACACTTGGCTTTGGGGCCCTGGGCATTCACATTAATAAGAAAGCTTTAGGTCACAGTATGTAATAAGGCTTCAGCTGAAAGAAAAACGATACAAGTATTTGATGACACACTGAGCGGAGAAGCTGCAGTTATGGCATAACTAAAACTTAGCAGTGCCTCAGCAACGGTTCCTGGATGGGCAAGCAAGTATGTGCTTGCCTCGTAGCTCATTGTCAGCTGGCACCCGCTCAGTACAATCTGGGTCACAGAGAAGGGAAGCAAGTGGTGGCCGGTGGCCTCCCTTATCAGCCCTGCCCTGGGCCCCCACATCAGATGCCTCTGCACTGTGCCTCCTGAGCTGGCCATAATCTCACTGTGTGCTTAGGAAAGGCCTTTTTTTCCAGTCAGTTCCAGGACTTTTACAGACTTAGTGACCTCAACAGAGGATTATCATCTTCCATTTGTAGAGGTGGCGTGAGGGTCACGAGGCAGCCTCCAAGGTCCAATCTGGAGGAAGAGCACTCCTCTCCAGGTGTTCCAATGTGACTGTGGGGTGGGGAGGCCTAAGACTCCACCCACCAGGGAGGCTCTGACTGCAGACTGAACAAAGGCTTCCCTTGTGTGACTAGAGTTTCTGGAAGAAGTGAGTGGTAGGGCAGTCTTGCAGGGTAGACTAGAAAGACCCAAGTCAGTCTGTCTGTCTTTGCTTGTTCTAGTTGATCTCCTGCCTTTCAGCCACTGGATTCTGCCAAGGAAGTCCCTCCTTTCTCTGTGCTGGCCACTGTTGAGGGTGTTGCCATGTACAGGGTGTAGTTCCTAACCTCAAAGACACTGTGGGAAAACAGGGACACCAAAAGAGTGCTGGTCCTGTCTGTGGGGTGCAGGCTTTCCAGGAAGAGCAGCATCTCAGGAGGTCACTGAGTCGGTAAAAGACCTGAAGCTGACTAGAGAAAAGGCCTTAAATCATACAATGAGATTATAGCCAGCCCAGGTGGCATAGTGCAGAGGCATCCGATGTGGGCGCCCAGGGCAGGGCTAATAAGGGAGGATGTGACCGACAGGATTATGACATTATCCGTTTCCAAGAAACACCATCTCTCTTAAGGTGGGAAGAGTGTTAATTCCACACATAATTTAAATAATTTGGGAAAAGGCGCATAGATGGTCAGAGGAACTGGGGGGGCAGTGGATAAGCAACCTGCACTACTTAGCTTCTCATGAGTAGCTACTGGTGTGGGGAATCTCCCTGTCACATTTGACCACACAGTCTTGCCTCCCCCCTACGCCCCCTGCATCTCTCCAGGTGAGTGGTTTCAGTGCTGAGAATGGAGACCGCAGTGACTGAGTTGAGATCGAGGGAGGGGATGACATGGTCAGAGGGAGCCCTCCAGGTCTGCTCTGAAGAGCTGTGACTTTCAGTATAATAGCTCTGTTCATTTTTATGGGACCATTTGCTTTCTTCAGGAGATACTCTGGTCTCCCCAAACAAGTTGACTTGGTCATTTGTGGTAAAAGTGCTCTTCTTATAGTAAAGCCGTTGGCCGCGAACCAGTAGCTCCACTTCTGACCAATGGAATGAAAAAAGAAACAGAGCTTCTTCAGCACTCAGTTTTCCTCCTTCTGGGTATTGATCTCTGAACACTGTGCTCCAGCCTTGCCAACAGCCTGAGGATGAAGACAGTGCCTCGATGGCAGGAGAGACGGAAGCCACCTTGGCTCTGATGAGTTTCTGATTGATGACACCTGGAGCCTGTCCTGTCTGCTGACTTCACTTCCATGTCTTGTGCAACTCCTGTGCTAACCTCTTCGCTGGCTCTAGGCAGGTCTTGCCGCTGCCTGGAGTGAGGAGCAGTGGGGCTGGTGAATACTTTTACTTTTCTCCCCATCCATGTTTTCTTCCACTAATGTATTACAGTCATTTTCTCTACTGGGGCTCTTGATTTGGGCTCTTGAGTGAAGATCAAGTTGTCCTGTGCCCAAATGTCTCAGACAGCAGGTGGCACCTTAGTGATGCCCACCACAGGACCAGGTCTTCCTCTCTTCTCGCCGTGGTCTGACATTCCAAAGTATGTGTGTGAGGAGCTGTGGGGGCCTCCCGAAGATACCAGCTGGCAGCTGGAACTCAGGAATCAGAGCATGGGCAGAGAGGAGCAGTTACTCTACCAACTGCCCTGCCAACATCAGAACCATCATCCTGGGCCGGCTGCTGCCGCGCACGCATGCTCTTCCTGTCACTCGGGGCATGAGCAGAGTTTGCCCGTTTCTCCACTTTCCCCTCCTTGGCCTTTGATCCACAGATTCTGTTTTAGTGTTTGGTAGCTTCTTTATTTTAGCACCACTTTAAAAACTGTTTTAAATTCATTTGAGAAAATGAATTTAAGAAATTCACAGATTTGAGGAAATGTCTTTAAGGGTGTGTGTGAAAATCTGTGGGTATGACTGGCCATAGCATACATTAATTCTTTTTAAAAGCATCTTAATCCTTAAGATTGTAGCTTGGTGGCTTTAAGTACATTCAGGGTCTTGAAAGACAATCTCTGGAATATCTGTCTCCTCTGATGGTTAATTTTATGTATCAAATTGACTAGTCCATGGGGCACAGGGTCATGTGGTGCCAGAGAGTGTCTATGAAAGAATATTCAGAAAGCCTTAGCATTTGAATCTGTGAATTCAGTACAGGGGACTGCCCTGCCTCACCAAGGGGGGCGCACACTGATTTTCTGAACAGCGTGAGGCAAGTGAGGGAGGAGGCTCCTCTCCCTGCCTGCTTGAGCGGGGACATTGGTCTTCTGTCCTTGGACTGCAGTTCAAAGCAAAGCTCCTCTGTTTCGTAGGCCTTTGGACATGGACTGGAATTATACCACTGGCTTTCTCTGGTCTCACGAGTAAAAGAGTTTTTGGGGCTTCTTATCCACTGTAATTACACAAGCTATTTCTCCATCATCTAAATATAAGCAAACAAACTTTACATAAGAATTGGGGTTTTGTTCAAAATAATTTAAAAAATAGCACTGAGCTCATCTTTATGAAGAGAGGATGCCTCTTAAATATTCATTCCCAGGGATTACAACAGACTCTCGCGCGCGCGTTTGTGTGTGTGTGTGTGTATGTGTGTGTGTGTGTGTGTGTGTGTGTGTGTATACATAAATACCAATACTGTTTCTTTGGAACTGTGAGCACCGATGCATCTTGCAGAATTGGAACTCTGGACCCATCACAGAGCTCCCTTCCCTCACTTTCCTGCCCTTGGTATCCACCATCCCACTTCTCTGTGATCTGGCCATGCTATGTAGCTCTTACAGTGGGTTTGTACAGTGACTGTGCTCAGCACCTGGCTTATTTCATTTATTATTGCAACCTCAAAGCGTCTGTTTAGTGCTTGTTTCTCCATTTATTTATCTTGCAGACACCCTGAGCTTCTTATTTTTTTGAACAGCACTTTTCACTTCTGAAGCAGGGAGGGTGGCCGTAAAGATCAGAACTAATACATGCAAAGCCCCAAGTACAGTGCTTGGCTCCTGGTGGGTGGTCCGTAACTGCAGTTATAGAGCTGGGCAGTCAGACTTCAAAATCTTTGTGCTTTCCTTGGAACAATACCCTTCCCACAGACATGTAAAATGATGCCGGGTGGGGGGGTGGGTGGGAAGCTGTGAGTCATCTATAGCTGTATTCCCCTAGGACCCAGGGCATTAACCCGTGTGGTTCCTGTCCCTGCCCCCTTTGGTCTGTCTGTCTCTGAACTATTTCCCTGATCTTGTGGTTATACTGTGTATGAAACTTACTGTTGCCTTTTTGTATCTCATCCCATCCTGTGATGGACTTTAATGTCTACTTCCAGCCTGTCCTGGAGAGTAGGAGGCTGTGTGGCAACGACACTTTCAGAAGCATGGGCCTCCCCTGGCCGGTGGAAGGGCAAGATTCTCACCCATCCCTCAGGGGCTTTGAACAGCCTTTTGGGAGCTGAACCTCTCCTTGACCTTCGCTATGATGGTGTGCGCGACAGCTGCCCCTTCCTCCTCCTGGACAGCTGCTCATTTCTCCTCTGTGTCCCCACCTCTCTCTGCTCACCAGTGCTCTGTCGTAGGTTATCAGACTGGCCCTCTGCTAAGCTCCCCTACCACCGCCCTGGGGTTTTCACCCGCTTCAGGTGCAGAGTGATCTCCCAGCCCCATGTCCTTCCCGCCCTGTCCAGCTTCCCCAAACAAGTTGTGTGGGCTGACACAGGATTCACGCCGACTTCAGCTGGTCTTACTGATGGTCAATACCTTGGCCTGTGTCTGCACAGCTGTAGTTCCAACACCCAGCCGTCCACTTCAGTCTCTCCACCCTGGGCCTCCTTCCCGGAAGCAGTGATGCTCCCTCCACCCAGCGCTTACTACCTCGCATCCTCCCTGGCCCATTTCTTCTTCCAGCTGTTGACATCAGGCATTTTCCCCTTCTCCACTTTGTCACTGAACTCCCAGGACCCTCCTGTCCCCACCTGCGCAGCAGTGGTCATCTGATCTTCATGTGCGTGGTGAGGATCTGAACCCAGTCCTTGGGCTTGCATGGCAAGCCGCTCACCCGTCTCCTCAAGCCTCTCTTTTGTTGGTGAGATGTGATCTGTCTGGGTCTAATTGCTCTCATCTCACCGCCTCCTTCCTCTCCACACCCCTCCCATTGCTTGCGTTTTTTATATGTACTTAGTGCATATATCTTGACTATTTTCTAAGTCCGTACAGATCTCTCTGATTCCTAAAACGAAGCACAGAAGCAGTGATAACAGGGACAAAGCCCCCCTTCCCGCCGAGTCACAGACACTGATCAGCTCCTTTCCTTCTGATGCTCTCTAGCTTAACTTAAGTTTCTCCGGCTCTCATGCCTCTGGATACATTTGTTCTTGCTCTACCGTGTCCACTGGGTTCAGTATGTTTCCTAAGCCCATGTCTACCTAGAAACAGACCTGACCCCTGGCCCTCCAGGTCTCTGTCTCTTCAGCCAGTGGCCCTGTGGACAGGCCTCTCCTCTTGTTGCCACTACCCCACGTTCTCTCCTTCCTTTCCTCACACCGTCAGGTAGGCCCTTCTCCGTGTCCCTCACCGATACCCCTTACTGACACGCTTTATCTTGCTGTGGAGAGGGAGGAGTCACCAAGTTCAGTGCCCCGTCCTCTGTATGCTCCCACCTCTGCAGCAGCTGTGATGCTGTGATGTCACCAGCCTGTGATGTCATCAGCCTGGCTCCCATGGTGCCACTTTGCTCTCTGATTCTGGATCCAAATTGTGACAGGCCACTGTCTATCCCAGCTAGGTCATTTCCCATGCACCTCCAGAGTGTCCAGAACTCTGTTCACGCTTAGGCACCTCCCCCCAACACAAGCCCCAGGTGAGTGTGAGCCACATGATCTATAACTTCCACCAAGGGAGGTTCCTCTGTACTTCTCGAGGAAAACCCCATATTTCAATATGCTCTCCTTTGTACTTACAGTTACCTTAGGAGGGTTCAAGTGAAAGAGACTTGGTGATAAAGTTACCCAGTGCAGGCCATGCCACCTAGAGTTTCTTTAATAGGAGAATACTGCTCGGGCCCAGGAAGAGGCCCCCTCACACCCACGGCCCTTCTCTCTCCTCCTCGGACCTCTTCCCCACATCCCACTGCCTACCAAGTGGAGTTACTCTCCCGGACTTGGGATGTATCTGTTTTGAATGCTCTTGAATGAGTTTCTTCTTTGCACTGCCCCCATCACCCCAGGCCACTCTCTTTCAGCTGGACAGTCACAGTCTTCCTGGTCCTCGTGCTTCTGGTCCTCTTCTCTCCCAGTGCATCACAGATCTCTAGTGCTTGCTATTTACAAAAGAATCTTTATTATTTCTGAACTCGAACTTCAAAGCTTCTATTCCCTCTCCCTTCTGACCTTGGCTGTCAGCCCCTGGAGGTCAGCTGCGTGGACCACAGCACCAGGTGTTCCGGACTGTGGTTTCCCATCGAGTCCAGCTGGTTGGGAGCTCTGGCAGGAATAAGAGGGAGGAAATGAAGTCACAGTGTTTATACCCCTGCCTCCTTCAGGCCACTTCAGGGCGGCTACATCCTTTGAGTAAAGATCACTGCTTATCGTGAGGTGTCCTCTATAATTTTCTGTCCTTCCAGATTCTGGTTCTGTCCCCTTGGTTTATTGTACCAGTCACAGGTTCCATCTCTCCTCTTCTTGGTTCCTCCTCTCTATTTAGATTTTAAAATAAATGCCCTCGGATTGTCTTGTTTATGAGCCATTCTGTCCTATTGGGTTATTGACTCACATAGGACATAATATAACAGTAGCTACCTCTGATTCCTGCTTTGAGAATTAATGTTTGACTCTGTCATTTACATTAAACAGGTCATAATAAGCACTTAGTAAATGTTAATGGTTACCAACCTTCTCCCATCACTTCTTCTCTATCTTATCTGGAACTGAAGAGTAGGTAACTGGAAAGCATATTCTTTCTTTACTTCTGTTTTTCTTTTTAGGACACACTCTCGTGTTGTAGCCCAGGCTGCCCTTGCACTCAATAAGTAGCTGAGGATGGCCTTGAACTCCTGATCTTCCCCCTCCATCCCTCTAGTGCAGTGCTGGGATTACAGGTGCATGCTGGCGTGCCTGGCAGGGCATCTCTCTCATAACAATCCTGTGTGCTCTCACTTTATGCCTTGACGATGCTGTCTTGACCACTGGGAGGCCCTCCTCCTGCTCCTGATTTCTTTTTCTGTGCATCCCTCATAAATCCAGCTAAAAAAATCATCTTATTTATGCTTCTTCCCAGGTCTTATCAGGTAATGCTGTGTCTCCCAGCTTTGAACAGTCCTCCCTGGCACGGCCTCCATCGGGTCTCCTCTGAGATTCAGATGTGCCTATGGGAACCATTTCTTCAGCTACACCAGTCACCCTTTTAAAAAGCAGAGATCTAATAATGTTTGCTTTTCTTCCTTTTCAATACTTTGTCCTCGATCAAGGAACATTAAGTGTTGTAAGCCATCCTCCTGTTGTAGCCAGAATGCTCTTTAGAGCATTGCAGAGATCAGCCAGCAGCTGAAATTCTCCACTGGCTGTTCTGTGCTTAGAACCAAATCCACCCAAGTTGGATGATCCTCCTAGCTTGGTGCATGGACCAGTTGGCTTCCTGGAATACACTGAGCACTCTTCTGCTCCAGTGCTCTGACTAGCATTCCCTGTGCCTTCAGATGCTGGAGGCCTGGGTCCTTCCTGTAGCCTGGGTCTCAGCATCCGTAGCGTTTCCAGAGCTACTCCTTCATTCCTCTGCTTATTTTATTTACTATGTAGACCAGGCTGAGCTACAACTTGCAGCAATCCTCCTGCCTCTGACTCTGGAGTGCTGGGATGGCAGGCCTTTGCCACACACAGCTCTCATATGCGTTTTCTGTGTAGTCCTTCTGTTCCACACATACCAGAGTGTGGACTTCACCACCTTAGATGCTCAGATCAGTGGGTCTTAGGATATTTACAGAGCTGTGCAACCCAACGAGGCTCCAATTTTGGAACAGAAACATCACATAGAAAGAATTGCACATCAGTGGTAGGGGGTCCCCACATCTTCACGCTCAGCCTCTTGGATCTGCCTCGGTGGATTTTCCCATTGTGGATCTTGTGGCTACACACAGCATGGTCTGCAGCATTCTGTGGTGAGACCGTCCACTTCAAGCACTGTTCTGTGGCAATCAGCACACTGAAGTATGGACCGGTACAACCCTCGTCCCACTGTCTCGCTTGGGTCCACGTTCTTCAACTCTTTTGCCATGGCTTGAGGAGTGATCAGCATTGCGCTGACGAAAGCTTGTTCAACACTGTGTTGACTGAGACCCATGAGCTGCAGAATGTCAGTGGAACCCTGGCTGGGTATTCTGATCCTAGGCTAAAAACGGGGACTTAAAAAGACTGGCAATGGATGATGAAGGGACTCACAGAGATGTTGATAGTGCGGCATGACCCAAGGGCAGAATCCAAGGTCATCTAAATCCCCGGTGTAGCCACAGGTCATTTATCACTAGCTTCCGCTGGACTGGGAGTTCAGACCCTACTCTCTGCCATCAGTGGTGTTCACTACCCTTCGGCCTGCTCACTTGTCTTTGTCTATCTAATTACTTATTTTTTTTAACTCCCATCAGGTCTACTGTTTGAATAGCACTCCGTGGCCAGGCATGGTGATGCAAGTCTGAAATTGCAGCACTTGGGAGGTAGAGGTGAGCAGGATCAGGAATTAAGGGCCAGCCTGGGCTACTTCATGAATTTGAAGTCAGTGTGGACTACATGAGTCCTTATTTCAAGAAAGAAAAGGGAGGGACAGACAGATGGAGGGACAGAAGAAGGATGATGGAGAATGGCACTTTGTATCTGGGCCCTCTTACAACGGCAGATAAACTCTTAGGTCCCTCATTCATTCAGCTGTGGCTTGTATGGGCTTGTGGTCACATGGTACAAAAATGACCACATCACAGCTAGGGAATAGTCTTCTGAAAGTGATGACACTGGTAGGGACAGTGGAAGGGGCAGACACTGTGAGGGACTGTCTACTCTAGATTACATATTAACCTAGGCAAGCTGATCCCCCTAGGCAAATGACCATATATATCAAGGACATATGTGTACCAGGGCTGGTTATATTTATCTTCTAGCTTCTTTAAAGGAAGAACAACTGAAGACAGTTTATTTTTTTGTATTTTTATGTATGTGTGTGTGGTCATGTTTTAAGGAGTCTCTCTGTCTCTGTCTTTGTCTCTCTCTCTCTCTCTCTCTCTCTCTCTCTCTCTGTGTGTGTGTGTGTGTGTGTGTGTGTGTGTGTGTAGGCCAGAGGACAACCTTGGGTTGTCATTCCTCTTTGTTTTTTGAAATAGATGCTCTCAGTGACCTGGGACTTACCATACAGGCTAAGCTTGTTGGCTAGAGAGCCCCTGGGATCCTCCTGTCCTGGCCTCCCCAGACCTGTGATTACAAACGTGCACCACCACACCCAGCTATTTCTTACATAAATTCTGGGGGACTGAACTCAGGTCTTCAAGCTTGCATAGTAAGCACTTTGCCCAACCCAGCCATCACCCAGTCCCCAAAGATAGTATCTCCTGGTCCCTGAAGATAGTTTTGATTGTAGCAGATTATAAGACCTATTTATATAACTATAAGAGAGCTCAGACTCCAAAGCACGAAGAAGGGACAAAAGCAAGAAGAAAGTAAGGGTTATCAATTAGAGGACTGATATTTGTGGTATTTTCAACTGTAACATTAGATGGTTAATGACTAGGTGTAGGGTCCCCTGGACATACAATTATTCACCTCAAGGCCTCAAGCAAGACAGTTCATGGCTCAGAGCCTGGTGTGCATCTATAAAACAGGAGATGATGATAGCATATGCCACCTACCTGCCTCTCCTGGGGTGTTTGAGGACAAGTTAACGTCTGTACTGTGCTTTGAAACTGCAGGATGAAAGGTGTGAAGAAACTACAAAGCAGTCTTGTTCTTGGTGATTTGCATTTGGTTCTCCTGTGAGGCTATACCTGGAGGACATGATGGAAGGAGGAGAGGTGGGTAGGAAAGGAGAGCGTGCCTAGTGTCAGGCCGTAGGAGTAAAGCCTGTGGGCTGTCACCTTGTAGGAGCCCAGCACTGAAGAGAAGGGCTTCCACAAGACTTCCTCTAGACTGACTGCTGCGGGCTCTTAGTGATCTGATTTATACATAAATGTTCTCAAAGCCTCTTTTGAAGCCATGCAGCACCCTGCCGTGCTCCCCCAGCTCCTAATCTTGACTCCCACTTTGGGATGCTTGTCTCCACCCAGAACGGGGAGACCCTCACCTGAGGAGCCAGCCAAGCATGCTTCATAAAATACCAGCCCTTAACCAATCACCAGAGCCTCTGGCCCCACCTTGTATGGTGCTCTTTGTAAATGTTTTTAAAGTTAGAAAACAGACTACTATTTATCATGATGGCGTTTTCAAGCAGAATTTGTTTTAGCTAATTCTTCTCTTCCTTCTTCTGGTCTCAGTCTCCCACAGCCCCCTTTCCTCTTTTATGGCACGTGTTCACTTCCTCAGCACCTCTTTATCCTTTCTTGGTCTCCTTTCTAGTTTCTTAGGTTTTACCTTCATTTACTCTCATTTGCCCACGTACAAATACATATTACAAACTAGTGTCCGAAAAATGAGAGAGAATATGATTTTTAACCTTTCTGAGTTTATATCACCTTAGTATAATACTTTCTAGTTCTATCAAATTTTCATAATTTTGTCTTTTTATAGCTGAGTAAAATTCCAGCATATCAAGTCTTCCTTATCTATTTATCTGTTGATGGACATCCAGGGTGATTCCATTTTCTTGCTACTGTGAATAGAACATAAACGTGGATATGCAAGTGTCTCTGTCCTGGGCTATGGAGTCCCTTGGGTGGCCCAGGAGTGGTCTCACTGGTCCATGTGCTTGATCTCTAGTCTTCTGAGGACTCTCTCCACTCTGATTTCTACAATGGCTGTACTAGCTGCACTCCCACCAACAGTGGAACAGCCACAGGATACAGTCGTAATCATCTGTTCTGAGACACCAGATTCCCTGCTAAAGGTCTCCAGAGATGGAAGCCACATCCCCACATCCGTATCAGCATTTATGTCTGTTTTCTGGATGACAGCCATTCTGACTGGGGTAAGATGAAATCTCAAAGTAGTTTTAATTTGCATTACCCTGTCTAACTGCTGAGATCAGACTATGCCCTAGTTTTTACATACTGAATAAAACTGGGTTTTCAGCTGTGCCTTATCCTAGGAGCCTCCACTTTGCAAGCAGCTTTGACTCCACTTTGAGAGTGAAGGATGATCCAGAAGCCGCTCAGCTGCCGGCACCCACCCAAAACAGACGGACAAACAGCCTATTTCCGGGGTAGAAAGGGAGCCTCCCTATAAGTTTATTGGGGTGAATTGAAATGGTGGCGGGGGGCATGTGGACACATTCAATTCTTATGAGGAAAACCAGGCCCAAGAAGTTATCAGACCCACAGGACAGAGGAAAGAGTATAAGTCTCTTCCTGGACCCCATAAAGTGGTAGACTCCCATCACTGTAACGACACTGTCCCAGCCCAGCCTGTCATCTGACACCTGGTGTGTGCATCAAGGACCAGCAAGCAGAGGACTCCCTAACTGTCCCTGAAGCTTCCACTTAGTTTGCTCCCTCATGGTTGGTGTGGCCTACTTGACTGCCTGCCCGTCCACATCTTCATGCATCTGCATTGGACCTGCTGTTTGAGGTTCCAGACTCGGTCGGCCTTTCACCTTGAAGCTGGACTCTGCAGCTCTGCCCTCCAGCCCTGACACACAGCTCAAACGGTAGCTCCCTCTCTCCTCTGGTCTGGTTCATGGTCTTTTCAATCCAGACTCTCGGCCCAGTTTGGAAAGCTCTGGAGTTCCGCTCTAGCCTCTTCAGGGTGTCTTCATTCTGTAAACCACAGATGCACTTACTGTGTGCTATGTGCAATGTGACATGAGAGTTAATATGAGCAGTTAGGACTGTGGTACAGGACCTGCATTTGCCTTGTGAAGATTACCAGGTAGGTGGATTATAAAACAGATTGCTGCCATTGAAACCACTAACCTGTGTGAATTTAGTGTCATTCGATAAATCCTGACGTGTTCATCTATTTTGTAGCATAGCATGCTCATGACACTGACCCTTCTTCTTCTA
This sequence comes from Eospalax fontanierii, assembly GCA_035773235.1. Lineage (NCBI taxonomy): Eukaryota > Metazoa > Chordata > Mammalia > Rodentia > Spalacidae > Eospalax > Eospalax fontanierii. Next base: position 3,409,892 of record CM069539.1, read on the forward strand.
CTCAGCATGAAGTGGATGTGGCCTGGTGGGCTGTTAGTGGAGAGGTGCCCATGTGAGTCTGTTCTAACCCTAGCTAGAGCTTGCCTGGTGGCTGAACAGCCTCAAACCAAAGGCAAAACCCAGTTTTCTCCATGTACCCTGCGCCTGTGAAGCAGCATACTATAATCTTCGATTCTTTAGTGCCTAACACCCACCAGGAAAGCCAGGATTGCTCAGAATGTCTGATGAAGTCCAAGGTTTTAAGGGGCACTTAGAGCTCAAGAGGTGGGCTCGAATCTGGCCTCTTCCTCCACTCAGCCCGGATGTGCTACGGAAGTACATGTGACCACTGTGTCTGAGTTTTCTCATCGGCTACAATGCAGAGATCATGCCAGTCCTCAGTATCCTTGAGCACTCTGAGAATCTGCTGGTTCAGGGGATGTGAAAACACTGTGAACTGGGAGGCACTATGCCAATGTTGATGATTCTGTCAGAGCTTTCATCTCTGGACCTGTGCAGAAGAGATAAACTGAGCAGGAGTTAAATTACCTAATTAAATCAGAACTTTAAAATGGTTTTAACTGAGCCATTCAGAAGCAGCAGGGTCCAAATGAAGACTGATACCCGAAGCTCTACGTTCATATGCATGAGAGGCTGCGGCAGGACACCTCAGTCCTGGAGCTCTGTTAGTAGCAGCAGCCGCGTGTGGCTGAGCTTGACTTTCTTGTTGGTCCTGTTCGATGCTCTGAAGACGGGCTTCCATCTCTGGAGATCTTCAGCAGGGAATCTGGTGTCCCAGGACAGGTGATTAAGACTGTATCCTGTGGATGACGAGCAGGGACCTGATCTAGTTAATGTGTGTGTGGTATGTGTGTACCTGTTCATGTGTGTGCACATGTATGTGCAGTGTACATATATATAGAAACCAGAGATCAATGTCTGATATGCTTTTCTGTTGCCCCCCACTTTATTTTTTTGAGACAGGATCTCTCACTCAACCTAGAGCTCACCAATTCAGCACACCAGCTGGCCAGAGAACTCCAGGGAGCCCGTGGTTCTGTCTCCCGGTGCCAGGGTTACAGGCACAGTACTGTGCCTGGCTTTTTACATGGGTGCTGGGAATTCATACTCAGGTCCTCATGCTTGCCCAGCAAACATTTTCCTGACAGCCATATCCTCAACTCCCAGTTCCCCAATTTACTTAAAAAATCCCTTAGGCTTCCATGTGCAAACGGAACACGGGCACCGGTTGTATTTTCCTCACCTTTGTCTTCAGCTGACAAGCTTCTGAGGCCCCATTCTGCTTCGGAGAATTCCTCCACCATGTGGGGCTTGGAAGGAACCTGTCCCCAGCCCTCACCTCCTTCACTGATGGACACTCCTAACCCCCTCTGCCAGCTAAGGAATAGGCAATGCCTTGGGACAGGGCAGATTTAATGCAGTGGTGGCTTGGTGTTAGGTACTAGTTGAACCCAGAACCTCGTACCATGGGGGTCCCAGTGCCAGAGAAGTGTCCAGGCCTGGCAGAGGCGGTGATGGCTTCCTGGCTCTCTCTTCTTCCACCAAAATCTCACGGTGTCTGACTTCTTTGCCCTCACTGGGTCCTGCCAACCACACTGGAGGCTGCTTCGACTTCCTCATCAGCTCTGCACACCTCTCAGCAGATTGCCAGTCACCCTTCAACTGCTCAGCCTCCTGGACTTAGCATCCATTATTTACTTGCAGTCCAGAGAGAAGAGACTGTGTAGCGAGCATTCACAGCTAACCTGTGAGAAATGGTGGGGTCAGGCATTGTAGTCAAGGTAAACAGAAGTGAGGAGAGCATGTTAGGATGATGTTAGAAGAGTCAGAAGACTTGGGGTGTTTACCAAGGCTGCCACAATAGCTGTGACCAGCTGTCTTGAATAGTAGACATTTGGTTCCCGAGCTAGGGAAACTAGGCCTCCGAGTTCAAGTGCTGGCAGACAGGTCTTTTACTGACCTCTGCTTGCCTTGTAATTGGCTTCCTGCCTCTGGTCTCTTCACATGAAATTTGTTTATATATGGATGTCCAGGATTCCTCTTCTCCACACATCATATAGTGGGTAAGGACCTACTCCAATGCCTTATTATAATTACATTAAAAACTCTCTAAGGATCAAGTTCCAAATTCTCAGGTAATATAGAGTAGGACTTGAACATGTAAATTTTAAGGGGGCAAAACTCAGTCTAAACATGATAAGAGGTAAAGAAAAGAAAGCTTCATGCTTGGCTAGAAAATATTTACATTTGTATAGGCCCAGGAGCAATCTAGAAGGCAGGCACATCATTTTAGTCAATGACTCTGTCTTGGGGTTCACCTGTAATCTTTTAGGGGTAGGTCCCATCTCACATTGTATAAGCCAATACAATGTGTATATACTTATTTCAGATTTTATAAACTAAAGGGTGAGAGCACTGTGGACTTTTTAAATGCTCTGACTTTGTAAATAAAATAGAAAGATATTTTTAAGAAGAATATGGAAAATTTAGGGAGATATTAGAGGCAGAATTGGATGAGTGGGAAATATTTGGGTTTATTGAAAAGTTAAAGGAGAAAATAGATTTTGTTGAATAAATTTTCAGAAATTCATCTATTTCAAAGGAAGAGAAGGGGATGTGAAACATTTAAAGATTTAAGTAAGAAAATCATCAATCATTTTCCTTTGGAATGGAAGGTCTCCCAACTACAAGGCAGATCCCATGTTGGTTTAAATAGTGTTAATTCTGTCTTCTACAAGGCAGACTGTGATGAGTCTAATCTGTGGAGATTTGAAGGCAGATATGTAGCAGATACTATGAGTTTACGTACAAGGAAGATGATGGATGCCCCACAGAGCTGAGCAAGACTGTAATGTAGCTTTCTCCCAAGCAATCTCGGCTTGGGAGAGTGTGTGCTACCTAAACTGGGGGCACAGGGGAAGAGCACCAGTTACCGCAAGTGGAGGAAGATCAACTATCAGAGCCAAACCAGACTGCTCGAGACTCCAGGCCGAGTTTCTATGGTGGATCCATCTGTGACCCACTTTGATTATCTGAAATCCTAGTTGCCAGATCTTGAGGTGGTAAGCACAACACAGCTTCAGATCTAAACGGGTCGCAGGGCACAAGCCACAGGGGAGGGCCTGGCGGCGGAGTCTTTTCGGGCATCGGCACAAGTGGCCATGGGCGAACTGACTTAGAAGTGAACTCCAGAGGAGCGGACATCCTGTTAGGTCCCAGGACTCTCCCAAGACTAAGGCCACTCACTTGGAAATGAAGGACACAGATTTTGCAGACTACTTAAGGCCCACCCACCCTTTCTTCTGCCTGTCCTCTCCTTCTTCCCTACATTTAGTAGTTAGATCAATTTTAGAAAATTCTAATCTGTATCAATATTGTTCCAAGCTAACTTTGGAGGATTATTTACAAAGAACAGTACTTTGATGGTTTCTGTGTGCATAGGGCAGGGAATGAGGTTAATAAGCACTATCAAGAAGTTCTTGGAGAGTCAACCTTTAAGAAAAGAGCAGAATACTTTGTAAGCAGCACAGAAATGTTTGCCTGTGGATAGATGCCTCTGCAGTTTCAAAATATGTGTCTCCACAGGTCGGTTGGATAATACTGGGATTTTGTTTCTTGTTCTCATTTGACTTAGCAGAATTTTTCTTTAGTTAGCATGAAGCTAACCTCTATTTCAGTCGTATCCAAATTAGCTTGTGTTTAAAAATAATGAAATTCCATTTCTTGAGAATTGTTTCTATTAACTTTAACCAAATAAGAAGTTTAAAAAAAAGGCAGCTGGAAAATATGTTTATGTTGGTGTCCACGAAACCTCAAACTGATGTTTTTAGTGATCTCAGTGTGTCTCCATGAAAGTGGGTGAATACATGTTAGCGAGATAATGAAGTTGCAAGAATAAAGCAGTAAAGTTGAAAACATGGAAATACAATCGCCAGGCTTTCTTCTGGAAGCTTTGAGTTAGGGAGGAGAATAAGGTTGGGGAGTCATGTTCAGAACATCTTCAGACTTTCCTGAAATAAGAAACCAGGCGGAGTATTGGCCTGTTTCCACCCTGGCGGCTCCAATTCACCCCTACAGTCCTGTTTGCCCAGTGTTAGGTGTTAAAAAGTCATGGAGGAGAGGAGCCAGGCCCCTCTCTTCTGTCGAATTCTGAAAGCATTCTTCATGTTTAAGCTCTATGATTATTGACGAGAAAAAAAATTTTTTTAAAGTTGCTCTGGCGGCCTGCCAGAACCAGCCTGCTCTGACCTCTTTATCTCACCATTTCCCATGTGCTGTTTCTCCTCAGGCTGTGAAAACACACACTCATTCACCTCACCCTTCCAGAGACTCCAGAGAGTTTAACAGAAAACAAGTCTCTGCTTGTGGGGAGCCCAGGCCAGCCAGGCCAGGAAGGGAAGGCTGTGGTGGCTGCTTGCCACGGCTTTCTGTTTTCTACCCTGGCAGATGGTTTCTAGCCCCCTCTCAATCCAGAACGCCTAAAGCTCGGCGGGCAGCCTGCCTACCCAAGTGACATCTGTGTTTCTAGGAAGGCAGTCCTCTGCACCCCTGACGCTCCCTGCTCTTCCTGCTTCCTCCTGAAAGCCGGCATCGCACCCAGGGAACTCTGCCCTTTGCAGAGGCCTCAATGCAACATTCCTCAGAATGCAATCCCCCCAGTTGAAGGGACACGTGACCTGTATAATGCAAATTCCCCACTAGCAGGACACAGCTTACACATCCCTGGCACTGGCCAGGAGAGACTGTACAGCGATGGTCATTTCGATTCTGGGGCCTGTACTAAGAAGGGGTAAGTCTCAAGTCTGAACACAAGATGAATAGCAATTCTAGTTGTGATGGTGGGAATGAACTGGGGTGCCCTGGGGAGGCCGTGGGCACTGAGGATCTGAGACCGGTTCCATCTCCCAGAGTCGTCACCTAGGGCGGCATAAACATCACATGACTTTGCTAGACTGTCCTTCCCACAGAGTAGACACTGTCACATCTGTGAACAGTGTCTCAAACACAGTGGGTCCTAGAGACTGTTTGCAGAATGAATGAATGATTGGATGCATGGATGGATGAATGAATGGTATGGGCTTTCCCACACTGAGAACAGTCTCTAACAAATTCTCAATGTGCTGGTCACACTGGGATGGTGACATGGGCTCCTCCATCCGAACCTGAGGGCCTCCATCCCTTGTCTCCACAGTAGGCCCTGGCCCTCTGCATCCCTCTGGGGACTGAACCAGGAGGATGCCTTCCTGCCCTGCTCCTTCCCCCAGTTCAATCTCTGCTTTTTCTCCAAACCTTTCTTCCTGGCTCAGAGCCAGATAGGCCTCTAAGTCACACTCAGAATTTCCATGACAGTAAATAGACTAAAAATGAAGCCTTCCCAGCCCCCACGAAGGGGTCACTTCCAATCCTATCGTGCCTGACAGCTCTCTCCCCTCCAAATTCCCATTTTAATACAGGCTTGTGGAAGGTCAATTGCTCCTTTAAGAATAAAGGCAACCATGGCCCAGTGCCTGGCTTGAACCTGCTGACTGTGCAATTCTCTGCACCCGGCCCCCAACTCTCTGCCTAAGCCTCACAGTGATTTTTTTCTGTAAGGTCTGCAATCCATTATACTACAGTTGACTGCCGCATTCAAATGTAAAAACAGATCCTTGGATCAACACTCTATAAAAAGCTAAGAAAAATGTGGTAGTGTTCTTTCTCAGCTTGAGCCAAGAGCTTTCTGAGGAAGGAATCCTGAGCCAGAGACAGCCAGGTACTCATGCTGGCTTCACTGTAACCCCAGCAGGTCAGAGTCCTTGCAAGCTGCAGAGGTTCCAGGCTGGAGCATCCTCACTGGGTAGATAAGAAGCAAAAGATCCACAGGAACCAGTCCCCAAAATATTGTCGCAGAAGCAGAGGCCAGAGAGACAGACAGATCTGCATGCTCCCATTCTGTCCAGCTCCCTCCCTGATTCCAGTCTGGAGGAGATCATCCTGGAAGATGACACTCTGCTCAAGATATGCTGCCTGGCTAAAATACAGACGTTCTCTTAGAATGGAGCAGCAGGCCTGGAGTGCGAAAGCCTAGCTGAACTGAAGCAAAAACAAATCTTCTTGCTTCCTTGGACATCCCTGGCCATCGCCACATAAAACACACGCAGGAAGGCTGTTGGGAAAGGTCACAGAGTATTTGAAGGGTTGGAGAAAAGATATCCTTATTCCCCTCTTGTCAGCTAGTCAGCTTTCTTCCCTTCGTGGTTATGTCCTCTACCCACAAGGAGCCTTGAGTCGGTGCTCACAGCGTCAGGAATATTCGGATAACCAGTTTTAATCTGTGTTGTTAGTGGCCGCCACTGCCTAGGCAACTCCGGGAACAGCTAGGCCGCTTACCCCATGCCCGCTGCTGTCCATGTCCCTCACATCGCTGCTTTGCCATCGGCAACCGCTTTCCTGGTGTGTCATTTTCCTCTTGTCTGTTTTGGTGCACTGTGAATCTTGCAGAGTCTGTGTCTTTCTGAAGGTAGCCAGCCTGAGCTGGGCCTGGTGTGAAGAGCAGCTTTCACTGAGCAGCAAGATTCCTTTTACTCTCGCTGCAGCCAAACGGGTTTCTTTTATCTTTTATTTGTGAGTTCACAAGCAGCCAAGGATACATTTATTCAGATAAACATACCCACACTTAGCACGTGTGCACACACACACATACACTCCTTCCAGATCCAGATTTTAGAAAGCAGCCTTATTAAGGTGTAGTCAGCAAATGATGGACACACATATTTGATGTGCGCTGTCTGCAGAGTCTGGACTTACTGATATCAGTTTCGTTGACATCAATGACGAAGGTGTAATAGACATACAGTAACTCGAAAGGCTTTGGGTGGCAAGAACAAGGTGTACCTTCTTCATACGCTTTTTAAGGGCACAACACTGTGCTATTTGCTACGTTTTACAGCAGTGTGTATATAAATCACCCTTTCTCTTTTCTGTTCGTCCATGAATCCCGCGGTGTGTATAAATCACCCTTTCTCTTTTCTGTTTGTCCGTGAATGTTTGGATTGTTTCTATGTTTTAGCCATTTTAATTATACAATCCAGGGAGAGGCGTTTTATTAGCATATATTGCTTATCCTAAAAATGGACTTCATTATGGCAGTTTCATACATGAATATAATTCAGTCTTTTTCAACCTCTCCCATTATCTTCTCTTGTCCTCCTCCACTCCTTCCCTGTTATCACCTCTCTCTTCTCAATTAGTTCCCCTTCTTTCTTGTCTGTGTGTTTGTGTGTGAGAGAGAGAGAGGGAGAGAGAGAGAGAGAGAGAGAAAGAGAGGGAGCGCCCAGGAATTACTTAGGGCTGCTTGCAGGAGCATGGGTTGTAGGTTATTTATGGGAACAAGTGGTCACAATGCTGAGAAAATGTCTTTCCCTCCCCAGCAGTCATGTGCATACATACACACATATACACACATGCATACATAATACACATACATATACGCATACGCAATGCCTATATACATATACACACACGCATGTATGCACATATATGTATACACATGCATATATACACACGGGCATACACGCACACACACATATGCACACATGCATGTATACACACATACACACATGTGCACACACACGTGTATATGTACATATATACATACACACATGCATGTCTACGTACACTCATGCATATATACACATACATGTACACACATTCACACACATGTATACATACACACATACATGCACACACATATGCACATACATGCATGTATACATACACACATGCATGTATACATACACACACACACACACCACACACCCTTCTTCAGTTTTGTCTGAAATCTCTTTCCCTGGCTGGGCCCTGCTGTGCTTCCCACTGTCTGCTCCCAGAGGACGCCTGCTTTCTTTCAGCAGGGCTGATCCTTGGGCCCTGCCCTCTGGCCTCCACTGCTCCTTTCTGTTGTGCAGACAGGGAATCCGGGCCTCTGACTGCTGACACACACTTGTTAAGCAGGTTCCCTGCCTGCGCTGCGGGCTGTGTCTAAGCCGGCAGCACTCCCGGACCCAGCACAGCTGTAGTACAGAAATGGAAAGGCCACGCCTTCGGGGCACTGCCCTGCCTCTGGGTTGAACGGTTGAGGCTCGCTCCAGTCCGCCCCCCATCTTCCTGCCATCTGTCTCCTGCTCACTCCCCGACAAAGGCTGCCTGTGACCCCTGACTTCTCTCCTGGACCACATTTGTTATTCTCCCTCTGGAGACAGCATGGTCAGTTGGCTTGGGTTTAATGGCCTGGGCTTTCTAGAGTGGATGGGCAGACTCACTCCCTGGGACCTGCGCAATGCCATGTCTTCCCCACGCTCCTCTTCCAGGGTTTCTCCAGTTCAGGTGGCCCCAGCACCCATCTTTCCCCACTGCTCAGCAGAGTCTCTGTCACCCCTATCACGGTGGAGGAGGTGTTTTATGCTAACTTTGATCGTCCATGACCCACACCACTTAGTATACTTTCTTGTGCCAAGCTTGCTCTAAGAAGAAACTCTTTCTGGGCATCTTTAGGTACCTTTTTGGTTTGCTTGTTTATTTTGTTGTTTTTTTTTTTCAGGGTCTTGTACAGAACAGGCTGGCCTTGAACTTGAACTCCTGATCTCCCTGCCTCTACCCCCACACTCAGCATGTTCAGTTACCTTTAAAGTTCCATGAGGCACGTATCAGTAAACTGATTTTAGGATGAAAAAGTCAAAGCTTTATGCTAAGTATTCTCCCAAGGTCACAGCCAGAGACATGAGCTTCAGTCTTGAACTCAAGCCTGTCTGGGCCAGGGCTCCTGTAACACAGCTGCAGTACTATCAGTCCCAAGTTCAAGTCTCTCCTCTGTAACTCTGGCTATTTAATTTTGGGTGAATTATTTCCTTCCAAGTCGATAGGTAGCATAGGAAATATAAGACTCAGCTTGTCCTTTCCTCCCAGAAGACTCTCAGCTCCATCAGACACGTCTTCCCTCTGAAGTTAATAGCACTTTCTATTACTACCTTGATTCGCTGCTGCTGCTGACCCTCTGTCACTTCCCCCCAGCGCCCCCGACTATGCTGTGTCTGAGTCCTTGCTGTGTATCAGTTACAGTGCCTGGCAGCTCTACAAACATTATTTCTGCTGTGCTTCTATAATCATCTGATCTAGATATCGATAGCAGAGTCACGGAGAAGCTAAGCACACTGTTGAAGATAGTCAGTGAAAGAGTGTCCTACTTAGGGTGTGCACACCTACTGAATCTGAAGCTTGCTCCCTTCTCCTGGTGTTTTGATCTTTGGAGTGGGCCGGTACCATCGCTTCTGCCCCCTCCTCACTGTCATTGACTTCCCACAAGCGCACTGTGAGCACAGGAGCAAAGGCAAATCCCAGTGTGCTGAAGGGACTACGGGAGGTTTAAGTGGTAACATTCACTATGGTCGAGCTGAGTGGTAAGGCTGTGCTGTAGGCAAGACTTGTTTCCTGATGCTCTGCTGTAACAAGAGGGGTTGAGGGAGGTGATGTTTTCCCACATTCCACAGCACACCATGTATTTTTGAGGTCTAATTCAGGTTAAGGTCATTGCTCAGTTGATATTGATAAAGGAGTATAATCACCCTTGCTTCTGAGTGCTGCATGTGAACTGGACCTTGTTATATGAGAATAGGGGTCACTCCAGTACTGAAAATATCCACCAAGTCACCTCAGAGCTCAAGGAAATAATGACCAGGACTGGAATCCCTGTGAGTGCCAGTCATCTAAATGACATTTTTGTGGTGAGAGAGCTACTCCATGACACTGTGTACAGGCCTTCATCACCATGCCTCTGGGGGACCTGATGTGCCCATGCGTGCCACTGAGATGAATCTGGAGGCTCACATGTCCTGTCTCCCACAAGACCAGGCCAAGTCTCTCAGACACAAAGAAGGCAGGAACAAGGAGGAGCAGGGTCCCATGGCCCGGGGCCCTGTGAGCCTTGGCTCTGCTTGCTTGCCATTGATGCAGAATTAGAAATGTCAAACTGTCATTGAAATGGGCCTTCTGGATTGAGGAAATGTGATTCTTGATGTCCTGAGGATGAGGGAGGCTGTCAGATTGGAGCCTCTGTTCTCATCAGAATTGCTCAGATTCCATCTTCAGAATCTACTTTCTCCTTTCCTTACGAAGAGTGTCTTCCTCAGTGGAGAATCACTACCTATCATGAACTACTAATATTAGAAGTAGGCGTGTTGGGGGCATGTTGGGATAGAAGAAAACATGGAAACATACTGTGCTGACCTTCACATGCCTAAAGGTGACATGGTGCAAGGACGGAAACACAATTGTCACAAATAAGTTCCAGGTAACAGCTACATAACAGGGCGATTGTAAAGGCTGGACTTGACTGCCGACTCGGCAGGGTTAGAATCACCTGGGAGACATACCTCTGTTTGTAACTACGAGGGTGTCTCCAGAGAGGACCGAGAGGTCAGGGCCTACACTCATAGTGGGTGGCCCTGTCCAGCGGTGGTCTAGATTTAAAGAGGCCCGAGAAAAACGTACTTCTCACCTGCCTGCACTTCTTGAAGACACTGCCTGTGGCTGCTGCTGGTGTCACCACTCTGACGACATCAGACCCAGCTTCTCCAGCCTTCCAGCGTAGGCTGCAAGCCAGTGATTCTCTATGACTCTCCCAGGCCTTCAGAGCCAGACTGCTGGGGCATCCAGCTTGCTGGGTTTTCAGCATGTCCGGCTCACAGACAGCCTTTGTTGGGCAGCTCAGCCTCTATCCTAGGAGATAAACCTTTTTTTTTACCGTACAGACATTCTGCTAGCTTTGTTTCTTCAGGGAATCCTGCCTAATAAAGCAATCAAGAAGAAATGTCCTCTTCTTTTTTTCAAGTTTTCAGTGTCCTGAGTCATTCAGCAAGTTCCAGCGGACTGGGTCTTGGTACTGTAGCTTTGAGATGAATGTAGACGCTAAGAGACGCTGCTTAAGACAGGCAATGAGATGTTGAACGTTGTGGCCTTTAATCCCAAGATCCGGGAGGCAGAGGCAGGACAATCTGTGTGAGTTCAAGGCCAGCCTGTTCTACATAGTGAGTTCCAGGCCAGCTGGGCTACAGGGAATCCTGTCTCAAAAAAGTTCCTGCTGTGCCTAAGAGGTGGTGTGGGGGCAAAGCTTTGTGGAGTCTTTGTGGACAGCAGCAGCAACAAGAAGAATTAGCAGAACTCTAGGCCCTGGGCCTGGACGCTGAGGCTGACACACTGGTCTGTAGACATGTGAGGTTTCCTATCAGAGATTCCCAGAAAGAAAGGGTGTGTGGGGGCGAGCAGGTACCACTGTCATATTGGGGCATGTTGCCAATCTTCATAGAACATCCTTTGGTCACATGGGTGGTCATGCTGAGTAACAGTTAGGGCTGGTGGTGGGTGCCCCCATAATGCTTGAGGTAAGAGTCTTACGTTTTGAACTGCCTGACTCTTACCCCATCGGGTCCAGGGTGGCTGCTGTCTTCCTCTCCATTCTGAAACCTGAGCTATGGGCCGAGCTGCTCTGGGCATGTGGCTTCCAGATAGTTCTTCAGCAGTTTCCCTCGAGTTCTTCAGCTCTCTCTAGCCATGACTTCTTTCCTTAGTGGCTTCCTTGGCTGACTTCTTCCACCACTGCCATATTTCCTCGCTAATGCCTTGTGTATTTCAACCTGTTGAGACAAGGAGGGAATGGAGGAGAAGCGGCTGTCCGAGGCTTTGCTGCCGGCTTACCTCTAACCAACGGCAAGTAGCAACCTTTCCATCTGCTCTCCATCTTCTTTTCACCCAGAGCACTTGAGCTCTCAGCAGGGAATGCTCTTAAAAAGCTGGCAAAGGCATTCTGAGATGTGCCGAGTGGTCCATTGGTTAATCCAGCAATCAGCAGTCTTTCTGTTGTGTACGTCACAAATGTGGATGGATGGGACAGGAGTGGTGAGGTTTGGGGCACACTCTGGGGACAGAAGCAGGTAGCAGTGTGGGTCTGAGGCAGCTTTCATGAAGATCACTGCATTGTGTAGACAGGCAAGGCTAAGGTGTGGTGGGGTCAAGTGTTTACTCAGGGCGTCTAAACTGAGCGCGGTGCGCAGAGGAACAAAGGAGACAGCTTGGGTCTTGTACATCCAGGCAGAGCAGAATTGAGTCCACTGTTCCAACATGAGTTGGGGACAAGTTATACATAGTCTCTGGGTCTGTTTCTTTCCTTGTTGGTAAAACAAAGAATTATCAAAACCCATTAAAAAAGCCTGCTACAAAGATTAAAAATGATCCAGCTGCATGTGATGTTTTACAACTGTGATCCCAGCACTTAGGAGGCCGAGGCCAGAGAAACACCATGAGTTTGAGGCCAGACTGGACTACATAGCAAGTTCCAGGTGTCTGTGGGTCACAGAACAAAACACTGTCTCCAAATAGTAAAAACCAAGAAAGATTAAAAGTGATACAGATCTTAAAACCTGACATACGTTGTGAGTTGATCGATTTTTATTTGCCTTCTTTGTTCTTCTGTTTGTGGTTTATTCTGTAAGTAATAAAAACTATCTAGGCTAGGCACACCTTTAATCCCAGCACTCAGAGGTAGAGGCAGGCAAATCTCTGTGAGTTCAAGGCTAGCCTGGTCTACATAGTGAGTTCCAGGCCAGCTAGGGTGACAGGGAGACTCTGTCTCCAAAGACAAATCAATGAAACAAATCTTGGTAGCATACAAAGTCCTGTACCATAGTGAATAGCAAAGTTCCTGACCTTAGAGCATCACTTTCTTTTGCTCCAAGAAGTCCCGGGGAGCGCACGCAGGCACGGACCTTATGGGAAGACACTGGAGTGCATGCGGACACGGATGCTTATTCATTCTCTGCAGTACAGGAAGTGCGCAGCACAGAAAGCGTGCAGCACTGGGTGACAGCATTGGAAAAGGTCAGGGACCTTCGCAGACAGAAGGGAATTGTGCTCCAGGAAGGTGAAGGTGCAGAGAAAAGTGAACTAGAAGCAAGTTTCAGAGTCAGGACTTAAACCCGGGCACCTTGACCCCCAGGACTTCTGTCCAGTTCGCACATGGTAGTTCATGGCACAATTAGTCCTGTTGATTTCGTGAGATCTCGAATCACCTACAGAGCTCTAGATGTGGCTCTGGCATCATCTCCAGAGAGGCGGAGCTGAAAAGGCCTATTCCTTCTGATGTGTGCAGCACCATCGTGTGGAACGAATAATACAAAGCCGCAGGGAGCTGAGCGCCAGCACCCATCTCTCTGTGTCCTGCCCAGCCCCTCACCCTGTCAGCTATGGCTTTCCCACTAGGATGGACTGCACCTTCTCAAACTGTGTGCCAAAATAAACCCTTCCCTCCTTAAGTTCCATTGTCAGCTACGTTGTCACGCCGGGAAATGTACCAGACGCAGTCCCTGTGTGTGTTGCAGGCATTGCTCTTGTCCTTAGGCTCTTGTCGTTTAACACAAAATTCATTTTGGGAGAAGTTACAACCAGGCTGATTTCCCAAATGGAATCTTTCCTCTGTGGCCCAGTTTATGGGGATGGACAGCTGTATGACCAGGCCTAGTCAGAGTCTCTAGATGACGAAGAGGGAAGAGAGGCCTGCCCTTCACAAGCCCCACTCTGTCTATTCAGTCTTGAGAGACTGACCTGTGCTGGCTTCACTATCATCCTCACTTTGTGCTCTGTCTTCCCGTTTGTTTTGACAAGTGACCAGAGTAAGGTAGGACGGCAAGCTGGGGGTGTTTACTCTGACTTCATCTCTGCTGGCCTGTCCATACAGCTGCTTTCTCTGGGTTCTGGAGGGAGCGTCTTTCTGCCCTTTGTGCCTTAACAAGTTAATACAGGCTTAGGCCTGCCATGTTCCAGGCACTAATTTTAATAAGTCTCGTTTATGTTTGAAAACTGAAAGTAAACGAGCTGAAAAGTCAAATAGAAGACTCTGACTAAGTTCAATAGAGGAAGAGACATCTTGTCTAAGAAATTACTGTATTTTTCCCTCACTTAAGCATTTTACTGAATTTTGTGGGCATTCAAAGGTGAGTCAGACATGGTTTCAATCTTCAAAGACCTTCATATGACTGAAAGAAACAGGCCTGGGCAAGGAGGACAGTGCAAAGGTCGCAGTTATTACAGCTGGCCTTGGAGGGCCTCCCAGAGTCCATCAAAGGTGACAGATGGAAGGGTCAGGGGCAAAGTCAGGGAGTGGGGCTCATTGGCAGAAAAGACGACGTGTCCTGAGTCGTCAAATCTTGCATGCTGCACAGATAAGCGTATTGGGGGTCCATCCCTTTTTCTCACAGTATCTTGACTGGTCTTCCCTTGAGCATACAGGCAATGATCTCCTACCTGCCTCTAGGACAGCAGTTGGCCATAGACCAGTTCTGCTATCTGGACATGGGTGATGATGACCTTGCTGGGTCCGCTCAAAGTTCAACTCTGGGAAAACAGACCTTGGTCTGAGAGATGTGTAGACTTTGCTATCTCCGCCTTCCATCAGGATGGCTGGGTATGTGCAGAAATACAGAATGAAGAAAAAGATACGAGGAAGAAAGACTGAGGCGTGGAGAGACCCCACCTTGCACAAGCTCGGCTGCTCCTGCCCTGGCGTCCAAAGCAGCTCCTTGAGTGCTTAGAGCAGTTTGACGTGTGCTTTTCCATTTACATGAGAGGCTCTTCTGTTTTAAAAAAGAAAATAGATGCGAATTGAAACATTGAGGAAAACCAGCAAACCACATTTAAGTTTGGGTCAGAAATGGATGCATGGATAATCACGCCTGGCAGTCTGATGTTGAGTGGAATTTGTATCACAAAGGATTTAGGAATTTACAGAAATTCCTATTCATCAGAAAGCCTCTAGCTCTTGATTGTGCTTTATTGAAAATGTGATGGAAAGCCTTCTGTGTGGGATTCTGAGAACGGGCAGGTCTAGCTCAATGGTGGTATAAAAATAGTCATGCCTGGAGCAAGAACGAACATGAAAGAAAAGGAAGGTTGGCTGGAGCCTCAGACCTCTTCAAGTTACATTCTGGAATTATAATGTGGTGTTTAAAAACAATAGCGATTCTGAAGTCAGATAGGCGTGATTTTGGGTGTTTATTTTAGTTTTAACTTCCTCAATTTTAAATGGAGTTGAAAACTTGATTCTTATGGCTATTAAGTAGTGTAACATAGCAAAAGCAATTATGCCAAGATGGAGCACGTAGATAAACATGGAAAAAAAACGCTCCTGTTCACCTTGCTTCTTTCGGCGTTTGAAAGACATAATAAAGAAGGTTTCTTTTTAAAGAGCCTTGCTATTGTGTGCATATCATCCATGTGCCTCTTTTAGTTATTTGTTGACATGGAACATGTCATTTCATTTAAGAGTTAATATAACATGCCAACATACCTTTGGAAAGCATAGCTCTCTCAATGTCCTTGGGTTGGGAAAACCTATTTCACTTCATAAATTACTTTAGGCAGAAGTGAGAGCAGCTTCTTAATAATGTGGAGTTTTACTCTCAACAGACTGTTCACAGAGATCCAGTGCTCTCCCATGAATGGACCTCCCATCCCCTGCATTGGAGAGGAAGGAGAGTTGGACTGTGCTTTCCCACACGTGGGAATCCTTCTCCTAAGGAGTTTCCTCCTCTTCCTC
The DNA here is from genome assembly GCA_035773235.1 of Eospalax fontanierii. Taxonomy (NCBI): domain Eukaryota; kingdom Metazoa; phylum Chordata; class Mammalia; order Rodentia; family Spalacidae; genus Eospalax; species Eospalax fontanierii. The sequence continues at coordinate 3,425,511 of CM069539.1, forward strand.
TTATTCCTTTGAAACAAAAGAGAAAGCTCCATTATGTCGAACAGTGATCTGAAGAGTTCCAGAAAGGATGAGAGTCCAGTGTGATGACAGCTGGCACAGAAGGTGATGGGATCGACAGTCACTGCTCCAGAGGACTCTGCTATGCTAAGAAATCAGAGGGTAGGAGCCTGGAAGCAAATGAAGGGGGTCAGTGAGGGAGATTCTTTGCGGGTAAGTAGCACAGAGGAGGCTCTACCAGTCCTCCGTGAAGTGCACAGGACTGAGATGGTTTCTAGCTCTGCCAAATTTATCTCAGATTATTAGAATTTAGAGCTGAGAGAAGGGACCCCGAGATGCAGAGTGATCTATCCACTCAAGGTTGCTTGTTTCTTTCTTTGCTTAGTACTATTAAATTTATCTTATAAGTGTGCACTTATAAAGTGTGTGTGGGGAGGCGGGGGTTTGCCCTGGAGCACATGTGGCAATCAAAGGACAACATTTTGACTGTTCTCTCCTTTCACCATGTAGACCCTAAGGAGCAAACTCAGATCACCAGTCTAGGAAGAAGTGCCTTTACCCGCTGAGTTCTCTCCTTGGCCCCTACTTAGCTGCCTGTTGTAGGACTCTAAGCCTGGTCTTCTGTACCCAGTTCCAATCCCATCATCTGTGTCTAAGCATATTTGGGAGTTTGGAGCTATCATAAAGAAAAACACCGCCTTGAGGCATTTTCCCTCCCTTCCTCTGTCTTCTAGTCAGTCCAGGCAGCTTCCCCTGGCCTGGGTTTACAATTACAGCTGTCCCGCGCTCCTGAATGAGGGGCCTGGTACCTTCTTTTCAGCCTAGCATGCCACAGCCTCACTTTTGACAGCACTGTTCCTGCTCAGAATGCCTGAGAATGCACTGACGCCAAAGCTAGTGTGGTCAAGAGACCTGGGGGAGGCCACTGTTCAGCTATTTCAGCCCTGAGTGCAAGCAGGGTCCCTGCCACATCACCCCTTCTTCTAGAATACAAGTGCCGTGGCTTAGATGTGAAATGTCCTTGTAAACATACAAGTTTATGCACTTGCTCTACAGCTGGAGGGCCTGTTCTGGAAGGCTGTGGAACCTTGCTGGAGGAAGTGGGGCAGTGGAGGTGAGCAGAAGTTTGAAAGTCTGACTTCACTTCCTGGACCCTCCTTGCTTCCTAACTTCATGGCCAGGTCAGGAGAAAGTCTTTGCAGATAGTCTAGGAAAGTTCACCTCTTCATGGAGCTGAGTCCCTGTGCTGGAGCCGCGGACTAAGATGCGGCTTCTGCTCTCAAGGAGATCACGGCAGCACAGTGCAACGAGACCTGCTCTACACGAAGGTTAGATGCTGCGAGGTGGGTGGGAGGCATGCAGTGAGATGCCCGTCATATTAGGCTTGGAGAATTTAAAAGGATTCTGCACAAATGGCGGCAATGGAGTGGACTTTGAAGGATTAAACTTTACAGGTGGAGTGGCTATCACTGTGGAAGAAGGATGTTCTAGCCAGCGGAGACGCAGGAGCAGGGCAGCAGCAGCTGACTTTAAGCCATGGGGGCAGGAGAAAGGTTCCCCTTTTAGTGAGTGCAAAAATTAGTAAGTAGCACCAGAACATGAAAGAACGAAGAAAGAAATTACCCATAACGGAAACGAAACACAGCCCTAAAGCACTGCCCTCCCTGAACAAGGCACTTTGAGAGCAAACTTATTCCTGAGCGCCCAGCTTGAGGTGTGCCTTAGTGAGCGTGCTGAGGTCAGGGTCATAGCTGAAGAAGGAAAGAGGGCAGACATGTGTTTGGGCACGCTCAGCTCAAGGTCATGGAGCAAAAGTCCGAAAGGTTAATAGGGCAGACAAGAACTCTCTGGGCATGCTCAGCTTGTGTCGCTCAGACAACTGTCAGGGCTGCCTCTCAGCAGTCTTGGTTTTTTCCAAAATGTTTTGACTGACATGAAAGAAAATGGCGCATTGAAGGTGTGTTAATCCAGGAACCTACTCTCAAAGGTGCCAGTGTTGCTTAGCAACCAACACCAACCACGGGAGGAGACCCTTAGGATCCTATTAAAGGAGTTGGACTTTGAAGGGTTTTGATTCAAATGGCTCTTGAGAGAAGCATGAAGGGTCATACGAGGACGAGGGTTGGTAGGAGCACACGCACTCAGGTGCAGGGGGACCGGCCATGGTAGAAGGTCTGGACTGACCTCTGGTGAGATCCCTCTCACTCTGAGTGTGGGAACTCAGCTCTGGTGTCCGGTGTCCGCTTGTTTTCCATCCCGGAGCCTGGTTCTGTCATGAATTACTTTGTTAATGCCACCCTGTTCTCGATGGGCTCTGAATGCTTGGTGAGCACTGAACAAGATGAATCCTCAGAGAAGCAGTCTCGCAGCAATTAAATCCCCAGCATGCCACTCCGAGCACTGTACCCTGTACAGTTTGAGTCTTGGGAGTACTTCAGAAGGCTGTTTCTGGATAGAAGCCCATCATTGAATTCTGAGTTTGCTGCTTTGGATTTATCCAAAGAGATGGAAGACTGCAAGAACGAAGTTGCCAGAACCCCAGACTGCTCTGGTTCACTCATTCTGAGTGATTTCACTTGAGTCTATGCTGACACAGGAAGGGGCCAGTTACAGCTGTACCTTCGGGGAGAGGTGGTGACTAACATGGTGATCTAAGAATTCGGCAGTGTTTGAGGTAGGACAGTGATGCAGTCTTTGAAGGGATTTAATTTAGATTTCAGGGAAGTTGAGAATACTGACGACCAAAGAAAGCCCAGGCAAAGTAATGAGGGCAATCTGAGATACAAGGAACTCCAGCACAGGGAGGGTTGTTTATGCTTCTGCAGACATAACCCCAGCGGCTGGGGCAACGTTGACTCCTCTGTGTCCTCCCTCTCTTCAGTGGTTTTAGATGGTGCCATATGCCTGGGCCTGTTTTCTGAGTTGCCCTGGCTCACAGTAGGTGCTCAACTGACGTTATGTTGAAGAAATGAATTGACTTCTGGTACACTCAGTAATTTTGAAAGAATGAGCCTCTTGGAATGATAAATATTTACTTAATGCATTCCTCTGTCCTGTTCTTTATGCTGCTTTTATGGTGTGCATTGTTTTCTTTTTCTTTTTTCGTTGCATTTTGAGGATTTCATACAGTACGTTTTGACCACATCTGGGTCCTTTCCCCTATCCACGTGCCACGACCGCACCCACCCACTGGATGGCATGCACTCTTTCAGATATGTTAAGGCTTATCCAGCCACATTTGTCATATGAACAACTTCCCAGCCACCCAGAACTTTGTTTCCTAGTGGTCACTCACCACCTCTGGCTCTTACAGACTTTCCAACCCCATTGCTACTTGACTGAAAGTATCCATCATTTCTAGAGGCTTTCTGGTTGAATCTTTGGGATTCCTTATGTATAATGTCGCATCATCTGCACATAGGGATAACTCGACCTCTTCTTTTCCAGTTGGTATCCCTTGAATTTCCTCCTCTTGCCCATCACTCTAGCTAGAGTTTCAATCACTATCTTGAAAAAGAGTGGGAGTAGTGGACAGCCTTGTCTGGTTCCTGATTTTAATGGGAATGCTTCCACTTTTTCTCCATTAAGAATGATATTGGCTGTGGGTTTGTTGTAGACAGCCTTAATTATGTTGAGGTATATTCCTTCTAGTCCAGTCCCTCAAGAACTTTTATCATGAATGCATTTTAGATTTTGTCAAAGGTATTTTCTGTGTCTATTGAGATCATGTGATTTTTGTCTTTAAGTCCATTTATTTGATTTATTACATTTATTGACTCATGTATATTGAACCATCTCTGCATCTCTGGGTCTCTGCATCTCTGGGTCTCTGGAATAAAGCCAACTTGGTCATGGCAGTTGATCTTTATGATGTGTGTCTGTACGAAGTTGGTGAGTATTTTGTTGAGAATTTTTGCATCTATGTTCATTAGGGATATGGGCCTATAGTTTTCTTTTTTTCCGTTGTCTCTTTACCTGGTTTTTGGTATTGGAGTGATGCTGGCTCCATAGAAGGAACTTGGGAATTTTTTAATCCTTTAAGTAGTATTGGTTGTAGATCTTCTTTAAAGGTCTGGGAAAATTCTGCCGTGACTCCATCTGGGTCTGGGCTTTTTTTAGTTGGGAGGTTTTGTATTACTGTTTTGATTTCCTTATTTGTTATGGGTCTGTTTAAATTATTGATCTAGTCTTGGTTTAACTTTAGTGAATTTAGATATTGAATTTAGATATTCATTCACTTCTTTTAGATTTTCTGCTTTAAGAGAATAGGTTTGTAAAGTATTCCCTTATAATGCTCTGGATCTTTTTAGTGTCTATTATGACATTTTCCTCTTTGTCTCTGATTTTGTTGATTTGGAGTTGCTCTTTCTTTGGGTTAGATGGGCTAAGCATATATTTTGTGTGTCTTTTCAAAGACCCACTCTTAGTTGGTTGAGTCTTTGTATTGTTTCTTTGTTTCTGTGTCACTGACTTCTGTTCTGTTTTTTATTATTTCTTCTTGTCCACTGGGTTTAGGTTGGGTTTGTTCTTGCTTTTGCAGATTCTTGAGTTGTACCATTAAGTCATTTATATGTGCTCTTTCTGATTTTTCAGTGTAGGTGTTTAGGGTAATAAACTTCCCTCTTAGGATGACTTTTAATGTGTCCTAGATGTTTTGTTTTGTTGTATTATCATTTTCATTTAGTTCTGGGAATAGTTTTACTTTTTTCTTGATTTCTTCTTTGACACCATTTAGGAGTGTGTTGTTTATAGTTGAATATGTATAGTTATGAGATTCTTTTGTTGATTTTAAACTTTATTGTGTTGTGGTCTGGTAGAATGCATGGAATGATTTATTTTTTTGTATTTGCTGAGGTTTGTTTTGTGTCTCAGTAGGTGGTCTATTTTAGAGAAATTTCCATGGGCTGCTGAGTAGAATGTATATTCTTTGGTGCTTGGGTAAAATATTCTTTAGATGTCTGTTAAGTCCATTTGATAAATGATATCATTTAACTCAGACATTTCTGTTTACTCTGTGTCTTTTGGAGGGAGTGAGGTACTGAAATTTCCTACTATTACTGAATCTGTGTCTTGAAGAACAATAGTACTGTTTTTTATGAAGCTTAGAGAGCACCGGAGTTTTATTTATATATTATATTGGTTGTAGATTTTCTTTAAAGGTCTGGTAAAATTCTGTCGTGACTCCATCTGGGCCTGGGCCTTTTTTAGTTGGGAGGCTTTGTATTACTGTTTTGATTTCCTTATTTGTTATGGGCTGTTTAAATTATTGATCTAGTCTTGGTTTAACTTTAGTGAATTTAGATATTGAATTTAGATATTCATCCACTTCTTTTAGATTTACATATATTATATTATATATATAATTGTTCTTTTTCAATTGTTCCCTTGATCAGGATGAAGTGACTGTCTTTTGCTTCTGAGTAATTTTAATGTGAGTCTATTTTATCAAATATCAGAATTGCAACACCTGTTTGATCTGTAGTGCTATTTGATTAGAATACTTTTTCCATCCTTTGTCCCAAAGGTGGTGCCTATGCTTGAAAATAAAATGAGTTTCTTATAGACAACAATAATGAATTTCCTAATACATTCAATTGGTCTGTGTCTTTTTACTGGGCAATTGAGGCCATTGATATTTAGAGTTATTATTAAAAGGTATGTATTGGTTACATATCATTTTATTTTCTGTTTGTTTCTTAGTCCCAGTTTGTGTTTCTGTAACTATACCCTTATTTATTTTCTTTTTGTAGTCTCTTGGGGATGGTCATTCCTTTCTTCAGTCCTTGGAATTGCTTTGAGTATTCTCTGTAGAGCTGGTTCTGTGAATATGAATTCTTGCAACCTATTTGTATCATGGAAGATTTTTCTTCCCCCTCCAACTATGATAGACAGTTTTTCTGGATAAAGTACTCTGAGTAGGCATCTATGATTATGTAAAACTTGGAATACTTTGTTCCAGGCTCCTCTGGCTTTTATAGTTTACATTGAAAAGTCAGCTGTAATTCGGATGGGTTTTCCTTTACATGTAACTTGTTTTTCTCTTGAATCTCTCAGCACCCTATCTCTGTTCTGCACATTTAGTGTTTTTACTATGTAGGATAAGTTGTGGGAAGTTTCTATTCTGGTTCTGTCTAATTGGTGTTCTGTGTGCTTCTAGTAACTGTTTGGGGGTATGTCTTACTTAATTTAGGGAAGTTTTTTCCTATAATCCTGTTGGTGATCTGGTTAATGCTATTGACCAGAAGTTCCTACCCTTCCTCTCTGCCTGTGATGCCTAGACTTGGTCTTATCATACCATCCCAGATTTCCTGCATATTTGATTCCTGTGCTTTTATTTATTTTTTCATATTCTTTGCTTGAGTGTTGCAGTTCTTCAACTTTATCATCCACTCTTGACATTCTGTTTTCCATTTGTTGGTGATGCTTTTTCTTGTTCTTTCAAATTGGTTTATTGTGTTTTCAGTTCCATCTTTATTTCAGCCTGAGTTTTCTTCAAAATTTCTATCTCTTTCTTGAATTCATGCTTCAAGTCCTGACTTGTCTTCATCATTTCATTCAATTTTAATCATATAATTGCATTTTCTTGCCCTTTGGCCTGGAATTTATTTCTATCCTGTTTGTGTGTTCTCTAAATTCACTGAATTCTTTGATCATGTTTATGATTGTTCTTTTAAAACTGTGTCCTGGGGTCCCCCTGCTAGTTCTCATTGTAGAACACGTCTATAGTACTAGCAGTATTTGGTGGGGACATATTATCTTGGTTTTTCACTTTCTTTTTGCATTGTGGTCTGGCATTATGGGTTTCTTTGGTTGGCTGTGTGTCTGATATGAAATCCTAGCCTGACTTTGTTGAGTTGAAGTTTGGTTCTGCTTTTATTGTTCATGTAGCTTGGTTACTTTCAGATCAGGTATGGATAGTTAACTGTGTCTCAGGTCATCAATTTTGATTTTGTTATTTGGAGGGATCAGATGGTTCCAGGCTGGTGAGTTGGGAGCTTACACTTAGGGCAAAGGGGCCTAAGTCCAAGGAAGGTCGAAGAGACAGAATAGGCAGAGATGTGAGTCCTGGAGCAGCACAAAGAAGAGTTTCCATAGGGAAAACAAGTAGATCCAGAAGAGGAGAAATTATGCAAGTGTTACAAGGACCCAGGGAAGTGTCAGCTTCTGGGGAAGGGCGCTCACATGGTGAGGCTGCCTGGCTGCCACCCTCTTCTCCCCAGGGAAGAAGCAAGCCTGTTCCCTTGCTCCAGCACTAAGCACCTGTTTTAGGAATCACTGTCTGCCTGGGGATTGGCAGCTACTTTCAGTCCAGGAAACCATCTATTGGCTCCTAAAGCTGGTGGTCTGAGGACATGCAGAGAGAAGAGTCAGATTCATCTCATTTAACATCTATCTATTTGAAAGAGCAGCTGCCCACGGGCTCAGAGCTTAATGCTGAATTCTGTATCTAGGCAGCAACTCCCTGTCCTCAAGGAACTCCACGCCCTGTGGAGAGTTTTCAATGTGCACGCGGTGTATATATGTGCTTAAATTTTATCTAGACTATAATTCTGTCAGCTTGATTTTACAGATCAGAGAGGTGACCTGACTTGGACAAGGTCACAAAATGAAGAGGTTGTAGAGCTGAACTTCCAGCCCAGGGCGCTTGGCTCGGGCAGGATATATTTGTCCCTCCCAGGGCGCCAGGCTTTGTTGCCAGGGCCGCAGGGCTGGTCTTGCTCTGCCTTTGGAATCGGGAAGACTAGAGATCCAATTCCATCTCTGCTTCTTCTAGCTACGTGACCCCAAGTAACCTGCCGAACTTTTCCCGACCCATTTCCTCCCGCAGCTGAGGACCCTGATTCTTCTTCACAAGGTTCTTCTCCTCCCTGAGTAGAGTCAGTGCTGCAGGTTTGAACCAGGTGGCCTGTCCCAAGGGAAGCTACAAGCTGCTTCTAAGTTCCAGATGTGAGGAGAAGCATGGTTCTGGCTTCAAGTCCCCAGTTACTTTCTAGCAAGGGAACTAGTCACCCTGAGCCCCATTACTTGTCCAGGCAAAGGAAGCTCTGACAGCACTCCTGGGTGCTCTGAGCAGTCATCAAAATGGTGCACATAAAAGCTCTCTGTGGAGAAGGCTCCCAGGGGCCTGGAAGACTGCTTCCTTGTGATCAGGACTCTGATCTTAGGTTCATATGAACCAACAGCATGCACAAGACTCCATGTAAACTCAGTGAGACAAAACCCAGCATGAACTCAGGAAATTGGCAGCAGGACCCAACCTTAGCCAAGAGTCACTGGGAGCCGATCTCTGCTGGGAAAGGAAAGTTGATCTTCAAAGGAGAGACTCTAGATAGGCTGAACAGACCCCAGGGGGTGCACTCACACTAAGGCACATCTGGGTGCAAAAACTTCATTTGACAGACCTTAACATGCATGGCAGAATGTATGAAATCCTAGGGGGTGGGCCATGGGGGGCAGATGGGGGTGTCTAAATATGACTATGGGGGTGGGCCATGGAGGGCAGACGGGGGGGTGTCTAACTATGACTATGGGGGTGGGCCATGGGGGGCAGACAGGGGGGGGTGTCTAAATATGACTATGGGGGTGGGCCATGGGGGGTAGACGGGGGGGTGTCTAAATATGACTATGGGGGTGGGTCATGGGGGGCAGACAGGGGAGGGGTCTAAATATGACTATGGGGGTGGGCCATGGGGGGCAGAAGGGGGGGTCTAAATATGACTAAGATATATTATATGAAATGCACAAAAATTCAATAAAAATATACATTGAGAAAAAAAATGAAACAAAAATCCCCCAAACTCTTCTGTTTATGCTAAATCCGCCTTCATGCTGGCCAGGTCTGTTACCATCTCTCCATGAGAACAGTCCTGGCGGAGCATGTCTGTTTTTCAGGGCTCATTTCTGGGCCTGTGGAAAGATGGCAGTGGGGAGATGGAGCAGGCCTTAGGCGTGACTCCACGTTCTCAGCCTCAGCAAAGCTCTTGGCGCTCCACGAGGTGCTTTGGAAATACTTGTTGAATGAATGACTGTGGGGGACTGGCAGCAGAGAGAAAGGCCAGCTGCAGAGGCTGACGGGAAGTCAAGAACCGCGGCCAAAGAATTTTGCTGTTCGCCCTGCTGCTTTCAGACAGGTTAATGCCAGAAAGGCCTGGAAGCAGTACCCAGTGAGGCCAGGCCTGCAGGAAAACTAGCTGCTTTCATTTCTTTGTCTTGTAGACAAATGCGGCAAATATTGGACAAAGCAGCTCCCCCGAACAATGACCGAAACCCAGGGATCTGGAGACTCACATTCAGCAACAATACCCTTCCCTTCTAGAAGCAACTAAGCACTAGCTCAATGTTTACATTTCAGTCTGGCAGAGTTCAAAGGAAGGGAGTCTGTAAATGGGATGGGTTGGATGCCGTCTCTCCCACAATTCTCTTCCCTGAGTCATGACATTGGCTCTTTCAAATGGGAAGTCTTCTCAGCACAGAGAAGTGAGCAATTGCTTTCCAGGTTCCTGTTCCTCCCAGGGCCTCGCATACCTTCAGCCAGATTTTCCATCCCGAACCAGCCCCTAAGCTACTAAGCTCTTCATAATCAATGTTTGTTACTGACATACTGGAAGTATTTAAGGGTCTGTTAACATTCCAAATGAGGAAATAATGGATAAAACAGAACTTTATCAAAGGACTACAGGAGTCAATGTGACAGGGCCCCTGAGATGACCTTATTCTTGTGTCCTCAGTAAACTAAACCCTGCCTTTTTCTGAGGTTAGACCAACACAGCCCAGGTTGTCCACACTGTTCTCATGGTGGGCTCCAAGTGGGAACAGGGTGTATTGTCACTTTTTCTCATTGCTGTAACAAAATGCCTGAAAAAGAGGTTTAAGGAGGGAAGAGTTATTGTAGTTCATCCTGGCTGGAAAGTGAGATGGCAGCAAATATGGAGGCTGGAGACTGTGTCCGCAGTCAGAGAGCAGAGAGAGTACAAGGCTGGTCACCGTGTCCGCAGTTGGAGAGCAGACAGGGTGCTGGTGCTTGGCTTCTTTTGCTTTTCTTTAGTCTGGGACCCCAGGACCACATTCAGCATGGGCCCTTCTTTAGTTAAACATCTTTAGAAATTCCCTTACAGACTCACCCAGAGGTTTATCTTCTAAGTAAGTCCAGGACTTTTTTGAGTTGGCAATCTAGATTGGCTATCACAAAGATTGTACTGGCAGGGGATGTAGCTAAGTGGTTAAAGTGGTTGCTTGCTGTGCAAGCATGAGGACCAGAGTTCAGATCCACAGAACCTGTGAAAAATGCCAGGTGGGTATGACTGCCTGCTTGAAGTTCCAGCTTCAGAAGGCCAAGCCAGGGATCCTCGGAGCAAAGCTGCTGGCCAGGCTAGCTGTACAGGCACGCGCTGGGAGGGCACACTCTGGGCTCTATTGACCCTCCGTCAGTGACCAGGTAGAAGAGTGACTGGATAACTTCCAGCATCAACCTCTGGCCTTCACGTGTACATGCACAGCCATGCATCAGAGCTCTCATGTGTTTGTCTTACGCTTGTGAACATGCATATATATGCACGTTCTCAGCACATACACACAGACACACACAGAGACATACACACACATGAAAAAAGTTGAAAAAGAAAGACAATAAAAAAAGAGGAACACAAGAAATTATCTGAGGAACTAAAGTGGAGCTTAGAAGGACCCTAACTCAGTAAAGTCCTGCTTGTCAACAGCCTCAAGAAGAGATGAGAACGTCTCACAGGCATCGTCCCAGGCCTGAGGCCGCACCAACCTCCAAGTCATGTACTTCTTTGGATGCACTGTTGTCTCTGCCTCCAGGGTCCCCTCCACTGGCCCTGAACCATCCCATCACTCTGTCCACTTTCCAGTTTCTGTTCATCAAGGAGCTCTTCACCTCTGACCAGGACACTCCGAGTCACAGAGTCCAGGTCACCCTGCACCTTTCGCAGGTTACTGTCTTGCTTCCTCACTAGACAAAGGCTTCTGCCCCTTTGAACTCCGTTTGCTGTATTCACTTCTGGAACCCCAGCACATCCCACCATGTCTACACCATGACTGGTTTGTATAATGACAGCGATAAAGACAGCAATGGTAATGACTAAAATAATTACACTAGTTGAATGTCCATGCCTAATAATTCATCTGAGCCTCAGAACAGCCCTTTAGAGAAGGAGCTACTTTACTTCCTTAGAGGGTGGGGGACATGGGAGGAGTGCAGAGGTTCAGATTCACCAAGGTCTCAGTGCTGGGGAGAAGAGAAGGTAGAAGGTGACGTCACAGGGTGGGAGTGTGGGTCCCTCACTGCTTGCTCAGCGCCTCTTGGAGGAACTCAGTGAACATTGTCGAATTAACCCATTCTGATTGTAGCCCAGGTGCCTTGCTTTTTTGATCACCTAGTATTGAAACTGGGCTCAAGTAAGAGAAGGAGGCCTGCCTGTGACGATCTAGGCTGCTTCTCTGAGCTCCCAAACTGGCAGTAGAATATTAGGCCAAAGCCAAACCAAAGGCAATTACAACAGCGTTAAAAAAATTAATAATGGGCTGGGGCAATGGCTTGGTGGATAAAGAGCTTGCTGCACAAGCTTAAGGACTTGAGTCTGGATCTCTAGCACCCTTGTAAAGGCCAGGCATAGCAGCGTGTGTCTGTAGCCTCCAGTGCTGGGTGGACAGAGGCAGGAGACTCCAGGGGTTTGGTTGGTCAGCAAGTCTAGCCAAAACTGTGACCTCCAGGTTCAATTAGAGACTCTCTCTCAAAAAATAAGATAGAGAGCGATAGAAGACATCTGACTTTGGCCTCTGGCTTCTGAATGCATGGATGGGGCATTTGCACACACATACAAAAAAACAGAAATATATACAGGTGTGTGGAGGCTGTCATTGGCTTTTGAAATTTTAACGGTTAGACCTATATTTTCTTTAAGAGAGAAACAAGCTTTACAGGGACTTGTTTTCCTGGCAGCAGGCTGACTTGGAATTGTTGGGAAGGTCACAGGTAGGTTCATTCCCTGCAAGAATGTAGACTCTTACTAAGCACGCTGGTGTGCACCTGGGCACACAGTTCCCAAAAGGACTACTGCCAGGTGGCTGAGTGTGGACAATCAAGGAGAGAACTCCTTTCTAGCAGAATCCCTGTAAAGCTGTGGCACAGCTGATTTAAGTGAGCCGCATCCTCACGAGCCTGCCAGGCTCAGCCTCCCAAAACCTGTATCTGTTTTCTTTGGAAGACTTCTTAAAATTACCAATGATCAAATATAAATGTATTGAAGGAAAAATTAGACTGACTCCAACTGTGAGGAAACAATGGTTGAGGTTTGACTTTTTCTTTTCATTTCTATATCAAATTTCACATCAAACTAGGGTACAGGTTGGTAATTGTGAAACAAAGGTGTCTATCACAAGGCCTAGACCCCCTGGAACTTTGCTTGAGACCTACTGACCACAGCCAAGATGTCCAATAAGAGGAAAGAGGGAGAGAGAGGCAGGAGGAGTCCGTGTTAGAGAGTGCGAACCACGTTGCAGGCAAATGGATCTCAACCTGCTGCTGTGATAAAATGCCCGAGCAAAGGTCGACATGGGGTTGAGTTCATTTGGCTTGCAAGTCTAGTTACAAGGAAGTCAGGGAGACAAGACTTAGAGACACTGGACACTTCATACCACAGTCAGGAACACAGGAGAATGAACGCACCCTGCGGCCTGGTGCTTGCTTACCCCTTTACTCGTGCAGCTCAGGGCTCAGCCTAGGGAATGACGCTGTGCACAGTGTGCTGGATCTTCCCAACATCATGAGCAATCAAGACAGCACTCCACAGACACAGACACAGGCCAACCTGATGTGGACACCTTCCTTGAGGCTTTCTCCTTAGGTGATTCTCGGTTGTATCAAGTTGGCACTTTCCACTGCTGTAACAGAGTATCACAGGCTGGGTAATTTATAAAGAAAAGTTGATCTAGCTCATGGTGTTAGAGGCTGAGGACTTCAAAGGTATCACAAGGTGCCTGCAAAAGACTCAACATGGTGGACGGGAAAAGAACAGGAAGGCGTAAGGCCAAGAGCAGCAAGGCAGACCCCTTTATAATCCTCCCTGTCTCCATAGTTCACACATCTCCATGGTGATGGATGACGAGGCTAAGCCATTCTTGAGGACTCTGGAGCCACAACCAATCATTTCCAAACTGTCTGAACCCCTTTCACCATCACCATGGCAATATGATTTCAACATGAACCGTATACATGGCGAGAAGCTACAGAGTTTAGGGGTGTCACAACAAATAACTGCAGCTTCTGTGCAATACCGCCACCATGTCCTTTGCAGTCATTCAGAAGGCCATTGCGGTGCCCTGCTACATACGTATGTGCTCTTAACACCGGGGATCCAGAGCAGACACAGCCACTGCCTTCAGAAAGCTTACGTTCTAACTAGAAGGCAAGAAAACCACCAAACTATATTTGCTATTGGTGCTTAAAAGGAAGAAAAAAATTACAGTGGTGGAAGCTTTATTCCCTTACCTCCTGCTTTGATTAATTTCAGCTCTGCAGATGGTCCCAGCTCCCTGCAGCTGTCCAACTGATTCTTGTGGCAGCGGTCTGCTTTTCATGAGAGTCCACTGGGTGTGTCCCTGCTGTCCTCTTTTGCACCATACTCTGGGTCACATGATCAGTTCCAGCAGGAACTAGCAGAGGCTCAGTAGGATTCTGGGTGTAGATGTTGGGAGGGAGGGGTCTCATTGTTGATCCGTGACTTGAATTTGTCCATCCATCTGTCCAGCAGGTAACTCAGGACACCTGGGACTCTGGGCTGAAAATCAACATTGATTATTTGATGTCTCAGGGCAAATATCACTCAATGCATTCCTGTGTGGGCTGGAGAGATGGCGTAGTGGTTAAGAGCATTTGGTGCAGAGGACCTGAGTTTGACTCTCAGCACCCACGTCAGACAATTCATAATCTCCTGTAACTCCAGATCTCAGGGATCCAATGCCTTCTTCTGGCTCTGTGGGCACCTATATTCACCTGCACACACAAACACACACACAAGACATAGATACAGACATGCACATAATTAAACATAAAAATAAATCGTAAGAGTCTCTCTCAATTCTCAAAAGTAACTCTGTGCGAAAAGAATTTCACAGATTCACTCACAGTCAAGAAATCCTTACTTCGCTGAAGTCTGGAGACAAGCCAGCTGGTAAGCAACATTCCTTCAAGTCCCGCTGTAGTCTCTGCCATCAGCTCCAGCCTGACCTGCCCAGGCTTCCCGCAGTGAAGGGCCGCACTGGACGCCGAGGAATAAACCCTTTCTTCCCCAAGATAGTTTTGCTTACAGTGTTTATCACAACAATAGAAGGCAAACTAGGACAGAAGCTGGTTCCAGGGTTGTATTGCTGGTATGGACCTGACCATGTTGTTTTGGAGAGGATTGTGGACGCTTTTAGAGCTTTGGAAAAACCACTGCAGGCTTAGAGCTTAATGGGCCGTTCTCTGGGTGCTTGGAGGAATGTTAACAGAAGTGAAGGCGGTGGAGGCCTGGCTCCTTGAGTTTCAGAGGGAAGTTTGAGAGCCCCTCAAAGACATTAAACGGGTCCATTTGTGAGATAATTTGAATTGAGAACCCGTGGTTTCTGGTTGGGTGAGGCTGAAGAATCAGCTGTGATTAACAAGAAACCAGAACCACTGAAGTGAAATCTTTGCTTTACTGGGACAATTGATGCTGGTTAGCTGGGCTGAAAGATCAGCTGTGATTCAGAGACCAGCATCGCTGTGGGGAAAGCATTTCCTTGGGGTCATCACACAGCACTTGTGGTCTAGAGGGGCCCCCAGGCTCTACCTCAAGCTGGAAGCAGGCCTTGGTAATGTGCAAGAGTCTACTACATGGTACTGGCTTTGCAGGCATCAAGGAGTCACAGAGAACAGCTGAGGCTTCACACTGTAGGGATCAGGAGAGGTCACTGGCCTCAGTTGCAGTGAAGACTCCCAGAATTGAAAGGCTCATGGAGAGTATCAGGCTTTGTACTGTGTGAGGTAAAGCAAGGCCATTGGTGAAGGTGCAGCCTCAGCTTCAATGGAGACCCAGGCATATTGGAGATGTCAGGAACATGGGATGACCACCAAGGGCAGCAGCAGGTGCGGAGCCAGCCTAAACCTACGAGACAAGCTGTGTGTGCTGCGGATGGCAGAGGCAGAGAGACGAAGCTGTCTAAGTCCCGAAGATGGTGAGTGGATTCCACATGTCCAATGCTGAGCTACACTGCTGGACCTGGGTTTTACTTAAGTGAGTACCCTGTTCTTCCATATAAGACAGTATGCAGCTTGTTTTGGATTTTACAGGAGTTCACAGTTAAGAGACTTTAAAAAGAAACTTAGAACTATTGAAGTGTTTGAATTTTTTAAGGACTGTGGGACTTTTAAAGTTGTACTGTTTTATACTGTGACTATTACAGTATATCTTGGGGATAAGAAATAGAAAGGTCGTGTTTTACAGTTGTCGTGTGTTTCTGTGTCAAGCTGACAGGGGTCATTTGTGTAGGCCAGCTTTCTTTAGCTGTCAACTCGACCTGGAAAGAGCGAGCTACCTCCATTGGACCAGCCTCTCGGCACGTATGCGGGGTATTTAACTGATTGTTGAGTGTTGGGGCTAGGGCTCAGCCCACTGTGGGTGGTGCCAGCCCTGGGCAGGTGGTCCTGGGTTGTATAAGAAAGCAGGCTGAGCACAGGTCAGAGGAGCAAGCCCGTAAACAGCATGCCTCCATGGCCCGTGCTCCAGCTCCTGCCCCCAGGGTCCTGTCCTGAGCTACCACCCTGGCTTCCCTTGATGTTGAACTGATTTGAATGTGTAAATCAAGCAAACCCTTTCCGTTCCGAGGTGATTTGGTTGGTGTTTCATCCCAGTGATGGAAAGCAAACCAGGGCAGAGATTGCTCTTGGTCCATTTTGGACTGAGCAGCTGGCTCAGAGGGTAAAGCGCCTGCTGTGCAAGTCAGAGGACCTGAGTTCAAAGTTCCAGAACTCATAATAGCTCTACCTGGTAGTGCACACCTATAAATCTGTGTATACACGGAGAATTGGAGGCAGAGACAGGAGGGTCCCCAGGAGCTTAAGGACCCCAGCTGCCCGGTGTACACAGTGGTGCACAGTCAGCCTGGTGTGCACAGTGGAACACAGTCAGCCTGGTGTGCACCACACAGTCAGCCTGGTGTGCACAGCGGAGATCAAGAGATCCTGTATCAAACAAGGTGGAAATGAAGACTGATATTTGAGATTGTCCTCCACTTGTGCATGTGACGTGTGTACATCTACACACATGAACACACACATGTACACATGCATCGCATACACCTATAGGAAGACATAAGTTTGTCTCTCTCTTCCTCTCCCCCTCCCCCTGCCAGGAAGGAGGAGGCAAACTTAGCTGGGTCCCCAGAGAGACCAGGCCTCTGTGATCATGTGAGACCGAAATGGTGCTTGCCCACCAGGGTGTGTGGCTTCCTTTGAGGCCAAGAGAGGCCAAGAAAGACCCCTCCCCACCATGCTCCGAACCCTGCTTGTCTAAAAGCTCAAGACATAGTCAAGCTCCTTAACAGACCCTGAAGAGCAACAGGAGCCTGCATTGTCTTGATGCCTCAGATAGGGCTCTGGCCTGCTTGGGAAGAGTAACCAGATCAAGATGTTTCTTTATTTCCCTGGGAAGACACCATCTCTCTCTGGGTCTGCAGCCCAAGTCTCTGCTCTACTGCTGGGGATGAACAAGCACAAATAAGTCAAAGCACAGTCCAGTAGTGTGCTCCTTATCTAAACTTTATTCTATGTAACTCTACCTCAGGCCTGAAAAAGTTTGGCTATTGCCTGGGATAAATGACTATTTTACTGCCAGAGTTCAGCCTGGCCAAATTCCCCAGACACTGGCTAGCTCGTGGGTGGTAGAGGTTGGTTAAAACACATTGACACAAACTCTATTTGTTTGCCTGAATTACCATTGGGATGAGGGCTATTATGGGATCTAAATGTAGAGACACCAGACACCACAGCAGACATGTCCCCAAGAGTGTGCACATGGCCTAATTAGACCGCAAGAAGGTGGCCTGTAAAGCCTGGAGATTGCAAGGAGAGGACTGCACACTGAGAGAAAAGCCAGCCCTTCCCTGAGTGCCCCTGCTCTCGGAAGGGTTCCCTAGAGGGAAGAGTGATGGCACCTACGGAGAAAAGACAGGCTCTGTCATGTCCCTTCCTCTTCTTCCCAGCAGACTTAGAAGCCCAGACACAGCCTGTGAGGTCACATTTTCTTTGAACGTTCTCTTCTTCCTCATGTGCTTGTTTGGGATACCGTCTCCCTATGTAGCTCTGGCTGGCCTTGAACCTGCTGCTGGCCTCCTGCTTCAGCCTCCTGAGTGCTGATTACAGGTCTGAGTCACCATGCCTTCTAATTAATTAATTCTATTTATTTATTTATGGTGATTGGTTTGGGGCCTCCAATATGGTAAACAAGTGCCCTTCCACTGGCATGCAGCCTGAGTTGCATCTTCTTTATTACTGCGCTTAGATAAACAAGTGCTATATAAACATTCTACCTGATCAAATAATTCATACTTGCAGGTTAATGATTTTGCTCCACCTTGCCCCCAAGGAAACCCTTCCTAGGTTTTCTGCTTATGTAAACACAGATGTACACACATGAGACAAGAATGGCTCTCACTGGTTTTTAAAAAGATGGTGTCCCTCTTCTGCAGTGGGCAGCAGTTAGTGTGGAGACTTATAACTGATCAAAACCCAGAGAATAAGAGACTGTTGAGTGCTCAGCCCTACATGTCCATCTGTCCTCCCCACAAGGCTCAGAGAACACTGAGGCAGGGGAGGGAGGCAGAAAGGCGGCAGGAGTTGAAGGCTGGGGGAGGCTGTGAACTGCTGGCACTGGACGTGACAGGCCATTTTCCTCATGAACTCACTTCAGTTGCGGTCACAGGTGCAAGATACAGCTGGACCAGTGAGCATTCCCGCAGGCAGCACCCGCGAGGAGGCGAGGGCGGGGTACGTGCCAGAGGGGACTGGGGAAGTGGGACGGGGAGATAAGGCTGGAGATGGTCAACCTATAAATGTAGGAAATTATCAAAGAAAAAGGTAAAGATAAAGTGATTAAAACAGAGCCACACTGGACTGGAGAGATGGCTCGGCAGTTAAAAGCACTGGCTGCTCTTGCGTTAGACCTGGGTTTGAGTCCCAGCACCCACATGGCAGCCAAGAACCATCCTTAACTCTAGTTCCAGGGGATCTGGATGCCCTCTTCTGACCTCCGGGGCATTGTATGGCACGGGTGCACGTACACACATGCGGGCAGTACGCTCATACAGGTAAAATAATAAAATGATTTATAAATGGAGCCACGCTACACTGATGACGGTCTATAGCTTACTATTTTGGTAGGACACCATGGACTTCTCTCTAGGTTAATAGAGATCATTTTATACTAAAGAACTGTGAGAAAGCTATATCATAATTGGATGTACTACACCCTTGTACGTCCAACGTAAACTACAGCAGTAGATATTCTTAACATCAATATTTATGCTGGCAAGTTTTTCTTAATAGATC
Source organism: Eospalax fontanierii (assembly GCA_035773235.1). Classification (NCBI taxonomy): domain Eukaryota; kingdom Metazoa; phylum Chordata; class Mammalia; order Rodentia; family Spalacidae; genus Eospalax; species Eospalax fontanierii. Next base: position 3,444,094 of record CM069539.1, read on the forward strand.
ATTTCTGAAAGTAGATTTATTTGGTTTGTATCTATATTTAAGCTTTTATTGTAGTGTGTATGTGGAAGTGCAGAGACACATACACATGTGTACCTCCCACAGCACGTGACCAGTTCTCTTCTCCTACCATGTGGGTCCCAAGGTTTCAGACTCAGCTGTCATTGTGGGTCAGTCATCTTCACCTGCTGAGTCACTTGGCTGCCCTGGGTTTCTGTGTTTTGTAATTTTGTAGAAATTTCTTGTTTGCTTTCCTCAAAGACCATAGCAAGTCAAACCTTAAGGGTCGTCTCTAATTTTTCATATCTGACCATCTGGCAGTCAGAAAATGGGCCTTTTGTTTGTTTGTTTTGAGACAGGGTCTCATCCTAGCCCAGGCTCATGGAGATTTTCCTGTTTCAACTTCATGAGTGTTGGGATTGCAGGGATGTAAGCCCATGGCCAGCTAAGAAAATATCTCTTCTTTAAGTTTCTTTCAAATTTTCTTGATTGAAATGTTGGCTGATTATCTTTCCACAGACTCTTCTGATTACTTTCCCTAAGAAGCTCTTATCCTCTTCCTCTGTGCTCGGATGGTTTCATTGTCTTTTTTAAAACAAACTAATGTAGTTCTTTGACAATTAGTGTGATTAACCCTATTCTATTCTATGTCATAATTTTTTTACTCAGGCCACCATTAGTACTTTTTTACTTTATTTACTTAGTCTCTTAAAAGTAGGGGCTGGAGAGATGGCTCAGTGGTTAAGAGCATTTTTGCTGCTCTTGCAGAGGATCTGAGTTCAATTCCCAGAACCCATGTCGGGTGACTCACAACTACCTGTAACTCTAGCTCAGGATAATCCAGTGCCTTCTTTTGTCCTTCACAGGCATGCTCACAGGACATGCACTCTCACAGACATACATATATTTACATAAATTAAATAAAAATACATTTTAAAAAGTAGTTACAGATGCAGGTGTTTTTTTCTACATGTTTTACATTTAACTTAGAAAAGTCTTTTCCCCCTAAAGTTTCCTAAACTTCCTTCTTCTCACATATAGTTTTTAAATATGTTTTTAAATATGTTTAAATAGTTTTTAAATACAATTCCATTTGGAATTGTCTTTGTGAACAATAAGAGCTAACAGTTTGATTTTTTCTGCATGGAGTCCCAAGGACTCTGGCAGTACAGTTCAGTGTTTCTCCACTGAGTTGACACGTCCCTTTTGCCAGAGATTGTCTCCATGTCTTCAGGGCTTTTCTGAACTGGTTATCCTGTCTCACTCCTCTCGGCCAACGTCTTAGTTCTTTTGAATGACTTTATGAAGTGTCTGGAATGTGGTAAGGCAGTTCAAGATCTTTCTTTCTCCCCTTCCCTCTGCCATTCCAGCCCCTCCTCCCTTCCCTTCCCTTCTCTCCCCTCCCCCTCCCCTCCTCCCTCCCCTTCTCCCTCCCCTCCTCTATCCCCCCTCCCCCCTCCCCTCCTCCCTCCCTTCCCTTCTCTCCCCTGTCTTCCTTTCTGTTCTGGCATTTGTTCTCCCATGAGAAATCTAAACTTATTTCAAACATTTGGATTCTCACTGAAGTTGCATTAATTTTGGTGTTAATAGTGTGTGTGTGTGTGTGTGTGTGAGAGAGAGAGAGAGAGAGAGAGAGAGAGGTAGTATATTTTTTCATTAGTTGAGGTTTTGTTCCACATCTGTCAATAAGACCTCACAGTTTTCTTGGTTATTGACCCTCTGTCTCTCTTGTTAAATTGATTTGTAGCTGGCCTGGATTTTTATTGGTAGTGTGAATTTTATTGACATTGTGAATGGGCTGTTTTTCAAGTTGACTTTTAACGCCTAGTTGATAATGGCATCACCTGTCCCTTGAAGCTGTCATGGCTTCAGCACTCCCTTGAGTCCCCAGTACCCCCTGGTCTGGCCTGTCATCAGAGACTGGGGCATCTGCTTCCTTTCCCTCACCTCATTGCCACCACTCGCCAGTTGGAAAGCCTCCCTGTGGCCAGGGCGGGCGGCCCCATACTAAGAAGGACTCCATTGCCAGCCCACATTCTCCAGGGGTCTCTAGAGTTGTCTGGTTTTAGAGGGCTTTCAAAATTGTCTGTTTCTGGAAGGTTCCAGAATTGTCCGTTTCTAGAGGGCCTCCAGAGCTGTCTGTTTCCAGAAGCCTCCAGAGTTCTCTCAGAGCCACTGGGCCCCTGAGAAGCAGAGTGGCCTCTTTGCTAACTCTGAGCCAGACCCTGTCACCTGCTGCAGTGGCTCTCTTTGTTTCAGAATTTTCCAGTCACTCTTCTTGGCTGTGAGTGCCTGTCTTCCCCTTGGGGCCTCTCCAAACCTTCCCAGCTGCATGGGGCAGGGAAGGCACATAGCTTCCTCTTTTCTTGAAACTCAAGCCCAAGTTTTATTTTTCCCCTAAGTTAAAGTAACACAATTTTTCCAGGGTGTAACTTTTCTGCCTCACATCTGTGTTTTGAACTCGCTGGGCTTTAACTCTCCCAGGAGCTCCAGCGTCCCTGTGAGCTCCCTAAGAGCAGAAAATAATTTTGCTTCTTTATATAAAAACTAAAATGGTTGGGGCTGGAAAGAAGGCTCAGTCAATAAGTGCTGCCACATAAGCATGTGGACCTGAGCCCTGATCCTGGCATCCATGTAAAAACATAACCCCAATGCTGGGGCAATGGCCGACAGGAGGATCCCTGGGGCTTGCAGGCTGGCCAGTCTAGCTGAATCACAAAGCTGCAGGTTCAGTGAGAGGCTCTCAAAAACAAACAAGGTGAGTGGGATTGAGGAAGACAGCCTGCTGAGCTCTGGTGTGCATACCACATACACACAGTCATACACTCTCACATGCACACATACACACACTCTCACACACATACACACTCACACACATACACACAATACACACACACTCACATATACACAACACACACAGTCACATACACTCACGTGCATACATACACACACTCTCACACATACACACACTCACACACATACACACAACACACACACATACTCTCACACACACTCACATATACACAACATACACAGTCACATACACTCACGTACACACATACACACACTCTCCCACACATACAACACACACACACACACACACATACACACACAAACCTAAAATATTTTGTTTGGTTTTCCCAGGTTAAAGAAAGAACTGTTTCAGAGAAGTTTGATTTCTGTCTATTACAACGATGCAAACAGCTAGACTCCTTTAGTTAGTTAGTTTTTGGTTTGTAAATACAACTTTTAATAGTGTACAGTAGCTACTGGAAGGCTAATTCTTATATTAAGACAAAAAAAGATGTCTTATATTACAATTTATTTGCATTTTCATACTGCAGAGGCAAAGTACCTAACACAAACACAAACAGAATGCCCATCTGGGAGCCATGATGGTGATGCAAGATTTACTTAAAGTTCAGTTGTCCTTCTTTTCTGTCAGCCTCACCCAGGTTTTGAAATCATAGATCCAGGCGTTCTCAGAGCTCCCCTCCAGTGGGCTGTGCTTCTCTCCCTCTGGCCATCCTCCTTCACTGAGCTGTGGCCTGTAGAAGGCAGTTCACTCACCTTCATCCAGGGGCCACTGAGCCTTTCCCATTACAGATCACATCTACTGTGTGTATGTGCATGACCTCACATACATCATCCGATCCAGCTCTAGAGCAATTCATGAGAAGAGAGGCTGAGAGAAAGCCAAGCGAATTGTACAGCCAACAGGTAGAGAAAGGAGAGGAACTCAAACCTAGGTCCAGTTCCCTAGCCCTTGTGTGTCCTTGTTATGGTTTTGTTTATGGGCTGGTAAGATGTGCTTAGCTTGTAAGGCTGCTTGTTACCAAGTCTGAGGACCCGAGTTCCATTCCCAGAATCCACATGGTGGAAGGAGAGGACTGATATTCAAAGCTGTTCTCTGAGCCCACATAGGAGCCCCCCCCCACAAAATAAATAAATAGTTTAAAAATAGATTTGCTTCTGTAGTGTTGAGGATTGAACCTCGGGCCTTGCACATGCCAGCAGGAGCTCCATCCCTGGCCTATGTCTTCAGCTTTCATTTTGACTTTCAATTTTGAGACAGGACCTCACCAGGATGTCTAGGCTGGTCTTGAACTAACTTGGAATCCCAAAGAGATCTTGAACTTTTAGTTGTCCTGCCTCAGCCTCTTGAGTAGCTAAGATTACAGGTGCACATGCCAGGCTGGTTCCTTGATTGTCTTAATATGTCTTCTAGCATCCACAGTTAATCTAGCACCCGGGCTAACCACCTCCCCGGTGTCCTGAGCTGGAGGCCTAGGCAATTCTTTGTAGCAGTCTGCTGTCTCCCATCATTTCCTGTTTTTAACTGATGACGTGACTGGCTTCTCAGTTTTCTCGTGTGGTATTATTAGCAGGTCTCTCTTTCTGCTTTTAACCACTTCTGTTTTACAGTTTAAAGCATGAAAATTCTGAGAGCTTACGTGGAAAGGTCAACGGAGTTGGGCACAGCCACGCACACCTGTAATCCCAGCGCTTGGGAGGCTCAGTCAGAGGACTGCATGAGTTGGAGTTAGTCTAAGCTGAAGAATGAGTTTCAGGCACGCCTCCACTACAGAGCAATATTTGTCTCAAAAAAGAAGAAAAAGGAGTGCAGGTTGTGAGGTTCTGGGGCATGTTTAGGTCAGGACTTGTCAGTGTTGGGACACAGTCTCTGCTGTCATGGGGAATCACAGCTGATCATTCACTAACTTTACTTTGGAGTTTGACTCATGCAGTTTGTAAATTTGTCCATTACCGTCTCTGGTTTGTGTTTAATGTATAAATTTATTTTGATTTCTTGTTGTGTAATAGCTAGGATCTCAGGAAATTTATACCCACAGTTATTTTTGTTCATATTTAAGTAACCCTTTCATAAAAATAATTTACACCCACAGTAAGCTTTCCTTGAAGATGCTTTCTTATGTAAGGATATAACCTGGAGAAGCACTGACCCATAGCTTTCCTGGATTCCCACCCACACTGCCCTGTGGAAACAGCACGCTATCCCAGGGTGGAGCCTAAGTGGTTCCACACCCGAGTAATAGGTGCGTGGATCGTCCCCAGGGAGAAGCAGGAAGTGATAGTTCTGCGACAGATCCAAACCTAGAGAAAACTTTAGGGGTGCTTTCTGGAAACTTCCCCCTCTTAGCAGGAGACAGTTTCATACCATTGGCAAAAAATGTTATTACTGCATGTTATACATCTAATCTTAGGACATAATGTCCAAACATAAAAAAGAATTCCTCTAAAAAACCCATTCCATCAAGTCTGGTAGGACAGGCAGGATGTGAATGATACTTAGCATGAAGGTTAAGTGGCGTGTTGTTTTAAAAAGTCATTTGAGTCCATTATGCCCATGTGCACTGCAGCTGAATCTCAGCATGCAGGGTGGGGGCAGAGGAGAGACAGGAACCCGGGAAGGGAGAGGTGGGGTTTAGGACTAGAGCCCAGGGATTCCCATCAGGCAAACATCAGGAGAGGAAGGAAGAGGAAGAGATGGAAGAGGAGAGGGGGCAAGAATAAGAGGAGGAGGAAGAGAAGGAAGAGAAAGAGGAGGAGAGAGGAGAGAGGAAGAAAAGGAGGAGGAAGAAGAGGGGATGGAGGAGGGAATGGAGGAGGAGGAGAGGGAGGAAGAGGGGATGGAGGAGAAGAGGATGGGGGAGGAGGGGAGGAGGGGATGGAGGAGAAGGAGGCATCAGAGGAAGAGGAGGAATATCTGATAGGTTATAATCTAGGCAGTATGAAAACTACTTTCATTATTTTTAAAGCCTCACTCAGGGAAACACAGGGTGATTTGAACACCAGGCTGTACTGGGCTGTAATGATATGGACTTGGTAGGGGTGAGCAACACCTGTTGTTTGTGTGAAGTAGAAATTCAGGTGAAAACATAAATGATTTGAAATATCCTGAAAATGATTATCAAGTGAAAATAAGCAAAATTGGAATTTCATTTGCTGGATAAATAAAAAATCTAAAATCATATATTCATTCAAGCAATTTCATGGCAGGCAGCAGGAATAGTTTCTGACCTCAAGGGCATGAATGTGTCCATGAACATGGAGGCTGAGGACACTGTATGCTAGCATTACAATTCCATTTGAGGGCTGGAGAGAAGACCCAAAGGACAGGAGTTCAGTTCCCAGCACCCACACCAGGCAGCCCACAACTGCCTATAACTCTGCTGACTTCTGGCCTCTGAGGGCATCTGCACAGATCTGCATCCAAATAAAAGTAAAATAAAGCTTTAAAACTCCAGCTGAGAATGACGTGATGGAGACTAGTCAGAGGGTGAGAGACAGAGGCTGGGCGGGGTTCAGGGGTTAGAGGAAGCAGCTCCCTGCACCGGCTGGCTTCAGAGGTGGATGGAATAGGAGAGTCAGAGTCAGAGAGGATGGTCGGAGATCCTAGCCAGAGGGAAGCAAGGGCCAGCAAGGGGCTGGAGCTGAGAGCCAGCACGGGGAGTGTCAGGCCGCAAGCATGTCAGTGTTGCTGGCATGTAAACTGTATGAACCATGGTTTACGAAGTTGACAGGAGCAAACTGCTGCAAGTCACTTATATAGGATGTTGTCATCCGAACTGGACACTTTGGAGGATGAAATGAAGATGCAAACAGCAGACCTGCACACGCACCGTTTACAGGCGTGTCTCGCTGCTTAGCTCTTCTCGGGTGACAGAGAACACCAAGCATTTTCAGCAAAGAATTGACATGGGATTTGAATTTTAAATGTTATTTTTATGCTTAAGGAATTCAAAGAAGGACAAGGCATAGGGAACACTGTTCCTTTAAACGCCTTAATTCATTCCCTTGCTGAGGTCTGCTACATACGGGCCGCACGCAGGGGCCAGATGTCCACTATGGACTTAACCCAGAAGTGATTCCTCCCTCATTTGCAGTTTGGTGGACATGATGGGCAATGATAAAGAAATCCACTCAGCTACTTTCAGATTGCAAGTCTGGTAATGTTATGATGAGGAGACTGTGCCACCGAGGGCAGAAAGTGAAACGTACAGCAGAACCTGACTGACTTAGAAAGGGGCAAAGAATGTTCTGGAAAGAAACCAGAAGATATACACAGGCCATGTGGTAGAATATCCAGGAGACTTGAGAACACAGAAGTAAATGGAGCAGGGATACATGCAACTGATGTCACGAGAAAGGACAGCACGCTGATGTCCTCTCCTCAGAACAGTGCAGCGTGCAGGGGCTGCGCTCTGCACTCTGTTGACCTGTGTCCTCCGTGGCGAACAGCTACATGGAGACGACCATTTCCACGCCTCTTCTGGGAACCTGAGAGGCAGTGGTTCACAGCATCCATCCTGCATCTTCTAGCTTTGTTTTACATGCATCCATCATGCTGCTAGTTTGCTGAACCAGTGGCAAACTGAAATTAGGTCACCTGTAGTAGTTACTTTTCTGTTCCTGTGAAAACACCATGACCAAGGCCGCCAAGGAAGAGTTTCTTGGGCTTGCAGAAAGCGGAGCGCTCACATCTTCAAGAAGATACAGGAAGCAGGAGAGACACGAGCTGGGGAAAGGCTGTGAACTCTCAAGCCTGACTCCCAGTGACATACTTCCTCCGGCAAGGCCTTACCCTCTACATCTCCCCACACAAGCCAACCAACCAAGCCAAGTATTCAAATGCTTGGAGCCTCTGGGGACATTCTCTTTCAAACCGTCTTACTCCAAAGGTTCCAGGTTTAACCCATCTCCATTTTCAGACTTGAAACCCATACCTGCCTTTATGGACTGGCCAGCCACAGCGGGAGGGCAGCCAGCTGGAAGAGCAGGAAGGTCAGTGTGACTGTGATGAAGAAGGCAGTGGGATGTGAGACGGAGGACAAAGCCAGACCAGGCCTCAGAGAAAAGAGGGCCAGGCGGGGCGGGCCTTGCAGGTTTTCGAGAACTGTCACACTGTAAGAATGTTGGAAAGATAACAGTGAACTTTCAGATCCCTGGGCAAAAAGATTTCTAGAAAAACGGGCTAACAGGTAAGAAAAGGCAGCCTAACAGGTAAGAAAAGGCAGCCGAGGAAGCAATGGGGGTACTGTGGCTGACCCAACCTGAGAGGGCAGCAGTTCTGCTGGGGAGGTGATGGGATAGGAACGTTCGATAATGCACAGCTATCTGATTGCTGCTATGTGCCTCCCAGGGTCATACTCTGAAGAAGAATGTCCCCCAAACCCATCCGTACTGAAGGCTTGGTCTTCAACCTGTGGTTGAACCACTTTGGGAAGTGGTGGAAACGTCAGGAAGTGGGACATAGTGGAGGAAGTAGCCTTTGAATTCCATGCCTGGTCCCAATCCCTTCCCAGCTCCCTCTGCTTCTTCCCCACCTGAGATTAGTGGCCCTTGATACTGTGTTCTGCCATTCCATAGGACCAGAATCAGCAGAGCCAGGAGCTATTATGGGCAGAACCTCTGAAACCAAGAACCAAAAGAAACCCTCCTTCCCTTAAGTTGTATCTGCCAAGTGTTTTGTTATAGCTGTTGAGACCCTAGCATGCCAAGTATATCCTGTAGTTGACTTAGTTATAACCAATGTCGTAAAAACAGACTTGCTATGCTGCCTCTAGTCAGAGGGGGCAGATGGGCTCCCTGTCACTCTGCTCCTGGCTGGAGTGCTTTCTGCCAGCCTGAGTTCTAGGTGGAAGACTTCAAAGATGGAGAAGGTATGCTTGATTTGTGATGTAAGGGAGAAATAAGCTTGTTAATCATAGCATTGAAATCTGGGCTACCTGCTATCAAGACTAAGCCTAGCCTCTTTTGGGTGCTATAAGCAGTCAATGGAGACAGAGAGAAATGGGGGGGTTTTGAAGCAATATCAGTAGGCTTTGGGGAAGAGATTAGAGATGGGTTTGTGAGGAAGAGAGGGGTGGCAAGAACACATCCCGTGCCCAGGTACATGTTTAGGTGTGTGATGGTATTGACCACCAGGGTGCAAGACAATCAGACTTCTAAATACAGACAAGTGTTTGCATCGTCTTAGAGGAACATGGAGCCCTGGGAAGGGTTACAGCACCTCAGATTTAAACACTGCTGTGTTTTCAGTAAAGATTCACTATGAGTAGCTGCCTGCCTCTAATTAGCTGCGACTCTAGGTGATTTGCCTCATGTGACTGGGTCTCAGTTCCTTGAATACAGGGGCACAGGATTCTGTGTGCACAATGTCTGGTCCTAAATGAGAACTATCTTTTGGAATCAGATCACTCCTGGGCTCTGACTAGCGATGCACAGCCGGCTGTGGGAATTCTTAGAATTTAGCATTTGTCGAATGCTAAACTCACTGTCACCTCACTCTATATTTAACCCAAGATTTCTCCTAACTTGAATGCTACATTTAGCATCTGTTGCTGAATAAAAAACTACCTGCCGAACAACAGCATTTGCTAAATATTTGCAAAATAATGAAATTTGCTGCATCTTGGTTTGTGTGTGGGAGTTCAGTTGTTCCTTAGCTGAGTGCATTGGCTCAAAGACTGCCAAAGGACTGCAGTCGGACTGTTGTCTGGGACTCTGTACTAGCTACTTTTTACTTTGCTTATTGCTGGAGCCGAATGCCTGATACGGCGACACAAGGGAGGAAGGTTTTCTCTGGCTCCCAGGCTGAGGGTGTTGCTGAGATGCCACATCCTTCACATCTCAGGGAAACAAGAAACACAGCGTAGAGACAGAAACGCGCTGGGCTGTGAAACCTTCAGGCCTGTCCCTCAGGGATCCACATCTTCCAGCTAGCCGCACCTCTGAAAGGGGCCACAACTTTCTACAGCAATGTCAGCAGTTTGGCACCAAACATTTAAACACATGAGCCTGTGGGGACATTCCTCATGCCAGGGTACCAGGCCGCAGCTCGTCTGCAGGAACATTTGCTTCTGTGTTCGTTCAGTTCATCTGGTTGTTGGCAAGTCCCTGAAGATCTGCTTCCAAGGCCGTTTGAATGAGTCTTTCGGTAGACCTACTCACAGCCCACTGCCCACAGAGCGACGGTCTGTGAGAGCTGGAGCCAGCGAGACAGCCTTGGACCGAGGGTAGAGCACTGTGGAGCTGGTCTCGAAGTCATTGCTCTTCCATAGCTCAGTAATTCCTGCTCTATTCTCTTCATTAGGGGAGGGGACCACAAAGGGCTGGAATCTCAGAAGATGGGGCTCTGTGGGATCATCTTAGTAACTTCCTACCATGTGGTGACTTGGTTTATATTCAGGAAACAATTTCCGAACCTGTCTGGCCAGACAAAAAGTGCTGTAGTTTTCCTTTCATCAGAGGAAACCACCTACAGGCCACTGAATTGTGGACTTGCTGCCTCTGGGACTATGGACATAAGTCCCTGGTTGGCTGGCATTTCAACTAACTTGTGTTCAGTGGGTCTGTCTAGAAACCAGATGGCTGGAATTTCCCTGCCCACATTTAGGTGCCCACAGCCCACACTTTTCTCTGTTCCTGCAATTTTTTTTTCTTTCATTGTACCAGGTCTGTGGGACCCAGAGACTTGCCCAGGAGGTTGGCACAAGAGGTTGTATGGGCTCCCAGGCATCTGCTACTGGCTTAGAGGGAGTGCCAGAAAGCTTCCCTGGGAAGGAGCATATCCTGAGCTAACTCTGGGACAAGAGCCTCTCAAATCTCTTTACAATCTGTTCCTCCTCCCTCTCTTGCTGTATAATGGAGCAAATGATGATAAGCCTCTGGATTCTAGGCAAGAGGTGCAGCTCTGTCTCAGCTCTGTGACCTTAAGTAAAGCGTTCTGTGGCACACTTCCTCCCTTACGAAATGCAGAAACCAACAGCACTGACCACACAGGGTCTCCACGAGGAATACATTAACATGTGAAAAGTACTCAGAGTGCCAGGCATACAAAACATAAACGCTAAAAACCATCGCCATTATATTACTGTTCAGACTTCCATATCCCAAAGGTGTTTTGAAATACTATGTATGTCAACCAGCAAAGCTCTGACAGTGTGGAGCCAGAGCAGTGGTTCTCCTGCCTTGTTGCTTGGTTGTCTCCATAAACCATAGCCCACCTCCTCCTCTTTGTATTAAAAGGATGTCAGAAAGGATATGTATGCTTGTGTGTTGTGTGTATGTGTGTGCATGTGCATGTGCGTATGTGTGTGTGTGTGTGTATGGGTACATCCAGTTGAGTTCAGGATTTCTGGAAAGTCTTGTAGCCTTACTTCACAAATCACACTCCAAATTCTACTTGGAAAAAGGAGCTCTTTGTTCCCTTTCCTCTCCTTGAAGCGGAACCTGCTTCTGGTCACTCTGACCCAAATGGAAAGCCTCTCAGGGTAACTGTCCCAGTGAGGAAGATGACCCACCAGGACCCTGTGATGGCATCACTTTGAAGCCAGCATGTGTTTCTTGCTCAGGGCCCAGCCTCCTGAAACAACCGAATGTCTCCATTTCCAAAATTAGAGAGGGCTCCTAGCAGGATGGACTGGAGGTTTGTAAAGAAAGACTTGGATGTTTTCCAAGGAGGAATTCCAGAACACCAAGCAACAGAAAGGGAGAAAGTGGGAGAAAGAGCTGTCTAGTCAACTGGGAGTCCAGCTCCCTCCAGCCTCTGGGCATCTTATCTGAAAGATGTCGTTTATCAAAATACAGGAAAGAAACAGTAATAAAGTCCATGACAATGACATATTGAAGAAAAGCATTCCAAGTCTCACCATAAGGATTTTATAGACTTTATTAGTAAACATTTGTCATGATTTTTTTAAGCATAAAATGGAATGTTTCTTCCAAGTCAGAGTTCTCCCATACTCTGGCAGCAGGCTCCCCAGCTGTCACAGGTGCTGCCTACTACCTGTCACAGGCACGAGGAGATGCCCTTAGTGATAGCTCAGCTAGCACTAAGCCTCCTCCCTGTGGGCAACCTGCATCCCATGACCAGCTGACAAAGGGACACTTTTAACAGTGTGGCACCGATACTAAGCAAAAGAATCAGACCGCAAATCCAAATGAGGACTAAGTGCAATTACATCTTTAAGGTCACTACGTGATACCTGACATCGTGTTCAGTAAATGATAAAAGTCATTATTATCAATAACACACTGGACAGGCTGAACCAGAGATGTTAGCAAGCTGAGAACATGCAAACAGCTCACAGCATGTACGTATATGCACTTTAGGTCACCCTAGAATATTGTGAACAACTAGGAAGGTTCTGTTATGTATGACAAAGGGGCCAGCAGTCCATTGTGTGACAGGCATGTGGCTTGCTTCTGGAAGTAGCACACCTTGGGAAGCAGCTGGCCTAGAGCCTGATTTGACTGAATGGGGTCCTCCAGCCCTAGCAAAGAGTTTTGCACTGAGTACATACTTCAGTCAGTTGTTAATGGCTCACATCTAGTTACTGGCAATATGTCCTTGTCCAGTGGGAGGCAGATAGGAATATATCTGTTAATCATAGTAACACATATGTTTTAAGCATCAGCATAGTGTTTAGTGTTTCTTTTTTTTTCATAGGACAATTGCCTGTGCCCCATTCAAAAGTTCCATTTCAGCCTTCCTAGCTAATGTTAACAAAATAAGTGGTCTGTATTTAAATGGACTCTGCTGATGTGGGAAAACATACTTTGCATGTATAGGTTCTTCATGGCTGGGAGCCGTCCCCTTGATGCAGTCAGGCACAAAACGCCTGCCTGTTCCCGTGTCAGGGTCTCAGGCTGCCTGGCAGCTCTGGCCTTATGACTAGGTTAAACCAGTGTCATTTCTTCTGGTCCTGTGGATGTTTTCTGGTTAGAACTAGCCACAGTGAACCAAGACGCATACTGAGTTTCTCTTCAGTGCCAACCACTTTGTACTGTTGTTGCAAGGCAGAGAACTGAGAGGAAGCCATGATCCCCAGCATTGCCGGAGCCTAGTGGGTAAGCTGGCTCAGAAACAGCAGGAAGTGGGACCACTCACTGTCATCATCCAGGTAGTTTATAGCACCTGGCATTAAGAACCGAGAGGAGGCAGGCTAGGGAGCTGACTCCAGTGACAAGACAGATTGTGCTATGAGCACAAGGACTGACGTGCAGATCCATAGCATCTATGTCAAAAGCCACAAGTGATCCTTGTGCTTGAGAAGCAGAAACATGGGGGCTCACTGGCCAGCCAGTCTTAGACAATGGAGCTGCAGGTTCAGTGAGAGCCCCTGGCACCAAGGCGTTAAAATGGAATAAGGTGCAGATATGTTGAGGACGCCCTACATCAACCTCTGGCTTCCGCAAACACATGTACACATGTGAACATGCATACATACACCCACACAGAACACAGAGATGAAGATCTCACAGGGGACGCTTGAAGAAGGGTTATGCTATTGATGTCTGACCACCCAGAGGCCATTCACCCATTCAACAGGGCCGTATTAAGCACCGTCTACTTTCCAGGACTACAAGCTTATTAATGGACATCCTGAGCACAACTACACTCCCTGCTTTACAGTGACTCACAGTTCTGGGGGACAGATTAAAAGCAGTCGCGTGAGCTGGGTGTGATGGCACACACCCTTAACCCAGTGCTCCAAAGGCTGAAGCAGGAGGGTGGTGTATGGGCCAGTCTGGGCTACGTGGTGAGATCCGCCTTGATAACCAACCAACTAAACAAACAAAAAAGACAGTTAAAGCTGTAGTCATGATTGTGTAGCTAAATGGTGAACTACAGGCATGGATAAGATTCCCAGGACTTGCAGAAGACAACACAGCACTCTGAGAGGGTCGGAGAGAAGGTTTAAAAGGTGATGATTGAGCAGATGTTTAAAAGAATGAAATGCCATTCATCAGATACACAAAATGGGAAGGTTGTTGCAGCAAGCGAGCAGCGTGCATCACATCATGTACGTTTTATTATTATTAAGAGAGAGAATACTCCAAGACCTAAGAGCCATCTGCTGGTGTTGGGGTACATATAGGGGCATCGGGTTGGGGAGGGCTTTCCTTCCTTTGGCGCTGCTGTCATCTGGAACTAAACGACGCTCTGTTAGGGTTGGGACTGTGCTGTGTGCTGCAGGATGTCTATTAGAAGATGCCATAAACTGAGACGCCAGTCACACCTCCTGCCCTGCCTTCCTGTTGTCAAGCACACACGTCTGCAGAGAAAAATTGTCACAGGGGCAAAGATGAGATGGAGAGAGACCATGAGGGAATATGTGCTCCATGCTGAGGTAGCCTTTATTCATTCATCTGACCATTCCTTCATTCAACAAGCAGTAAGTTTTCAATATGTTCTGACCACTGTTCTGAGTGCCTTATGCAGCACTGAGCAAGGCAGGCAAACCTCTCCTTCCTGTGGCTGCTTCCAGTGAGTAAGGACACACAGCAAACCCAGAAGGTTAGTCACTGTGCGGTCTGAAGGGAATGTTATGCGACGGTAGTTGCCTTAACAGGCCCGTCAGAACAGTCAGAGACTGGCAGTGTTTCTTAGAAGAGTAAAAGGAACTTTTATGCAAATAGGAATAGTACAACTTCACATGTTATTAGAAAATAGTCTTTTTTACTTTTATGAATTGGGCTACTCCCCTCTGCCAGCCACGTACGTGTATGTTCTTTTCATATCTTGTGGTTCACGAGGTGGGAACAATTCTCAAATGGCTCACTCATCCATCATAGAAGCCGTGCTTCCTTAGTCTCATGATGTCTGAGTTGTTTCTTTGATCCTTCCTGGGTCCCAGATACAGAAGCACCAACTTCCGACCTATGCAAGGAAGTGTTGGGTGAGATGACTTCACAGTTCCTTCTGGACGGAACACTGCAATCCCATGATCCCGTGATCTTATTCTAACTATTGCTCCTCCAGAGAATTACCTCTGCCAGCTCTCAATTCGCCAGTGACTCCTGTCCTTCTTTTATCTGGGACAGATTCTCACGCTCACAGGCACTTTCCTCTTCTAACCAAGGTCAACCTGCTCAGTGCCCATTGTTTCCCCTCAACCTTGCCTATCTCTAATAGCTTATTTGCCCAATTTTAACTGATATTTTAGGGTATGAATGCTTAGGTTCTTTGGAGTCCAATGAGGAAAAGAGTAAGCGTACCTTCACTGGGAGTTTGGGCAGAGCCCAAGTATCAGTTAATTGGTATTTATATGGTCTTTCTCATGAGTCAGCACTGCGCTGGGAACAGGAAAGTCAGTAAAGAAGATTAAGAAACAGTCCTTCCATCAAGGCCTTCAAGTTTCGGATGGAAGAAAACAAGTACACATTGAACATCAAACATAACTCATTTCAGCCAACAAAACAACAAAAAACAAACCCCAATCTTAACAGGAGAAGAATGGTGCAAGGAAAATACAAATTATTTGAAACACGAGGCAGACTCACCACCCCGTTTTTGATTGGATGGTAGGCAATCATGGTGTCTGTGCTGGACAGCTTTAGTGTCAACAGGACACACCTGGGTTGACAGACCCTCAGTTGGGGAACTGTCTCCATTGGACTGGCCTGTGGCCAAGTCTGTGTCTATTGTTTGTTGAGTGATGTGGAAGGGCCCAACCCACTGTGGGTAGTGCAACTTAGGATAGGTGATGACTGGAGGTCATTGAGGGCAGGCCAGCCTTAGTCCTGAGACAGAGGTAGGTCTCCCTGGTATTCTTGGCAGGACACTTGAGACGTGCCCAGTGTTTTTCATGAGGATGGCCTCCTGAACCTCACCCTGGGCAGTTTGTTCTATATTATTTAAGAAAACAGACTGAGCATGGGCAGGGGACCAAGCCAGTAAGCAGCATTCCTCCATGGCCTGGGCTTCAGCTCCCGCCTCCAGGTTGCTGCTCTGAGTTCCTATCTTGGGCTCCCAACTGTGTGACCCAGGAGATGTGAGCAAAATAAACCCTTTCCTCCCCGAGTTGGTGCTGTCAGAGTGTTACGTCACAATGATTGAAGGCAGACTAGGACAGTGTCTTTGATGAGGAAGGACAGAGATACAGTTTTCTCAAAGTTTTCTGTTCAATGAAAAGAAATGAGAAGACCCCAGGGGAGCAGTGAGCCTGACCTCCTAGAGCAAGGTTCTGTGCAGAAGACAAGTCTGCACAGAACGCTGGGAACAGCCTGGACAGCCCATGATGGCTGGACTTAACCCCATTTTACCATAGGCTACCCAGTCAGTGATGTCACTTCCTCCAGGGTGCTGAGTGCTGAGTTGTGCTGATGAAGATCTGTCAGACACCCATTTCCATTTCTATTGCTCTGCCTGAGGTCAGGGCTTCTCTCCCAGATGTTTGGAAAAGCCAGCCTGCTCTTCAGACTTCAGCTTCCAACACCTGCTCTGCTTCAGAGAAAGCTTGCTGGATGTATCCCTGACTTGCACACTACTGCCCAGACATATTTTTGGCCTCCCAGTGTCTGCAGAAGACAAGTTTAAAGTCCTCAGGCTGGCAACCGAGTTGTATACATTGGCTTTTACCAACACACATTTTCGCTAAAACTTTTCACTTTCTTATGTTTATATCATATGATTTATGCAGTTTTCTGAGCAAGATTTTTCCCTTTGATGGTGCCTGAGCAGCAGCATCCAAGTTTGTCCTCTGGCCCCCACAATACACACATATGCACTTCACACACACATACACACTCACAAAAATAAAAATACATATCTTTCCCTCTGGTCATATATCACTATCTGGTCATATATCAATATCGCCCCTAGGTCATTTTTGCTCTGTTCCCCTGGACAGTCCTTGGCATCCCATCTCCACTTGCCAGCACTGTAACACCGGCCCCCAGCAACCGGGAATACTACAGAGAACCTAGAGCAGGTACCCAGCCTGAGATGTACAGTTTACCAGGATGCAGACTCCAGGAAGGGAGCCAAGCAGAACTTTGTCTGGGGCTATGCAATGGCTTAGCTGAAACTAAGTCAGAGCAGGTTGGTTTTTTGTTTTAATTTCCTGCTCTATAGAGGAATTTTTGTAGATTATAACATGCACAGTGTGATGTTTAATATTTATGCTTCAGTCCAAATGCCTTGGATTTATAACAGTCATTGAAAGGTAGCAGAGGGAGTAATTAAGAACACAGGCTCCGAGTTGGAATCCCAGCTCTGCCATTTACCAACAGTGTGACCTTGGCCAAGTAACTTAATCTCTATCCTTCAATTTCCTCTTCTGTAGAATAGGACTACTATTAGTTCCTAATTCATAAAGCTGATATGAGAGTTAGATTAGTTACTTGGAGCATTTAAACAGTGCCTGGCACTGTGTAAGCACCTATGAATGCTGCCTGTCCTTGGTGTTTTATAAATTCATATAATGCTTAACCATCAGAACATGTCCGCAGTGAATGCCAAACCCAGAAGCCCCCAGAGTTTCGGCGATGTTCCCTAGCTAGAAGCCGGAGGAGCTGGAATCTCATTTCACACCCTCCAAATCAAAGTCTGGGGCTCTTGCTCCAGAAAAGTTCCTGCTGTTTGTACTAGGAGCTGAGGAGTCAGCTAAGCATGCCTGAGAAGGCAAGCCCAGGGCCTGGGTTCTTCTGCCTCATGAAAGGCCCACATTCCCCCTAATATTGGGAGAAGGACTTCACAGTATCCTCAGGTGGCTGGATATCAGTAACATTACTCATTTCTCTGAAACTCATGTTGGTCAGCTTCAAAGAAAAGGGAGTACAATTGTCTCTTGGAGCAAAAGAAAACAAAGCAACTAAATGAGAACAGAATCCAGATCAAGTCTTACGACCGCAGAGACCCACACAGCTTGGAGAACGTGGCCTTGCTGGTCTTCCTGCAGAAGCAGGGATCTTCTTTGTTAATCGGGTCCCAGGATGACTGACACGGAGGTCAAGTGATCAATCAGTGTTCTTCAGTCCCAGGTGCCAATGTACACAGGACACGCAGTCTAGCCTTCAAGAGGGGACTGACTGCAGCCTAGGGGAGCAGCTGATTCCTGGATAGAGTCTACTCATCTGCTAACCCGACTGTGGAGGATTACCACAGATCACTCCTCCAACCCCAAGTCTTTTCCCCTGTTCTGTGTTGATTTTTCTCCCTGAGGCTGTAAGTGGGTCTCATACATAATCTTCCTTGTCCTCCTTGTGTGAATCTGTTTTTCTTATCTTGCTGATCAGTGTTAGTTAGAATGAGGAATGCTCTCTTGCTGGACCACAGACACATGAAGTGTAAAGATATCCTGGGGATAGTTGAGGCGAGGCTTGTGGTCTCTAGGACTCTTACTGTGGTTTCTGGCACCCCTTTGGGGAGCCAGGACCCCCAATCTGCAGAGCTCAGAGTTGCAAGGACCAGGAAGGAGAACATCCCTAAGTGGATATTGAGAGTCACAGTGAGTCGCTTTTGACTCTACCTCTCAGTTCTAAAACCCATGCATCTTCCTTTTAGGAAGCCTGCATCAGGTAGAAGATTCCGCCCCAATGTGCTGCTCCGCCCTAGAGGTCAGTGCCTCTCTCTTTGTGTCACTAGCTTTAGGCCACCTCTTCTCAGAAGCAGGCACCGAGCCAGGATTAGATTAAGGACAGTTTTTGCAAAAGCCTCTCTGTGAGGGGCCATGGGGGAGGACCTGGAGGCTGGAAGAGTCACTAGACTGCAATATGGTTCTGGAGGGAGGGAAGGAGGGAAGAATGCCTTAGACCACAGTGCTAAGGTGTGGAGTCAAGGAAGCCCTACACCGCTGGGGTGGGCAGGATCATGCCGCATTCACTGACTGGGACAGAAGTGAAGTCTGTAGACACAAGCGTGTGCAGAGTGGTGGATGTGGCCGGCAGAGTCCGGGGAGCGGAGGCTCTGTTCATTCTGTTCCCATATCAGGAAAGTTGTGGGGCATGGGGGCGTCTTTGTGAACACTGTGACCGCATTGGATGTGTAGGGGATATCTGAGTGAGCAACAGGGACATGACATTGGCCTCGTGGCTTCTATCGGGGGTCAGTCAAATAGCCGCAGTTCACTGTGACAAGTGCCATGGTAAGTACAGAGGCAGGGCTTCCCACCGAGGGTAGCAGAGACCCAGGGAGGGGAGTGGAGAGAGAGGGAGGGAAGGGGGGTGAGGAAGGGCCTTCAGACATAGCAGGAAGATAGCCCAGACCTCTCGGTCTTAAACCCCAGCCTCTCCACTTGGAGTTCTGCACCCTTGGGCAATCTCTCAACCCCTTTCTGCCTTTCTCAAATGTGAAGTGAGAAGTGTGCGGTACCTTAGGGACCTGTGGGGGTGAGGCAGCCCACTTAGAGGAGCAGAGATGGTACCCGGTGCCCAAGCAAGCCACCTGAGAATCCCAGAAGTCGATGGGACTAAGTTCAGTACAGGCCTAGGGCGTGGTTTAGATGTGAAATGTCTCCCCTGTGTTTGAACACGTGGTCCCCCAGCTAGTGACGCTGTTTGGGGATGTTGTGAAACCTGGAAGGCAATGACTAGGAGCAGGAAGCAGATTTCTGGGAGATGGCCCCCAAGTTTACAGACTGGTCCTTTTCTGCTTCCTGGTTTGCCAAGATATGAGGAGTCTCAGGCACATGGGCCTGCTGCCACGGACTCCACCAGGCTGTCCCCACTGTGCCAGACACTGCCTCTCAAACATGGGCAGAAAAAACCCTTCCTCCCCATGACTTATTGCTTGTTAGGTATTTGGTCACACAGTGAGGAAAGTAACCAGTAAGCTAAAAATATGTGCTCTACAGGGGCTGCTGTCTGCTAAGCTTGTCTCTACACAAATCCTACAAGCCAGAGGATGGTGGTACCTGTCACAGAGAAATGGCCTCCCAGTGTCATTATGACACTGTTGACCTGCTCTCAGCTGGGACTTGATAGAAAGCTTGCACTAGACTGTGTAACCTGTGGAGGTCTTCTCCCTCAGCAAGGGTTCTTTACCCAAGCTCTGAGGGATTTCAGACTTATTGTCCTTCCCAACAATGAATAAACAGATGATGTGGCAATGTATTTGCCTGCTGCCTTTCCCCAAGCAGCCTGATCTTCTCCTTCAGTGACAAACCTCTTCCTATGAGGAGCATCTCTAGATGAAAGTATCATTCTTCTGTTAAAGTCTGAAGGTGAAGACAGAGCTGTTGTCTTAAGAATTCTCCATCGCGGTGAGGTCCGTGTTCAGCCCCACCCCTCTAGGTTTGAACTGACTGAGAGAAGGAAGAATGCTCTCCAATTAGAGAAACCAGATTATTGGGGTTACTTACAAAGGATCCGTCCCTGGGGAGAGAGACAGAAATTTCGTGTGGGGGAGCTGGCATTTTGATCGGCAGTCCAGTGGACCTCCGGCACACACCCAAGATGGAGTCCAGTGGACCTCCGGCACACACCCAAGATGGAGTCCAGTGGACCTCTGGCACACACCCAAGATGGAGTCCAGTGGACCTCCGGCACACACCCAAGATGGAGACCAGTGGACCTCCGGCACACACCCAAGATGGAGACCAGTGGGCCTCCGGCACACACCCAAGATGGAGACCAGTGGGCCTCCGGCACACACCCAAGATGGAGACCAGTGGGCCTCCGGCACACACCCAAGATGGAGTCCAGTGGACCTCCGGCACACACCCAAGATGGAGACCAGTGGCACCACACGCCTGAGTCTCTTACTCAGCTTCCACTGCTTTCCCACTAGTCCCTCCCCCAAGTCACTGGTTGGTTGGAAAGTAGTTGACTCTATTGGCCTCATCTCTGTCAGTCACATTCTAAGAGGCGTGTCCCTTGAGCAGAGAGAAACTCTGTAAGTTTACCCCAACAGCTGTGTGGTCCCTACTCAGCCAGTGTCCTGAAACCTGGGTCAGCCTTTCCTTGCAGGAGATGGGGTCGTGCGGCCCTCCGACATGCCTGTGGAACCTATGGCTCCAAATTCCTCCTGGTTTTGCCTCCCGGTTCTTCTTTCACTGTTTGACGTTTGTTTTGCCCATGGCCTACAGCTTCTACAAATACCTTAGATGGCAAGTCCAAGTTTATCCATCTTCTCCATCATTCTGAGGTCTGAAGCACTTACAGCATCACTTAAAAAATTTTTAATAACCGTTTTGGATGCATTTCTTTCTGTTGGCTTCTGATTTGAGAGGGCCCCAGGACCCAGTGCCCCAAAGTTCACACTGCCAATGGCCTTAAACTTCATGACTAAAACAAGTGTCATTTTATTCTTTCTAGTCAAAGTCATTTAAGAACAAGAGGCAGATAAGCAAATACATCATTACTCTGCTTAGACTCTAACCCGAATCATAACTAGCGTTTCTGCAGTTCTCTGCAGCTGTCAGGTTATAGGAGAGACTGAGCCTCCTTCCGCTTTAGTAATATTCAGAAATGCCACAGTGAAGCCAACACACCTCAGCCTCCTGGGCTGGGTGAGGGAAGACGTGAATGGAGCTGCTGGTGACCCTGCACCCAACTCTACCATTTGTATTCCTTCACCTCAACCTCAGGACCTCCCTTTGAGGTGTGGACTCTGACGTTTGCTTTATGGAAGAGCAAACAGAGATTCAGGAGGAATCAACACCTTGCCTGTTACCCCAGGAGGAGAGAGGCAATGTCAGGGGCTGAGCTCTGAATCCCCTGTATGACCTTTCCCCATCCTCTACTCAACTGACTTCTATCGTGTTGATAGACATACCGGTCTGCGATCAGTTCCTTTGTTCTTCTCTGAGTCTAACTGCCAGAGTCCAGCCTGTTTCCCCCACTGCGTTTCTGTTGGATCCACTCCATCCTTCTGACAGCCCGATGCATCAGGCTTGCCTCTTGAAAGATCTGCAACAAGTACGTTAAGCAGCATCCCTCTTTAGTCTCCATCCTTATAATCGACCCTACGAGGCAGCTTCCCAAAACTCCATTCTGAGATGATCACTCTTCCGAATGCGTCAGTGTTATTCTTTGGTAAGGGCTTACAGCCCTGAATCCCTAGTTTGGTATTCTTAAACCCCCCCATGAGTCCCCACCCACCTATTCTCTCCCATCTCTCGTTATTTCTGATGTCAAACCTCCACTCCACGCAGAACCTTCCTGCTTCTTGGCAACAGATTGCACCATCTCCTTTCCTAGGACACACTTTTCTGTTTTATCCTGCCTGAAGTTGCCCTGAATCTCCAGGCGGACGGGCTATCCCCATGTTTGAAAGCCCCTGGGCTGAGCGAAGACCCCAGCAAAGGTCTAACCCCTTCACAAGCAAGGACACCTCTTCAGAGTGTAGTAATTGTCTGAAGGTAAAGACTGGACTCTCCTGAAGTCCTTTACTCTAGTTGCGACTGTCATGAGAACCAGGTGGACAGTAGGTGCTCAATCAAAATGAGTTAGTTACTCATAAAGAAACAAAAGGAAGCCCTTTCAGAGGACGGTGGCTGTGTGTCTAACTAGCTGATGCTGGAGGTCACAGGTCATTTAGAAAAGGCCAGTCCTGATACGCATCTGGCAGCCAGAAGTGACTGGCTGCAGCCTGTTTAAGTCCGTTCCTTCCCTGCACCTCTGTCTGCAGAGCTATCTCAGCACTATTGGTCCACTCTTCAGTACACAGCTGTTTCTGCCACTGATGGTTTGGCACTTTTCTTGGCCGCCCTCACACCATCTACAGGACTACTCTGGGGAGGCCAAGATGTGGCACAGTCAGGTACATTCCAAGTCCTTTTACCACAACTGCTGTCCTGACACATCCCACAGCTGTTGTAGTTTCCAGTGAGCTCCCAGCATGAGTTCTCTCTCCCTCTCTCTCTCTTTCTCTCTCTCCTTTCTCATCTTTCTCATCTCTTGCCTCTGTCAGCATCCAGAGACCTGTTCCTTCCTGTACACTTCTTCCAATGAGAACATGAATGAGGATCTGAAGCAGAGAAGATGTAGCCCAACAAGTGTGGGTAGCATTTAAATATTTACTAATTTTGTGTTTGGATTCCCAGGCTGGTTTATTTCTGTTTTCATCTCCCAGGTAACGATCTGTCATCATAACACATCAGGCTCTCTGAGAAGCCCATGCAATTATGCAAACAAGGGTGGGTGGGCCCAGCTCTGTAAGATAACTGACATTTGGACAGCTTGATGGACAGCGTGGCCTCAGATTGGGCCACTGTCTCTCCTAGAACATACTTCTCTCTTCTATCCTGCCTGAAATTGCCTCAAATATCCAGATGGAAAGATTGTCACTGTGTTTGGAAGCCCCAGGGTTAAGCAAAGCCCCCTGGCAAAGGTGGCTACCTTTTCACACATAAGGACCAGAACATAGTAATTGTTTGAAGGTAAAGCCTTGGCTTTCTCCCTGAGTCCCTTCCTCTACCTGTATCTGTCATGAAAACCAGGTGCATTGTAGGTGCTGACTGACTCGGACAGACTTGGGTCACTCCAAATCCAGACTGCCAAGGGCTCTGACGTGTGTTTGCTGCATCCAGTCCTTGTGTCACCTGTAAAGCGGGCTCTGTCGTATCTAGTTTACATTTTTAGAAAGAGAAGACATGGGAAAAGAGAATCCAGTGCTGTTTGCATGGTTTTCATGTGCCAGTCACTGAAAGGTGATTGTGGGCACCATCTTGACAAAGCCTTTCACCCTTCACCCTAAGAAGTAAGCATTGGTTTCCAAATATGTGCACACAGCGTAGAGGGAGAACTAGGAACTCCAGTGTTTCTGACCTGCGTAAAGCGCTGTACCTGGGGCCCAACGTGTATCGTGCTCTTACTTGTTTTCACACATTCACACACAGACACACATAGAAACATAATTCAAAATAAAATCTTTTTTAAAATGTGGAGAGTAAAGGGGCCTTAAGGGTTGTAAAATGTGAATATTTTACTGGAAATGATAAAAGGCAAAAACTGGTAAAACCAATGAATCATATATAGGCAGCAGTGTGAAAAACATCCACCAAGAAAATTATTTTAAACAATATACTCAAGAGTGCTATGGATCACTTGGGAGGTAGATGCTGGTAGAGGTCTGAGTTTAAGGCCAGCTAGAAAATTCAAGGCTAGCTAGAAAATTCCAGGCCAGCCAGGGCTCTATAGTAAGACCCTGTCTCAGAGACAGAAAGAGAGAGAGAGAGAGAGAAAGAGAGAGAAAGAGAGAGAGAGAGAAAGAGAGAGAGAGAGAGAGAGAGAAATCCCAAACAAAAACAAAAAACAGAACCTGATATAAATAAGATAGAGTTCAAGTAACCGAACAGGTGAGGAGAGACAGAAAGAGAAGAATGAAAAATCAAGGGAGGATGAGCCCTGAACTATCAGTGTTTAAAATTGATTTAAATATGAACGTTCCAACACAAAATAAGATAGCTGCAGAAGAAATTTACACAGTCACCAGCTATGAAATCCACTTCAACTACAGGGGTGTAGACAGGCCGGAACTGATAGGATGGAAAACATGCACGCTGCTTGTGGTAAGTTTTTAAAGTGACCTGTAATAATATCAGATAAAATGGATCTTAAAGCAAAGGGAGTTGCTAGGAATGGAAGGGATGATACGTAACAAGAAACAGATCAACTCATCAGTGTGACGTAGTAGTCCTGTGTGTTACCACACAAGAGAGCTCAAAACAGCAGAAGCCACAATGCACAGAGCTGAAGAGGGAAATAAATGCCCATTGACAGTAAATTCAGCGTTTTGCTCCTGTCAGTTGACAGAGTAACAGGCAGACAAAGCAGGAACGGTAGTCAACACCCACCAACCAACTAATGGACATTCAGAGAACATTGAACCAGCACCCTCACAGGCCACATCCTTTTTACATGCCCCAGCAAACACTCACCAAGTTAGACCATATTTTGTGGCTCATAAAACAAACCTAAGAGGTTTAAAATAATTAAAACCACACAGAGTCTCTTTTGCCATCATATGGAAACACAGTAAAAATTCAAGAACAGAAAGACAGCAGGAAAGCCTTCAAATTGGAGATTAAGACACTTGTAAACAAGTCATACACCAGGAGGATGTCTCAAAGGAAAGAAATACTTGAAACTCAATGAAAACCAAAATGTAGTGTACCAAAATTTCTGGGTTAATGCTAATGCAGGGCCAAAATTTATTGTATTACATGCTTATATTGTAAAAGAAAAAAAGAATCTCAGGTCAGTTATGTAACTTTTTACCTTAAGAAAATGGAAAAAGAAGAGCTGACAAGATGGTTCAGCAAATAAGGGCACTGGCTGCCGGGCCGAAGACCTGGGTTACACAGAACCCACACGACGGAGGAGAGATGACTCTGAAAATTGTCCTCTGAGACCCACACCTACACACACACACATGCACACACAATAAATAGATGTAGAAAGAAAGAAATTAGGAAAGGAAGAGTAACTAAAAACACAAATAAAAAAGCCTTAACAACACTAAACAAAACCTAGTAAAATAAGAATTTAATGTAAAACATGCTATGTGTTGTGAAATGTTATTGAAGGGAACCTAGTTAGTTGATGCGGACTTCCCTGTATTATTTCTGTATTTGAAAAGATTTATTCATCGACTTTATGTGTATGTGTGACTGAGTGTGTGTGTGTGTGTGTGTGTGTGTGTGTGCACAACCTGCTTAAGCCATGGAGATCAGTCAGAAAAGGCATCAGGTGCCCTGGAAAGTCTGGATCCTCTGGAACTGGGGTTATAGGGCCACTGTGAGCTCTGGTGTGGGTGCTGGGAAGCAAACCCAGGTCCTCTGCAAGAGCAGCCAGTGCTCTAACACTTCCTGTGGTGTTAGGTTTCACCCATGTGGTAATGCTAATGGCCTATGCCTTTTCAAAGTAGAGTATACCCCACCGGGCAGCTTCCATCTTTGATCTTACTAGTGTGGAGAATGCATCTGTGAGCATTTAATGCATGCTTTTGTATGGAGCTGTGTTTTAATTTCTCTTGGGTAAATTCAGAGGAATAGAGTAGATGGATTTTATGGTAAGTGCACATTTAACTTTTAAAGAAACGGCCAAACTATTTTCCAAAGAGCCTGCACCTCCGTTTTCTTCCAGAATAGACTTTAAATATTTCAACACAGAAAAGGTATATAACACAAAAATATATTTTCAATTGTACTGCTCAAGAAGCTCTAGCTTATATTTACTCTAAGTGTTTATTGTAAGATAACTTGAATATTTTAAAAAGATTTTAAAATTCTTTGTTTTCGATCTTTCTAAGACAACCGCTGCTAATTTATTGTTCACGTTGCCAGAATCTTTATGTATTTACCATTCCATACAGCTTTATGAAGTTACAACTAGCACATAGTCAGATACACTCATTTAAAGTGTACAAGTTAGCCGGGCATGGTGGCAGACGCTGACACTCCCAGCACTAGGGAAGCAGAAGCAGGCGGATCTTTGAGCTGTGGTACCAAGTTACCTGGGACTTTCCTGGTTTCCTGACTCAGTGGTTGAAGGGGCAGGGGCTGACAGGGAAGTGCCCTGAATTCCATCTATGCTGAGGCTGAGGCGGAATAACATTGGCCTGTTTAAACTGAAAGTATCCGAGTAGCCATCTATGTGTGAGTAGCTGGGGTTATTCATCAGGATGGAAGGAAGCGCTGGGACCAAGAATTAGAAAAAGGAAGCTGGATTAAATGACTCCTAAGATCTGTTCTGACTTCGATAAACTACTCTGGTGTGAGTTACCTACAGCCATTGTGATGTCTTCCAGCACCTTCCCAATCAGCAAATTCCCGGGGTTCAAGGCTTGCCTATCTGTACTGAGGCAGTTGGAGGTGATTCTCTCTCCCTAGGGGAACCTGACTCCTCCATAGCAGGCTTGGAAGTGCTCCCTGACTCCTCCATGGCTCGGAAGTGCTCCCTTTTCTACTCCTGCCTAAGAATATCTTCCTAAATCCCTCTGACTCGTCGTATTGTGCCCGTGCTCCTCTTTACATCACACTGAAAGCTCTCTTTCACAAGAAAGTAGGTTCCTTTCAAGGGTAACAGCCACAAAGTTCAAGTTTCTGTTTAGCAATTTTCCTGCGAGTCCCTATGACATTACTTAAATATTACTATAAGTTTATTGACTCAAAAGTGCTAACAGCTGCTCTGTGCCGGGCACTTTCCTAGACATTTGATAACCTTCCTTCTCATGTTCATGTCTTTCTTAGGGTGCAGTTATTAATATCTAGTTTTTAAGATGAAGCATATGAGAATGATTTAAACTAATTCAAATTATACATCTAGAAAGTGACAGAGTCATGAATCTTGGACTCAGAAACCTGCTCTATCCATTCTCCTCTGGTAGCTCCTCTGCAGAGCACTGCAGGTCCCAGAAGAACACATGTCCTCAATTCTGTGAAGGTTTCATTTTGTCAGAGGCCAGCCTCCCTCTCATGGAAAATGAAACGAGCTTGTTAGACGACCTTGCCGGGACTTCCAAGTTCACGGAGGCTAGTGAGAGGACCCGGGAGGGCTTCCTAGGAAACCTGGGGCTTGAGCTGTTCTGAGAAGATATGTGGGGGGGAAATGTGTTTGATATGTTGAGTTATTTCTAGTGGGAATTGCAAGATAGAAGAGAAGAAATCAAGGAAAGGGCATAAGGATGAAGTGGGAACTTGGTGCAAGCACAAAGCGCACAGTCAGGTCACTGAACCCTGCGCTGCTCCTTGTGGCTCATGAAGAATGAGCCCGCTGGCCACGCTGCTCTCCTCGGGTCAGCTCACTGCAACGCACTTAGCCTTTGTGAGATGCTCGGAGACCATCCCCGGAATAATGCTGTTCCAAATCTTCAGAGAGAGCAAAGTGCCCAGTGTGCAGTCTAGAAGACGGGTCTACAGAGCGGGACGGGAGCGGCCTCTTCCAGAGTCTGAGGCACATTTGCATTTCTGGTTCATTTCTCCACTTCCTTCTCTGCCAGGGCAGTCTCTAATTGGGTCAAGGCTGGGAGAACAGGCTCTTCTGAACACCGCCCTTAACAACACCTCCTCACTGAGTGTGAGAACCCAGACGCAGATCAAGGTCATAGACCTGAACCCGGGGAGGCATTGACAGATCATCAAACCAGAAGCGTTCGGACTCCTTGGAAGCTGTTACGGCCCTGTGCACTGATGGCTGGGGGTTGTCTATTGGAGGACAGCAAACCCAGAGCGTTGCCAGCCCTCCTTCCCCTTTCCCGCAAAGAGTGTATTTACTGAGTTTATTTTATATTTCTTCACAAATGACAATTCTGCAACATCACAAAACTTAGTCTTACTGCCTCACACAGATGAGCAAGCACTAGAGCCCAAAGAGGTGATGTGGCCACTGAGCTGGCTAAGCAGGAGTCATCCAGGGTGTCGGGGCCTTGGCGATCTCTTGTGACACTAGATCGCAGGAGTCATCCAGGGTGTCGGGGCCTTGGCGATCTCTTGGGACACTAGATCGCAGGAGTCATCCAGGGTGTCGGGGCCTTGGCGATCTCTTGGGACACTAGATCGCAGGAGTCATCCAGGGTGTCGGGGCCTTGGCGATCTCTTGGGACACTGGATCGCAGGAGTCATCCAGGGTGTCAGTCTCACCACGAGGTCGTTGACAGAATTTGTCCTAAGAGGAACTCATGCTTCATTTTCTCTTCCCTCCCCTTCCCCCTCTGCCCCGTTTTTCCTTCTCCTCTCTCTTCCTTCTTTTGACTTGGCTGAAGTTCCTGACTAAGCCTCTTTCACTTTATTGCAGGGTAGCCTGGGAACTAGCTGGTCCTAGCTTATTTTCTCCCTTCTTCCCTCACTCCTCCCCTCCCACCTGTAGACAGGATTGGTCGAGTCGGGAGGTGCAAATGGGTAGTAGTGGCTGATACGAGGTTGTGAACTTGGCTGCCCAAGAAGTGGGAATCCCCGACATTCCCAGACATTCCCAGAACAGCTCCTTCCCTCCCTTCTCCCACTTCTTGCCTCTCCAGGCAGCCTCCTCCCTTCCTCTTTGAACCAGTCAGCAAGCTTCTGCAGCCAGAAAGTTGAAATGCCTGAACATTGTAGTCTGCAGTCCTACAAGTGTCCCGTTCAAAGTCTTCCTTCTTGTTAACAGTGACCTGAGAGACTCGAGTCCCGGTTCTCAACAGCTGATGAAGTCAGCAGCGCTTGTGGCAAATGCATCAATGGAAACAACGGCCTGCAGGTCAGGACACAGGCCCAGGCCAAGCAAGAGAAGGTTGCTCTTTGCTCAGAGATGCACTGAAAATGCCACTAGCTACGTGACTTGGAAAGCTGGCACCATCTTCCTTAACAGTGAAGGAGGCAATGTGACTTTAACAGACGGCTCTCCAGCATGAGCTTGGTAGACAGTCATTACAAGAGGATAGACCCCAGGGATGATGTCAGCTGCACTCAGTAGTTGCATGACTTGAGGAAAGCTGGCATCATCTTCCTTAACAGTGAAGGAGGCGATGTGACTTTAACAGACGGCTCTCCAGCATGAGCTTGGTAGACAGTCATTACAAGAGGATAGACCCCAGGGATGATGTCAGCTGCATTCAGGACGGTCCACAGGGGCCATGTCAGCTGCACTCAGAGTCCTTCAATGATTTAAATTCCCATTACGTTTACTGTGTTTGCGATTCTCTTTCTACAATATTGCAATATGTGTGTCAGGATTTAGGATCCTCCCAATTTCTCTTTAGCTGAAGAAATGAGAGGAATACACCAGAAATAGCTAGAAATAAATTTATAATTTCTGGCAGCTTCTCGTTTTACGCTTGCAGGTTTCCACCTATTTTCAACTCAATGTAATGATAATTTATTGCTTTCCAGTAGTGCCAAGTGTCTGGAAGTGTACAGAGAAATACGATTTCTTGAGCATGTGCTTAGAAAGACTTTGTTTCAGATTCTGACTCTGTTATTTACTAGTTGCTTGATTTTAAGAATCTTCTAGCATCAGTAATGTTATCTGAGAAATGGAGTTTATATTAGTTTTCAGAATTTTGTTAAAACTATATCTAAATGTATGAGACATTCTTAGTACAGTGTTTAATGAACATGTATTAGTAGTATTGTTACTTTAGGAACTAGGAAAATATCATAATTCCTGCCCTTAAAATAGAACTTTTAGTGATATATCCTCCCAATATTTATGAGAAAAAGAAAGTGTGATGGTTAGTTTTAATTGCCAACCTGACCTAAAGTCACCTGGAAAAATTCTCAATGAAAGTTTCCAGATGAGGCTGGACTGTGGGCATGTCTGTGGAGAGCAGTCTTGACTGTGTTAACGACATAGGAAGGCCTGCCCATTGTGGCAGCACCGTTCCCTGAGTTTGGGTCCTGGACTGTGCGAGGGCAGAGGATTGCTGAGGAGGTGTGCAGACATTCCCTCCAATCTCTATTCTTAACTGTAGATGGGACTTCCGCCCAGAGAATTCTAAGCCCAAGAAACCATTTCTCTGTTAATGATTTGCTGTTGTCAGAGTGTTTTTATCTCAGCAATGAAACTGAGACAGAAATCAAGAACTGAAAAAGTGATCTGCTGCTTAAATTTGCATGTAGGTTTTCATCAGCTGAAACAGTAAGTTGTGTACTTTTTCCAAGAGAAAGGTAGGATTCCAGATGCACTCCTTGCTCCACTGCTAAACCCAGTTCATATGGAGACACAGACGAGCTTGTGACTCAGTCCAAATGGACATAAAGCTTGGCTGACCTTGGTTGCTTTCGGTCATTCTCCACATTTCCAACTAGGACATTCACTCCACTGTCCAGGACTTGGTGACAGTGACAGGAAGTGACACAGACTCGTTTATGCAAATATTATATGCATAAGGATACTTCCTATCCTTGAAGAAAGAGCTTCAGAGTGAGTCCCGCCTGGGCCTGTCATGTAATCAGTTCTTCTCAGTAAAGAAATGGTAGACAGCCAGTGCCAGTTCAGATTTATCCCCTTTTACTGGATGGCCCAGAGCCATGTCCACCTCACTGAGCCTTTCTGCCTGGTGGATTGCTCTCAGACTCCCGGAGGAGGGCCTGGCTGCCCACGCCCTGCAAAACCTCGGTTGTTATGGTTGGAATGCATAGAGCCCCCTTAGACTTCTGCTTCTGATCACTCAAAAGCAGCTTCACCACCCCAAAACCCAACAGCAGCTAGCATTGTTGGGAAGGTTGGAGACTCTTTAGGAAGAGGAGCCTCACTGGAGGAAGAGGGTCCTTCCAGGAGGGCCTCTAGCCCCTCAAGCTTGGCCCCAGGTCCTGCTTATGCTTCCTGAGTTTCCATCTACTGTGATTAAGCAGCTGCCTGTTTCTGCCACCATGCCTTCCCTGCCTGCTGTTGTGTCCTCCCCCACGACAGACTGCATCCTTCTGAACTGTGAGCCTAATGGGCCCTTTCTCCCTGTAATTGTTCTGGTCAAGGCATTTCATTGCAACAGGGAAGTGACCAAGACAGTGGTCCTTAAGGGTATTTTGATGAAGGAAGATATGTTTTGTTGGGCATAATGTAAGGTGGACCTAGCCTAAGGCTACCCGCTGGGAGGAATGGAGGAATGGCTCCTGTGGGTGTGGCATTCTGCTCTGGCTAATTGTGAGACCAGAACCTGGAAAGAACCCACCTACCTGGAGATAAACTTACTATTGGCTGTATTTGGGACCCCACCCTATAAGGTCATTGGCTGTCCAGACCTATAGAGCTTGTGCATCTATTCAATAAACGAGTTGGCATTGCCACGTGCTTGGGCTGCTTCCCGTCCAACTCCCAGAGCCTGTGGCTTGACTCTGCGTCCACTCACCCCCAACCCCTTGGGCTGGCCCCGAGTGGTGAGACAACGGAATGAACACGACTATAATGTTTGAGGAAGCTGTAGATCTGAACAGCCCATCCAAACCAAGATTTTGGAGACACTGGACTTCATAGACTATATACTCTGGGAAGATGAGCCTTATTCCTAATTACAAAATCTAAGTACTAGTATTGATATTAGACAGAAAAGAAATGCCACCAAAAGCCAAATACCTTCTTACACCTGCACATATCAGTGAACTGTAGGCACAGCAAGCTTCTGGTGCTTTCTTACAGATCTGTGCTAGATCTGATCCACCTTGATTGCCACCACACCAACTCCTAATTGGTGGATGCTCACCATTTCTGTGCTACGAGGGACAGCAGTTATGTGGTATGATTTTTAAAGTTCTAAGATGTCCTCTTTCCTGCTTAGACTGCCCTAAATACTCTTGTTTTCTAAAACTCATAACCTGAGGTTCCTTCCTAGATATTTTCTTGAGTTAGTGGCCAACAGAATATGGAGAGTTAGGAAAACCTCCCTGATGTTGATGTTGACACCACCAAGTACCCTAAACCCTGGAACCCTGTTCACTTTAGGGAATTTCAGTATTTTCAACTAAAAACCAGCAACTTGGATGAAGGTCTATTGTGTGTTTTTTACTGAGAAAATATGAACAAACGTCTGCTAAGCCTTGACAGGGCACTGATTACAGACCAAAGCATCTAGCTTAGTCAACAATGAGTTGATTGGGGTTACTTACAGGAGCATGGGTGACTCAAAGACAGCTTCATCACCCAAACCCGCTGTAGCGCGGATGACAACGACTCATGAAGGCTGCATTGCAGAGCTCCCTGCCCAACTTGCAGGCAGCTGGATCAAACAGTCCCCCACCCAGCAGTTGCTTAGACCTGGAAGAAGGGTGGGAGTCTCGTAGCTTTCAGAGTTTACGGAATCTTATAATATGTTTGGAGGACTCGCTGAGCCTTTTAAGTTTTGCTAGTTTTTTGAGTCTTGTGAGCCCCCTCTTCCCACTAGGATGGAATGCTGCAATACGGAAGAAACTGTGACCCAGAAGGGCCTTGATATACCTCAGGGGTAACTTAGCTCGGGGCCTGGCCCGTGGCCAGTACTTAGTGCGGGTTGATTGGCCTTTGCTCCCCTTTTCGTGGTGTAAGAGCTGGGTGAATTGTTGCCTAGTGGCCTATTATCAGGGAAAGCGCAGGGTGTGGGCATTAGTGAATTTTCACCGTGTGGTGGCAACCTATCAGACAGAGGCAGTGTAGGGGAGAGATCCATCTGGTCGCACGTTGAGATGATGTGAACCCCATTAACAGAGAGAACACTTCCAGTAGTGTGTGGTGGAGGCTCCCAACAGAGACAAGACAGAAGCATGGCAAGGCTATAACCCAAAGGCCACCCCCTGTGCTGTGGTCACCAGCCAGGCTCCATATCTCAGTGTTCTATAACCTCCCCAAACAGCACTGCCAGCCAGGGTCTAGCTGTTCAAAGCTAGACAGGGTGAACCAGGGTGGTGGACATGTCACATTCAAACCGTAACAGGTATGGGATTCAGTGTGATGGAGTTTTTATTTGGAAGAGGGAACAAATAAAAGCCTGGATATGTCTTAGATTATGCTCCAGTGATTTCAAAACCTTTTTCTTAATGTTGATTACCATGCCAAAGATCAGGACCCAGCAAGTGAGTCCTTGACATAATTCATGAACCGTCCTTTCTCTGCTCTTAGGGCCTCTTTGTCTTATGTGTCTTTATGAATAGCCAAGGTCTTGAGTCTGAATTATTCTACGGTATGTGTGGGGGCACTGGAAGCAGTGAGGAACAGAAGTCAGTTCTGAGAGAAGCAGTTGATTGTGGGAGATGGCAACGCGGGCAGTCGGTGAAAACCCAGCGTCCAACACCCGAACAGCAGAGTCAGTGGGGGGTGCCTAATGTTCAACTCAGAACTCGCTTTCTGGGCTCTTTAGTTGTTTTATTAGAACCATAATTAGTGTAGTCACAAATGTTTTCATGTTTAATAGGTCTATTTTATTATGCTTTTGTCTTCCAAATAAGAGCAGGGCTGAAGTTTGTTTCTGAATTACCCCAGTTTGAAGCAAAGAGATCCCGTGTGAATAACAGAACCAAGAATCAGCAGGGATATTTAAAAAGTAGAAAAGGCTTAGAATTTCCTTAAGATAAGGAATAGTCATTCTGGCTGATTTTTTTTTAATTTAAAATTTTTATTTCCTTAAAAACATTTATTGTGTGTGTACGCACATGCACAAGTGTGTGGAAGTACACACACATGTGCCCGTGTACATGGCGAGATCAATGTTAATCGTCTCCACCTAATCTTTTGAAGCAGGGTCTTTCCCTGTATCTATCTGGAGCTCATCAATTTTGCTGGACTGACTGGCCGGCAAGCTTTGGGGGTCTTCCTGACTTGGCCTCCTCAGCTCTGGAAATACATGTGCATACTGCCACACCTTGCTCTATTACGTGGGTTCTGCGTCTTCATGCTTGTAGCAAGCACTTTATCTACTGAGCGTCTTTCCAGCCCTGACTGATTTCCTCTAGCTCTCTAATGGCTAGCTGAGTTCAACTAACGTTTGGGTTACACATGTGGGTCTCAGCACAGATGCACTCGCTATGCCTAGCAGGTGGCCTCACTCAAGCTTTTATAAGGGCACAGATTGTACAAAGATAGCGGCAGACTCCAGCAAGGGCAGATATGAGCCTGACCTGGACCACTCAGTCTTCATCATTCCGAGCTTTCCTTAGGTGATGAAAGTACTCGGCTTTCCCTTCCCCTTCTCCCACACAGAAATTGAGACTCTAGAACAATTCAGTTAGTATCACGTCATTTGTCTCTTCGTGGGTACTTACGCAGAGATGGAGGGTGGGACCCTGGGCCAGTGATTTCCCACTAACCTGCCTGGCAGTGCACCTGTGCACAGCTCCCCAGTTAATCAGTGTACTCTGATGGAGCTGAGTCATCGCTCACTGGCAGTTGCCTGCCTGCTGCACCTGCTTGGGGCAGAGAGCCAGAGCCCCTTCCTGCATTTCCACGGTCACAGTCACATCTATCCAGGTCAGCCAGTTTCCAAGCTGAGCTCTTTCCTCTATGGCTGGCTCCGTCCTGATGACAATGGTTTACTGTAAGCAGTGAGCATAAATCAGATAGGGCAAGGAAGGCAAAAACCAAGCTGGAAACTTGAATCTGTAAGAAAGACAGCATTCTCCTGAAGGAGGTGAGGTTATGGACTGATTGAAGTCCTTTGACCCACCCTCCTCACAAAAGAACTAGGGTATCCTCAAATGGTATTTCCAGGGTCTTTCTGGGTGCACCCTCCTTCGCTCTTGTCCCCCAGTCTTGCCCATGCTGTTACAATCAGCTCACAGTGTCAGGATACAGTCCCTCATGGTGGGGAAGGCTTGGTGGCAGGACCATGAGGCAACTGGTCACATTGCACCCACAGTCAGGAAGCGGAGAGAATGCTGATGTTCGGTTCACTTCCCACTTTTATTCAGTCCTGGACCCCAGCCCAAGGGTTGGTATTATTTATATTCAGGGTGGATCTTCTCTCCTTAGTGAAGTCTCTTTGGAAACTTCCTCACACACACACTCAGAGCTGTGTTTCCATGGTGATTCTGAATCCACTTGAGTTGATCGTGACAGCATACTTCAGGACAGCAAAGCCTTACCTGCTTGTTTAGTGAATATGCAGTGCTGGGCATTATTGAAGGCCGAGCTGTCGCTGATTGCCTTGGACTGTGGTACTGTCAGCTACTTCTTTTTCTTTAAACTTCATTTATTTATATTATTAGAAAATATTGAATTTAATAGAATACATCCCATTGATCCATTAACAACAAATCTATTGATCCAGTAGCTTAACACTGAGAGTCAGCACAGTTATGTATAAAAGCTTCAGACAAAACGCTGGTACACAGTACTCAGAGGCCTGAGCCAGGGTGTGAAAACTCTCACAGGAATAGGCAGCAATAGCTTCAAATAGGCACAGAAGCAGAGGAACAGGCAGCAGCCTCTCCAGGCCAGAGAGGAGAGAGAGGGCAGGCAGAGCAGAGCATCTTTGGAAGGAGCCTGAAGGGCAGACTGGCAAAGGGTTGTATTTCCGGTGTTCTGAGAACCTCGGAGTGCACCTCAAGAATCTGAGAGGTGGGATTCGCAGGGGATCGGTAGAGAACGTGCTAGAAGCAGGCTATGGGCTTGGTGCTCGGCTCTGACTGAGGCCGGAAAGCACAGCTAAACACCACACATCCTGGTGTCTCTCACCCCAGTGGGCCTCCACTTTACTCAGGAGGACGCAACAGACTTTTGACAAAACACAGGGCTCTAGTGGGAAAAGGTTCCTGTCATTCTCCTCTTGAACCCTGTGACATGGCCGGGCATGCCACCTTGTAGAGAGGTCCCAAGCTCATGCAGACTAGCCGTGGCTCCAAGAAAAGGAGCATGGGATGGCCTCTCCTCGGAGCCTTGGTACCGACGCAAAGGGCTGCTTTCTTGTACGTAATTTGGGTACTGAAAGTTTGTTCTTGATGTAGAGCAGTGGTTCTCAATGGTCAAGCTTGCTGAAGAGGAGTTCTCAAGATTCTTCAAAGAGGCTGTTCCCCAAATGCACAAGTCTAACCCTTCCCCTCCACACACACACTTGAGAATTAGTGTGCTGTCCATGTGAACAGTAGCAGAGTCAGAACAGAAACTGGAAACCCTCAGGGGTATAACACCAATCAAGATAAGATGGAGGACATTTTTCAGAAAAAATGTTACATAAGAATAATAAAATGGGTATAAGCCTGGGGATATAGCTCAGCTGGTAGAGCACTTGCCTGGCATGTAGAAGGCCCTGGGTTCAATCCCTAGTACTGAAAATAAGTAAATAGTTATAACCAATTCTCCCTCTCACTAAACTCCATGACTAGGAGAGGCCTAGCCACATAACCAAAGAAAATAAGTTCAACTCACATTTGCAATAACCTTAATGGATTAAAGAAAAGAATTCAACTCTCCTAGGCAGTTTCCCGAAAGACCTACCTGTGCTTCTGAGGCTTCTAAGAGTAGGTCCTGGCACAGGCTAGTCACCATATGGTTTCGTAGCAGACTGGCTTTTTTGAATTTCCTTGTCCCTGATTCTGTACAGGAGGTCCACCAACATGTTATGAACAAGCATTAAACCTTTAAAATACTGGACAGTCTTCACTTTCAGCTCCAAGGTCGCATCCTTGTTGTACACAAACATAGTATAGATATGATGCTGGAAGGCAGACAGGGTCCACATATGGTTCACTCTCTCCTTGATGACCTTGTACAGAGCAAAGGCCTTGTGAGCACCTGTGATGAGGATCATCATCTCTCTGGCATCCGGGACAGTACCTATATACCCTGTCAGGACCATGGTGGGCACCTTGGTGAGATCTCCATCAAAGAACCTAGCATTGGCCATGATGGTGTCCATTGCCAGAGTTTTCATGCAGGTCCTGGACACCAGACCAGAGTCAGGTTCATTGAAGGCAATGTGTCCATTAGAGCTGATGCCTCCAACAAAAAGCTCAATCCCGCCTACAGCCTGGATCTTCTCCTCCGAGGCATTGCATTTGGCCTGAAGGTCAGCTGTGTTTCCATCCAGAATAGGTGTTTTCTGGGTGGATGTCAATGTGCTTGAAGAAATTATTCCACAAGAAGGAGTGGTAGCTCTCTGGGTGCTCTCGAGGAAGGCCTACATATTAGTCCATGCTCCATGTTGAAGGTTTTCACCTATTTAAAGGACAGGTCCCTATGCTTACAGTACTCAATCAGCTTCTGGTAGCAGTCAAGTGGGGTGCTCCCTGTGGAGGGCCCCAAGGTGAAATACTTATCTATTTGGTCCTGGGTTGAACTGGATGATGTGGTTCCCATTGTACTTGATTGCCCACTTAGTAGGCCTGAGAATTAAAGAATTAATGGATTAAAGAAAAGAATTCTACTCTCCTAGGCAGATCCTGTTCCAGGCTCTCCAGCCTTGTCCCAGTTTGCAGAGACTCCAACCCTATCTATCCAGCTAATTGAAATAATTTCCCAGACCCACACTCTGCTCCTTTTCAGGGCCATCGCCCCATGACTTGGGGAACTGCTCAGACTTTACCCTTGGGTATATGGGACTCAGACCCCACCTTAGGGTCTGGAAGTTCTCTGGGACTTTCAGGTACTTGTAGCCCACCCCTCTATCTAGCTTCATCAGTCCCGCAGCATGGGAAACTGTATAATTCATCTCCCACCCATGGAGGAAGGATGTGGGCGCATCTCATTAAGAAATTTTAAAATCCAGAGGTTGAAGAAGCAGTTCTGGTAAGTTCTATCTTATCCAGCTCCGGAAGCTGCTCTCCTCGTTCCTGTCAGGTATATCCCACAGGAAGGGGATCTGTGTCTGCGGATGCCTTCCTGTCCTAGGTTCTTTTCTGTTTTTTCTAATAAGCACCATAACCAAAAGCAATTTGGGGAGGACGGGGTTTACCTCATCTCACACGTTACAGTCCATCGAGGGATGTTATGGCAGCAGCTCAAGGCAGGAACCTGGAGGCCAGAACCTAAGCAGAGGCCTCTCTGCTTACTGGCTTTCCTCCAAGCTTACACTCAGCTATGTTTCTTATACAGTCCAGGCCCACCTTAGGGATGGTGGTACCTACAGTGGGCTCCGCCCTCCTACGTGGATTAGCAATCAAGCAATGCCTGCTAGACATGTCCACAAGCCAGCTTGGTAGAGGAAACGCCCAGCTGAGCTTTCCTCTTCCTGGTTGTGTCAAGGTGGCAGCCAGGTTTAGCCAGGAGACTTTTCCAAGCTCCAGATTGCTGTTTATCTGCCTATCTATTTATCTACCATCTCTCTTCTATCTTCTATCTATATATCAGTCATCTCTCTTCTATCTATCATCTATCTATCTTCTATCATCTATCGCCTATCTATCTACCTATCATCTATCTTCCATCTATCATTTATCTGTCTATCCATCTTTCTTCTATCATCTATCTTTGATCTTACAATCTATTTATCTATCTATCTCCTACCTATCATCTACCTATTCTCTATATGCTCTGTCTGTCTGTCTTCTAGCTAGCTATCCACAGTCTCATGGATCCCAGGGTAGATTTAAACTCACCGTGTTGCCAAGGATGATGCTTGAATTTTCCATCCTCCTGCTTTTCCTCTGGAGTACTGGGGTTTCAGAAATGTGCCTCCATACCTGGTTTGCACAGTACTAAGACTGAGTCCAAGGCTAGGGAAGAACTCTGTGAGCTCCAAGGACTGCAATCCCCAGCTCACACTGATGTACTCTCTCATTTCAGGCTCGATTCAATCCTCGGATCTGGCCTTTGGCTCTGTTCTGGCTATCACTTTGACTCATCTTAGCAAAGCTCTGGTCTCATCCTTGGTCTTTGACTCTGGCTATCATGTGCTTCTTTGAATACTGGACACTTGTTATCCACCATTGTCCCTGTATCTATTTTTGCTGGACTTCCCTGATAGCTCAAAGATACTCTTTCAGCTTCTGAGGATAGAGGTCCGATCAGGCTAGGCGATCTCCCATTCAGAGACACTGAGCCATCTGGGGTTCAAGCAGGTCAGTGCATCTCTGAGAATCCTCGGAGACAGAGTGAAGAAAGAATGAAGAGGAGCTGTGGACTCCCGCACGCAGAGGACCATCTGGCAGGCGAGAAGAGAGAAGAGCTGAAACCCCAGAAAGTACCTCCATGTTTCATGTTTCCAAGAGAACTGCCACAAAGGTGATTTTTGGACAGATTTTCTTAGTTATAACATTACAGACACCAAATTTGCTATCTCCAGGCTGATGCGGCAGCGCTGAGGAGGGAGGGAGGGAGAAAGAGACAGAGAGAGAGTTTGAGAGCTGTACTTTCTTTATCAAATGGTCTAAATCCCAAGGGGGAACTGCCACTTTTCCAGTACTGTATAGTAAGATACAGTGGAATTATACTTTATTTCCTTAGGTGTCAGGCAGACAGCACAGACTCACGAACACCTTCATTCAGAATCACCCCAGAGGCAGGGTCCCAGGTGAACAGGATTGCCATCAAATTCCCTTCTTTTATGTTCATACCAAGCAAGGCTTTGTCTTCCGAGAAGCTGTGTGGATCACCTGCCTGGACGGTGGTAACTGCCTTGGCATGTACGTGTGGGAAAGTGTGTGGGCATGGTGGATGGAGGGAGCGGACATAGGACATCAAGACAAATGAGGCAGTGGATCTTTGGCACATCACCTTCAACAGGCCCTATTTCATCAGGAAGAGGAAGCTGGATGCCATGTGGGGTGGAGTTGTACTGACTGCCTACCTGCCATGGCCTGATAAGAATGCAGCTTTATACGGCCTGAGATTCGAGCTCCCAGACTCGATTAAAGGGTTCTTATTCAGCCCCACACCAGGCTACATCCAAGCTCTTCCGAGCACCACTGTATCATCTGCGGCAAGCTTCAGAGTCAATCTCGTTAGCCCCGTCTCCCTCTCATAGACGACTTGCTTTAGGAATCATCGCTAATGTCTGATAAAGCTGGAAAGGTGCCTCTTCCTGACCCTAAAGCTGCTGTGGCCTAAGTAAGTTGCAAACATCTGTGCCTCGAGGACCCCACAAAGGGGAAATTAATGTACTTGATAAGGACAAGAATTTCCGCTTGCACAAGAGTCTTCTGAGGAAGACATAAAGATCTGTTTCCTCTCTAGTGGCTAGACTTACCAGGAGCAGTGAGAATCAGAAAGTGTGTTCAGAGAGCAGAAAAGGATGGATGGTGGGAAGTCGATTCTGGGCATTTTAGGGTCCAGGAGAGGCTGTAGCTTCTGTGAAAGGTTAGAGTTGTTGTGAGGTGGGACCTTTGGAAGGTGGTGATTGTAACATGGAGGTGTGAATTTCATGAGCTAGTACCCTCTGAAAGACGCATGGCCTCTTCTATCATGTGAGGTTACAGTGAGAACATGTACGAAGAAGGAAAGCCTCATGAGAGCGGCTCAGTGGTACTAGGATCCAGGACTTCTAGCCTCCAGAATGGCTGGAAATAAAATCTGATAGTTTATAAGTCTCCTAATCTGGGGTATTATGTTGTAGAAGCCAGAATGGACAAAGACGTCACTCCCTTGTGATTCTGTCAACATCTTGTGAGTACTTATTGTATAGCAGGGCCTCTGTCTCACATACTTGGAATTCATCAATGAACACAGTGGAAAAAGGACTCTGTCTTCGTGGTGAAAGTAACATGTTCCTCTAATCACATCACTTTTCATAGCAATATGTGGGTTTTCAACATACAGTTCTACAATTCTGTGCAGATTGGTTATTCTACAATATATTTCAGTTTTGACATGAATGACCTGAAGTCAATGTAGATCCCACAGAGTGAGTACCTTTCACGGACTCTCCCAACCTCAGCTGTCAATCACAAATAGCACACTGACAAATGATGTCTGATGTGGCTACCATTAGGGGTTCCCATAGTCCTCCCTTAGGATCAATTTACTATAAAAGCTCACAGAACTCAGGGAAATACTTGAATATTTGAGTCATGTTTACTGGTCTATTGTAAAGGATTTTATAAAAGACACAAATGAATGCCACATGAGAGATGCTACTAGTGAAGTCTGGAAGGTTCCTGGGCGTAGGAGCTTTGTATATGTATATGTGCATATTTTGTATATGTACATATTTTGTATATGTATATGTGCATATGCACACATATACATACACACACACACATATGCTTACCAACCTGGAAGGTCCCCAGACTTCATTATTTAGGGTTTTAATGGTGGTTACATTATGTTGGTATGATTAATTCAACTATTGTCTTGCCGATGAACTCAGTCTCAGTCTTTCTCCCTTCCCTAGGAGTTAAGGTGCAAGGTGAAAGTCCAATCTTTTAACCATGCCTTGGTTTTTCTGGCAACCAGTTCCCATCCTGAGGCCATTTAGAGACTGACAGACCCCTTGCTCCAGCCATCAGTTATTTCATAAGCAGAAAGACACTCAGCCTCCAGAGAGGATGAAGGCTTTTGAAGCTTTTGTGGAATCCAGGATTAAGGCTAGAGAACTGGGCTTGGAGGTCAAAAGGGACCCAGAGCATGTTCAGTCCCGGGAGACATTGTAAACAGATTTCTTCTCTCAGTGAGGTAGGAAGATGCTGGATGATTTGCAGCCTTGTGCTATAACTCTTTAGAAATGTGAACCAATGCTTTTCTGCACTGTCCTAAGGTTCTGAATAAGTGAGGGACCAGGCAGTTCTATCAAGCAGTACAACCTAGGTATGTGGGCAAAAGCAACAGCCTCTCTCTCTCCAAGATCACCAACCTGGTTCTTTTGATTAGAATCTTGGCGTACAGGTTCACTGCCCGTGGTGGCCTTTCACCCACTTAGGATGCTTACTGGCAAGAAATGTCACCATAGACACTGTCTTCTATTCTTTTTGGCTTCCTGTTTTCATTTCTCTTCTTTACGATAGCCGGGTGAGGAAGGCCAGCTTGAATGCTCTCAATTTATATATTTATATTTATGTATTTATGCAACAACTTCAAGCATAGCAAAGAGCACATTTTCAATTCAATTTTCAGGTGTCACCTTAAGTTTTCTAGATCTCAGTTATAATTTCTATTCATGAAATACTTTAGGATATTTTTCAAAATCATTAGGATTGGTACTGAAATGACAAAAGGGGCAACTTATAAATCAATATGTATGTATACACAATGAGTTTATTATATATGTTATATATAATGTTGTATCTTCAATGAAGTATGTGGATATTCAAGGAAAGCAGTTGTTTCTATCAGTGTAAGCCAGAAAGAGCTCCTTGTTTGCCCAAGTAAAGGCAGGAATGACATCAAGAACAGAAAAGAATGATCAGCACTAGTGGTTACTCCTAATAGTAATCCTAATAGAAAGTGCAGTGAATAAGTGAATACTGCCAGTGGCCACAAACTGTCACCAAGTAAAAAATTGCTCCAACACTGTGCTCAAAGAAGATACATTCACCAAATGTCTTCAAGAGAAAAATATGCATGAGATAAAAATGCTTGGTAGATTCTATTAAACGAGAATAAATATTAATAGAGAGTGTGGATGTTTTTATAACACCAACAGAAGCACATTTTTCAATGCTAGCTTCAATGGACTTTCTAACACTGACCAAGCAAGACTAAAACAAGATACAAGACATAAGTAATAAAACATAATCTATGGCAATATGCGGCCCTAAATGTTTCATAAATTTATCTCTCTTTAATGAGATAAATTTAGCTATCTAATTCCATTCAAAAATTGA
This sequence comes from Eospalax fontanierii, assembly GCA_035773235.1. Classification (NCBI taxonomy): domain Eukaryota; kingdom Metazoa; phylum Chordata; class Mammalia; order Rodentia; family Spalacidae; genus Eospalax; species Eospalax fontanierii. The sequence continues at coordinate 3,486,915 of CM069539.1, forward strand.
CTCGAGGAGCTAGAAAAATGGTTCAGCAGTTAAGAACACTGGATGCTCTCAAACAGGAGTCATATGGCAGTTAACAACTGTCTCTAACTCTATTTACCTTATAACAAGGGGATATTACCCGTACTAGATACCATGGCTAACAAAATAAAACCCCAATGCCAGGGAACTGACTCCCTCTCTTGAAGTTATTATTCAGGGGTCCCATAGACCCTCAAACAATACTGGCTATTGCCCCTGCTCATGGTTATCCATCAGAACTAACAGTAAGACCCACCCTATTATAGAAGATACTATGTACATGAATTGTAAAGAGAGAGAGACAGAGAGAGAGAGAGAGAGAGAGAGAGAGAGAGAGAGAGAGAGAGAGAAATGAAGCTGTGATGACTTCAGGGCTCATCTCTACTTTCACAATGCTATAATGCTACTGAAAGGAAAAAATAATCATCAACCTTACCCAGCTGAGATTCTGTGAACTACAACAATAGCTGACCTGGCAGGATGTGCCCACCAGTGCGATAGGGGCATGAATATTATGGCAGAACCAATGACTTTCTAGTTAGATTTAAGTCTACTGTATACAGTGGAACTCATACCTGACATTGGTATGACTTAGGAACCTGGGGCTAGAGAGGTTTCAGGACAGAGGGAAGGCCTGGTACGACTTTTCTACTAAATAGTTACAGTATCAAACTGACTCCTAATGACTTACTGCTATACCCACAGAATAATGCAGCTCTCATCTTTCACCAAAGTAGCTTCCTTATGCAGTAGATGGTGATTAACACAGAAAGCCACAGCTGGCCAAAGTACAGAGAATAAAGAAGCTGCAGCGTGCTTGTCCCTGAACAGGACACCTATATCAAACCTCTGCCTCCCAAGGGATCATTGTGGAAGAAAGAGGGTACAGAAAGATTGTAAGAGCCAGAGATGGTGGGTGATTACAAGGAAACTGAACTTTCCAGATAGCTGGTCAGTTACTCATATGAACTCACAGCAATGATGACAGCATGCACAAACCAAACAACACTCCCAGGATAGACATGGGGAAGTGGGTAAGAAAGGCCCCCCCACCTAAAGAGCTTTTGGCAACCAATGGCTGCTGGGAGTGGAAGAGTCAGTCTCTCTCAAGGATGGGACTCTTGGTAGGTTAAGCCGGTTTTAGTGGAAGGATCCACAGTGAAGAGCATTTGGAGACACAAATTAGATTCTATAGACTATATATAATAGAGTTCATTAAATTTGGCAGGGAGCACTCAGGGGAGGGGGTACATATGGAAGAGAATCTAAATACTGTCACATTATATTGTATGAACATCGCAGAGTAGGATCATCATCCTTTTCTGGCCTTCATGGGCACTGCCTGACATGGGTGCATTTACATACACACAGGCAAAACACTCATATACATAAAGTAAAATAAATAAAAATTTTAAATGAACTTGAAGTAGATGACAGACATAAATGGAGGGGAAAAACACACGGTTTCTAGGATAATATCTTTATTGACAAGATAATTACAGATTTCTCCAAAAGAATGTCCATACTCCCACAGCTTTAAGGAGTTTAGATGAGTGTCTTTCCAAAGTGTTTTACTTATTTTTCAAGCACTGTACCGTCTGTGGTCTAGTTTACTCTTCTGAGATGGTTCATCATCCTCAGTTAGACCTTCTACATGGTCTGAGCCTCCAGTGTGACTGGCCCGGAGCTAGCAGTCAGTGTAGAGTTATTTACGTGACGAAGGTCCCTGGAGGCGGTGGCAGGCAGCTTGGCTGGCTTTTCCTTCTTGGTTTTTGTTCCATGTCTGGGTTTGAAGCCCCCTCTGCATCACTCAGGTGCCGTTGCCCCTTTGCTGAATTCCTAGCTTGGGTTCTGAATTCCATCCCAGAAGAAGAGCGTTGAAGAGTTTATAAACCTTTCCTTATTTCTGTCATGTCTTCTCGACACATTTATATAATGATATATACGATAAGGAAAACTGGACTCACGATTTCTATCCTGTCGCTTTCCTTTATAGTATTTTCATTGTTTTAGAATGACATTGTAGCTGACATGTTTTAAAGTTCTGCTCTCTTCCCAGATGACAACCTTCAGGAGGGCAGAAGCTGTTGTTTACTTCTTCACTGGATTTAAAGTCAGGGAAATTTAAAAATCAGATATAGAAACTGACACAAAAAAAGAAAAAAAAACTAAAACTAAATTCTCAGGCTTACATTACTTTTATCAAATAATGCTGAGACTTCAATGAAACAACTCAATGAATATTCACTTTGGTAATGATTAGAATGGTAGTATCAGGCGGACCTGGAAATAAACTTAAGATCTTACACTTTCTGTGAAAGAAACAGGGGCTCAGAGGAAGAAGCGCTCTCTCTGTAATTTGCATGTGCTTCAGAATATAGAATTTGTCATGTCTATTTTGAGTTTTCAGGATTGCTATCATTTGCTTTGGTTTCTGGCTACTCAACAAGTGAGTCAGCTCTGTGATTCTAGCACTCAGGAGATGGAGACAGGAAGATCAGGAGTTCAAGGCCACCCTAAGCTACATAGGAGTTGTGAGGCTATCTTGGGCTAATGAGACTTGGGCTAATTGTGAGGCTAATGTTTCATCCCCCTCCTCTCAAAACACAAAAGAAAAGAAAAGAAAGAAAAGACGACTTTCCAGACTTGCAGCTCCACCTGGGCCAAGTGTGAAGCCTGCTCTTGGAGTTTCAGCAAGATTTCTGCCTGTTCAGCTGACAGAGTAGCTGGGAGTTGACGGCACAGATGTGTTACGTGGAATAAAGACATAGGCAGGACTTTGGCTTTTAGGGAGCCGATGAGAGTGTTGAGAAGGCCAGGATCTCTGAGGAGAGTCTGAGATACAATGTAATGTTAGGGGACTGTAGACGCGCACATGAGTCTCTCTTTTAAAGGGGTCTCTTTCATCCTCTCCTCACCTAACCTGACCACAGAGCCAAGTATTACTAGACCCATTCTGTTTATTATTATTTTATTTTATGTGTATGAGTGTAGTACCTGCATGTATGTAAGTGCACCATGTTGTGTAGTGCCGTGAAGGTCAAAAGAGGGCCTCAGATTCCCCTGGAACTGGAGTTACTGATGTTGTTAGCTGTCATGTGGGTGCTGGGAATGGAACCTGGGTCCTCTGCAAGAGTAGTCAGTGCTCTTAACCATTGAGCAATCTTTCCAGCCCCCTCAATTTGTGCAATTTTAATGGTAAGACCCATTCAGTGCTAGACAGAGATTTGGGTGCTGGTCAGTTGTGTAATTATTTGCTCTGCATTGAAACTTCTGTGAAGGCTCAGAAGTAAAAAATTTACAAGCCTCAAGAAGCTGCTGGAACAAGATTCACATGGCCCCTCCCCAAGGCTCTACAAGTGACAAATTGCTAGAGAGAGGAGACACTGGCTTTTAGAGCTGCCTTCAAAGTGTGGAGAAAGCTCCAGGGATGCTGCTTCTGGTTGGGGCTCATGCTGGGGTCAACCTTTGGTGATGCAGCTCCCTTTCGGTTACCCATGCTCCTGAAAGTTACCCCTTACCCACGCCCCTGTAAAGAACCCCAGTAAACTCCCGGGCTTACTAAGCTGGACTTGGGTGGAGTATTTCTTTGGTTTGTTGTTGGTGCCCTACAGGCAGTAAACAGGTATTTTTTTCATGTCTCCTGAAAAAAGATCACATGATGTGGTTGCATAGGGGTAAATGCCACAACTGAGTTCCTGATTGATCATCTGATGATGGAAGGGCACAGGTGCATGACATTTGAGGAGAGGAGGAGAACATGAAAGTCGCACTCGGCATAGTGACAGAGCTTTGTAATCACGTCACTCCATCTTCAAACCGTGGATCGTTCAGCAGTGTGGATCACTGGTGCAGAGTGAGGGACAACATGGTTTAATCGGGCTTCAGTTTGGCCCAGCCAGTTCCATAGGAGGAAGGCAGGTGATTTAACAGTGGGCCTGTGTGTGTTCCTATATGTGCAGGTGCATGAGCGGGTGTGCACGAACATGTGTGTGCACGCGTGTAGAGGCGAGAGAGCGTGGCCTGGAGCTGCCAAATAGGTGAGGCTGGCTGGCTGGCAAGCCCCAGGGATCTACCTGTCCCCACCTCCCCAGCACTGGGATTACAGAGGTGTACCACAATGCCTAGCTTTCTAAGCAGGTTCTGGGACTTGACTTAGGTCCTCAGGTTTGCACAACAAGCACTTTAATAACTGAGCTACCTCCCTCTCTCTCCCTGGCTTTTAAGCTCTTTTTTCTTTTTTTTTTTTAAGAAATGATTGTAATTGCAAACCACAACTCTTTCTGGTCAATCAGGAAAGAACAAGGGTGACTTGGGGCTGCTGCAGTAGACTGGCCCTCCTCAGAGGTGAGAAGATTCTTATGATAAAATATTTAGAGGAGGGAAGCTAGAAGTATAAAAGCTGGTTTTCAGAAGACAGGGCCTTTGGAAGTGAGGCCTGGTGATCACAAGGTCAAGGACATGAGCAAGGGGTTGGACAAATGAGAGGAAGGGTTACTGACTGTGAGGAGGTTGAGAAGGGTACAGTCAGAGTGACAGAGACCAGTTTTCTACAGGGATCCATGAATATTGAAATTTCTAGGAACGATGGTGAGTGGGACAGAAGGGAGGTTGGTGCTAACATCCCTGAGGAAGTGGGTGTTCAGGGCTCATAGCTAATAAAGTAGAGTAACAGGTAGTTAAAGGACCCGAGACTTTGAAGGCAGGAGGAATTTGATGCTGAAATGAAAACTGGAAGCGAGGATAATGTAGAAGAAGAAAGAAGAGATTCCTACTTCTGAGAGTCAGGACTCAGTGGGTCCACACACGGAGCAGTGTAGAGGCATGATGCCACGGTCATTGTCAGAGAACTGTTCACCCAGGAAATAACAGACGTGGTTCCTTTCTGAACTGCATGTCACATGCATAGTGGAAGGGAAGCCTGAGCAAGCTGGGGCACACCTGTGCTTTCTGATAGCATGAGATCCAGAGGACTCAGTGGAGGAGAGAGCCTCAGCTGCACAGATGACATGCTGGGGGACCTGAGCTTGAGGGTATAGGAGGCTTGGGAGGTTCAAGCCTCTTAGGCTTCCAGGGCTCTCTAAATACTCCATCTACAGACTGCTAGGTTCCTAATCTAGAACCATTTGTTCAATGTAGTTTCCCAGACCTCTTTCATTTGATAAGATTTTTAATCACAGGATTAGAGACATTTATCTCTGGAATGGCATTTGTGGTTGGCCATAGCCGACATCATTTGGCTTCAGGTGCTTCGGGGTCGGAGGATCTACCCTGCACAGGCAAGGTCAGGCAGATTTGTGTGATTTCTGGCCGTTGCCTCTCTTCTGTCTACGGAAGCGTGTAAGAAAAGATCAGATGACCTGGATAGCTAGGCAGTTGTGTGTGGGAAGCAGCTGCCCCCAGCCCTGATCTCTCTTGTTAATGGTCGCTTAGTACTTCCCTGTGACCTCACTCTGAACCTGTACCCAAAGCAAGCTTTAACACAGCCACAACCTTGTAGGGAGATACTTTTCCTTTCTTTTCAGGGTGACTGATCTAGTTTTCCTGGAGATTTCTGAGTCAGCAACAAGTCCTGGTAAATACTGGCTTTTTAAATGAGGTGGGAACTGTTGAATTATTGAGACACAAAGCCAAGAATCAAAAGTCCTTCAAAATCTCAATATTCTGTCACTGTGTCTGAGATGTTTGGCTCTAGGAGTTAACAGGACCCTTGAAACCGAGCCTTTGGAGAAGACTATAAGGTCAAAGGCACGATTACACCTGCACGTTGCAAAAATAAAGCAACAGCTACTCCTCCCCGGCCCCCACCCTATACCTTTTATGTGTCCCTACATTCTCCCTGGCCTCAGGGCCCTCAGCTTAAGCGTGGCAGCCATCCACACTGTCTTCAAGGACACCCCAGGCTCTGATTCTCTCTCCACATCAGTCTACTCAGAGATGACATGCTGATGATGGCATTCAGGGAACATGTAGTGAAATGCACCAAATCCTGAGTTCAAATCCTCACTTTGGAATTGAACTAGTTGTGAACCTGGGTAAGTGACTCAGCCTCTCTGAGTCTCGGCTTTGTTGTTTGAAAAATGAGATCAGTCACATCACACACTTCAAACAACCATTACCAAATGCCTCAATGTATATAAGTTGTTCACTCCTCGCCGAGGACAGGGTAAATTCTTGGTGACTGCCTGTTATTGTGGTTACCATTATGCTGTGACAATGGATGACATTTCTGGTCAAAGCTACTAGCTATGGGAAGGCACTAATCACTCCAAGCTGGGCTTTCTCAAGCCCAGAGTCTAGAGCCTTTCAGCTCTTGTTGGAAGATAGAGAAGAGGAAGCTGGCCTCTGCCTCTTGGGGGACACATACTACTGCAAACTCAAGAAATCAGGTGGGCTCCACACAGCAAAACTATAAATCCTATGGCCAAATTATCTCTTGGCAAGAAGTTCTGAGACTACTTTACAAACCGTTTGCTGACACGTAACTCAAGCATGATGCCAGCAAGCCCTGAGCAAGCACTTCCTGTATCAGGTTTCCTTTTGCTAAGCAGGGAGAAGGAGGTACCCAGGTCTTGTTTATAAAAGCCAAGCGAGTTGAGGTAATCTGGTTAGAACAACAACAACAAAACTACCCTGAATCCCAGCTACCCGGCTCCTGCCCCTGCTCTCTATTTCATCCACTGTTTTTTCACCTGAGCTTTGTTTTGCTTTTATCAAATGAACTTGAGATTAATTACCAGCAAGCATCTCCTCCAGTGCTGGGCTTGGTGTGGAGATGGAGCTGGGCCTGACTGCTGGTCAACACTGGATATTGGAGTCAGGCGTCTATGGGGTCAGTTGGTCCTGAACTTGGAGCACTGGATGAGAGGGGAAGGGAGGAAATTATTAACGAGCTTACTCCTGTGATGGGCACTGTCCTTGACAGTTCTGTTGACCCTCGTGACCACCCTGTAATAGGCTATGCTAGCCCAAGTTTATGGCCATATAAAGGCAAGTCAAAGCAGAGAATTTGGAGGCAGACTTATGACAACAACTGGGACATTGTAATAAGACTCGGTGGTATACTGTCTGATTTCAGTTTCTGTCTTGATTTCAACTTATTTCTTATAGAAACAACCACAAGAAACACCCACTTGTCTCTTACTGTGTGTCTCCCCTCATTCTATGAGTGAGATCATTACTTAAAGACCCAAAGCATCAAATTATTTATCCAAAGTTTTGCAGCTAACACGGTTAGGAGAAACTTCTGGAATCTTGACTTCTGAGGACCTTCTTTGGCATCTTTACTTTCCAGTGATTTTCTTTTCACTATCTTTCTTGATTTTCAAAATTGTTTTTTCTTTCTCTGTATATCCCAGATTCTTATTTTAAAAGAAACACAAAAGAAGAATACATCTGCAATGCATGTAATTGTAATACTCTGTTCTTTAGTAGCCACGACAGAGTGCAAGGGGAGAGGAGGAGGAATTGGAAAAGGTTTTTCTCATTTTCCATCTACTTCTACCTTTGTGAAAAAGGATAAGTAAGTCACTCCCCTCCACACACACACCTTTCAGGCCAAACAAGGAGAAACAGTGCAGAACCCTGGCAGTGTGAGTTAACACTCCTTCCATGGCGTGAGTTAACACTCCTTCCGTGGCTCTGCACTTCTTTCATTGATTTACTTGCTCCATCTTATACGGCTTGTGAAGGCTAATCCTGGGTGCTAACTTGCCTGGATCCGGAATTAACCGAAATGATAGAGATCCTCTTGACTGGATCATTTGAAATTGGAAGACCCACTCTAAATGTGGGCGTCACCTTCTGACGGCAGCCATTTAAAGAGGGGAGCGCCGGCTTTTTGCAGCTTGCCTTCTCCCTGACTGGTGTGTTCCTCTTGCTGCTGTGACCAACTTCTTCAGATTCTGACACAGACTGAAGACAGTGGATCTCCTGGAATCTATTGGGCCAGATTGGAACTGCTGAGACATCCAGCCTCTTGGATTGGGCAACTACCAGATTCTTAGCCTCTCCAGCATGGTGCAGCCATTGTGGACTACTCGGCCTCTATCCTGTAAGCTGATCTAATAAATCCCTATATACACATATATTCATTTTATCAGTTCTGTTCTTTAGAGACCCCTGACTAACACAAGCTTTTGTGCACATCTGTGTGCATATTCTGTTGGCCAGATTGTCCATCCGCTGAGATTGACAAGTATCTGTTTTTCCTTCTGACCTTTGCTACACATGCACAAACTCTTGGTTTCTTCCTACTTCATACATCGGCACTTGGATAGAGAATACCTTGAGGAGACGTGCATTTCTGCTCTCCTTTGCTCGGTGGCTGAGCTCTGACTTTATGGGTGTAGGGTGTGATGTGTGCAAACTTCAAGGCTACGTCCCTGCTTCCCTTGCAGCTAGGGTCAGTGAGTCCAAGCAGAAGCTGCTGGATGGGCCTCTGGGAAATCTCTGAAGGTACAGAGACATCTCTTTGTCCACCTTCTTCCACCTTTCTGCCTAGGAGGTGAAGATTGTAAGTTAAGCTTTGAAATGTACTTGAACCGTGTGGAAGACTGAGGACACACATCCTGAGCCATGGTTAGAGAGAAACAGAAATAGATGTCACATCAGCTCCTGGATGCCTAACTCTTGATTTGCTCACATGACAGTGAGAAAAGGTTTATCTTTTCTAAATCACTGGTCTAGTTGGTCTTTGGGGCTGGATGTTAAACACTCTCCAAGCTGACAGAAGAGTCACATTTTGTTTAAATGAATGAAAAGAAAAATATGAATAAAACAAAACAAAGAATTTTCTAAAATGAATTTAGATCTCATCTGCAGGCTCTGGGTCAAATAGTAAACCCCAAAGGTAAGCCAAGAAAAAGGAGATTATTTTATTCCACCATAAAAAAAATCATGAAAACATGAGTATCTTAATGTTAGGAAGAAGACCTCTGAGGAGCTTCATGCTTTGAAATGTATATTAGTTTCAGCAAAATATTTCCATTTAGGAATTCTCTCTTCCTCTTGGATTTATTATCAGAATCTTGTCGACTTCACATGGCATCTTCAGAGACTCCACCGGCCCCTGGTCTTCTTGCTTTTCACGCCAGGGAGATCCTGGAACAATCCTCCTTTTACTCCATTACCACTGACAGGAAAGCGTCACATCTCTCTTGTGGAAACCAAGTGCTGTTGAACATAATCAGTGTGCATCAGCAGGCAACCACAGAGTCAGATACGCACCTGAAACATGGGTGGAGTGATGTGTGGGGATTCTGAAGGGCTCAGAAGGCTGCATGCCTTCCTCTCACCAGGCTCTTCTGGGCTAGCCCTGGACCCTTGCACTGTGACTCTGGGCACCAGAGGCAGAACGAAGAGGAAGGGAAACCAGCCTTCAGTGGTGAACTGTAAACATCTAACTCTCAGCTTGGGAGGAGGAGGAAGACTGAGATGGGTGCTTGCCAGTTTCTGTGGGGGAAATATACTTATGGTGGCTCTTCTCAGCCACCAGTGATTACAGAGCTGGCTCATGAATTCCTGAGAATTTAACAATCAGCTTCCAGAAGCTTCTGGTTCTCTTTCCACCAGTTTTCTTCAGATGCCTGTCCCATCACTCCCTCGGGGTCTTAAGGGATTTACAAGGTATTGGAAAGGAGGCAACAGAAGAGGCCCCCAGGTACTAAGTAACTTGTCCTTCGTTGTCAAATTATTCCGCGGTGGGGCCAATGTTTGTCCCCAGGCCTGTCTGATTTTGCATGCATCTTCTTAACTCCTGTTGAAAGAATGGTCAAAATGAAAGAAGAAAGACCAAACGTGAAGGAAGGAAGGGGTGTCAGGCTAAGACCAAGCAAGTTTCCAAGGTCTGGCTGAGCGCCAGGCCGGAGGCCAGTGCTGCAGCTGGGGTCAGATCCAACTCAGTGATCCATTTGTGCATTGTCCACTGGTTCCTATCTCTTCACGCTGGTTTGTTTTGAGACTAGATCTCACTATAGCCCAGGCTGGCCTGACGCTCACTCAGTGATCGACAGCCTCTGCCAAGCCTCAGCCATGCCTCAGCCTCTCACATGCCACGATTACAGGCATTCACTGCGGTGCCTGCTTTGGTTTCTTCCCTTTAAAGAATTGTGATATTGGCCTGGAAAGATGGCTGAGCAGTTAAGAGAATTGGCTGCTTTTGCAGAGGACCCAGTTTCATTCCCAGCACACACATGGTGGCTAACAACTGTCCTCACCTCCAGCTCCAGGTGACCCAGTGTCCTCTTCTGACTTCTGTAAGTACTGCACTTACATACATGCAGGCAATACATACATGCACAAAAAACTGAAATGTAAGAAACTAACAAAACAAAGAATAAGTGACAAGGCAGATGTGATGTAGAGCTTGGCATAGCTTCTCTCCAGCTCCCCTGCCCTACTCTAGGCCTGCATCTCCTGGACCTCACCAGCCTGAGGACAGCTGCAGGAAAGGAGAAAAAGGGAGAGGAGGCTGAGGGAGAGGAGGCTGGCCTTTCATACCAGCCCCACTACGACTGACCTTGGCGTGGTCTGTCTAGTTTCATCCTTAAAATAACCCTATGATATGTCTTGTATTTATGGTCAAGGGAATGTTGAGGGAAAGATGTATTTGTTTATCTAACTTCCTAGCTAAGAAGGAGAGAGGCCCTCCTGAGACTTAGGCCTCCTGGATTCTAAATCCATGTGCCATACTGGCTGGAGTCTCTTCCTCCAGGTGCTATGTTCCTGACCTGGCAGAAAGCTTCTGATCTATCAGGGGAAGAAGATGTCACCCATGTTCATTAAGTTCACACCATGTGACTCAGTCCCTATGACGTGGGTGGTTACTGATAACTGCAGAGGGAAATACTTAAATCTTGTCAGTGATCTGGATTCTGGGATCCAAAAGAAAGGAAACCCTAGAACCATGATCTGATCTTGAGATGGAGGATGTTCTCAGCGAAGGACAGCAGGAAGTCTCAGGAGGGGAGCTCTGGGAACGGCAAGTAGACATGCGAGCTCTGTGAATGCACAAGGCTCATGGTGGAGATGGCAGCATGCGCCCTGGGCAGCTACGTGGGACCCACATTACGAAGGGCCGAGTTCTGAACCCAGAACCTAGCACTCCTCCCTCAGCTGCTGGGTATAAAACTACTAAGCAACGGGAGTGAAAGAACATCATACATAATTTGAGACTAAATGAGATAACATTCGAATCTGCCTGGAATATAAGAAAATGTCTAGTGGGGCTGGAGGAAGGCTCTGCGGTTAGGAGCACCAGCTGCTCATACAGAGGACTTAGGTTAGATTCCCAGCACCCACACCACAGCTAACTATCTGTAACTCTAGGTCCAATGCCCTCTTCTGACCTCTGTGGGCATTGCACAAACTGGGTGCACTCACATACATGCAAACAGTACACTCATACACACAAAATAATAAATAACATCTAAAAAAGAAAATGTGCAGTGAAATTCAGGCTGTCTAATTAAATAAGAGTAGAATATGAACTATCTGAACCAGCTTATAGATCAGCATTAATAGTAATTCTCAGCTAATATTAAAACAGGAAAGTGGGCGTGTTGATGGGTGCACTGTGGTTTTTCCAGCCCATTCTTCATGACCCCCTCTGCTCTGTGCACAGTGCAGTATTACCCGTGAGTTCCAGGTCCCTGTGTCTCCTGGACTTCTCTGCAAAAAGAGAGAGAGAGACGCGGGCATCCCGCCTGCTGTGTTTAATCAAGCAACAGCGGCCTCCTGCTCGCATGTGCCCAAGCACAGGGAAACAACAAGAAAGCTTCTTGGTGTCTCTTCTCACAGGGCACTAATCCTGTCAAAAGGGCCTCACCCTTATGACCTCTTTTAACCCCAGTTGCTCCCAAGGGCTCCAACCCCAGTACCACCACCTTGGGGGTTAGAACTTAAAGATATTATTTTTGAAAGGACACAAACATTCAGTCCTTAATTCATTTTGCAAATTTGGAAACTGAGGCTAGGAGATGTGTAGGATTTGCCTCAAAGCCCCAGCTAGTGAGTTATAAAATTATGATTCAAACCCAGGCCTAGCTACTTCTAATGGCACGCTAGTAACTCTTCTACCAGATCACTTCCAGAATGTTTGCACAAGAACCAAGTAACCAGATATGTATTTGATTATGTAACTGAGCTAACACAATTTAACAAAATTCCTATGACTTGTAGTAGCTTGCAGGAAATAGTCTATGCTCTCAAAGTCACAAAATGATGGATGGGGTACTTAAAAATACAGAGCAAACGTCTGTGTATCTTTTCACGTTTCCTACCATTAACTCACTTCCTGATTATCTTTACAATGTGCCTTTTGGGTGGAAAGATAGATCTAGGCAGAAACTGAAGGTCAGAGAGAATAGGATAATTACTCCTAGTCACACAACCAAGTGACAGAGGACAGGGGCAATTAAACCCAGAGCAGCTGGCCCTGTCTTGATATTCCCCACAGGGTCAACACACTAGGTAGTGCCACAGTGTTCTGGAGAAGTCGTTCCAGCAACGAAGGCTGCTCTGAATGGAGCTGCCCCTTCTGTTATTTAGACTTCCCACGTGTCATCAGGTTCATTTACAGTTTCTCAGGTAAGAGATCTGAGAGCTTGCTAGTGGCCACGTGGCCTCTTTGAAGTTACCTGCTTCAAGGGAAGCTCTGTTCACCAGAGCAGGGGATTTCCAAGTGATATGGCAGGTCAGAAAGGTTTATACTGGGGACGTCCAAAGCCCTGGCCTGGTGGTAGCTGGCCCCGGAGACAGTTAAATGAACTCATCTGTCTAAAAGTAGCATCTTTTGAAAGCATCTTGTTCTCTTAAAGATAAGTTAAAGACATTCCTCCTTTCTTCCACTCCTATTTAGCTTACCAAACCCTCTTCCTAGACTCTAAGACCTGGAGTGAGCTTAAAAGTCATGTTAAAGAGGATGGGCAAACTTGAAAACTGTAAAGTCTCAAGATCTTATGTCATTTTACACAGCTCATTGGAATATAGAGTATTTGATTAACAAGTGACCTTTTTCTCTATCACTAGGCTGAGTTGGGCATTTTGGGGACAGGCATGGATTAACTGGGGGGAAATCCCATCCTAGATGGTCCCTCAAGAAGTGCAGCATCTAGCATAGTTTAGGAATGTATGTCAGGACCTGTGTATCAGAATTCCCAGGGAGAATGGAGCGAGGTCAACATCCAGGAAAGCTGGAAATTCATGGAGTGTCTCTGGCAATGGACACCAACCCCTGCCCCATATTAAAAGCCAGAGATTTTGAAATATGCATAACTACCAGAAATGAAGTCCTTGTTCGGGGTATATCTAGTTTTGGGCTTTAACCACCCTGTTATAGCAAGTTTCCTGAATGAAGGTCCCAAAGGTCTCTTCATTTAAGAGTAACCAGTGCAGATCTTCTGGATCTGAAGCAGAATGCTGGGCTCCTTTCTCTGGATGACTTAAGTGTCACTCAACTCAAGGAGTCCCTTTCTTGAGGCCACAGTAGGTGACTGGAGGGCAGGGAGTCCAGCCCACTTGCTGAGGGAAGACAGAGCCCAAGGAATCCTTTGGGCTTTGTGGGGGTGAAGGCATGATGGGCCGGAGGGGGCTGCTGGTCCAGTCCTTCCGCCTCCTTGGGACAAGGTGGGGATGGGATTTGAAGGCAGCCTGGGGGAAGAGATAGTAAGGCACAAACCAGACTGGGGACAGTCAAGGTCAGCTACAGAACCTTCATTTTAAGCCTCTTTGGCGATAAGAAAAGCGTGGGGCTAAGAAGCAGGCAGACACTGACAGCACGAGGAGCTGCAGGGTGGGAGCCTGACTCTCCCAGCCTTGTGCCTACCCGCCTCCGCTGGAGACCCCTCTTCCCTGCCCCTTCCAGCAGGAGCCCTCTCCTCTCAGCACTTCTAGCCCTTTGTGCTCAAGGTCTCTTCCTTCTGTCACTTGAGTACTGAAGCTTCCTCAAAACACAGGAGAAACAAATGCAGATGGAGGTGTCTCTGCTCCTGGTTACCGAATGTTTCCTGATTTTCAGTTTCCCTACGAAACAATGAGTGTATGTTATCGGGAAATGGTCCCTGTTGGAATGTCCTCATCTTAGAGGCTTCGTGGATAGATTTTAAAGCAGTCTGCGATCTCTAAGCTCTGAGAGGATTCCTTACCTCTTTCCCTGTGATTGTTTTAAACTCATGCATTGTGGCAGAGTGTTGCATATCTTGTGAGCCTGTGATTTGGAGAGAATATGGCATTCAGCTTGCTCAAAGTCCCCTCCATCGGTTGCCCACTATGAAGAGGTAAAGCCACAGGAGACCCATCTCTGTAAGGAAGTACGTCTGGTCACTAACTTGAGGGAGGCTGGAAGCTGATTCTTTCCTAATTAAGCCTCTGATGCAAACTAGACTTGTGGGAGGCTTTGATGGTGGTGCTAAGCAGAGGATCCAGCCAAGCTGTGCCCACATTCCTGCCTCTTGAAACTCATAAGGTGGTAAATGTGCATTGTCTAAGGGTGTCTCCGGAGTTTACAGAGATCTGTTACACAGAACACGGGCGGCCATGTTCTGACAGAAGGAGATGGAAAAATACAGATAGCAAGAGAAATGATAGATTGTGCTTCATGTATGTTCTCCAGAGTTCGCTAGTAGAATATGCCTCTACCCCTCCATCCAGTCTTTCCAGGCACACTGTTATTGACATCCATCTCTCTGTGCACATTCAGTGAGCATTTTTATTACATGTCCATCACTTAGGGGTTTTACCATGATGCCATTTATACTCCTGGTGGGAGCTTTCCAAAGGCAAATAATTACATGCTGCAGGAGTGCCAGCTGTCTGCAGAGCAGTGTTTACAGTGCCTGCACACATGACACACCCACCCCTGTAGACTGTTCACAATGCAACCTTGTTATTCTATTGTGAACATAGAAAGTAGGTTAACATGTAAAAAGAAGTATCTAATCACTTGCACAATAAGGTTTTCAGCACAAAGAAAAGCACAAGGTTATCCTAGGATTTAGTGTAGGGCCCTGCACTACACTGATGGATGGGGTCAGAGAAGGTGTGGGGCAGGAATGGTGTGTAAGTTGCATCTTGAAGACTAAGGAGGAACTTATCAGAAGGTGGGAGTGAACATCAAGAAATGGGCTTCAGAGCTAGTCTGTCAGAGTAAATGGCATGCTCATCTTATGGTGAGAGAGCCTGGTCCTCTCTAAGGAACTGAACAGAGACCAGTATGCTCTGATCAGCACAGACCATCAGGGCACTAGGACAGAGGATGGCTGTGGGCAGTTCACGCAATATCTGACAAACCTCCTGTCACCTGGTCTTTATTCTGAAGATATTTCCATATGGATTAGGGTGATTTTCTGTCTCTATTAGGTGAGGTTAAAAGTGGAGACGGCCCATAAACATAGGATAGGATCACAGATCCTTGGCAGAGCACAAGAGAAAGAGGGGTGAGCTGAGGTCATTGCTGTGGGAGTTAGGACAGAAGGCTGACTCCTTAGTCAGAAGGCAACACTCAGTTCGAACTGAGCCGTGGGAAGTCACACAGCCCAGGTTCTTGGACCAGCTGGAGAAACAGTAAGAAGTGTAGCTCACCTTCTCTGTAGTGAGACACTGCCACTCAGCCAGGCACGCCCACAGACCCTTTGCCCAGGCTGTCTCCTTTGGAGCTTGCTTTGTGATGAAGAAGAGAGCAGAGCTCTGACGACTTCGCACACTCAGGTGGGGTCTGGTAGGCAGACTCGGTGTTACTTGATCTGGGCCCGGGCCCTCACTGGTGTTATGGCACGGGTATGGTTTGAATGTATCCCGGAAAGGTTCCCGTGTGGGAAGCTGGATCTCCAGGGTGAAACGCCAGAGGTGGTGGGAACTTTCAGAGGGAGAGGACCAGTCCCCAGAAAGGGTTGCCGCAGCACATTGTTCTCATGAGAAGATTTCTGCAAAAGAGCTGGACAGACCCTCACCATTCGAGGCTCCTTGTACATGCTTCCACCAAGATGCAATCTACCAACATGTCATGAAGTCAGAGGGGTCCTTGTCAGAGCGGGCGCAGTGACCTTTTGGCCCTCAGCTTCTGACACCATGAGCTACACATTATACTTTGCTTATGAAGCACTCAGCTTCAGGTATTTTGTTACAGCCATAGGAATAACCATGGTCATGGGAAGAGATGCTCTCACAGGTTCCTGCGGGAAGGGTTATTTGCAGTCATAGACCATCACTATTGCTGTTGGTTGATTTGTGAATAGTCTGAAAGAGCCTGTGACAGGGTGAAGACTCCTCATGAAGGCTGATCTGAGGCTTTTCTCATGAGAGAAGGGCAGCCTGGCATGGTGGAGGGAAGGCAGGGAGCCGGCACCCTGCAGCTCTGGGACCCAACAGCGTGCATCCTTAACGAGTTAGGCTTTCATAACTGCAGACTGTAAAGCCCAGTACCCCAAAGACTCATAGTCTACTGCTGTTTTCTTCTTTATCCAGCTTCCCCAAGCCCCAGAATCACATTATTGACATCGTGAATTCTTTCTTTACAGTGCAACGGTTTTAATTATATTCATTTCCTGTTTTCTCCCCACAGAGAATGAGCCCAAGATGTTTGATGATACCCGTAGGCCTGGGGAGGGGGAAGAACGGAACAAACTCCATAGGCTAAAACCTAGCAGGGGAGAGGCTTGGGGGCAAGGTGAGGGACTAGCCAGGTCACCCTGGGAAGCGGTGTGGGAGGGGAAAGAAGGCAGCCCCTCAGACAACCCTGTCCTGACTACTGCTCACAGGTTGGAATCTAGCAGTCCAGCCATAAATAACTCCCTTTTGGCCTGAGACCACCCACCCTTCTCGGAGTCTGGAGTTTCTCTCCAGTCTTGCATCAACCCAGTTATTTATCTGATTCTTCACTTCCTGGATGGTTTTGGCTGGGTAGAACTTCTTCAAGCATTAGATGTGCCAATCTAATTATAGTTAACAAGACTGCGGGCTGCTGGCGGTTCTTGCAAATGGAATCACCTGAGGAGTAGGACCCGTCTGACTTGGATGACTTCGATGTTGGGCTCACTGACCTCGCACATTCTTTGGGGTGTTCTATGGAAAGTGGATTGTTGAATTAATTTTTAAGATTCAATTTTGGCTGGAGGGTAATTTAACAAAATTAGGGGAAGTTCTTCCAAAGTTCCAAAGGAGCAATCAACAGTCTAGTTTATGGGTCTTGTCTCTCATTAACTGTATGATTATAGCCAAGTTACGCCATCCAGTGAGTCTCAGTTTCCTCTCCCATAAAGTAGAGCTAATAATGGTCACCACATGGAAATGCGAGGAGGATGGACAAGATCATCTGGATTCCAGTGACAAATGACTAAATGTCATTAGCAGTTTAGATCCAGAAAACCAAACTCTGCATGGGGTGTGTGTATGCATGTTTGTGTGTGTGTGTGAAGGGAATAAAGAGCTGGTTTGGACTCTGAGGCACCCCCACAGGCTCATGTTCTGAATGCTTGTCCCCAGCTGGTGCTGCTCTGGGAGATGGCAGTACTCTCAGGAGGTGTGACCTCACTGGCAGAAGTGGGTGGTGATGGGTAACCCTTGCAGCCTTGTGCCCAGCTCCCAGCCCTGATACTTCTCTGCAACCTGGTCTACCATCACATGAACCAACTCTACCATAAGCTCCTGCTGCCCTGGCCTGCCCCTCAGTCCTGCTTGCCCACTGAGGCAGATGGAACCATCTGAATCCAGAACCCATAACACATCTTCCCTTAACATTTTTTCTATGAGTATTGAAGTCACAGTGTAATGACAGTAATCAATACATGAAGTAATAGGCATGCTCCTGAAGTCGATACAAGAAAGCCTGGCATATTTAGTCCAGAATGCCCAGTTCTGTTCTTTACTAGATGTTTGATACTAGATGTTGATTACTTTTATCCTAAGCCTAAGTTTCCTTACATATTAAATGGAAACTAAAATCAGTATCTGCTTTAGATTAGTAGGTTGGTGTGGTATAGCTGCTAGGTATACAACAAACTTTTTTTTTTCTTCACATGTCACCAACAGACTACATTTCTCAGGCCCCAGGAATCTGAGACTCTGTGACTATTTGGTCTAGGGAAAGAGAATAAAAGAGTCGAAGTCTTCCTCTTTAGCGCTCCCCTGCTGGGAGGATGCATGGAATTCAGAAGAGAGCACTAGGATTGTCAGGGAAGGCACAACACTCCACTGTGCGGACTGAGCCTGGATCCTGAATGGCTGAGTGGAGTGTGCCTCTCCCCTCCCCCTCCGTCAACCTGCGTTAATTATGGTTTGAACTACCATGATTCTAGAATTATATGTTAAAGCATCCTGCTCTAACATATTTGTTTTCATGAGCCATATGGTAATTCCTTAGTAAATTTTAGTTCCTATTATTATTACCATTAGTATTTACTCCTTGGAAGAAATAATAATAACAATGCCCAAGTAATTAGTACCAAGTTCATCATACTTAAAGTTAATAGTACACTTTTGTTTTATCTCTATCTAGAAAACTCCCAATCTCTGAATTCTCTAAAAATACAGATTAATCATTTATTCATGCAGTAGGGTAAGACATAAACCCTCACTGGGTGCCCGCAGTTGCTAGTTTTATAAGATGCTGGGGCATACAGAGGTGACAATAACTCTATAAAACCTTAAACCTCACACAGAGGCTGACTTATACCTAACTGCAGATGCTGATATGCAGAACAAACAAGTGCTTGACCTCTCTTTGAGCATCAGAAATTGTGACTTACGACACTTGGACCTTAAGAAACCAGTAATACTGTTTCCAAGATGAGCCAGGTTCCTGGCAAACCTACCTTGAATCCCTATGCTCTGGGAAAATCAGTGAATGTTCACCAAAGGTGCTCATAAGGTGCCGCTCTGCAGCCTCCTGGAGGCTGTTCATCCTCTCCCTTCCTTCCCTTTCAAGGACTGAGCCACGTCGGCCGCCCTCTGGAGTGTGCTCTTACATCCTGTTTTCTCGGGAAAGAAGAGCAAAGGCCTGCAGTAATCTAGGGCTGGTTCTGTTCAGCCTCGCCACCTCCCCTCCCTGGAACTCAACTGTCTTATTTGTAAAATAAGCCAAGTTGGATGGGAACTCAGACCACTGAACACACAGCCTTCCCTTCTGTCATCACAGGCAGACAGCACCAACAGACCGAGGCCCTGGCTGTGCGGACCTGTGTAAGCCTTCGTGAACTTTGTCAACACAGGCTTCCAGACAACGAGAGTTGGCCCAAGAGTTAAATGATCTCCAGACATCTTGGGTAACAACAGTCATCATCTCCCACCCCCGTGAACTTATTTTTAAATCACCTTGAGATATGCACTCTGATAAGCACCATGTGGGTGGGATGGCTTCTGTTTTCTGCCCTCATCCTTACACTCATTTTTCAAGGAGAGCTCAATAAATACTTGAGGGCTGAGGAAGACATCCTGCTGCCGCACCCCAATTTTGATCTCCCCAAGAGGTCTTTTTGCCATCTTGGGTTTCAGACTCATTAGCTCTGCACATGTGACCAGGAACTACATGCACGCACAGTTCTCCCGCAAACCGCTGCTCCCAAGTAGGCTACTCCAGGGATGAGTGTGGAGTCTTCTTGGGGAAGGACAGCTGTCAGGCAAGAGCCTGTCTTGGGATGTCTGCTGGGAAACCAACAGAAGTTCTTTGGACTTATCTGTGGATGACTAGTTGGCTCAAAGGATTCTGAATCCCAACCATGAATTTTTCCTTCTGAACCTATCATTAGGCCTCATTTTGTGCCAAACCAGCTCAGAGGCAAGACTTTGTGCGAGTGCCTGTTCATTCATCATTATTTTTAGGGCAGATCTGTTTCTCATTGACTGTGGCCCACTGGGCCCCTCCTTTTCCTGTCATGCTCAGGTCAGCCCGCTTGGCGGTCCTCCAAGGGCCATGCCTGCCCAGAGGTGCTGTCGCCTGCTGCTCCTGACTGGCGGGTAACCGGTCTGGGCTAGAGCTGCATTTACTCTCTCACAGTGGGCTGCTTTTCCTTGGGCTTGGATGGCTTAGCCAAAATCATTGGATGCTCTGCAGGGTGGGAGCCCAGAGCTGCACAGTTTACATTGGAAATAGTGTACATTGTTCTGGGTTAGGCCGATGCTTTTCCCTTCCGTCTGACGAGGTGGATAATAGGCTATGGCAGAGGGGCGGGAAGGGTCACACACAAGTCAGCTATGTCTGCCTGCTAAGTGAGGGCCTTCCCAGCAACATCGTGCTGAACGGGAGAATAAGAAGGAGCGAATGAGTTCAGCAATGAGACCATAGCTTATCTCCATCATCAGACTGCAAAGGAAAACGAAAGAAAGTGGCATTTAAATCAGGTTGTACACATCTCCCCACGTCCTTCCTCCCCTCCCTCCTCCCTTTCTTTCTCCCCTCATCTGGTAACCAACTGTTTCCTATGCCACAGGTAAGTGAACTTCATGCAGGACTCTTTTGTATGTGTGAGCCTGGCTGAATTCATACAATCTAATGATCTCCAGATCCATCTACACTGTCACAGGTGACAGGATCTCATTCTCTTCACGGCTAAACACCGAGAACAGTGTTCTGCTGTGTACATGCATGGTGTTTTCCTTATTCATGCATTAGTCAGTGGACATTGAGGCTGCTTTCATCTCTTAGGTGCCGGGACCAGGAAACATGCAAAGGCAGGGTCTCTTGGACATGATGATTTAATTTCCTCTACATATATGTTCAGTTGTCGGATTTCTGGATCACTGTACTCTGTTGGCATTACACAATTGTGTACATTAAGTGAAACAGCACACTATCCCATGAATATGTTCAATCTAATGCCTTCATGTTTTAGTTAGAAAATTAATCTAATTTAAATCTTTAAAAATATTATTTTTATTTTTATGTGTAATGCCTGCATGTGTGTAAGTGTCATGCAATGCCCATGGAGGTCAAAAGAGGGTGCTGGAGCCTCTGGAACTGGAGTTATGGGTGGTTGTTAGCCTCTGTGTGGATTCTGGGATCTGAACCTGGGTGCTCTGCAAGAGTAGCCAGTGCTCTTAACCACTGAGCCACTTTTCCAGCCCCTCTAATTTAAAGTTTCTTTTAAGATAGTAATAGATTCAAGAGAGTGGGAAAGAAGGTAAAAGAAGGTAATCATTGATCAGTCCTTTCTGGACTGATCCACCATATAGCTTGGGGTCCTATGGCATCTTTTCTACACAGCACATTATTCACTCCCACTGTACATGGGCACATGGCCTCCATGCTGCTCCAGGCTGGCTTTGTCCTCGGAGAGCCACTGCTTCCATCAGACTCCCGCTCTCTGAAGGTCCTTTGCAGCAGTCTGCAGCCCCTGATGTGCCTCTCTCAGGATCCCAGACATTGCACCCCTGCAGCTGTGGCTTCTCCATCTTGCATCATCCACTGCAAGGCTGCTGATTGCCTTGGGGATCTAAGACCCATGTGTTCCGCGAACCTGAGGATTGTGGTGGGTCCCCGAGGAGCGGGGCGAGGAGCTGAGCAGTCACACACTGCAGGGCTCTCCCCGCCTCTGCCTGCGCTCTCCTGTCTCCTTCCTGCTTCTCCTTCTGTGTGCAGCTGTTTTAATTCTCTCTTTCTACCCTCGCAGTATCCGATGTGGCATTTCCCAGGTTTGTCTCTAGAAAATACGTGTTCATGTTTGGATGACACTATACATGTTAAAGACATCTTCATACATCTTATTCTACACAAATCTTCCTTCTACAAAGAAATCCTCTGAAACGCATGTTGAATTCAAGCAGCGCCTGGTAGCACCAGGCCAGTACCAGGTGGCTTTTCATATCCAGGGTCATTCTACATCTCAGAACAGTCAGGAACTTTTGCAGGACAAGGCGGAAAGAGGAAGCTAGGTCTCTGAGGGTACTAGAGTTCCTGTAAAATGACCTGGGGGTGGGGGGGAGCTGGGAGCCATGCAAATCTGATGGGAAATGTCTTTGTTCAAGTCACCCACACCTTTTCTTTCTCTGGCCCAGGTATTTGCTATCTGTGTCTGTGATGGTTCAGGCAACGGTGCGCCCCCCCCCCCGCCTCCCCCGGCCCCCCGCCGTACCCCCCACCACCCGCTGGCCCTGCAGCAGGTCAGCCTCCTGTTTTTCACTGACACCCTCAGGCAGACTAAGGCCATATGTTTTTCTGCTCACACATATGACTGAAGTTGTTCATCCTCATTCCGGAACAACACCCCAGACGAACCCTTCATCTTCTGAGTGCTCCACAGGCAGAGGCTGGATGTGGTGGCGACCCTGCTAATCGGCCGCTTTTCTGTCTGTTTTCCACACATGGCTCCCAGAACACCATGCCTCTCATTTTCCTTCCACACCATTGGCTGCTCCTTCTCAGGCTCCTTTGAAGGTTTCTTCTCTTCTTATAGAGAACTCCAAGCTCAGCTCTTTGTTTCCTTTTCTGTCCTAACTATGCCCAGTCCCTTGGTGAACCTGGTTACACCCATGCCTCTGAGCACCACCTGCATGCCAACAACTCCATTTTTATCCCTCCATGCTAAATTCATGTTAGTGTGTCTAACTGTGGTGTCAGCATTGCTGCTTTGATGTTTGATGGCTGTATCAAGCTTCATCATGGCCCAAAGAAGCTTTAATCTCTCCTTACAAACCTCCATGTTACTAGTTCCATTATCCAGCTGCTCAGAGCATCCCGGGCACCTTTCCCAGGTTCATGTGCAATCCTTGGTTCAGTTTAAGCTCAAGCGGAAGCCGCAGGCTCTGGAGTGCACGCAGGCAGGCCTTTGTGGTGCGGTCCCTGCGGCCTCGCTCCTTGCTTCCTGCAGCACCCATCCTGACTCACCTGTGACAGCTGCCTGCTGTCCAAGTGCTAGTCTTGGCAGTGCCCCCTCCTCTCTCCAGAGTATCTTGACCAAGTGTAGCAGATGGTAAATCACACAGCTGCTTCATCTATAGAGAACTCTTGATTGAGAGCAGAGAGTCTGCCAAGTGGTCCTGTATCCAGAAGGGCAGCTCACGAGAGCTGATGCTTCTCCCAGAGAGGGTTCAGAACTCTCAGAAAGAGATGGAACCTTGCTCGATGAGGTCCAGAGAAAGTTAGCAGAGGTGCTGCCTCAGAGCATGGAGGGGACGATACAGTCTATCCATGCTTGGTGTTGTCTTGAGGGACTCTGGGCCTGTCAAGAAAGGGTGGAGTGAAAGGAGGGCAAGCACAGTGTGTCAGCCCACAGTGTATGCTTCCAAGTAGAGTCAGATTAACTCACGGAACTGGGTGCTTTCCAAACCGCTCGTAAATGTCATAGAACGCAGCATAACACCATGGCTGTGTTCTTTCGTTTTTCTTCTTTTCCATTTTCCTTTTGATTCTTTTTAAAAAGAAGCTTTCAAGTCAAAGCCGGACTGAGAATGCGACAATACCTCCTCTCTGAAGAGTTCTTTATAATACAGAAAACGTCTTTTGCACCTGTTCTCTCAATGGGTCTGACACCAATTTTATGAAGTCGGCAAGTCTGTTATTAACCACTCTGTTGTAAAGGCAAAGGCACTAGGGTTCTATGAGGCTAAGTGATCTGCTCAGATTCACCTGGATTATAATAATAAGTATCATTACAGTGTGTTTATTGTTTTATATACATTGCATCACATGATGCTTGCAGCCTCCTGGGGCAGACACTCGTCCCTGGAACTGAGATTCTCAGGGAGATGTTTACACAGTCAAGCCACCCATCTGGGTAGTGATAGAGCTAGGACAAGAAAACAGTCCAACCTGAATTGAAATTTTATGTCCTTTCTTATACCGCAGGGAAGATCTATATGTCTACATCATTTTTTTAAATGAGTGGAATTGTTTCACCGGAAAAAGGAGATGGGGGGGCGGGGCAAAGAGTGGCAGATTAGAAGAATTCCCGGAGGTAGGGTTGGAAAAAAGAAGGGAGGGGTCTGAGACGTTCAGGAGGATGTGGCTGAAGCTGTTGAAAGTTGTTAGTGGCGGCCTTGTGAACCAGGCAGTACCATGTCTCCTGGACAGGGCCAGCCCCTCTTGCTGCCCAGAATCCACCAGACGCTCAACAAACATTTGATACATACATGGAAGGAGGAATGAGTTTTAAATTCACAAACAGAAAAAACGATTTCAAAACCTATTGAGATAAAAGTAATTTTTAAAAAAAAGAAATTTTTTAACTTAAAAAATTTATTATTATGGTATATGTGCATGATGTGTGTATGGGAGTATACAATGACTCATGCAGAGGTCAGAGGCCAACTTTGTGGAGTCAGTTCTCTCCTTCCACCTTTACATTTGTTCCTGAGATGGAACCCAGGTTTCCTGGATTGTGCAGCAGGAGCTGTTACCTGCCGACCCCAAATACTCATTTCTTAATGACTCCTCTCCACCTGGTTACGTACTAGTTCTCCACATGCCAGGAGTTCGGCCAGAAGCACTGGGCCTTCTCCCAGTTTAACCATCTCACCTCTTTCCTGTAGGCTTCAAATAAAAATGAGTTTGTGACTTTTTAAGATTTTTATCTTAGTGTAGGAAGCCCTGGGCCTCGCAGTTCTGCCTGCGCACAGAGCATTGTGCTCTGCGCATAATCACCCTCACCAGTGGCCTGCCCACTTCCTCCTCCCCTGCCTCTCACTGGCCCCTGCTCAGTGTCAACCATCTCTTTCAATTTCTTACCAACATTTTTGGCACAGGCTTTATTTCTGGGCACTGCTGTTCTTATTGAAAGCTCTGTCTACTTTCAAACTTCAGCTGGAAGCTTTTTCTCTACTCTCTCCAGGGTATGCTGCTTGGGGCAGAGGCAGGTGAACTGCCGTGGCCAGAAATGAGATACTGTCTCACCTCCTTTTCCTTGGGCACTAGCCCTTCTGGTGGGAATCAGGGTAGGAGACAAGGTTTCGAAACGAGGGTGCAATCTTGATGTCCGGGTGTTCCGGGCTCCTTGGTGATATGACTGAATTCTGCCTTCTGGAACCTGTATTGCAGGTTAGCAGTGTTCTCCTGAGGGTGGATCGGGCAGTGTGAGTATTTCAGCTTTTCCCTATCAGGGAGCCTGCAGGGAGGGAGCCTGCAGGGAGGGAGCCATGCTTGCGGTCCGCCCACAGCCCATCACAGCACAGTCCTAATCCGTCACCATGTAAGACTTTGCCTCTTTGGGCTACTGTATACGTCCTTCCTTCTCCTTCCGTGAGCACGAGGACACCGCAGAACACATGCCTGTGGGGGTAGATGATGACTTGGTATAGTAGGCTCTTCTGTTCCACCGTGTGAGTCCTGGGGATGAAATTCAGTCATCAGGCTTGATGGCAAGTGCCTTAACCCACTGCTCTTAATCTATTAATTCATTCTTAAATTCTCAGTTACCTTTGTTACTGGCATCTGTCCATTCTGTACAGTAATGGGCTTCAGTTACCTTTGTTACTGGCATCTGTCCATTCTGTACAGTAATGGGCTTCACAGAGACAGTGTTACCGAGGTGTAGCATGCACCCTGATCACATTCATCCTCCTGTACACTCTCTTTTTTCCTGCCTCTCTCCTGCTAATCTCCTTCCTGTCCCCAGACAGTACTTCTACTTTTGCATCATATATGTGTATTCTGTGCACATATGTGATCTAGGTGTAACATATGTAAATGGAGCTCCTGTAAGTGCACTGTTAAATGTGCGTCTGAAAGTAATGTGTCTGTGGAGCTGCCACCAAAACCGACATTCAGAACTTTTCTGTTGCTTTGCAAATTTCCTTGTCCTCCATGTCAGTCTCTTTTTAGTTACCTGGCCCTCCATGGCCTCGAATTCCCCCGGGATAGTGAACACCCCAGAGCATTTTTAATAGACTTCTGATTTCAGTACACAATATTTTTGTTCTGTAGAAGATGAAAATGTCAGTCTCTTTTTAGTTACCTGGCCCTCCATGGCCTCGAATTCCCCCGGGATAGTGAACACCCCAGAGCATTTTTAATAGACTTCTGATTTCAGTACACAATATTTTTGTTCTGTAGAAGATGAAAATGAGGGTCATATCAATTGCATCTCTAAGAAAGAGAGAAAAAACACAGGAGCTCGACAAGGGACTAAAATAAGACTACGTTGGAAAGGGCTGGGGGCTAAGGTGGGCTGATCTTCCTGCAGCAGGCAGAGCCTGCCTCATTCCTGTCCTCACAGGCCCTGAAAAGCAAATGGTTCAGTTCTTGAAATGAAAAATACTGCCTATGTCTGGTTAAAGTTCCAGTTTTTATAAAACAATGTTGTGTGGACAGATACTTCCACTCTCTGTGTGTGTGTGTATGTGTGTGTGCTGTATGTCTTTGTGTGTCTATGCATATCTCTGTGTGTGTCTTTGTGTGCATGTCCCTGTGTGTGTGTCTGTCTGTGTGTGTGCATGTCTCTGTGTATCTTTGTGTGTATGCATGCATGTCCATGTGTCTGTGTATGTGCATGGCTCTGTGTATCATTGTGTGTATGTGCATGTCTATGTGTCTGTGTCTGTGTATGTGAGAAGCAGGGCTGAGGAAGGGAAGGCAGGGAGAAGGAGTCGATGGGTGATTGCGTACAGGTGAGTTTGGCAAATGTGCCTCACGCAGAAATCTCTCACTGGCCCCTGATCGGCCTATTTTTTTTTTTTAACATTGGTACATTTATTCCATAAAAAATTAATTTTCTGAAGACAAAAAGTAGGAATCAGAAATCTGAATCCCTGCACCTGCTTGCTCGTGAGAGTCTCTTGGTTCTGTCTTCTCCTTCCTCGGCCCTGCTATTCAAGGTTAATAGACATGCGTAACAGCGTGGTTATCCTAGGGCTGCAAATGCTTTGAGAAAGGAAGAGACATTTTATGGCTGGTCTTGTTTTCATGGCTGCAACCTGATCTTTCTCTTGATCTACATTTTTGGGGGGGATTGGAGAAAAGCCCAAATGTTTCTCATTTAAATAAAGAGCAAATGTGCCTGAAAATACGGAAGAGATATATAGAAATATCTTGTCCTGAAGGACATTTATTTTATCCCTTGTCAAAGCAAAGAGGGAAAGGAAGGGAAATGTAATCACCAGGGAGGGACATTGAAAGGAAGCTGCTCTTTGATTGTAACACTGTGGGTGGGAACTAAGTAACTTCTCTTTAATCTCTAGTGCTTAATAAGCATAGAAAACCAGGGAATTTTAAAGTATTTAAATAAAATATTTATACACACAAAAGAATTTTATAGCATGCAACTAAAGTATCAAAAAAAGACAAAAGTGAAAAGACAAAAGCAACGCTTGGCAGTTACGAGTGTGTCCTGCCCTTGCGGAGCTGAGTTTAGTTCCCAGCGCCCAGTAGGGCAGCTGTAACTCCAGCTCCAGGGGCTCTAGCACACGCACGCACGCACACAAATTGCACACATTCACACTTGCACGGTTTTAGTTTGCTCTTCTGTTGTGATAAAACACTGACCCAAAGCACCTTACAGAGAAGAGATTTGTTTCATTTCACAAGTCACAGTCCATCATCAAGGGACGCCAAGGAAGAAACTCAGACCCTACCCTGAAGATCATAGCTTCCTAATCCCATAGCCAAGTCTCATTCTAATTGCTGAACTCAGGGTCCCATTCCATAGGGAAATCAGCCATGACTGCACAGAGGTTTCTATGCCCACGGAGAGTGGGCGGTTTTATGATGCAGAGGCTCATTCAGTGTGCTCCGAAGCCGGTTCACAACCCCCAGGATGCTCCGCAGTGTCACTAGTTTCATTGCTGTTTGGTTTTTGTTTTTTAGAGGCAGGATCTTACTCAATAGCCCAAGCCACCTGGAATTCACTGTGTAGCCCAGGCTGGCCTCAAATACATTACAATTCTCCCATCTTGGCCTCCTGAGTAACTGGATGTATAAGCATGTGCCAACACATCTGACTGGTAGTTATCTCTTTTAGAGATTCTAGTTGGCATAGCACCAACTAGAAAATGCCCGTCTCCGGCTCCCTATGCTAACTTGTCCATTGTTAGTACCTGATTCATTCGTTATCATATTGGACAGGTTGATTTAGAGACCCAAACAAGACCACTTTCCTCTCTGTGTGAGGGTCTGTGGCTGTACAGAGTACATTATAGATTTATTAAGTTAGTTAGCAGTTATTCAGCTGAGCTCATACCTGAGCCAGCTAAGTTTAAATCATGCTCTGGAATTGACATTTGTCAATCATCACATTGCTATGTGTCAATAATGAGCTAAACTCATCCAGAAACAGGGTCTATGTGGGTAAGGAATGTTTTAAACCAGAGTATATAAGTCTTGAGTGTTTTTACTGAGAGTAAAATGTTTGGTAGGTTGACCCCGATGTGGGGCAGATGACAGACACCCAGACACATACTGGAAGCCAAGGAGAAGGACCTGGAGCATCACCTGGAAGATGTCTGTCTGTCCAGACTGGACTTTGATTACTATTCCTAGAATTTTAACCTTTATCTTAATTATAATTTCCCTTGCTTGACTTTTTGAGACATTAAACATCAGGAAATTGTATTTTATGCTGTTTGTACTATTTATATTGTATTTTAAAAATTATTTTCTTTCCTTAAAAATCGTTTGGCAAGAAAACAAGAAAAGGACTTTCCCCCTCAGGTTTGTTCAGTATCTTCTTGGGACCCAGATATAAGGAGGTATGTTGTTAGGTGTTTTCTGTTTAAATCTGCATGGATTTTGTTTAAGGGCGTACTCTCCCTCCTGGAACTGCCACTGGAATGGAGGGGAGCCCACAGGCACAGAAGCTCACAGGCCCTGTTCGTGGCTCCTCACATGGTTGCCAGCTCTTTTTCTCAGGGTCTTGATCTGTGTAGGCCGCAGCAACACAACCTCCTGAACAGATGAAGAAATGGGAATGGCTTTCCTTTCCTTTTGCTCTTTACTTGTGTATTTATATGGGACAAGCTCTCATTCTGTAGCCCAGGCTACATACAACAGTACAACCTTAAAAGTCCCACGTTCCTTAAAAAAATCCAAACACTTCAAAGTTCACAGTCTCTTTTAAAAGTCTCCTGTAAAATCCAAAGAAGTATCATCTGATTTCAAATGGAAGAATCAGCACACCTAAGCAAAATGTAAGTCCAGCAAATAGCTCAAGGCTGGACATCTGGGATTCACTCACCATCTTCAGGACTCCAAAGGGTTTCAGCAGCTCCACTTCTCTGACTCTGCCGTCCACAGCACACACAACTCATCTTGCGAGCCATTCCACATCTGCTGCTAGGCTTGGTGGTCGTCCCATGGTCCTGGGGTCTCCAAAAACCTGGGGGCTCCACTGAAACTGAGGCTGCGCCTTCACCAATGGGCTCTACTGGTGCAAAACCTCAGACTCTCCCCATGACCCCTGCCATTCTGCGGTCTTCACTGCAACTGAGGCTGCACGTTCACCAGTAGCCTCTCCCAGCTCTCACAGTGCCAAGCCTCAGTTGTTTTGTGGCCCCCTCATGCTTTCAACACCAGAATCATGCAGGAGACTCCTAAACATACCAAGTCCTGCTTCCAGCTTGAGATGGAGGTCTTGGGCCCCCTCTGGACCACAGCTTCTGTGTGCTGACTCTGAGGAAATACTTCCCAGAAGATTTCACCTTGATGATGCTGGTCTCTTGTTATGTACAGCTGATTTTTCAGGCCCAGCTAACCAGCATCAATTGTCCCAGGAAAACAAATGTTTTATTTTGGGTTCTGGTCTCAATCACAGATGATTCTTCAGCCCCAGTTGCTCAGAAACCACAGATTCTCAATTTAAAATATCATACAAATAGCCCTGATAGTCTCTGCTTCCCTTTGAAGCTTCACAAGCCGGGCCTCCATTGTCTATAACTTTTTTAGCAGAACTATTCTAAGCTCCACAGTAACAAACTCTAAGCGCTCAATGAGTTTTCTAGCCCAAATCCTCAGTCCTCCCCAAAACACCAAGATCAGGTCTGTCACAGAAAAACCCCACTTCTGGTACCAGTTTCTCTTCTAGTTATTTTCAATTGCTGTGACAAAATGCCTGATCAAAACCAACTTGAGGAAGAAAGGGTTTATTCTGCTCACGTCTCCTAGGTTACACAGTTCATCACTTAGCGAGTCCAAGTTGGAACTTGGCAGGAACCTGGAGGCAGGAGCTGAAGCACAGGCCACGGAGGAACTCTGCTACTGGCTTGCTCCCCTGGCCCATGCTCAGCCTGCTTACTTATATAATACAGAACAACCTACCCAGGAATGGCACCACCCACAGTGGGCTGAGCTCTCCCTCATCACTCGAGAATCAAGAAAATATTCCACAGACATGGCCGCACGCCAGTCCAATGAAGGCAGTTCTGCAGTTGAGGTTCTCTCAGACCAGGTGTGTCAAGTTGGCAACTAATGTGATCAGCATGCACGGTAAAAGCGAAACCAAATATGAATGCCTAGCTGAGAGTTTATTCGGTTCTCTCTGATTGGGTTCATAACAGCAAAACGACTGGTTGAAATTCAGCTTCACAGTTAAGGCAGACAGCCACTGGATGCCATGCCTGTGCCCAAAGGCTCTTGTAAGAAGCAGTCTACTTTTCAGAGACGACACCTCATTCACAGTGGTTGAGGAGCCAGATACCAACCACATCTTTCTTTAAGAGAAGGCCAGGATAGCTCACGCCTGTCCTGCCCTCTGCCGCTGTAGAGTTAACGCAGCATGGAGTCAGGCTTGCATCCCCCGTTATAGAGACTGTGGGTCTAAGGAACAATTCAAAAAACATCATATTTCATGGACTTCTCCAAAGCTCTCAGAAATGTTAAGCTTTGACTTACTTCTTTACAAAATCCAGAACGAAACACTGGGTTGCTGAGTGTCTGGAGTTTGTGACGATTGCCGAAGGAGACAGGCCCCTGGACTCTTCCTGAGACAGCCTGAAGCAAAACCTGAGTTCATTCACTCCTAAGATGACGAGTGAAGTCTAAGTTGCTTGCCTTGCAGAAGGGCGCTTTAAAAGTCATTCCTGGAGGAGAAATGGAAGCCAATTACCAAAGAATGCTAGGGATAATTAAGGCAATGTCATGATTCACCAAGAAAAGGCTGGGTTAGGAACAATGGGCCCAACAGTACAGTGTATAAACTTCCCGGAGCAGAGCCGAATGGTCCGTTTTCTGTTAATTGCCTGTTTGGTGACATGCTGGGTGAAAGTTATTTTTTTCAAAGAAACAAAAGAAGTGCATTCTCAAATTTTAGCCTCGGTAAATTTTGCACACAGCTAATTTCATGACCTTGCTGTGTCTTTGTCTAATGCAGCATTTATGAGAGAAAACTGTAGTTTCATTTTATATTTTTGTATGATAATTATGAAATACAACCCTGTATGGAACTTCCATAACTTAAAACTGTCTTCCATTAGACAGACCAAGTTGAAGTGTAATTTAGCACACAGACCATGTCCATCCATTCGTGGAAAGAGCTCCCATCTTTGACCCTCTCTGTTCTAAATCAAACCCAAAATAGAATCTATTTTGTCTGGATTAATCTATTTGGGGGTATGGACTGGGTTTACGTGCAGCTGCTGAGGCAGACAGCCTCAAGTGGAATCTGATCACCTTGGCCACCTTCTCAAACCATCCTAACCCCAGAGTCTAAATGCAGATGAACGATCCAGTGGCTGCAGGATGAGCTCACTCTCCAATCAGCAAGCATCTGACACCTCACCACCAGCCGGCGGGTGAGGAAAGGCTACACTTACATCATGTTTCCCACATCTTCTAGCTCTGGGCTCTCCCCTGTTCACGTGGGCCTTTG
The DNA here is from genome assembly GCA_035773235.1 of Eospalax fontanierii. Lineage (NCBI taxonomy): Eukaryota > Metazoa > Chordata > Mammalia > Rodentia > Spalacidae > Eospalax > Eospalax fontanierii. Next base: position 3,518,651 of record CM069539.1, read on the forward strand.
GCGCATTTCATAGGAATCCAGTCTCAGTATTTCTAAGGATTTTGAGGGGAAGTTCATGGATAGCTGAGAAGTCCCCCTGGTTACCACAAGCTTGTAAGGCCAAGGAAGCACACTTCCGCTCCAAGAACTATCAGGGAAGTGAGGGGGAGTCGGCCTCAAGGTGACGCAGAGTGCTCTGTGACACCACAGCTCCGCCGTCCCTCTTCGGCTGTCTGTGCTGTCTCCCCTGCTTGCTGATTTCCTGGGCACTCTTTCTCCCAAGGCTCACAGTCCATGTCACTGCCCACCTCCTCTGACCATTTACTTCTGGGCTACCACCATCTGTGAAGGAATACAATTCCCTCTCTCAGGACACAATGCTAGAGCAGAGAGGAGCAGGCCCCAGGAATCTCTCTTCTATGAACACGTCTTCACAGCAGTTTCCTATGTTATCCAAACCATTGTCCCCAACATTCATAAACTCTTGAGTGTCCAGAGGTTCAAAGAACAGGCTGTCCCGAGCTTGCTTACTAATTTTCAAAGTGAATGACTCTCTAGCAAAGGTGGAGTGGGGGCCAAACTGGCACTTGTGGCCAGTGTGTGCCTTCGCACTAGCTCCTTCCAGAACTGAAGGTGAGGAGCCTACACTTTACAGGCAGCCTGACCTATCTAGCCCGTACTGGAGAGTCAGGAGAGCAAGTGGCTGAGGAGGACAAGAGTGGATGGGAGTGTCCGGAGGCTCCATGTTTGAGCTCTGAGTTGTGACAATAGTCTCATCCGTTCGCTTTATGAACACAGTGAGGATGCTGTGGCGTTTATGTCCCAGAGAGAGAAGAAGTAAGCCATGAGATACATATTCAGGTAGGTTGTAATTGTTTACATATATGAGAGTTTTGCCTGCACAGAAGTGCACCACCTGCATACAGTAGCAGCAGAGGCCAGAAGAGTGTGTCACATTCCCTGATACTGGAGTTACAGATGGTTGTTACCTACCGTGTGGGTGCTGGAAACCCAACCTGAGTCCTCTGCAGGAGCAGTCTGTGCTCCCAAACCCAGAGCCATCTTTCCAGTCCAAGGGTGACATTTTTGAACCATTCATTCCATCACTCACTGTTTAATAAATATTTACTAAGTGCTTCCATGTGTGATGCATATCTGTGTATGGACAGATAGATGGATGGACAAGGGGTGGACAGATGACACAGACACAGGCATGTGATGGTTAATAGCATCAGCCTGAGAGGATTCAGAGACACCTAGGAGACAAAGCTCTAGGCTTGTCTGGCAGGGTGCTGCCGGCTGCCTTTTTGGGGATCAGAAGACCCACTGTAAATGTGAGCAGCAGCATCCGGTGGGCTAGGTCACGGACTAAGTAAAGGAGAAGGTGTGCTGAGCCCCCGCGTTCACCTCTCTCTGCTTCCTGGCAGTGGAGGCCTCACATCCTTGGCCATGCCTTCTGTACCATATTGGATCGTACCTTGTGACTGTGAGCCAAAATATGCTCTTCCTTCCTCTGGTTTTGTCGTCACCATAAGGAGCAAAGCAATAAATAAGGGCCTTGGACTGAGTGTCCTCATTCAGATGTTGAGACCGAGTCTTCGACTGGCGGATTTTGGAGATGGGCCTTGGGGAGCTGTCTAGGTCTCTACGGTAGAGTCCTCAGGAAAATCCCAATCCCCTTTCTGCCATGTACATGCACTGAAGAAAGATGACCATCTGTGAACCAGTGAGCGGATCCTCACCCAATGCCTGGACTTCCAGCCTTCAGAACTGAGACTCACTCTGTTTGCTCCTTCTCTGATGCACTTATGGACTGACCCCAGGACCTCATCTGCTAGATGTCCCCACCACGGAGCTGTGTCTCCAGTCTTTATTTATTTATTTTACTCTTGAGACATCATCTTATTAAGTTTCCCAGGCAGGCCTTTAACTTGCTGTCCCCCTGCCTCAGCCTCCTGAGTAGCTGAGATGATAGGACGGCATCACCACATGTGTTTTTATGAGCCATCATTATATGGCATTTTTGTTGTAGCTGACCAAACAGAAAAACATGGATGGACAGAGCATACAAAAAACATTTCTTTCTTTCTATGAAGAGAAGAAATTAGCTGGCAACAGGCCAAGACAATGCAGGCTTTTCTGTGTTTATGAAGAAAATGGATGGGAGCCAGGAGTCAGAGTCAGGGAAGACCTCTGAGGAACTGCCTTGCCTCCACACACAGTGTCATGATGCACCAGGCATTTAGAACTGTTTACAAAATTCTTATGGAAATCTCAGAAAGTAAGTACTATTAATACTTACTAATATATTCTTATTCAATATCAGTGCCTAGTTAAGACTCAATATAATAAATACTTAATAGTAACAGTTTCACAGCTATGACTCAATAGAAAATCTACAGACATTAATCAGTAAGCTCAGCGTCACACAGCCTGTAAGTGGCGAGCCCTGGATTGGATCTGGGATCATGCTGAGAAGGAAGGAGTGACAGCCACGCCAGGACAGTGGGTGTGATGGTCCAGTCTGTGATAGGGTGGCCATTTGAAGAGACAGAAGCCGGCGAGCAGGGGTAGTTGGAGGGTAGACGGGCCACATCATGGAGACACTTTTCTGCTCCTCAGAGTTACAACATGATTTATGTAGAACAGAATTCACTTTTGTTTGTTCTTTGAGACAGGGTCACCCTGTAGCTCTGACTGGTCTGGAACTTGCTATTTAGATCAGTCTGGCCTCTAACTCCCAGAGATGCACCTGCCTCGGCCTCCTGAACGTTGGGAGTAAAGGTGTGTGCTCCTGTCCATGGCCCAGAGTACACTGTTTTAAGTGGAAAGCTTTGTGGGTTTTGATATATGCATAGTCGTGCTCAATCGTGACATGGAAAAGTTTGAGAACTGAAATTTGACAACCCTTTGGCATCCACTGTACTTTAATCTTTACCAGAATGCTGTAAAAGTGAGATTTCTTCTCTATGTGCCCCTTAGGGATCTGACTCCTTTCACTGAATGCAAATCATTTAGACCCAGGTAGTGCATATCAGCAGTTCATTGTTTTTTACTGCTGTATAATATTCCACAGTGTAAATGCATCATAGTTTACTTATCCACACAGCAGGTGAAGTGCATTTGAGGAAATTATGAGTAAACCATGGTGACCTAAATATTTATGTTCAGTTTACTGATGACTATGAAATTCATTTCACTTGGATAGGACCTCAGAGCAGGACCACTGGCTCATGTGGTAAGTGCATATAGTCAGCTTTGCAGAAGCCTTTCAAATGTTTTCCATGATGGTTGTGCCTGTTTGCATTTTAATCAATACATGAAATCTCAAGTTGCTTCAAATCTTTACCGAGGCTAATTACTGTTGGATTTGTTCCTTCATTTTCAAAATGGTTAGCTATTCTAGTAGGTAGAAAACTATCCATGTTCTTTCCCCATAGCTGATCATTGCAAACGCATTCCTAGTGCTGATCTGATAGCATCCTTCAGGCACTCTGTGGCCTTTCTGCCTGTGTCTACATCTATTGTTGGGGTCCCTCTGCTCAGGGCCAGCCAGAGCAGGATGCAGGGTCTCTCCTTTTGTCCAAGTGGGATGCAGGTCTCCACAGCGAGGGGTTGAGAGGTGCAGAGTCAACACACAGACCCTGGGAGCTGGACGGACGCATGCAGAGGGTGAGCTGCAGCAAACTCGTTTATTCAAGGAAGTGCAAAGGGTTTTATGAGTTTGGTTAGACAATCGTCCTATGGGGTGGTTCCCAACTGCAGCCAAAAGAAATCTGTGTCTGGGCAGATCATCTCAGTGTAGTTTCTCTCCAGATGCTGGGCAGAAGCTAGTGTCATGTCTGGCCAGAGCAGAGTGCCACAACCACAGGAGCCACTCCCTATTCCTCATGGCAGGTGGCCTGGTGAAGGCCCATCCTGCATTACACCATACATGTTCTCCTTTTTGCTTTTATTAATTGAGCAACCCTAGGAGGCATGATTCTTTGCTAAGCCATTGTTGACCCCAGTCCTGTAGGGGTCACCTCAGGTAACAGTGCCTGTCTTAGGTTGCCCCGTTCATTGGGGTCTTACCTGTCATTGACTACCCACCATCCTGGTGAAAGAACCCAAGGGGCAATGCTTATTGCTTAGGAGGGTTATCAAGATTGGCATGGGAGGTTCATGCAGGAAGGCTCCTGTGGGGTGCATGAAGGTCCTTGTTGAAGAATGCTTTTGTGCCCTGTAGAAGACTCAGGAAGAAGTGAGAATAGTTAAGTATTACGAAGAAGGTGGCATTATTAAGTGGCCAGTTAAACAGGATTGTCCTGTATTGCTGATATCCAGGTTTGAAGGGAATATTTGGTATTTGGGGGGAGTTCTGAGGCCTGGATGGAGGCCTTGAGAATTTGAAGCATCAATCAATGTCTAAGAAGCTCTGCTTTGATGCAGTGCTTTCCAAAGGCAATGAAAAGTCAGCAGCACTATCAAGAAGTCCACAGCAAAAAAAAAAAGATTACCAAATTGAGGGACAAAAAAAGTGGCTGAGATCCTATTTTGTCTTGGCAGATGGCACTGGAGTCCCTTGTGTTAAAGGGGCCAGTTGTGCCTGCATTGTTCAGGCAGCAAAGTTGGAAGAATTAGTCTTTTTCAAAGCTATGCATTGGGGGAAGGTCTGCCAAGGGAAAAGCAGAAGGAAACATTGAGAAGCCAGGTGCCATTATTTTCTTGTACTGAAGGGATAGCCATGGAGGGCAACCCTGTGGCAGGGTTGGATGAATACATAGCTGGGAAATGGGGCTATCCTGAGACACAGGCATGGGGTGGCTGGATAGGTGTAAGGCCTCTAGGGTTAATTCCCTACGGCTGCAGTGGGCCCAAGGGGGCCTGCAGTGTGCATCTCTTGCTGCCCAGGCTCCAGAGAGCCACACTGGCTGAGCTGCGTGAGCCGGCAGCATCTGTAAAAGCTGAGGCTGCTGGTGGAATAGGCTGGCTGGAGGGTGTGGTCAGGGTGGAACAAGACGGACCCCATGGACACTATGCTGTGACGAGTAGGAAGGATGCCATGGTGAGCCTTGAAGCCAAGGGCACAGGTCTGGGCCGTAGTAGCAAATATTCAAACGCCACATCCACAGAAAAGCCCAGAGCCGGGGCGGGAGAAGCAGTTGAAGCTCCATCCGAGGACTAAGAAAAGCCTGAGCCTTTACTGGCTGCACCAGCTCTTCAGCCCACGTTGGGGGAGGGGTGGGTGTTGTTTTATCATTTTGTTTCAGTTTCAAGCCACGCTGCAGGAGAAGAGCCTTAAGAGTCTACAATTGTGGTGCTTTGTGGTGGGAGAGGAGATTGCTCATTATGGTGGGGTGACGGCCAATGAAATGAAAACTCAAAGCTGCAATGATCACTACATAAACCAAGATGCCTAATATTGGGGCCACCTGAGACATACAGACAGAATGTTGAGGACCCAAAGATCTCATGCTCATTGGGGGGCTATCATGGGTCATTACACCACTGTTGTTTGCCCACACAGTGTCTCTGGAAAGGCTTGACCGACAGCCTTGCATTGGTTCTGAAATCGGTGGGGGGGTCTCGGGCCTGCGTGATTTTTTCCGGGATGAACCAAGAAGGGAGGGGCCAGTATGGGCTTCAGGACCATGTGGTGAGGTGTCCTTTCCTATGGGGTAGGGAGACAAACATGGGAAAGGGAAGAAGGAGTGGGTCACTCACTCATCCTCTGGTGACCATCAGCACACAGAACACAGGGGGCCTACTCACCGACAACCAGGGTGGGGTGTCTTGCCAATGCAGGGGATGGGGGAGTCCCTGATCGGGTGCCGAATGTTGGAGTCCCTCTGCTCGGGCTGGCCTGAGCGGGACACAGGGTCTCCTCCGTGAGAGTGTTAGAGGCGCAGAGCCAACACACACCCCAGGAGCTGGTTGGATGCATGTGGATGGCGAGCTGCAAAAAACTCGTTTATTCAAGGAAGTGCAAATGGTTTTATGAGTTTGGTTAAATAATTGTCCTATGGGGTGGTTCCCAAATGCAGCCAAAAGAAATCTGTGTCTGGGCAGATCATCTCGGTGTAGGTTCTCTCCAGATGCTGGATGGAAGCTGGTGTCATGCCTGGCCAGAGTGGAGCACCATGTCTGCAGGAATCATTCCCTTATTCCTCATGGCAGGTGGCCTCGCTAAGGCCCATCCTGTGTTACTCCATGCAATCTATCAGTTACTGTGAAAGCAAATACATCTCGTTTGGTATGATTTTCAGTCCATGTAATTTGAGACTCTGCAGGAACATGGAGGAGAGCCCAGTCTTTTGTTACAGTTTTTTAGTTACTGACTGACACTCTCTCTTTGTTACAGTTTCTTAGTTACTGACTGACACTCTTTCCTTGTTACAGTTTCTTAGTTACTAACTGACACTCTTTCTATCCTTGCTCCTAATTCCCGATTTGAAGTATACTTTTTGATGTTGAGAATCACTTCTGGTTTCCTTTGCCGTAGTGTGTGTACACACACACACACACACATGCACATGGGCTTATGTTCTCTGTTTTAGTTTGTTTTTTATGTACTTAAAGGGAACCAACTAAAGACATCATAAAGTTTGAGTCTTGCTCTTAAATCCAATTTCAAAATCTTTGCCTCCTAATTGGTGTGCAGGGTGATTAGTCCAGTTAATTTGATGAGATTTTAAGTTACCATGGAAACAAACCTATGGGTCTGGGAGGGACTGTCTACAGTGGGTTAACTGAGATGGGAAGACCCTTCTTAAATGTGGGCAGCACTGTCCTATGGGCTGGGGTCCCAGAAGAACGAAAAGGGAAAGCCAGTGGAGCACCAGCATGTGTCTCTCTGCTTCCTGACTGTGGATGTAATGTGGCTGGTTGCCTCAGGCTTCTGTTGCCATATCTTCCTTGATGGGATTGAGTGCATCCCCTGAACTGTGAGCCAAATTAAATCTTTCTTTAAGTTGTTTTTGTCAGGTACTTTGCCTGAGCAACTGGACAAGTGTGTATAGACTGCTTATACTGAATGAATTGTTGATACATTTGGAATGAAACTCAGCACTTTGAAATTTTATTTCCACAGAAGGCCTTCCTTAGGTGAGTTTTTATTTTCAGCTCATACTTTTCACTGCTTGCCCTTGAATTTATAATATGCAGCTCTATTGACTCGTACTCTCCATTCTGGTATTAGTTACCATTTCAAGTGTAAAGCACGAATGCCACAACCACACACTTCAACATTTTCCCACCAACTTTTGTGTTAATGTATTGTTTATATGTGCTGATAACAAATAATGTGCTATTATTATATATTAATTTTATTGTGCACTTTTTGCCCAGACTAGTCAATGTTTTTAGAATATTTAAAAGAAGAAAAATGATTTTATACTTAGCATCATTAGTGCCATTTACAATGCTTTTTGTTTCTTTTATTAAGAAAAGATTTATTTATTTACTCTGTGTATATATGTGCATGTGTGCATATATACATATGTGTATATGTATATTTCTGTGTATATGTGTGTATGTGTGTGTCTATGCATATGTGTATGGGCATATGTGTGTATGTGTATATGTGTGTGTGTGTCAGTGTACATGTACCTGTGTGTATGTGCATGTGTGTATGTGCATGTATGTATGTGTGTATGTGCATGTATGTATGTGTGTATGTGTGTATGTGTGTATGTGCATGTGTGTATGTGCATGTGTGTATGTGCATGCGTGTATGTGCATGCATGTATGTATGTGTGTATGTGTGTATGTGCATGTGTGCATGTGTGTATGTGTATGTGTGTATGTGCATGTGTGTATGTGTGTATGTGCATGCATGTATGTGTGTATGTGTGTATGTGCATGTGTGCGTGTGTGTATGTGTATGTGTGTATGTGCGTGTATGTATGTGTGTGTGTGCGCATGTGCATGTGTGTATGTGTGTATGTGCATGTGTGTATGTGCGTATGTGTACCTGTGTGTATGTGTGTGTGTGTATGTGTGTATGTACATGTGTATATGTGTGTATGTGCATGTATGTATGTGTGTATGTGTATATGTGTGTATATGTGTATGAGTGTATGTGTATGTGTGTATGTGAGTATATGCATGTATGTATGTGTGTATGTGTATGTGTGTATATGTGTATGTGTGTATGTGTATGTGTGTATGTGTATGTGTGTATGTGTGTATGTGTGTATGTGTACGTGTGGGGAGTCAGTTCTCTCCATCTACCTGGTTTGAGGTAGGGTCTCTCTTGTTTCTATGTTTCCTACCCCAGGGCTGACTGGCCCATCAGTTTCTGGTCAGTCTCCTGTCTCAGCCTCCCATCTCAGTGGAGGAGTGCTGGGATTACAGACATGAGCCACCACATATACTTTTTGGTGTGGGTTCTTGGATCAGGCACACACTGTCACCTCTGACCCTGATTTTCATTTCTCTGCAGAGATCTGTGTTTCTCTCTGGTGGTACTTTTTTTCTGCTGCAAATGCTTCTTTGAGAATTTCTCCCAGTGTGGCTCTCCTGCCAGTCAACGGTCTAGATTAGCACTGGAGGGAATCTTTACCACTCTCATATTTGAAATTGATTTTGCTGTATGAAATCACCTAGCGTGTTGGGTGTTTTTAATGTGCTTTAAAATGCCACTCCATTGTCTCTTGTATGGAGAAGTTTCAAGAATAAATCTGTTTTAAGTTTTATCCATGACATATTGCATGTAATGTGTGCATGAGAGTGTGTGTGTCAGAGAGAGACAGACATCTGTGTGTGTGTCAGAGAGAGAAAAATCTGTGTGTGCATATCAGAGAGAGAAAGATGTGTGTCAGGGAGATATCTAGTTGTATGTCTGTGTGTATATGTGTGCATGTATGTGAAAGAGAGAGACAGAGATCTATGTGTCTGTGTTGTCTTCCTTTCTGTATCTATGCATGTCATCATAGTGTATGTGTACATGTGATCTGCGTCTATGTGTGATTAACTTATATTACTTGATGTTTTCCAAATTTCTTGGATTTGTGATTTGGTATGAGAGTAGGTTTCTCTAGAATAGAACTGATACAGCACATGTGTGCACATATTATTAAAGAGAGGATATGGATTAGGGCGAACTGGAGACGGGAGAGGGGTGAAAGCTGTATTCACATGTAATTCTCAAAATGTAAAATTGAACTGATAAAAAGATAAATGAGAGCAAGGAAGGGAAACAGCGAGGCAAAGTAAGAAGCTGAGACCATGGCCTGAGAACTCGGTCCCAGGACCTTGGAAAGCCTATGGCTCACCCCTTCCGAGAAAGCACAGTTTCAAGAGCTATATATTGGTCACGTAAATCTGTTGGCCAGAATTTGACCACTGTATCTCTGTTTAAGGATGAGCACCTGACCTAAAGTCCACCAGCCTATAAGCTTGCCAGTGTGCTACAGGATAAAAGATAACCCCTGGTGACTGGATTCTCATAGAAGAACAAGCAAGTCGGTTGGAAATTGTGTGTGAGGCCGTGAATTGTAGATGATGCAGCGGTGAGCTGGAGGAGGGGGAGTTGTAGCACGGGGGAGTGGTGGGGATCACGGTCTGTCTTCGAGCTTCTCTGGGATGTGATGACTCTGTTCTTCCCGTGAGTGACAAATGAATAAAACACCAGTCCTCCAGTTTAAACGCTCATGTTTCGGGGGCTCATGCTGTTATATTCATATAGATAAACTCCTAATGCTTGAAGTCAACTGAGTGGGTCAAAAGAACCTTGACTTAAGAAAAAGGAATCACAAAGGCACAGGATCTCCTGGTCCACAAAACAATTTCATTGTTTACAACTTTGAAAATCTTAGCACAAATTCTCAGAGCTTGATTGTAATGTAATTATAATGATTAGTTTTTAAGTGAGAGTGCTTTTTTTCTGCCCATGGAACTATTAACCCTGTAGTCAAAACAAGCTGACTATAAAGATGTTTGTGCCCACATGCAGACTCTAGAAAAAGCAGAGCTCATTGTGAAGGAATTTTTCCAACATATTTTCAGAAGTTTATGAACTGTTATTTATGTGTATGTTCTGACTCTTTATAGAACCAACCCAAAGGGGAAATATTTGATTTTCAGATGGTTGTTCTTTTCGGGATACAGTGTGAATCTGAGAGTCAGCTTCCCACGTCAGTCGTGAATCCCCAGGCTACCCTCCCTTCTCATCATCACTGACCTTTGAGCAGAGAACCTGACCCCACTGTAAGTGTTCTAGGCCAAACTAGACCAGAGTAGTTCAGAGGGAGCAAGAGCTGTGTAAACTGGTGTTAGCAGCAAAGAGGAGGAGTTTTAATGGTTTGATTGTCTTGACTTTTCCACAGCAGGAAGGCTTATGCAATTAGATTTCCACTGTGGCTATAAGTCCCCTGTCCTAGGAAAGTAGATGCATCCTGGGGTTTGTGTGGCAATACTGCATTTGTGAAAGACTTCACTCCTAAAATAGTTTAACCAGGAGTGAGTCTGGCCTTATTCTGAGGTGTTCTGATTCCTCTCAGACGATTCTGTCAGAAGGGGTCTCTACTCTGTTCTGCCCTTCATCTATTCTATCTTACTGCACTCTGCTCCCTAACAAACATTCCTCTCTTGTTTACTGAATTGAGCATGATATCAGAAAGTCATGAGCAGTCTTTGCTAGCAGTTTTACAAAGGAAGAAGTTGTTTTTCTGACCCTACTGACTCAGAACACTCACGAAGCCACAGATACATGTCATCACCTAGGCCCCATGCTGCTTGCAACATTTGTGGGGGGAGATGTTTGTGACGTTGTGTTTTCAGTGTCATCACTGCTGTACAGTTCTGAGTCAGGGGCATAAGTTAATCACAAGTAGAAAACATGGTATAAGATTACACCTATGCATTTGGCTCAGCTTCAAAGAGTCGGTTACGTCAGGACTCCAAGTAATGACTGGATTGGTTGCATTGTTTTTCTTAGAAGGAGTGTGTACTTCTAAATGTTCTCAGAACATCTGATTATTGATTCACAAGGTTATGAAAAGTTTGGAAAGTTTTGCTAGACAGAGTCATTCCTACCCTTGTACAGTGAGCATGTGGTGGCTGCAATCCAGGGGACAAAGCCATCAGGTCCTTAGCTATTCCCACTAGGCTGTCTGCCTCGGGTTAGCTGAACTGACTACTTCTAATAACAATGCCTGTTTCTCTTTTCTTCATTTACCGGGGAATGCTTGTTTTCTCATTATATCTGGAGGACTTTTCATTACAGAAAGAATTTTCAAAAAATTGGGATGAACAACCTTGTGAAGGGCAAGAATTTCACTTAGCATCACTGAAGAGCAAGTTGTGTCGGGCTGAGGAACTTAGGCCAGGGCGTGCAGTCAGTTGGCACAATCTCTCAGTGGTCCCTGTAGGTACTAAAAATACATGTTCAGTGACTTGGCCAGAGCTCTATGGCCCCTGGGGAGCAGGTGATGGATATGACAGGCTGAGTATCAAGGTGTGAAGAATGACCTTGCTGGAGTCTAAAATAGTTCTTTCCATCTCAACAGAAGTTGGCATACACAGTGCATCAGAGTACCCAACTCGGTGTCCATGACACTGAGCATGAGAAATCACTGAGTTTTGAGGGTCACCTCTAGGCTGAGCAATATGTATATATATAGTGCCTTTCAGCAAGGAGAGCCTGTTTGAGCCAAACCTCACAGCTTTTACCACAGTCTTGCAGGTCACATACTATTGTTTTACATTTTGCAGAGAAAGACAAGAAGCTTAGCGTGGTCAAATCACTTATCCAGAAGAGCAAAGCGATAAGTGGAGATGGTCCATCCTGACTGACAGCTTGGTGGGGTTAGGATCATCGTGGAGACAGACCTCTGAGATGCTCAGTGAGGGAATTCCTAGATAAGTTGAGGAAGTGGAGAGACCCGTGCTAAATGTGGGCGACACCATGCTGTGGCCTGGGATCCCAGACTGGACAAAAAGGAGGAAGTGGGCCGGGCACCACTCTGTTTCCTGACTGAAGCAGCCCGATGCCCTCGGTGACACACCGCGACCGCCTGCATCAAGCTCCTCCACCATGCCTTCCCCTCCACAACAGACTGTATCTTTGAATTGTTAACCCAGATAAGCTCTTCCTTAAGAAAACTGCTTTTTCCAGTATGTTGTTACAGCAACAAGAAAGGTAGCTGATACATGTGGCAGAGTTAGAACTCTCTCCCAGAACCTCCAGCCTAGGTGTCTCACCACGACACCCACTGCCATCTTCTTGAGAAGTCTTCCCTATATCTTATGCACCAAGCATTAGAACCTTAGCAATTTCTATCACAGCCAACACCAGGGTGAGCTTGTGGAAGATGTGTGGGGACCCTGTGTGAGCCATAACACTTTGTCTTCTGCAATTCCTGGGCTCAGCCGCAGTTCACCCGGAGTGCCAGCTTTCTTGCCAGAGCAGAGGTGGTTGAGATTTGTCCTGCTTTCTGTTTGTTAGAGAGACCTTTCAGGAACATGACTGGAGCTGCACTACAACTTAGAGAGCTTCTGGTCTTGACCTTTGAAATCCCTGAGTGATCAGGGAGTGTGAGACTGTTCTTCAAAGCAACTAGCTGGGTTGATTTCCCCTGCTTGAAAGCCTCAAGAGCTTGGCCAGAGAAGTCACGGAAAGTGTGAGGCAAGGAACTGGATCCCTTGGCTCTGGAGTCAGCAGTCAGCAGGCTGGAGGGCTGTTTAGAGCAGTTGCTGGCTGCCCTCTGCCTCGCTAGGGTCATGTCAGGAAGGGCCATGTGCTGATCTAGCATTCTGTCACTACCCTGGGAGATTCATGGTCCTGACAAGAAGCCCTGAGCTGACGGAAGGACTCCAGCTCAGCCCACCTGCCCCAAGGTCAAGCAGCCAGAAGCTAAGCGAACTCTGCCAGCCATGTCACAAATCAGGAAACGGGCTGTCTTGCGGGGAGATGGAAGCTCAGCCCAGTGCCCTCAGAGTCACCTTTCCAAGCTGGTGCCTGCAGGCAGGCACCTCTCTCCTAGGCAATCATACATTTATTGGTGTGGGCTCGCTGATCTCCTTGCCTTTTAAAATAATGCACTGCCTTGATCACTCATTAAATCCATCATGTATAGCTGGCTCCCCAGAAACAGAAGGATGCTAGTTACTTCCTTTATCACGTCTAACAAGAGCTTGACCTTCCAGACCATCTTCCTAAAAGGACCTCAAAGCATGAACCCTAGCTCATCCTACCTTCGGTTTACAGGTGGGAACATGGAGTCCAGTTAAACAATTTGCCCGACACAGAGCAACTCTGAGAGGAGGCGAGGCAGAACCTGCACCTAGCCAGGCAGGCCTGTCTTTAACCGAGTTACCCGGAGTCCCAGAGTGGAGGGAATTCAGCAGGTGAATGATTGCTTATTCCCCTCTCCCTGCAAACAAGCCAAATTGATTTCCCTCATTTTTAAAGTATCCTGTAACAACTTTCTTTTCACTAGCAACCAGAAAGATCCCGGGTGCCTTTCTATACAGAATCAGAGTTGTGTCGGGTGATAGGGAAGACAGGTAAAGTTATTTTAAAAGCATGTGAATTTTTTATTTGCTTTGTTTTTTTAAGAGAGTTCTGTATAGTCTAGGTTGACTTTGAACTTACTGCATACCCAAGGATGGCCTTGAACAGCAGATGCTGCCTCCACATCCCACATGCTAGCATTATAGGTATGTGCCACCACACTTGGCATGTAGTGCTAGTGATCGAACCCAGGTCCTCACGCATGCTAGGTGAGCACTCTACCAACTGAGCTAGTCCCCAGCCAAGCAGGTGCATCATGGACAAGGCCAGTGTTTCCTCTCTACTGCATCGTTGGTACTTTACCTAAAGGAAAAGATGACTTCCAACTTACAGCCACGCATCCATGCAGTGTTTGGACCTGAACCTTGGAGTTGCCCTGGAATTTCTCTGTCAGCTCTTCCCCCACTTCAGGAAGTCAGCCCCTTGCACCCTCACACTCCCCAAGCAGCTCCTGCCACTCCCATGGCTCCACCGCTCCGGACCCTCTTGCTGGACTTCTGTCTAGAGCCCCGGGTCCTTGTCCTCTTCAGCTTAGTCTACAGAGCAGGCAGAATCGTATCTGCAAATAGCAAGTTACGTCACTTCAGCCCCCTGCTCAAAATCCTCTGTCCTTCTGTCCTCCCTAGCGTGAAATCCACTTCTGCAGGATGGCCTCACAGCTGCACAGGACTCACTCTGCCCACATCCCACCACACTTTCTCTGAGCTCCCCTTTGACCATTTCCTCTGGGTGACTCGCTTCAGCCTAGTAACAGCCGCCCTGGACCCTCGCCCGCCCCTCAGCACGCTTTTGCCCAGATCCTTCCTATTCACTGTTTCTTCTCTCTGGAATGCTCTTCCTTTAGATGCCTGTAACTAATCTCACTTTCTTTGTTGTTTTCTCAATACCCAAATGATAAGCACCTTCCGCACACCAAGTCATAGACACTAAAGACAGAAAAGGCGATTTCTGCCTGTCTAGTTTTTCAGAGTGTGGACATAGTTTGGCTTCTACTGTTCTATTTATTTGCTTCTATTCTGATCCTTTTTTGTGCGTGTCTTTTTAAGACAGGGTCTCCCTGTAACCCCAGCTGACCTGGAACTCACTATGTAGACCAGGTTGGCCTCCATCTCAGAGATCTGCCTGCTTTTGCTTCCTGAGTGCTGGGCAGAAGAGATGCTTTTAAGATGATAAATATATACAGCGCTCTGAGGACTAGAAGCGGTTCATGGTGTTAAGTAAAACAGCCAGAGCTTCTGAAAGATGGAGCAGAGAATCAGAACAAAGCAGAATGCCAGGGCGCAAGAAGCACAACAGCTCAGAGCAAGTTGCCAGGCAACATGGCACTGGCAAAACTCGAGAGGGGCAATAGAAGAGATCTCAGGGAAGTGTCTAGAAGAGATCTCAGGGAAGTGTCTAGAAGATATCTCAGGGGAGCATCTAGACAGTGAATAGCCGGTGCAGAGGCCCTGAGGTGGACATACTCTTGGAAGGAACCGGAAGGGGCTCCTTGTCTAGTGAAAGTGAAGACCAGTAGGAGACTCCTAACGCATCCAACCTTTAACCCTCTTCCTTGGCTTCCCCTGAGAGCAAGTGTGGCCACAGCAAGGGTGCTCAGATTCCACACGACAGATGTGTAAGGCAGAAAGGAACAGGCTCATTTGGGGAGGAAGAGAATCCCAGGGAACTTAAATCAGGGGGTTTAAGCATGCTCAGAGCAAATCTGAGCTGCAGGATTCTACAAGAAGCCAGAAGGTTTGAATCAGGGGTGCTGGGCTTAGGGTTTAGACTCTTAAGTTGCCTGGTGATGTAGGGGAACGGACCATCCTAGCTGGCAGGGCTGATGCAGGCCACTCTCTTCAGAGGGCCGCAGGGGAGGGGAGATGGGGATTGCACCTCAGGGAGGAGGAGACCCTGGCTGAGAGGAGGTCCAAGGTGAGAAGAGGCGGGTGAGCAAAGTGCCCCCGGCAGCCCCCCAGTCCTGCTCAACGGGCTAGGTCCTGATGCCCTCACCCCCCGCCCCGCTCTCATTTCACAAGTGTGATAAAGCCTAAGAAACAAGAAGGCGGAGGAAATCTCTTGCTTTGAGACATTAACAATGATTTCCTTGTATTTTACAATGACATTTTGCTTAAAACAGATGGCATACGACACCTAAAATGAATCAAGTCACACAGTATCTTAATAGTTAAAAATGATAACGCACTACAGAAAATCAAATAGAGGAGATGGTCTTACCAGCACAAAATTGTAAAGACAATAAAGAAATGTGTGTTACGTACTTTAACGGTAAAAGAAAAAAACCATCAGAAACTGCATGAAAGAGATACCCACTCACATTACTACTTAATAACGCTCTCTCTCCCACAACTACTGGCCAGAAAGCCCTGGCCTCCTGCCCTCGGCTGACTAGTTTTCACAGACACCCTTTTGGAAAATGTCATAAAATGACTTTGCTACCCCATAATTACGTGGGACAGGATGGGACCAGTGGTTTGTAGGTTGCTCTTAATGAGAGGCACCTAATAAAACCACTTTATTTTCAACTCTTAACCTTGTGGAGTCACTGTCTCCTTTCCCATTCTTTTCTTATTTTGGGTGTCAAGAGATTAAGCTATTGTCCCCTATCTGGCCATTAACTGTTTTTCTCATCTATAAACCACTTCTGTAATCCCGGACTGTGTTCCAGGATCTGTAGATAAGGGACTAACACACAAGCTTATTGGTGGAAAAGGGGAGGCTGGCAATTCCGACAGTTCCTAGGAGGGTGTTAACTGTGATTATCACAGCTCTCACGAGTGTTGAGCGTGACCACCAAGGCCGCCCTGAAGCCAGTCAGGGCAGGGGTTCCCTAAACCCTCACCTCAACTCGCAAAGCCAATGGGAAAGGAGGAGCAGGCAGGCGGACTGGGCTGCCTCGGGCTTTGGAGACCAAGACAAGACAGTGCACGGTGTCATCGCTGCGTGAACCGCTTCTCTGTCTCCCTGCGCTAGGCTAGCCCTTCCCTGAGTCTCCCATGAGGAAGGAAGCAGAAAGCATGCTGCAGCATGACACCCTTCCTCCCGGAAGCCACACGACGCACGGTTGGGCTCCGTGGGCTGGCGTCTTTGCCTTTGCTCCCGTAAAGAAAACACATTACTTTTCAGCTCAGAAATCATAAGCAGTGAGGAGAGAAGGCCGAGAAAACACAGAAGCTGTGACAGTCAGAGGGCATGCCATCCGGCTTGTCCTCCACGGTGGCAGAAGGGGCAGCTCTGGAAGGACCGTGACAGCCACGTGGCATGGGTGGAGGACCATGATGGCCATGTGGCATGGGTGGCTGACCAGTAAAAGCAGGGAATCTCAGTGGGCTTTGGAGCAGATGCAGACACTCCATTAAAGCTCTGTTCTTGCTGTCACTGTGTGCTGTGGTTTGTGTTGCTCAGAACACCCGCCTGGACAGTATCCATGCTCACGGTTCTAGAATTCCCTGCTGAAGGTTTGAAAACATCAGTTAAAAAAATATATAAAAATGTTGGGGTTGACCAGATGATTCAACTGGTATGGGTGCTTGCCACCAAGCCTGACAACCTGAGCTCCAGCCTTCAGGATCCCACAAAGTTGTCCTCTGACTGCCACACCCAGGCCATGGGATGCACACGCTCACCTCCAAATAAATAAATAAACAAAAACCTTCTTACAGTTGCATATGCACATAACATAGACACACGTCACTGGGGTGAGGTGATTCAGTTCATAGATACCATGAATACTCTGAGGAATGGGATGCAGAGATGGAAAAATTATAACAAAAAGAAGATATTGAGAAAAACTATGGTGTGAGGGCAGGGCAATTGAGGGGTAGTTGTGAAGAGCTCTGTGTGTCCTGTTCTGGAAGTTTCCATCAAGAGCAGAGGAACACATTTCCCACTTTATGACATGAAGGACCACACTTTCTAGGCTGAAAACTAGGCCACTGGAAAGCGCAACTGGGTTTTATCACAGGAAAAGTAAGAACAACTTGGTGGTGACCTTCGCCTTTCCAACCGTCGGTGTCTGGAAGCCAGTTATGGGTGGGACAGTGCCTTCCTGCACTCTAGGGGAAGGGACTGTGCTGTATGGACGGCAGGCGACTGACACGTGATCTGGCCAGCGTCCCCACCCTCAAGACTGTGCGAGGCTGGCTGCTTCTACTCTGCTCCCCTAAATTTCATCCACCCCAGAAGAATTCTACAGATCAAAAAGGCATTGTTTTCACGGAGGAATCTGAGCAAAATAAAATTATCATCACAGAGTACAAGATCCAGATCTGAGTCTGTCCTGCTGGAGTGACACTTCCACCGGAAGCCGGCATCTTACGCTGAGGGCGGTTTGCTGTCGTCCCTGCTCCTTCTAGCTCTTTGTGTCTGTCTTCACAGCAGCTCCCAAAAGGAAACCGACTTCGGCATGATTGCACTCTTTCCGGGCCTGCTCTGACTGCGGTCTCTGCATTTCTGTGACCTCCAGCCTCGCTTCATTGCCGGCTGCCCTCACATTCCTCATTTCCCACAAACACAGTCTTTCCTGTGAGTCTTTGGTGTTTTTCTTCCTAAGGCTCATCTGCCTCTAGGGAAATTATCAGGTGTTAGTTGGGTAGAGTAGTCTGCACTGTGTCCTAACTCTGAGAAATGCTTTCCACACAGTCAACTGGGAAGGTACCTGGCTTTCAGAAACACAACCCAGGGCAGCTTAAGCCCCGGCAGCTGCCCCTGAGATCTAATGAATTGTTTCCTGGGATCTATGGAGCGCTTGCTTTTGTGGCTCCCACACACTGCCGGGATCTGGACTCTTGCTCTTTTTTCCCAGAAGGAATTCGTCAAGGCTCAAAATAATTCAACCAGTTTCCTGAACTTTCTTTCTCTCAGCATGTTAAGCAGAAGGAGGAATCAAACGCTCTTGGGTGCTTATGGCTTGCTCCCCATTTACACAAACAGGTTTGACAAAATGCAGTTTCTAAAAAAAACATTTCAGTTAAGATCAGAAAATCCCAACTGTTTTCAAGTTGAAGTTTCCACTTCTGAACCAACTGTTTTTTATATCCTATTGGCTCGGCCTCACCAGCGACTGTTTGAAACTTGTACTGGGAGGAGTCTTGTTTACTTTCCAGGCCACTAGAAGACCTTTTAGGGAGATGGCTTTATGACTGTATGAAATTCATCAGGAGTTGTGACTGTGAGCTTATAGGTGGAAGGAAACTTGGCTTCAGTGTTAGGATGTAATAGATGATGGATTTGCTCTCCGTGGGCAAGAAATACGCAGCCTACAAGCATTCCCTAACTAGACACATGCACACAGCTAATATAGATCATGTAACTGCATGCAATGTTTTACAGATTATGTTTTTACTACAGTATTAATTATACACATTTACAACAAATGTTTTATCATATAACTTATTCTATGTAGCACACACATACATGTTTATATGTATATATTCATGCATGTTATTTTCTCCCAAAGTAATACTTATACATTGATAATAAAAGTCACAGTGCCGAGGCTGCTCTTGCAGAGGACCCAGTTCAGTTCACCCATATGACAACTCATATCTATCTGTAACTTCTGTTCCAGGAGATCTGGTGCCCACTTCTGGCCTTCTCAAACACCAGGCATACACATGGTTTATATACATGCAAGTAAAACACTCATATACATAAAATATTTTTCAAAGGGCACAGTGCCATGTCGTGACTCCTCCTCCACATCTCTTTCAGTCCAGGTACTCAGAGATCCTGATGCTTTCTGTTATTTCTGTTCTTGGATTGTGATGCACTTGTCCTAGGCAATATGCTCTCCTATTTCTTTCTTCCCAGACTTCTGACACTTAGCTATTAGCTTCCTAGCGTGATCTCGGAGGACACAGCTAGTGTTTTAACTCCCCTTTCTCTCTGAAAAGTTCTAAAATACTCTCTTAATCTCAGTTGTTCTGAAATTTTACCCTAATGTGTTGAAGGTGTCTACCTGTGTTTAATCTTCTGGCCATTGAGTAGGCTCTTTGTATTTAAAGATTCCCTCTAACCATCTCTGAGAATTCTTGTTGTGTTTTGCCTTTAAAGTAATTTGGTGGGGGGGCAGGAGGCTGGAGAGTTGGCTCAGCAGTTAAGAGCACTGACTGCTCTTACAGAAGACCTGAGTTTGAGTCCCAGCACCCACATGGCAGCTAGCAACCATCCACAACTCCAGTTTCAGGGGATCTGATGCCCTCTTCTGACCTCCATGGGCACTGCACAACATTGGTGCACTTCTGTGCATGCTCCTGTTGTCTAAGAAATTTCTTCAACTTGGCTTACACTCCATTGATCTGAACATGCGGTTTCAACATCTTATTTTCAAGTTTCAGAGTCTCCCCTTTTGGTCTTCAGTTATACCTTCTGAAGTTCACGTACCACCCTCTTTTTGCTTTATACGTGCTACATGTGAGTTTTTCTGAGCACACTGAACCGGGTCTGTCTGGTAAGTGCTACTCCCCAATTGTCTTTTATCTCCTGGGGACAGATGATGTGTTTATTTTTCTGGTTGTAGGCTTTCCTCTGTGTCTGGGGATTTTTTGAAGGTCTCTCCAGATGTCAGAAAGAGCAATAAGCAGACTCTAGTAGCTCTGTGTGCTTCTTTAAGGTGTTCAGTGGGAGGCTTTCTCCAAGCTGCAGGATCTGCTGTGATGGCGGAGACCCAGGCAGTGAGGGAAGAAGACCTGACTTTGGAGAACAACCCACCTATGCTGGATGCTACGGTTCTCTCTCACTAAAGAAGAACTCTCTTGTAACTTGCCTTATAGACAAGAACTCTGATTTCTTTGCATTTGGAAATGGAGGAAAGGTAGAGTTGGGGCCAGGAGCTGACCACGAAACCCTCCACTATGTGGAGGTAGGTCTATGTGACCTTTCTAGTCCCATTTTTTACAGAATTTTATTTATTTATTTTTATATGTATGAGTGTTTTACTTGTATGTATGTATGTAAGTGTATCACATGCATACAATGCCCACAGAGGTCAGAAGAGGACATCAAATCCCCCAAAACTGCATTAGGGATGTTTGCCAGCCTCCATGTGGGTGCTGGGAACCAAACCCAGGTCCTCTTCGAGAGCAGCCAGTGCTCTTAACCACTGAGCCATCTCTCCAGCCCTGCTCCCACCTTTTGAGATCCATGGCCTCCGGCGTTTCTGCCAGGCAGGCAGGTCAGTCACCCTGTGCGGCTCCGCCCGGCTCAGAGCCGTGCCGTGGCCCCTCACTTCCTGTTTCTCCTCCACTGCCCTTTCCCTTCCAGTATTTTCTTCTTTGGGGGAGGGTCAAATTCCAGGTCCTGGCCTACCTATGCCAGGCACAGCTGCTGAGGTCCGCCCAGCCTCCGCCTTCAGACCCTCCAGATTTACTGAGATCTCTCACGTTCTTGTGCCCACTTTGTTGGGTGGAGTTGTTTTGAAAGAAAATCCTCTTAGTGGAGTCTCAGCATAGAAGAAATGATGAACATGTACCATGTCATGGTCCAAGTCTGAACTGCAGACATCTCCAGTTGCTATTTCTGAATCCCAGTGAGGTTAAAGACCCCCAGGGTCATTCTACAAAAACACATGTTACAAAGCGTTAAGTGACTGGACTTATCCTGGAATAAGTCACTTAAAACGAATGAGTCAAAATAGCCAATTTAATGAGAATTTAAGGACGGCAGAAATATATGAATTTCTCTCCCACAATGCCTCGGTTACATAAGGGGCTAAATGGATCGCTAGTTCTTTAACTGCTGTCCCATCGCTTCAGCTGCTCTGTAACGGCAGCTGAAGAGCTCTCGTGCGCTTCTTACAGGCATTCTGGTAGGATCTGAATATTGGTTGTTGATTCCCTTCTGTTTATTCTAAAGTTTTATATTTAGTTGGCTTTGGTTATTATAACTTATTATTATTTTCTTGCCTCTGCTACTTAAACTTTGGCAATGGAAGGAATCTCTCTCTCTCTCTCTCTTTCTCTCTCTATTTTGTACAGCTAATGGATTTTGCAGTCGCTGGGTTTAGAGGTTTCTTTTAATAGCCTTCCACTATTGCTTCATTTGGAAGGAGTCGGTATCTACAGTGCCCAAGTGATGAAAGGAAAAGCAATGATCCTGCAATGCCAGAGTAACTCAGCCTGGAGGACACAGCACCCAGAGTCAGCTAATGAATCAAGCGTGAGCTCTGTATTGTAAATATGCCTGGAAACACTACACCCAGCCAGAGCTCAGCGGACACATGCTTTGGGCACGGTTAGCTAGTCAGGTCTTGCAGAAATATGAGGATCCAGCCGGGCAGAGGCCTTTCCAATGATTCATTTATTCCTAAAGCCGTCTTTGGCTGAGTCTCTGCAGAGTAGAGTTAGGATGAGTTACACTGAAGAGTGGAGATCTGTATTCAACCTTGACCTTAAATTTTAGCTTTTGTTTCTGTAGAATAATTACATATTTCTCCCCTAAGCCTTCATGTTTTCATCTTCCAAAAAAAGGGAGTAATACTATTTACCACACAGAGTTTGTGCCAAGGACTGAAGGCCATTTTCTTTCATTTCTTTTGAGACAAGATTCACACCACTAGCCAGACTGGCCTTGAACTCACTGTGTGATCCTGGATGGCCTCAGATGCACATTCTTTCTGTCTGTACTTCCTGAGTGATGTGATTATGGGTACACCCAGTACAAAGACTGAATCTTAAATTGCTTGACAGTGCTCCAGGCACATGGTAGACTATCGGTGGGTATTCCTTGCCATCTCTCTTGATGCCATCTCTCTTGATGCCACACCTGTCTGGTTTGGTTTTTCCTACAAAGAAATAAACAGCAATCACAGCCTGGTGGGGCCTGGTGGGGCGGTCTGTGCCGGCATCAAGGAGCACAGGCATTGTTTGCCTTTAAAAACTTGCGCTCCCCGGGACTGTGTGACTCATGAGAGTAATGGATCTCCGGAAGACACGGAGCACAAATTTAGAACAACTGGGAGAAGGGGATGGCGCTGTGCAATCAATGGTGGTTTTGAATTTTAATTTCTGAACAATTTTATTGCACATAAAATTTTGTTTAAGCCATTTGAAAATTTCAATTATTTTATCTCAACTCCACAGAAATAGCTTGTTTTTTGAGCAGGGGGGACTACAGACTTTCCTTATGATTGAGCAGGTGGGGAATACAACCTCTCTGTGGTCAACCTGTCTCTGGGGATAGTTACCCTTCCTCTGTCTTTTATGACATAAAAACAAACAAATCATCAGAAAAACAAGATGAAGAATCTTCTTTTAAAGGGCAGTTTTGTGAGCAAGGATCTAGTTAGTGAGGCATCTCGAAAACCAAGTTGGAAGTCATTCAAATCAGTCTTTTTCCTTTGTTTCCTCAGCTCAAAAGGAACCCAAACAAACACAACTGCTAGAAGTCCCAGTGAACAAGAAGGGTGGCTGGGCAAAGAACCTTTTGGAGCTCTCAGAATGTCTGGAAGGAATCTTCAGGGCACAGGCCTAATACCCCAAGGACATTTCTTACACTTCCTAAGAGATTTCAGAGACAGTTTGGGGGAAGCTGTGGGTAATACATCTGCATCCTCTTTCACCTTTTTGGCAAAATGGGAAAGGAAGACTGGGCAGCTTTGAAAGTCTGCCTGCTGACTGTCGAGAATGGGGTGCCAATGTAACTTAGAGGTTTCCACCGCGCCGAGCAGCAGCACCTCTTGGCTTCCCCAATTTCCTAGTTGATCACTGATTCCTCCTCAGTACAGTCTGAAGAAGTGCTGTGGAGCAATTTGTTGAACTCAGGCTCTCATCCTCTGCTGAGCTCTCAACAGGATCTGGAGCTAGTCGACCATTTTTCCTTTATTAATAGTCTTCATAGTTTGATTGAGTATATTAAATTCCGCCTTGAGAGCCAGGTGTGATGAGAAGCATTCCTTGCAGGGGAGAGGGAAAGTGTCCACAAGGCCGGAGGCGACCTTGAGGAGCGGAGACGTGGCCATGGTCTCCTTGCCTGCCCCGTCCTTTTGCTGTGGTCATGAAGACTCTCCCCAGCCTTCCCTTCTACCTGGAGGAGGAGGCACAGTTCAGGTAACTGACAGAGAGGCAGTTTGTGTCTAGATTCCAGTTCCAGAGTCTCTGACTAGCTACATCTTGAACCAGCCCATTAAACCTGTGCAGCCTTTGCTTCTCCTGACATCTTATTTGATTGTTGCTTCATCTAATGAAACAATGTGTGTCAGACCTTGGGGTAGTATACGGTATAGATCAAATATTAAAAAACATTAGTAACCCTTTAACACCATTGGGTCTAGGGGGCATGACCTCTGAGCAGCTATCATTTGGGAGCGTTAATTACTACCCAGCCAGACTCAGTTCTGGTGGATCCTGGAATTTTGTTCGGTTTTCCTTTTGCTATGAACATTAACCCAAACTAACTACACAACCCTATTTAGGGATGTCCTTGGGGAGTGAGATGCATACATTTCTAGGATTCTCTTGGATCTTAGACAAGTCTCTGAAACTGAATCTGTGACTTACAATCCTCAAGCCATGAAGAAGAGTTTACAAATAGTCATGGGGAACTGGAGATGAACTTGGATAGACCAAAACACCTGGGCATTCACTACCCTGTCCTGTCTGAAAATTGCCATGTGCAGCTCTTACAGGAGACAAAGGGCAAGTGGCGGTACTTGGGGCCAGCCCTCAGGTCCCACGGACTCTCTGGGGATTTCTTTCTCCATGGTTTCCCCAGCACCGAACCCAACCCCAGGGTAGAACATTTGTGAACAGCTCTGTGCAAACAGCAGCTCTTGTTTCTCCCCCTCCTTCTGAGTCCCCATGGGATTTTCAGGCGGAGCAGTCCTTTCAACCTGAGGGTGCGAAGGGCAAGTCAGCAAAAACATTCCTCTTGGCCCTCCTCCCTCCCTCCTTACTTAGCATCTTCACTCAAGGATTCACGGAGAGAGCAGGACAAATTTTGCTTTGCTGTCTGAGTGCAGAAGCTGAAGGAGCCAGGAAGCAAGAGAACCACGGGGGACCTGGAAAAGCTACGTTAATCAAAGAAGGGCGCTCAGGAGCACATCAAATGAACCACCCTAAAACTCACACCAACCTTCCAGAAGCTCCATGAGACCCACTGTAAGAATTTCCAGAGCCACTCTGGAGATACAGTGTTGAGGGCCAGGGAGGCCAGAACCACAAGATGAGCCTGACTTTGAAAAATTGATTCATGACCCAGAGGTAACTTCAGTTATGACTCAGGTAACCTAGACCTGACTGCCTGGCTTCCCTTGCCCATGGTCTATGGAGAATCCAGTGCTTTCCGAAGGTCTCATCTTAGGATACCCTGAGCTGAGAACTTACACTGACTTACATGCAGGTCTTGAGTGTAAACTAACCCTCCTTCTGAACCACATATGGACTTTCTGAAAGTTCTTGTAAGCAGAGAAACAAAGGAAAAGCAACATAGACAATTCAGATTTTCCCTTTAGCCAAAAAGTCTTCAGGTTCCTTCAACGTGGGCCCAGCCCATCTGCTTCTGGACTCTGCCCACAGCTTCGTCATTTCTAGCAGACAAGCCGGTGCTTGCATACTTCTTCTCTTTTTCTTTTCTTCTCCTTTGAGGGTCTCCCCTTGGTGTGTGCCCACAGGGTCTGTACCACACTTTCACATTTCAACCACAGTGACTAAGATATTTTCTGGCATAAAACGGTTTCTGGGTGATCCTTCACTCATAAAGCTCCTGCCCTGCAAGCCTGAGGACTTGAGTTCCGACCTCCAGCACCCATGTAAGTGCCAGGATAACCCCAGTGCGAGGGAGGGAGGGAAGGGAGACAGGCAGATCCCTGGGCTCCCTGGCCAGCCAGCCTGGACAAAGAGCTCCAGATTCAGTGAGGGACCGTGTCTCAATTGGTAAGAGGGATTAGCAGATATAGAGGCTTGCCACCAAGCCTGATGGCTAGAGACCGATCCCTGGGATCCACATGGTAGAAGGAGAGAACCAGCTCCTGCAAGTTGTTCTTTGACCTCCTCATGAGCACCTTGACATTTGTGTCCCCAAATGCATAAAATGTAAAAAAATAAGATGAAGATTGATTGAAGAAGACACTCAGGTCACCCTCTGGCCTCCACATGCATGTACACACACACACACACACACACACACACACACACACACCCATAGGGGCACACTAGAGAGGGTTGTTAGCATAGTGATTGTTTTGGAACTTTTACACACATGTTCCAGAGGATCTGAAAGTTGAGCAGCAGTGACTCTGGCCTTCAGCTGGCATCACAAAAACCTGCTCTTGAAGGACTGATACAGTGACTTCAGAGGCTCTAGGACCATTGCTCAGTTTCCCAACTATTTTAATGCAAGAACTGTGCATCTTTCCACTTGGCACTTGGGTAGATGGAAAAGGTTCTGTGAGATTTCCTTCTATAGTGAGAAGGCTACAGCCAAGCTTTTCATTAGCCTCAAAAGGAAGATCACACCACATGCATCTAAGCTGTGTTCTCCTGCACACTGGTGTCAGGGCCTGTTCACATGTGCGATGCTTTTAGGAAACATGCACCCATCACACCTCCCGGAGAATCCCTGGTCTGTGTGTGACTGGGGAGAACACGGGGGAAGAGCCATTCTCTCCCCAAACAGCTCTTCAGTCTCGCTCTGACTCCGAGAATTCCTTTAACACAACATAACATGCTCTGATTTTCCACTTGATGTAGGACTCAAGAATCAGACCAAGAGGGGGCGTGTGGGCAGTATGGATTAAGATCAGATTTCTTCCAAGAAGTATTTTTTTCTTCTGATAGGGAAAAGAAATCCCCAAAGCCTTGAAGTAAAAAGAGCTCATAAGCCAAAAGCAAAAGGGAGTGATGATGCCTGAGCCCCTATCCTACGCCAGGCCAAGTTCTGGGGTCTTACTTGTGGACTGTGTCTTCTCCAATATCAAGAGCATGTTGAACGATCCAAACGACTCTTCATGCCGAGCCACATCTGCACAAGGCTTCGCCATCCCGGTCCACTCCTCCACTGGCGTGCACAATCCAGCATGCATCACCAAGTACACTGATGTGCACAGCCGCTGGAATGGACGGAGCTGAAGAGCAGCACTCCCAGTTCAGCTCACCCTCCTACCCACCCACCTCTGCTCAGCTGTGTGCAAACAGTGTCTTAACGTCTGATTGGGTGAGGCATGTCAGGGGAATGAAGGAAGCAGAAAATGAAGATACAGGCTTATTTTTTTCCTTATATAAGCAGAATTCTGTGTGTGTGAGTGTGTCTGTATGTCTCTGTGTATGTGTGGTGTGTGTGTGTGTGTGTGTGTGTGAGAGAGAGAGAGAGAGAAAGAGAGAGAGAGAGAGAGAGAGAGAATCCATGTGTGTTTTCAATGTGTAAAGAAGCCTGGACACAGATGGGCATCAGTCACAGCTAAAAAGCACAGAGAGGACTCCACTGTCAGCCTCTAAATAATGATTTGGCTACAGACCTCCCTCCTTCATGAAGCCTTCTGTTCTTATTCCATGTTGCAATGAAGACCAACTCCTAGCCCTATCATGAAAACCGCTGAGAGAAAATGAGCTAGAGGGCATTCCTTCCTGCTGCTTGGGGAAGCTTTCTCTGATTAGCTTTGCATAGTTTGGGGCATCTCTCAGACAGCAACCCAGAAGATCCAGAGTCAGCCATTGAAGAGACGTTTCATGATGCAGCAGAATTCAAGCTCAATTATTTCAGGGTCTGAGTACAAAATGTGTCTCAGTTCCACCTTTACCCTGAGGCTCTGGAAAAAGCTCCAGCACCCTGGTGATTGGCAGCTTGAGACACCTGGAGAGAAAAGCCCAGAAGCATTAACATTCTCTAGGTGGGCCTTGGGCAGGGAAAGCCCTCCTGCGGCTCTGCAGTGGGCAGGGAGGGGAAAGGCAGCCAGGGCAGAAAGGCTGGACTGACCGTGACTGCTGGGAAAGGGGAGATGCTCCTTCCGGACTTTTGAGGAGTGGAGAATGGGATTCTGGACAGATGATTGGCATCTGCTGTGTCAGATGGGCAGGGAGGTATCCAGAGTGGGTGGGCTTCTTTGCTTCGCAGAGGGAGTAAATGTATAAACCACTGGGCTGTGGTATGAAGCCTCTTTTCCTCGGGTTGGTCTGGTAGAAGTCAAAGCCCCTGCTGGACCCAGGTAACAGAGTTTCACTTGTTGGAGGCGTTTCAGCACCCAAACATTCCCTTAATGTCTGGATACTTTACTTGGTAATACGCACAGTGACGGGAGGAGTGACCCAGACCCACAAGTCTCAGCACTGGCTGTACTAAGCAAGCCTCCACACCCCAGAGCCTTGCCACAGATGCCCCAAGTAGCCTCCCAGTTATACTAATCTCTGACATCCTTTCTGTTCCCCACCTCCACAGGACTCAGAAAGAGGCCACGGGACCTGGAGACAACTCCTTTTCAGTAATAATGTCGAGTTCTGAGACTTTTCCTTCTAGGGCTTTGCAACAACTTAGCCAGCCTGACTTCTTTCACAGTCTCTCACACAAACTGACTAGGGAGAGTGCTGCTCCCTGACTGGCAGATGGACTTTGCTGTGGATGTGTCTTCATCTAACCAGCAACGACATAAGCTCTGGTTAGGGAAACCAGTTATATTAGAAACAACAGGTTTGCTGTCTCCAAAGTCCTTGAGACATCCTGCTTATCTCCCAATGATGTGCAGAAGGATTTGAGGTGGGAATACTGGGTGGGTTTCCCTGGAACTTTTCTTTCATATGAGACTATTTAAAAAATGGAGCTGGGTGTGATGGTGAACACCTTTAGTCCTAGCATTTGGGAGCCAGAGACAGGTAGATCTCTGTGAGATGGAGGCCAGCCTGGTCTACATAGCAAGTTCCAGGCCAGCTGGTGCTATGAGGAGACCCTATCTCAAAAAGACCAAACAACAACAACAAAATCGCTGTTATAACCAGCATAAAGTGGTCTGGGGTAGTGGCAAGGTTGGGTACAGCCACAGTCCAGGCTGGTGGCAAGGTGGAATCAGTTCATTCAACCCAGAGAAGCAGGAAAGCCCCACACCCGTTCTTTCACTCATTGATTAAAATTCTACTGTGTATCTGGCTCCGTTCTGGGCACATGTGGATGTAGATATCACTGCAGGTGCTACAGAGCACCAAGATCAAAAGCACAGAGTCCCAGGAAGCATGTGGCAAGCTGAGGGAACAATGTGGCCAGACCTAGAGCCCACTCTACGTGGAGCCTGTCAATACAGCTAGACCTAGAGTCCACTGCATGTGGAGCCTGTCAATACAGCCAGACCTAGAGTCCACTGTACATGGAGCCTGTCAGTATGGCCAGACCTAGAGCCCGCTGTACGTGGAGCCTGTCAGTATGGCCAGACCTAGAGTCCGCTGCACGTGGAACACTAGGGAAGCAGACACAGGCCAGTCTCTGGGACTTGCTGTCCAGTCTCTGGGACTTGCTATCCAGTCAGCCTAGACTACTTGGCAAGTTCCAGGCCAATGATAGACCTTGTCTCAAAGGAAAAGAATGTTAGATGGTGTCCAAGGATACCCGAGGTTGTCCTCTGGCCTCTAAACATGTGTGTGTTCATGTACACTGTGAAGAATTCTGGGGGGCAGAACAGTCATGGAGGGGCTTGAGCAGTGGCTTATACTCAAGCCTGGAGGGGTATGTTAAGCTTTCCTGAAGCAGAGATGGGACCATTACAGAGGTCAGTCTTCCTCTGGCATCTGACTAGGTTCTAGAAGACTAAGTAGTCCCCCTCCATCTATCTCCCAGTGGGAAAAGGTCCTGTTGTTTTCTGTGGCTAATGAAAAGAGAGGTCTGGTCACAGATCAGAAAGGGGAAGGCGTTGTGCTAAGTGATAATGTATGGAGAGGCAGAGAGGCAGCTAGTCAAGTCAAGTGTGAATGAAGGGGTTAACATTCAAATGACAGAAAGGAGACAGCCTGAGGAAAACTGCTTTATCACAGCAGTCTCTGAAAAGGCTGATGAATCTGCCCTCCCCTCCTGTGCATGGCTGTGAGAGAGGAAATGGGTCCCATCCACAGGGAAAGAAATTGGAGCAAATTATTTCTCAACAAATTTCCAGACAGCACTTATAAATTCTTTGTCTCTGGATAAAGAACAAAGTAAAATCAGTAACTTTCGCTGCTCCGCTGAAGTGCACTGTTTTGCCTGGGGCTGGGGACGGGTGGGGAGGGGGGTGCTACTGTTTGCCGGCTGACTCTCAGCCCTTAGAGTGTGCTGTCACGCAGGGTTCTGAGGGATGCAAGGGCCACTCTGCATGACATTTCTTGTTTTAATCTGGTAGTGCTTTGTGAACCCCATGAATCAAATCTGCCGTTCTCGAAAGATTGGGACCAGTTTCCTGAGTCCTGTTTCTTTGTTCCCTCTCACTGGTTCTCTGCACGTTCCAGGGCACCCTTCACAGAACTGGCCAGGAGTCAGTGTCAAATCTGAATCTATCATCTCAGGGCAAGGAGCTGTGTGGCTTGCTCTAGACAACTGGCTGGTGCAGTCTGAGCATGACCAATGGACAAGACGGTCTACACAACCAAGAACTAGATTAACTGCTGGGAACGGGGGCTGAGCAAGTAATATGCTGGGTGGTTTTGTTGTTTAATGTAAATAAGCGCTAAGGGATGTGCCTAAATCTATGTTTGTCGGGCATCTACCTGTAACAATTTAACATCAGATTCTGTGCAAAATAGTCTCAGTATGGCAGAGCTAAATTATTCTGCACTATAATTCCTCCTTTGAGACATGACATGGAACCATAAGTAAGCAAAATAGCATATGTAAAAACTAGCAACACAGTGTATTTTTAAATCATTTGATCAATTAACTTAATAGGCTTAATTACCTAAAGTATATGGCCCAACAGAGTCTTCACAAATGATCTCACATTTAAAATGAGACTGGAGGCTAAACCATCACAGTCCACTTAATTTCAATTTCATGAGATGTCTTTTTTAGTATTAAGCCCCCAAACTGCTAGTAATCCATGGGCAGTAAATCTGAGGAATTGGGCTTCTATTAAAATGATTTTCCATTGTGTAATTGCAATGGGCTGTTCAATAGGAGAGAATGCAATTTAACAACCTATCCAACCAAAGAAGGTACTTGTCTGTCTTGAGACTCTCCATGTGGCAAATGACATAATGTAGTAAAGCCTTAGCTGTTCAACCTGGAGCTCCTTGTCTGAGAAATGGGAATATAATCGTTTGAGACGATTGTTACAGTTTTTGTTATGACAGCGTCTGATCTTGCCAGTGCTACTGGATATTTGTAGCAGTAATAGCAATCATACATTTTTCTTAACCTCTGCTGTCTGGTAGAGTGGAAGAATTCACTGTGGAAACTAACCCAACCATCTCTCCAGATCCATCCAGGCTGGACATGGAAGGATGGCAGAAGCCATCAGAGGTGTCCGATGTGGTCTCTGTTCTAGGAATGGAGAAGTCCCAGCACTTTCTGCCAGCGAGGCCAGCCCCCTGTTGTTCTTTGGAAGGGGTGCCTGGGCTTGGGAGGGAGCGGGAGAGTGCCAGTGACAGCGACCCCATCTGGCATTGACTGATAAAACACACTCCTAAGAGAAAGAAAAGTCCACAGAGGAAATTTGGAAAATAGACAAATAAGGGACAAGGTCTGGCCGAGGGCTCAGGAAAGCACGGTCGGAATAAACCCGAGTCCAGACTTCCACTCACTGAGCCCTTCTTGAAGCTGCCGGACCTGTTTGTGAATGTCTGCGCCACTGAGCGTCTCTGGGGCTTTGACTGTTTTCTTATTTCAAAACCCAGCACAGCAGGACGCGAGTTCTACACGCTGCTCACATTTCATCAGGAAAAACAGAGTGGAAAGTTCCTAATCTCCCCTGCCCCACTCCCAACAGTGCTAAGATGATTTAATGCCTCATAACAGAGGTAATTTCATGATAATGACAAAAGGCAGCAATTAAAAATATTGCTTGTTTCGGGGCCTATAAATTGGCTGTCAGTAATTGATAACAGAATGTGTTTTCTAATCTACTGAAATGATATCGTACTGCAAGCTGGCATGGTAATTACTGTATTTGTACAGTACCAGGGGAGTTCCAGCCCAAGCTTGACAGGGAGTGGACTAAATCACCCCGGTGTAACTGAAGGTTTAGATTGCGTGCCTTGGAGCTGGTCAGCATTAGTGACAGCCCGACTTTCTATGTCATGTGCTCTTGGAACTGCTGGTCTGTCTGGCCCTTCTACGTCCCTCGCAGCCTGTTGTACCCTTACTGAAAGAAAATCAAGAGAGCTTCTTAGCACAGAGAAAATGAGCTGACAGAGAGCAGATCCCTCACCGGGACCTGGATGACATCATTGAAACAGAAGCTTCCTGATTCCCGTGCCTGCTTTGTGTCTTAGATGGAAAGGCCCAGATATGACTGGAGGGCCCATGCCCAGGGTCTCATAATTCCCAAAGAAATTATGACCATTGTTTGTTCATTTAGTGACTGGATATTATTTAAAAGATCACTCTTCAAGAAAGAGAATGTAACTAATCAATCTTATATGTACCTTTTTGGTCAGGCTTCAAGGCAGGTCTATTTAGTCCACGCTGAGAAGAACCTTTGATATCTTGAGGGTTTGCAATGGTCTTATTGTCAACACCACACCCAAGAGGCAGGCTTCCAGGCACACCCGTGAGGGACTGTTTAGGTTAGGGTTAGCCTCTGAGAACTGCTGAGGGACTGTCTTGATTACATTACTTGATGTGGGGTGAGACATCTTCACTGTAGTTAGGACCCTTTCCTGGGCAGGGGATTCCTGGACTGGGTACACTGAGCCATGGATGTGATATGACAGCCGCCTCAGGTTTCTGCCACACTGACTTCACCACGACTTCACTTGCCCTAATGCTCTAAGGTCTAGAATTCTGAGTCAACAGACCCTTCTTCCTCAAGGCACTGCTGTTGGGTATTTTATTACAGCCGCAAGAAAAGGAAGTTCCAGCATCACTCCTCTCACACACATATTTTGAATGATTGTTTTTCTATAAAACATGTTACAAAAGAGAATTATACAAAATTTTAATAAAATCTGAACAGATAAAGGCCTTACAAATAGTATTAATGACCTGGAGTGGAAGTACTGAAAATATTCAGCATCCCACAGACATTAACTAGCTACAGCTAAGATTACCTATGCAAATCAGGAAAATAAACAAGATTCTTCTCTCTTGGAATGTGTAGTCTAATTAGTAAAATAATAGCAGCAATGAAGTATCAGCCGAGATTGCTGATTTCCCAGGATTATTTCTGTGTAGTCATGTCAGCCGAGATTGCTGATTTCACGGGACTATTTCTGAGTAGTCATGAGGAATGCGATGGCGGTGTACACGCTTTATGCTTGGTTCACAGAGAATAAAAACGAGGGTAAAGAGTCTGAGCACGGTCTCAGAGGCAGAGCTGGACACTGGTGGATGACATGCCTTTTCTAGGGGAGATGCGAACAGGCATCCATTCACCCAGTGCAGGGCAGCAATGACAGACTAGGGATGGGACTCCACCTGAGGGTCTGTTAGGGGAGGTCTTACAGGAGCATGGCTGACCCCAAGGCAGCCATACCACAGAGAAGCCCACCCCAGCAAGGGTAGCAATTCAGAAAGCTGCATCCCCAGACTGCCAGCTCCAAAGAAGAGTCTGCTCTCCTCTAGCAATTAATTGTTTGCTGCCAAATCACCTTGGGGAAGGTCTTCACGAGTTTCCAGAGTCTCGTGAGCCTCCCTCCTGCCACCAAGAGGAAATATTTCGATTGAAGAGATAGTTACTCAGCCCCAGCCCTGTCAGAATGTGCATGTGTAGTCCATATACACATGGCCTAACAATCATTGACCACCTAGGAGCTAGCCCATTGACCTCGGGAATAAGGTGTGGAAGGACAAGTGAGGGGCGGAGCACAGGATGGAGAGGCGGGGCACGGCAGGAGACTCTTGCCGAGTGACTGTGGAGTTCAGCTAATCTAGACCCACTCAGCTGCCTGCTGATTGTAAAGTGAGGAAGCTGTTCAGAATAGCAGTCGTCATACAGTTATCCAGCCTTCTCATACTCAGCTCTGAAATGGGCATTTACACTGCAGTCATGTTTTTAAAGCTCAGTCTCTCTTCTATTGAAAGACTAGAAATAAGTGGCAGAAAATTTTAAAATATTTTCTGTGTAATAGTGTCTTCCTTGCGTGTGTGTAAGGGCACCTGTGTCATGCAGAAGAAGGCGTCACATTCTCCTGGAACTGAAGTTACTGATAGTTGTTAGCTGCCAGTGGGTGTTGGGAATCAAACCTGGGTCTTCTTCTGCAAGAGCATCTAGTGCTCTTATCCACTGAGCCATCTCTCCAGCCTCGAGTTACGGCAATTTTTATTATAACTGAATTAAGGATATAGAAGAAATACAAAATATGGTCCCATCTTATTGGCATCTTGAAATTAAATGAAATCTGATTCTATGATTCCATACTTTATCACTTAGGTAATAGTACTTAATGAGTATTTACTATGTAAGAAAATTCAACATGGGCATATAGTCTCCCCCCTGTCACCAACGGACATGGGCTTGTAGCCTCACCCCGACCTCATTATGTGACTTTGAGTCTGCCCCTGAATTTTTCTGAAATCCAATTTAAATGTAGAGTGATAATAATCAAGACTAGTCTGTGAAATTATCATGAGGGTCAACGGCAATATTAAAGGTAACAGTTGCTGGAGGACTCTCAGGAAGCATATAAAATAGTGATATAAAACGAGTAATGATGCAGAGGTTACCTAGAGCAGGTAGCACTTCATCTGAATGGTCACATTCAAACTGAGGTAAACTACAACCTAGTTTAGAGTGTAAGCTTGGGCTGGCTGGGGTTGGAGTTCTATCTCTCTTTTTATAAGTTAGGTCCTCAGACAAGCTAATGGTGCCAAGGTTAATTTGTAACAATATTCTCTACCCTTTATTAGTACGTGTGCTAGGCACTGCTCTAAATGTCTTCATTAATTACTTCTGAATTTCAGTTTCTCAGTGTTCAAATGGTTCAAGTAATTACTACATCTTCTAAGAGTAGTGTGAGAATTAAATGAATCATGGTGATGCTGGTCAGGAAAGTAACAATCAAAACATAACAGGCATGTTTTTATTAAAACTCAGAACACTAGAGGGAAAACCAAAGGAGCCTCAGAACTTCCCTGTTTCTCTTGGGTAATGGGTACAAAACAAAGATAAGAAAATTCAAAGTCAGAGCAAAGATCTAGCTGGAGATCTTGGTCAGAGATCTTATAGGTGATGAGTTTTAGGCTTGCTTTCTGCCTCTGCATCTCAGACAACCGAGACACTGCAAGCCCAGAGATGATAGGAGACAGAAACAGCACAGACTCAAAGAAAGGTATGCTGTCACTCCTTGAAGGACCAGGAAAGGGGCAGCCTAGCATGACAGACAACTTCCAGTCAAAACTGTCCTTGAGCCAAGTACTAGAAGCATGGGCCTGGATTCCCATCCCCTTCATCAATGGACATTGGCCTGGATCCACCCCATCATCAATGGACGCGGGCCTGGATCCACCCCATTATCAATGGACATGGGCCTGTCGCCTCCCTCCTCCCACAGCTCAGAGGGAACCAAGGCCCTGACAGCCGCATCCTTAACATTGTTCTCTTATTCCCGCTTCCACTCTGTGATATCAGAGACCGGAGGGAGAGCCCGGATTTCCGCCCTCAGCAGTGAGAGTGCATACCCTCTGTCCTAGGGTATTAGTGGGGACCATGTGGGCCACCCAGCAAGAAAAGGCACTTCTCCCTCCCCTCAGTGTGGCAGGGAGCAGCAGCCTGAGGAGCATGTTTCTCTCCCATCATGGGATTAGACAGCCTCTCTCTCCTGTCATCTATAGCAATGTCAGGCAAAGGCTGCTAAAGGAAAGGACTTAAGTAAAATGAAAATATGCGACAAAATGCTCAATATGCCCAGGTTTTGATTTTAAAAATCACAATTATACTAAATTCAGGAAAGTTTTAACTAAAATGGGAGAAAAATAGTTAACCTACACTAAGATGATAAGCTGCTGAAATCATCTGAGGCCAGGACGAACTGCTGTCATGCACAGTTGGGACATGCTAAGAGCAAATGGAAAAAAAGGGGCATGCAGGGAGCCGTAAACGCCATTACAAGATGGCGCTGGCTTCCTGGCAGCGTTGTGGTAAACAACTCCTAATTAGGTAGTGCTTTGGCGCCAACCTGGATCTTACTACTGCACATGCGTGCCACATGACCTGTCCTGAGCCTATCCCGTGGCGTCCACCTGTGGTTAGCTACTTGCAGCCAATCAATAGGTGCCCCGTCTCCTTCCAGGCTTTATAAACAGCCGTAGGTGCCTTGCTCCCCGCCTCTCGCCATCATCGTCCATCCGTTAATCAAAGGCTCTCCAATAAAGTGTGATACTGGAAGACTCCTCGTGATCGCGTGCTTTCTTCCTCCGCTGGCCGGAGGCGTTCGCCGCAGGGGCAGCCTCAGGAAAGAAACCGAAGACAGAAAGTAAAACTGAGAAGAAATGTTAAACCCAAAGACGGAATAACCGAGATAAAAGCCAGGACAGATTCACCAGAAGAACGGCGAGATGGAGGCAACGCGATGAACTTGAAGACAGGACAATAGACTTTCCCGGTCTGAACAGTGGGAGGAAACGAAAGGAGATGGCACGGAATGTCAGAGCCGACCGCCAGAGACCCCGGAACCACAGCAAAAGGCCCAAGGCGGTCGTCACCGGGTAGAAGAGGGAGCAAGAAGACTGCCTAGAAATGTACTCAGCTAAGCAGGGGCAGGCTGCTTCGCTGGAGACGGTCATTCCTCTGGATGCCTCAGACTCATTCTGTAGCCCAGTCTGGCCTTGAACTCCTAGCAATTCTCCTGCCTCATCCTCTCTGGAGCTGATTACAGGTATGCATGAGCACACTCAGGACCATTTATGAAGCAATCGTAAAGAGAAAGGTTAAAAAGCTGGAGAGCATGTTAATGCCTGTCTGGATTAGGGATGACGGGAATTGATGACAGTTACAGCCATCAAAGGGAGGCCCCCGGGTGCTGGCAGTGATGTGCCTGTGTCTTACTGCACATGGTGCTGACACGGATCTACATGTAAAAAATGACAGAACTACACACACAACACAAACTACACACATGCCCTACGTACATACACATATACAGAAAAAAAAAACTATATACGCACAACACAGAAAAACCTACATGCATGCATACAAACTCTACACACATACAAACTACACACTGTTGTGTAGCACAGAGGTTTCCTCTGAGATAAACTTGTCCATCGTGGAGGGGAACCAGGGAAGCCACAGCGTGTGTGAGGAGAAGGGAGACTTTACCCGGCAGGAAGCTTGTCAAGTCCAGGAAGTAAATGACTCGGTAGCTGCAGGAAATCCCTGAAGTTGTCCAGGTTCACGAGTCCCTCCCTCCACAAGCATATGTGAGCTCTGAGGAGCCCTGAGAGGCCAGTCAGCCTTGCCCAGCCGGCTGGAAGAAGCAAGAGACCTCTTCAAAGAGCTGCCTGGAGGAGGCGACTCAACAGAGCTGCCTGGGGAAGACAGTCTAGCTGGTCCAGCTGCCTGCAGGTTGTGCAGTGAGTCCCAAGTTTTCTGCTTCTTGAGCTATCAGCCCTGCTGGGTGGCTTTGGTGATCACCTGTGTTGGGGTTATCTCTGCTCCTGTAAGTAATCTCTCGCCCACACACCTGCGATTAGCTCCAGTAAAACTTCGGTTCATCAAGTGGGATCTTGATGGTACCCTTACTTGTCTGTTACTGTTTCCCTATCCAAGGTGAGTAGGCAGGTCTTCACATCTCCCCAGGGATAGCATAACACACAACACACAGACCACACACAGACAAACTATACACACATACACATACACCACACAAACTAGACATACATACGCACGCAATTATACACACCACAAACTAGACACATACACACAACACATAAACTATACACACACAACTATACAAACTATACACACACAAAACCT
This sequence comes from Eospalax fontanierii, assembly GCA_035773235.1. NCBI lineage: Eukaryota > Metazoa > Chordata > Mammalia > Rodentia > Spalacidae > Eospalax > Eospalax fontanierii. The sequence goes on from CM069539.1 coordinate 3,556,141, forward strand.
ACACACACCACACACAAACTATACACATGCAAATACAAACCACACACAAACTCAAGAAGCAGGAAACTTGGGACGCACTGCACAACCTGCAGGCAGCTGGACCAGCTGGACTGGCAGCTCTGCTGAGCCGCTTCCTCCAGGCAGCTCTTTGAAGAGGTCTCTGCTTCTTCCAGCTGGTTGGGCAGGGCTGACTGGCCTCTCAGGGGTGCTTAGGATTACACATACCCACATACAAACTATACATATACCACACACAAACTCTGTCTATTTATCTATCCACAACATTCACAAAGTATACACTATACACACACAAACTACACCTGCACATACGTGTACACACCCGAACAGACACATGCATGCACACACACATTGCACCAGTCTTAATTTTCTAGCTCTGCTGTGTAACATAATTATGTAAAATATAACTTGGGAGAGAGGTGGTGAAGGCCACAAGGAATCTCCTTGTACTATCTTTACAACTTACTGTGAAACTATAATTATTTCAACATAAAAGGAGTTTCTTTGCTTTTTAAAGTCAGTGCAGAAAATAGCAGCTAATAAGGGATTTGTTTTAGTGTCCTGGCTTACAATCCAGAGACAAGCAAGGCTGGGGATAAAAACTTTGACCCCTGCCATTCCCTCTGGACTTGAGTTTATTTTTGAGTTTAATTTTAATTTTTTCTCCAGCACATGGAAGAAGGGGCTATCATGCCCTCACTTGGCTGCTGGGCACTGAGGATGTTTGTCTTGGAAAAAAGCAAACATTTGCAAACTATGCACACACAAAACCTAGGAAGAGCTGGTTAAGCTCAGAACACTCTCGGCACGGAGTGTCCTGGTAGCTGTTCACTGTGGAGGAGAAGGTGAAAGGGGATTAACAATGTGACACCTTTCCCCACAAAAATGCTGCATTTTCTTGGGACTGAGCACTTCCCAAGCTCTTGCCAGCAAAAGCTTCCGTTCTGAGATCTAGTTACTGGTGGTCAAAGCTTGCAAGGACATGGAAACTCGATTGCAATCTGGGAAGGAAGCAAGAACAGGTCAACTCTGTGTGTGAGAGCGTGCGTGGCTAATCTGTGGGACAGAGAGGCGAGCCACGTGGCAGTCACATCTCATCAATTAGACTGTCTTTTGCCTGGAGAAAGAGTGCTGGTTAGAGGAGGTCTACGCACTTGGAGCTGTCAGGTTTCTCCCCAGAACTATGCCAGAGATTGTTAGATTCCAGCAGCGCCATCCTGCCCAGGCCTTGCAGCATGGCCTTTGTGGTCCAGTCCGTGGCTCCTTTCTGTTCCATGTGTCCACGCCTGTGGGAGAGGCCCCAGGCTTCCTCCCTGTACCCTGCTGTTCTCGTGTCCTCCTCTCCCAGGGTTGGTCTGGGTCTTGCAGAGGGGCTGTGCAGAAGAGAGAGATGGGGGAGGGACATACGCTTCCTGTTCCAGTCGCAACAAAGCCCTGGAACGGTTCAACTGCTGCTTAACCCCAAGCACATGGATTTTCTTGGGCACAGGGAATCTGCACCATGTAGCTTGTAGCTCTCTGCCCAAGCTTCGTTGGAAGAGGCTATAGTGTGTTGTGTCGTGAGCTATGTACCCCGAAAGAAACAGAGACAGCATGTCTTACCATGCTTTGTATGTCTCCACTCCCCTAGGGTGCAGTGCCAGCTTCCAATGGTGGCTTATCTGGGTCTTGGGGAGCAAAAAGGGCACCGTCTGAGTGAGTCAGTAAAGAGGGAGCACGTCTCTGGACATGGATGGGATCAGTTAGTCAGTCAACCAACACTGCTCTGAGTATACCTTTGAAAGATATGAGTGGAAAGAACAGCCACAGACAGGTTGTGGGGAGAAGGGTGCAACCCTGTACATGTACCACAGACAGGTGGGGGGTGCCACCCTCTGTATGCTCCACAGGCAGGGGGGTTGGGTTGTCATTGTGTACACCGTCTGTTCCTCTATGGCCTCTTTGTCTAAAATGACATTTTCCTGCTCTGCTTGGTCTTTCTCCCATGAGATGGTGAAGGTAGACCACAAAGTTAATACGAGGAAGGCCAGAGGGGCAGATTTCAAGAACAAAATGAACTTCCAAGTTAGGGGCATGGTCTGCCTTTATCTTTGTCCCCTCAGAAGCTAGACCAGCATCTAACCCACTGAACCTAATCAGTGTGTCTATCTGACTTGTATTTCTCAAGAGCTGAGGTCATTTTAATGTAATCTTCTCAAGAACAAACAACTTTCACTCGGCCTTGTGATCGCTAGTGGTGAGACCCTCACTGCCAGGTGCCCAGCAAGGAAGCTTGTGTTCCAGAAACCTCAAGCGGGAATCAGCCAGACCCTGAAAACACAGATCAGAATTCAGCTCACTCCCATGCTCTAAACAGAAGATAAGATGTTCTCCTCCAAACAAACCATATTAAATTTACTACGTTACTGAATCAACAGCAAACGCCATGTTGTGCCAATAAGAAACATGTTCTTATTTATTTAATCTAGCCACTTTGCACAGACTACTGATGAAGTTAAACAGATGTCTTTTATTCCCCCCCTTTTTTTCTTACCAGCTTCTAAATATAACTGTCCTTCAAATCCTGGATGACTGTCCTGCCTCTGCCTCCCAAGTGCTGGATGACGGGGCAAGCCACCACACCGGCCCCACTCTTGTTTCTTAAAGGCCCCTGCCTTTTAATTAATCGGATATATCCTTTCTGGCTTTGACCAGTTCCAGACTCATCTGATTTCCACTTGTATCTCTCCAAACATCTATGTTTTATAAATAATGACACCGCCCCCGACACTCTATGCTATGTCATGACGCTGCGCTCTTCTCTGCCTTCTACATTTTACACGTAACTTTCCACCTTCAGTACCTGGCAAATTTTCACAGGCTCATGAGGAAGAAATTTCAGTTTCAAAATCTTATAAATGAAGAGATGAGCTCAAGAACTTGCCTAAAGTGACATTATGACCCACATGCAGGCTCTCGGGCTCCAGCGCAGACAGAACTGCCCCCTTGCCTTGTGTGCTTGGTCTACAAAATTTCCATCTTTGCCATTAAAAACTAAAGTTGGGGGCTAGTGCTGAGTCTCAGTTGGTAGAGTGCTTGGTTAGTATGCGTGACGCCTCGAGTTCCATCCCTAGCACAGCATAAATTGGATGTAGTCGTCTCAGCATTTGGAGTGGAGACAGGGAATCAGAAGTTCAAGGTTATCCTCAACAATATAGAGAGTTTGAGGCCAACCTGAGCTATAAGAGACCCAGTCTTAAAAGAAAAGTGAAAGTTGACCATGCACTTGAACTGTGGTTAACCAGCTCGCCTGGCAGGCCAGCAAGTCCCAGGGATCTTCTCGTCTCTGTTTTCCCAGAACTAGGGTTCTGGGCATGCCCTTCCACAGCCGGCTTCCTACATGGGTCCCAGGAACCCAAGCAGCTCTCCAAGCTTCTGAAGCCATCACTTTATGACTGAGGCATCTCCTCAGCCTCCCTCTCATGTCTTGCAAAGAGATGAGACTCAAAGTTCTCAAAAATCTTCCATTCTGATATATTTTTCTTTTCTACTATGAAATAATGTCCTCAAAATCACTGATCAAAAGTTACCTAAAACCTGACTTGTTTTTCTAAGACTTTTTGCTGTGTTTTATTTGTTTCCCTTTGAATGTTGCTTGATACTCTAGCTTGAGCATCACAGCTTCACTGGAAAGATTGTCTACCCCAAGACCTTCCCTGTGGAGTCCAAACAGAAAGCAAATTCTTAACAGGACATACATGAAGGCACAAGCAAACAGACACCTCTGCGGCATACATGCTTTTCCTTGTTCAAGGCAGTTCCCAAAGATATATTCCTAAAATCAAAATAATAGAAAAAATAACCAACAGGGAAGAAATGAAAAATGAAAAAAATCAGAAGACCTTAAAATATAATAAAGCCAGCAATGAACCGAGCTCTGAAATATATGCCTCAGCATCTTATGCACTGGCTTGATGCAACAGAAAAAGAGAGACTTTAATGAAAAGCCAGAGCAGTACAGATTACGGAGGGGCTGAGGAGCAGTGGGAAGGACTCCCAGTCGCGGAGCCCCAAAGAAGAGTGCGTCAGCACGTCGCTGAGCAGCCAGGCAGAAGCAGGCGTGAAAAGATAGAAAACCCCACTTGATAGAATGCCTTTAATGCTAAATAAATACAGAGAGCTCTGAAAGTCCCTATTAGTCATCCATTTCCCTAATAAAGTCTCATTTAGAGTGCTTTCGGCTGTCCTTAGAAGAAACACAGGAACCTGGTTGAACCAGTTAAGCTGTTTCTTTATTGATGCCTGATGAAAGGTGGACTTGTGATATTGGCGTAACTATTACCCAGGGTAGGATTTTGAAAACGTCATACCTGTGATCCCCCGACCCCAGCAGGATGTCTGGTGTAGGGTGTTGGTGGTGGCAGAGAGGCAGTTGCCCCTCTGGCTATGTAGTCCCAAGGTCCAAAACTGGCACCTGTGTGAGGATGCTGAGCGCACAGAGATGCCAGCTTCCCGTGCCTGACTACCCTTGTCCCTAATTACACTTTGCCTTCCGCTACTCATTTAAATAAAGCGTCCTGAAATGCTGAAGCATAACAACTTTCAGAGGAGATGCTGGCAAGAGCGCAGAACAGCTCTCCACAGCACACGCACCACTCCAGGGGTAGCAGGTGAGGCCCCGAAGGAGGAAAAATCCAGGTGTATCTCTGACAGTCCTGTCAGGAAGAGCCAGTGGCTGCTCATGGCAAAACACATCAATCATGCATAGGGATTCTCAAATACAGCCTTACCCTCTCAGAAAATAGCACCCAACCCCCCCCAATGGCAGGGGTAGGACAAACACCTAGGCATGATGGTTCTTATTTTCCTTTTCCTTCTTATGGATCACATCCAAACCACCAGCACACCCTGTCTTCTGAGCCTCTGATGTCATTCCAAGCCCTCCACTGACTCTCTTCTCTGTAGTTTTTACTACCTTCAAGCACCATCATTTCTTGACAGACTACAGATAGACTGCTGAGAGTCACACTTGCCCCCTTACAATACGTCTTTCTTGAGGATGGTGGCTGAGTTTCTGAAGAGTACATTGGATTGAGTCATTTCTCAGCTGTAAACCCTGGTGGAGGTGGTGGGGTGTTTTCCAAATAAAGTCCAAAGTTCACAGCAGACTTGTGTACCCTAGAAGGTCAGGAGAGATGGCTCGGTGGTTAAGACTGTGTTCTCTTCTTGCAAAGGACCAGAGTTCAGTTCCTGGCTCATGCCAGGAGCTCAGAGCTGCCTGTGACTTTGCTGGGGACCTGACAGCCTCTTCTGGCCTCTTTGAGCATGGCACACGTGTACAAACCCACACTCAGACAATACATCTACGTATAATTAAAATACAGATAAAAACTTAATCTTAAAAGAAGTCCCTCCTTCCTCTTTCTGACTTCTTTCTTTCTCAAACAATGGATTCTTTTAAATTTTTTAATTTTTATTTTATGTGTACGAGTGTTAAATCCACATGTAATGTAAATGCACCCGTGTTGTGCGATGCCTGCAGAGGTCAGAAGAGAGCACTGGCTCACCTGGAACTGGAGTTACAGATGATTGCTAGCCGCCATGTGGGTGCTGGGAATCAAACCTGGGTCCTATACAAGAGCAGTCAGTGTTCTTAACCCTTGAGCCATCTCTCCAGCCCCAACACCCACATTCTTAACAGCCTTTAGGCACATAAATGTTTTTTCCCTTTACCCCTCTGAACTTGCTTCTGAATCAGGCCTTTGCACTTTCTGTTGCCTCTGTGCAAACTTCCTGTGTAGAATTTTATTCAGACGTTGTTCCTTCCTCCTAGATTTTATTCTTGAACATGGATGTGGACCTCCACCCCCTACCCTATCACACCCTCTTACTGTCTTCACAGTATTTATCACTAATTGGTACCATCTTGTATTTGTATGTATTTTGTCTCCCCTTGTCTAGAGAGTAGACTCAGAGAGACCGTGTTCTTGGTTCCCAGAATGTGTTATATAGTAGATATCCAAAGCCTTTTGTTGAATGGGTGTGTGCAGGAATGAATGAATCATTCAATCAATTGGAACCATGTTTTCTGTCCATTCACAAAGGTAGGCCCTGCCATTCTTAGTGCAATGGATCTAACAAATACGTCTGGTTGTAATTCTAGGGAATGTACATAGTATTTGGAGTGACAGAGTGAAATTTCTGGGACATGTCACTCTCCAGGGATAAAAATTTCAATGATAGATGGTCTCATTCAAAACTTTGAAGAAAAGAATGTAATTTCCGCAGACTTCTCCAATGGGATAGAACCTTTCATGGATTGGCGGGGATATGCTTGTGTAATTCCTGTATCGGGGTCAGAGGTGTGGAGATTACCCGTGAGCCCTCTTCCCCACCCTTCCCTAATGTCTCCCTGACCACACAGGATACAGAGGTTTCCTCAGAAATCAGGCTCAGGATGGAGGAGGCCTTGCTCTCATTGTTTGTGTCTCCCCAATATTCCCACCTCTAGCCCTAACCACTGGCATGGTGGTCAGGATACAGGGCCTTTGGGAGGTCGCTAGGAAACGAAGGTGAAGCGTGCTTGAATGGTCGGCATGGCCTCTTTCTAATGCAAGCTCATAACTAGAACATGGCCATCCATGGAAGAGAGTGAGCTCCCACCAGACACCGATCTCCTAGCTCCTTGACCTTGGGTCTCCCGGTTTTCAGAACTGTGACAAAGAAGTTTCTGTTGTTTATAAGTCACTCAGTGTCCATTCCTTTGTTGCAGCAGCCTGACTGGACAATAAGGATACAGGAAGCTTTTGAATAAGAATTTCTGTTGGAATCGGCACATGTGGAAGGGAAGACGAGGATGAACTGGGCAGCGGGTAGCTGAGCTGGGGTCAGTCTTTGGAGACCTCAGGCAGCGCTAAAGTGCATTCTGAAGCGGAGCCAGATGGTCTTAACATGTCATTCCTTATATATTTTGACAAGGGGGTTCAGCCTGTATTCCCACACAGACTGGTCATTTTGTGTGAGGAGCTCTGGATAGGCTTTGGGCCAGACAGCTCCACTGAGCAGAGGTAATCCCCACAAGGGATTGCTGGTGCTCTCTGCATTGTTCTCTCAGAAGCAGTGAGGTAGGTCAGCCACGCGGAGGAATCTGGGTGATGCATCCCCATGTCCATGCCCAGAACTTCATTCTTCCCCACCAAATATGGGGCGAATGGAGAGCATCTGCTCTCTGCTTTGAACCAGCATCAGAGAACATAACACGCCAGGGTCAGCCTGAAGCATGGCATGTAGCAGCTGTGCTTGCTATTCGTAAAAAATGTTTAAAGAAGCAAGCTAGGTTGTTATTACTCAATTTTAGAAGCATCACTGTTCCCCAGCTTTAATAAGATATAGTTGGTCAATAACAATTGCATATACTTAAGTTATATGATGTGATGTTTTGATAACATTACAACACCAAATATTAGTGTTTTGGTAGCATTGTGACATGGTTATCACCAAGAAGCCAATTCACCCGTCCACCCCTTCAACTCATTGCTTGGTGTGTATGCATGTGTACATGAGTTTGGGGTGGAGGTGTTTGGATGTGTGTTTGTGTGTGTGTGGTAACACTTAAGCTCTACTCCCCTAGCACATTTCAAGTGTGTGTTGTTATCATCAGTATTTACCATGCTGACATTAGTTATCCTGAAATGCCTACTGTAGAGCTGAAGAGGCTGGAGGCTAGAGGAAACGAGGAAACGGAGAATATCTGGGTCAAAAGGAATAATCTTTCAGCGGCTGCTTATAAGAGAGAGAGGTTTTGTTCTTGGTCTTTGGCCTTTGTTTTTGTTTGATTTATTTTGCTTGTTTCTTGTTTCAGAAATGGAAAATTCCATCTCTTTCTGTTCTGACTGTGGCCAAGTTCTTTTTATCTAAATTTCTGCCTCTAATAGGAAGGCTCTTCATTTGAGCACTCCCCTCAAACCAGACCACTCCAGGCTGTAGGGCACAGAGGGGCATATCTGACAGGAGCGCTTTCTGCAGATCCAATAAAGGACTCGACACTGGGTGTATGAGCCAACCAGAGTGACATCTAAGTTGAGGAAAGGAGGCAGTTGTGCCAAACTGTCTTATCGCGTTCTGTCTTCTGCTGTTTTGAAAAATTCAGTCTAACTTCCCTAACAAACAAACAATTTCTGTTTCTTTCAACCTCTAAGTATAATGTCTTAGATTAAAGTGGCATGCTTGTGAAAAGTAGGCTCCTGAACCCCATCCCAACAGAGTCAGACATCTAAGTTGACCCAGGACCCTGAATTTTAGACAGCATTCTGGGTGGTTTCTGATGTAGGTGGTCCACAGACCACCCTTTGGGAATCACTAATCTATGTCTTGGACTGGCAAACACCATTGCACTAATAAAATAATATTCCAGTTCCTTTGAGTGATACAAAAACTTGTAATTTGAGCAAGAACTTAGGAGAGGGCTGCTTTCTTGCACCAGCTTCTGGGAATGCCACTCGCAAAATGCAAGGGAACTGTGCTTCATGAGCCCCACTCACAGGACACACTACTTGCTGGGATGGATGCTGCTAGACTGGCAGGAGAGATGGTCCTGTTAGAGAAAAAATGAAAGGCTCAGTGTCACTTAAATGTATGTAGGCTCACCCTTCCATAGAAGATCTGGGCTCTTTGCATGTAGGAAGGACATGGTGGGTCTCTATGGGCAAGGTTACCAGTCTTGCCCAGGTCTGGCCACAGATCCTTTATCTACTCCCAGATATGCCAGAGTAAGTCCACATGTCATCCCCATTCAATCCAGAGCACATCACTAGGACGCAAATTTTCCCAGGTTTCCTCCAAAGCCCCTCCCTCTGCTGCTGCCACTCAGATCACACCAGCTTCTTTCTTAGTACAACTTGGAGCATTCCTTGGCACTCTCTTCTCCTTAAGCCATTAAGAGGAGTCAGCTCCTTTGTTAGGAAATGTTCCTCTGATGGGTCCAATTCTTGTGACTATTTACAAAACAGAAAACTACACCTAGCATGCTCAAACAGGGTTTCTATTTAGACTTGTCACAAATTAATGTTTGCCTAACCTAATGAAACTGTCTCTGCCCAGTGTCAGGTGAGGAAAGGAACTACGTTCATGTTTGCTATCCAAAGTCCCTTTTAAAGAGTAGCTGTATAAATTAATCACTCTTTAGGTAAACAAAGAAGCTTTGTATAAGCAGATTTTTTGAAAGACAGAATTGTGTACTTGAGATATATTAATGTATCAAATGTACTACTTGTGCTAATTCATGTAATCCTCATTAACACTCAAGATGAGGGTTGGAGAGATAGTTCAGTTAGTAAAGCGCTTCCCATGCAAGCATAAAGTCTTGATGTCTGGGTCCACAAAAACCATATGAAAGCCAGGTATGGCAGCATACCTGCAGTTCTCATGGGGAAATGGTGACAGGCAGATTCCTGAAGCATGTTGACCAGCCAGTCCAGCCTAGTGGGCAAGCTACAGGTTCTGTGAAAGGTGCTATCTTGAAAAATATGGTGGAGGGCTAGAGAAATGGCTCATTGGTTAAGAGCACTGGCCACTCTTACAGAGGACTTGGGTTTGGTTTCCAACACCTACATGGCAGCTCACAACTGTCTATAATTCCAGTTCCAGGGGATCCAATACCCTCTCTGACCTCTGTGGGAATTGCATGCATATGGTACACTTACATACATGCAGGGAAATACTTATACCTAAAAAATAAAAACAAACAAATTTTTAAAAATTAAGCCCTTAATGCAACTTCTACACATAGGATGAATGCATCTCTCAATTCTCACTGGAGAAGTTTCCTTATGCAACAGGTGGTGATTAATACAGAAACCCACAATTGGCCAATGCGCAGAGAACAAGAGGCCACATAGTACTTCTCCCTGAATAGAACACCTGTTTCAAACTTCTGCCTCCTGAGGCTCAGGGATCATTACAGAAGAAAAAGTAGAAAGATTGTTAAGAGCCAGAGGTGCTGGATGGCCACAAGGACACAGTCTTCCAGACAGTTGGCCAGGTCCTCATCTGGTGACAGCACATACAAGTCCTATGCAAGCTCACACCAGACAAAATCCCAGCCTGGATGTGGGGATGTGGGCAAGAAACCCCAACCCAACCTAGAGAACTTGGCAACTGATGGCTGCTGGGAGGGGAAAAGACAGTGTCTTACAGGAATGGGACCCTTGGTGGGTCCAGTGGATGGCCTTACACTGAAGGACATTTGGGACACAAATCAGACTCTATAGGCCATGTTACATATATAAGAGTACACTAAACTGGGTGGAAGCAGTGAAAATAACAAAAAATAGTACATGGCTTTAGAGCCAAACAGACTCTTGACTTCAGGTCCTAGCTCTGTAACTTTCTTGTTGGATATGCATGAGCAAACGATTTGACCTCTGTGAGTCTCAGTTTCTGAAGGGGGTGAGCCCCCTCTAAGCCGAAGCCACTTACTTCAGCTGCAGCGTGGAAGAGGGAATCCAAAACAAACATAAACATTAGCCATGATGAACAAAATATCAAAACCCAACATAAAGGCAGGCTCTGACTCAAAACAATAAATCAAAATCTTGAAACCACATAAAACATGGCGGCAAGTGATTGAGAAAGACAGTCAGTTAACTTCTGGCCTGTACATGTTTGGACACACATGTACATATACACAGTCACACACAAAGGAACATGGGTGCACATATTCACCGCACACATTCACCACACACACACACACACACACACACACACACAAGCAAATTAAAAATGCTTAATCCCTCAAAGGGAGAAGTAGTGTAGCATACCACTTTTACAGACAAAGAGGATGCGGAACGGGCACTTTCTGAAACCCTCAGTGACTAAGTGGTAGGGCCAAATTTGTACAGAATCACAGTTAATCACAGAATCACTTTTCCTAGAACCAGGCTGACATCTATGTTGTAAGATTGTTCAGTTATCACAAGGTTGAACCAGCCCCCGAGAAATCTTTCCCCCGTCTTTTCTAACATAAAAGTCCCATTAATCGGACTTGGGCTAGAGTCCTCTTTTCGCAAAACCATCATTACAGCAGGATGAGGCCCCGAGAGCAGCAAGGCTTCTCCCACTCTGCACACAAGTGCCGCTAGAAAACACTCGAGCTATTTGAGGAACCAAATCGACACCAATCCCACAGCACAGAAAGATCCAGAAGCCTTGGGGGAGAGGAATAGAATAGGTCAGTTGTGACGTGGAAAAGAAAGTTCTGCAGATTAAATCACAGATTAAGTTTCACTGGACAGCTTGGGAAACTGTGATTGCCAAGCATGCTTTAGAGAGAATTTCACGAAGGGATGTGTAAAGCCAAGAGATGCCCAGCCCAGGGCAGACTCAGTCTGCTCATCAACCACACTGCTTCCTTTCTTATTGTCTTCTTTCTGACTTGATGTTCGGAAATGAACTTGATGTACCCAGATTCTCACTTTCCAATAGTTTCTCAGTGAACCTCTTTCTCCAGACCTGGGACTTAAATAAAGTTCCCAGTGAATAACAAATACAGGTGGTACAACTCCATCCTAAGGACCGAGAGGGTTGACAGAGGACTAAAGTTCTCAAAGAAAGGCTCATAAAGTATTTGAGACTTGAATTAGCTCTCAACTCATGGTTGGCTACTAATAGAGGATTCTCAATGCCAAAGGTCCTGTGAGCTCAGTAAAAAAAGCAGAAGCTTGTTCTAGGAAAGAAGTGAAGGACAAAATGTCACACGAAACACAGACATCTGTGTTTGCTTGCCCTGGATCCAAGACATTTACTCGTATTTATGGGGAAGCAGGGGAAAGAGAGGACAAAGTTTAAGGCCAATTGGTGTCCATATCATTGCTTCTTGGACCCCCCCCCAGTGGCTTGGGAATCAGAAATCCCTCCTGCAGATAGTAAGATAGTCAAAAAACACCCTTCTTTGTCCACCTTGAGGGTTGCACTGGGAACTGAGTTACCATGATCCCTGTTTAGAAAGTCAGACTGATGTTTGTACATCAGCACTTGTTAGGAATTTTTCAAACGAAGTCAAACTTCACCACATGACTTACTGATTGCTGTGATAGTGGTGGGATGCCGTGGACAGCTGGGCGTGGTCACCACATTTCCGGGCTCGGTTCTGAGAAGGATTTTTCATCACTTCTTAGGAGGGAAATGAGCTAGAACCTACCGGACAAGGTCTGGCTCCCACTTCTGATGATCCCACGCGAATCGGGGCCCCAAGGCTCAAGCTCTGGGGTTTTCAGTCGTTTCTGTCATCAGGGCCCCGGGAGCCATGATTCAGTGAACTCTGAATCAGAATCCGTTCTCTGGAAAATTGGCTTCTGAAAGTGCTGGTGGGTATGACTAAGAGGTTTGTGCCCTGGGGTTTCAGTTGATGTTTGTGTTTTTTCTTATTATGACTTGAGGGAAAAATCCAGATTCTAAAATTAGCTCTTCTTGTCTCAACTTGGAACTCTATAAACATACCAGCAGAGAGAGAGAGAGAGAGAGAGAGAGAGAGAGAGAGAGTGTGTGTGTGTGTGTGTGTGTGTGTGTGTGTGTGTGTTGCAGTGGGCAATATTGCAATTTCTTGACATTTTCATAGCTGTTTCATGACATATTTAGTGAAGTTTTAAAGGCTTATGAGTGGGGTGGCTGTCTTCCAAATCACCATATGTTTCCAATTGCAAATTCAAAAGCAGAAGATAGGCTTTCACTCAAGCAGTGTGGCCCTTCTTGGGGGCTATGGAGTGCGGTGGTGAGTTCTCTTGTTAGATTTACTTGTGAGGATTTCAGTATTACCCAATGACAGATGATGGGTTGGGAGGAAAATAAAGTATTAACAGATATTTGTTGAGGGTCACTATGTGTAAGAGCTTTAGATAAAATCTAGTTAGGGATAGTGGATGTAAGAGAAAGCACATATCTATCCAGGCATGTGGCTCAGACCTATGACCTTAGCACTCAAGAAGCTGATGGAGGACTGTTTGGAGTCTAAGGCCAGCCTAACCTACATAGTGAGTTCTAGATCAGCCTGAGCTAGAGTGTGAGACTTTGTCTCGATAAATAAAAATCTAACACAAGATGATAAAAGTTAAGTTCCTCCTAGAAGTTCTTCACATCAAAAAGAAGCTGACCTAGTCTAAGAAGAACTGGTAGGTGAGGTAAGGCTGAGTCTTGAAGGATAGGAGGGCATTCTGGGTAAAAGGTACTTTGGAGACAGAGGCACAGTGATGGAGCTGTTCACTGGGAAATGGAGACTGGTCTGTGTGGATGGAACTGTTTACACGCTAGAAGAGTGGGCAGAAGCCAGACTGTGCTGGACTGGCATGACAGGCTCTGAGTACTGTTGTTACTCTTGTTGTTGAAGTCCAACATTGTTTATTCAGTGCAGATAACACTGTGTGAGTTGGGTACTGTGGTAGAGTGATGGGAAGTGTTGAATGAATCAACCCTTGTCAGACCAGACGAGAAGGCAAATTTACTGGACATGCCACAAGGAGGCAGTGGGTGTGGCCAGTGACAGAACTGCCTGTGTTGAATCGTGGCTAGCTTTTACATACAGCTATCGTTTTTGGTTGGGGTTCCCACCATGAAATTCCCGTCATGCAAATGAAGACTGTTCTGTACTTCACTTAGCAACAGAGGCTGCGTTCACAAGGAGGCCACTCTGTAGTTAATTTTGATTGACCAGGAGCTTTTTATTTCACTGTATCTTTAAGTTGGTTCCTGTACCAGGCTTGTGCTGTGAAAATGCCCTGACATGGATCCATACCCTTTCTAATCTCTCAATCATGGTCTTCTCATCACATGTCCGTCACAATGAATTGACTGTCATTCCCATTTTACAGATGGAGAATGAGACTCAATTAATTATCCAAAGTCTAAGAGTGGATATGTGGTGAAGCCAGGCTTGAACGGAAGTCAGCTTGATTCCAAATCTTCTTAGGCTTAAGTAGCTAAGAAGACTTGAGTACAGGTACTCACAGGAAGTAGGGATATTCCAGTGGGAACAATGATGCTTTTCTTTATTTTTTCTTCCTCATTTTTATGAGTTCTTTGAGAATGTCACACAGTGTATTTTGATCATATTCACCCCAGTTCCCGCTTCTCCCAGGTCCACTCTCTTCCCTATACACCCAACTTTGTGTCCTCTTTTTTTTTAAACCCATTGAGTCCAGATTGTACCGACCAGATAGCGCAGATACTCTTGGGAATATGGCCATCCGCTGGAGTATGGTCAACCTACCAGGAGACACAGCTTTAAAGAAAGCTGACTCTCCCTCTCCGGCAGCTGTCAGTTGCCGGGAGCTCCCAGCCAAGAGTGGGACATTTTGCCCACTTCTCTCTGCAGGCTGGGATTTTGTCTGTCTTGAGCTTGCATGAGTCTCGTGTACGCCGTCACAACCACTGTGAGTTCACACATACAACTGCCTTGTTTTGTCCAGAAAACACTGTTTCCCTGTGGCTCTCCACCACCTCTGGCTCTTACAATCTTTCTGCCTCCTCTTCAGGTCAGAGAATGGATAAGGGGCCCTGGAGGGAGGTTCAGGGGAGAGACGATAGTATTAATGTTTTTAAACTGAGCAAAAATATTAGAATGGGTAAATTAAAGAATACCTGCCTAGAGTTAAGGTGCGCACACAGATATGCAAAACTATCAACACCATCCTGATCTGGGTGAGTCCTTATCTATCCCTGGATGCTAGGGTTCTTAGCGTAGCAGCCTTTCCTCTAGATGAATGTCCCTGTCAAACATTTATTAGAAAGAAGGCTCACAGTGGAAAATCAGAGCAGTTAATGGCATTTGGAGCCGTGGCAGTCTAATAGTTCCTGTTTGAGGAACCGCCCTCCTCAAAGCACTTGGCTATTTTTCAAGACTCAGGTTCTTGGGTCAAGTCCATTTAACAAATGCCCCAGGCACGGTGAGTCACTAAAGTGATAAGCCGCCAGGTCCTCAAAGGCTCTTCATTTATAAGTAATAGGTATCTAGTTGGAAAACGGATTTATTGCTTCATGTTATGGAAAACAAGGCGCTGAAGTAGTCTCAAGCATGGCAAGATTCAAGTACTCAAAAAAAGTATGTGTAATTTTTCTTTCTCTATCTCAGAGCTCATCTGTCCTGGATGTGGGTCTGTTCCCAGGATGCTTCTTCTGATAGTGACAGATACAGTCCAGAGTAACTCCAGGCTCACACTTCTCTGCTCACCTCCTCCGCTGCAGTGATGGTGCTATGATTTACAGCGTTCTCATTCCCCATCAGGGCAGCCCAACTGGGCTACGTAAGTCTTAAAGATACAGATTGGATTGTGTACATCCCTTAACCAAGTCGGTGGCCAGAAAGCACCAGGCACTTACCAGCTAGTTCTGGGTCACAAGTCTACCCCTTGTTTAGGGGATGGTCCATCTTCATCTGAAACTCATGATAGGAACATGAGGAAGGACCACAGACGCTGGACAGGTGTCTCTGGAGAAGGCAGCACTGGGGACTGCAGGAGGGAGTCAGCTGTCAGTGGGACCAAGCAGCAGTGGCTTCTCCGACCTCCATCTCCCTGCTGCTCGCTCCCCTCCAGGCCTGACCAAGGAGCAGGGCTCCCTCTCCCTCCCCTGCCTTCCACAGGCTGCTCCTCCCTCTAGAAGGCAGACCCATCGCACCCATCCCAGTAACCACCTAGTAAATTAAGTGTACACTTTCACACCTTCAGGCATGCCTCCTGACAGAGCACACACACTCCTTTCTGCAGCTCCCATGCAGAACGAGTTCAGTCTCTTCAGACATGTAATTGTTTCTTACAGGTTTCCCTGGAAGGGTCACTTGTAGTAATCCATCTTGATAGGCTCCAACAGAATCCGGAAGAAATTGTTTCCTGGTTCCTGTCTGTGAGGAGGAAGGGAAACCCGATCTCTGCTACCAGTGTCACAGACCCTGCACACAGACCATGGCCACCTCTGTGAATTGCCATCAACTCACAGCGAAGTCATCCACAAGGTCCGTGACCTCATTTTCTGTCCTGTTTTCTCAGACAGCATGCCAAGTCTTTCTCACAGAGCACAGATGTCTTTTAGAGAGTTATCAAAATGTGAAATCTTCTAGAAAATTTTAAGAACACCAATTTACAGTCCTCCCCTCTTGCTGAGGCTTATCCACCACTAACCTTTTGAGGTCCCTGCTGGCGGCATGTGAGATGGCCTGGCCCCTCTCACCAATGATTTTATATCTTGATTCAAAGACAGCAGCCTCCTCCAGGTCCCAGGCCCACCCACCAGCACGAGCGTCAACATCCGTTTTCAGACGACCCAGTTTACCCCACACTGGAGCCCTTGGCTAACTTCTTGGGAATGGTCCTTTGTACCATGAGATAGGTTTAGGGCAGGGATGGTCAGATACTTTATAGTGGTGCTTCTCAAGAGGCCACTCTGGGTTCCAGATCTTTGGCAGACAGAATTCTCACCTTCCCTTCTTGGTGAGAACCATGGGGGTGAGTTTTGCCAAGCTTCCAGAATGCAGCAAAGCCAGCCTGACCAGCCTGTCAGAGAAGGAAGTGATTTATAAGCAGAGTCTGAGGGAATCAAAAGTGAAAAACAAAAATAAAAGAAAGCCTTTGAGAGGAACAGTTAAGAATACTTGCTTTCATCACTGACCCAGGATACCCTGGGGCAGGCTGAGCAAAGAGAGAGGTGCATCACTGAAGCTCAGGCCAAAGTCACTGCAGACATCACTAATCAATCAAGGCAGTCCTTCTCTCTGGACCTAGGGTCTTCTGATCTCTGTTCTCATCACAGGCAAATACTTCCAGAGGCTGCAAGTCAGCCCCTTCTGTCTGCACACTTTCCTATGGCTTTCCACTGGTTCCAGAGCCGTAACTTCTCCCTCTAGCCAGATCTCCCTGGGTGTCTGTTATTTTTGCTCTCTAATTTCTGTTTGAGATTTCATTATCCCTTGTAGTTGGGGGATTATTTACCCCCTATTAATCCTAAAGCTTTGCAGTGAGGCTGTATAATCAGTGTGCCTGTCTGTCCCCATAGCTCTGACAGAGCAGGAGAGCGTAAACACTCAAATGGCTCCCGGGCTGATCTAATGAGTTTTGAAAAAAATGTTTTTGTGACTGAGTACGGTATAAAGACCTAAGACGGTCAGTTGCATTGTGTGCCCGGCGGAGTCTCAGTGCTTTACGTGCATTATCTCAGTTTATGCTGTCTGCAGAATTTTTAGAGACGCATTCCCATTCCCATTTTTACGGTTTAAGAAATTAAAGTTCAGAAGCAGCGAGGTGGCTCAGTGCATAAAGGTGCCTGCCACCAAGCCTGACAACCTGAGTTCAGTCCCTGGGACCCACACAGTGGAAAGAGAACCAAATCCCAAACGTTGTCCTTTAACCTATGCGCGCGCGCGCACACACACACACGCACGCACAACATATGCACGTGAATTAAAATTAATTTAAAAACAAATTGAGGTTCAGAGAATTTATAAAACTTAGCCATGAGAAACATACCTTAGAAGGAATGGCAGGATTTAGGGATATCCCTCAGCAGAAATGTGCACATATAAAGCAGCTCGTGTTTTCAAAAATGAACAGGGCTTTCAAATTCCATATTCAGGCTTTGCTTATTTTGTAGTGCTGGGGCTTAAACCAGGGCCTCCTGCATGCTGGGCAAGTGCTCTATGGCTGAACTACATACACCTCAGCCTGAGTGCTTCATGCCAGTGATGGAGGAGACGGGTTTAAGTTCAAAGAACTGCCGTACAAAGCTTAGGAAACGTGGCAGAGCGCAGCGGAGATGTGAAGGTTCAGCTGCTGCAGATGTGTATTTCTAAATTCCACTCCCTGTCCTTGTTACCCAAAAGGATCGTACTGTTGATGTTTACAATCATGCATTTTTGTCTATTCATTTTTGTCAACAACAACTATATTTTTCTCAGCCTCAGAGAACTTGAGATCTGCTGGGCGAACTAAAACATAAGCATAAAGTATGTCACGGGGAGAGGAGGAGGAGGAGGAACTCACGTAGAGGGACAAGGGATCTCAGAGGAAAATCGTTTCCCAGTGCAGGGATCTGGAAACTTGGCAGAGGAGCAGAGCTGTGCTTGTGTCTCTTGCTACTGCCTCACTGACACCTACCGTGACACCTGGCACCTAAAGCACGCTTGACAGGCATTTGCCTGATGAACACATGAACGCTTAAGTTACGGAGCTCTTGTTATTGAAGCTGGTGAGAAGTTAGCAAGACAAAGACAGAGAGTTTGGAGTGTTGCTCAGAGCGCTGGGCTGCATCTTGAAGCATATCATCCTGTGGATAAAGAAGGTGAAATACAGCCTGGGCTACAGTACTTGCAAGAATGAGAACCTGAGTTTGATCTCCAAAGCCCACATAAAAAAGCCAGGCATGGTGGCTATAATCCCAGGGCTGGGAGGCAGAGACAAGCAGATCTTTGGGGTGCCCTAGCCCACCCTGGCCAAATTGGTGAGTTCCAGGCAAAAGTGAGAGACCGTGTCTCTAAAAACCAAACCAAAAACAAACCAAAAAGCAGGCAGCACTCCCGAGGAAGGACACCTGAGGTATCTTCTGGCCCCCACAGGCATGTCTGTGCACACATGACTACCCATGCACGTGTGCATGTGTGTGCACATGCACACACACACAAACTTTTCAGCAATAAATAAGGATACATTTCTGTCATTTGTGACACCATGGATGGGACTAGAGAACGTTAAGAGAGACAAGGCCCATGAAAACAGAGTACGGCCTCACTCTCACCCTGCTGAACTCAAGGGAGTAGAGAATAGGCTGGGGAGTGGGAGAGAGTGGGATGGCCAGAAGCTAGTCAGCGCGTGTGACAGTGCGAAAAGAAGCGGTGCGTTCTGGTGCTCTGTGTCACAGGAGGGGGTACAGTTCCTGATGCACTGTCCATCTCCAAAGAGCTAAGGAGGTGGTTCCCAGTGAGTGCCTCAAAGAATGTAGTGATAGGCTGACTAGTCAGATTTGATCATCGCTCAATGTATGTTGAATGACAGCACCACACTGTGTCCTGTAAAGCTGTATATGTGAAAAAGAAATCATTCCAGGGACTGAAGGGACAGTGCATGCTGCTCTTGCAGAGGACTGTGCTCAGGCCCCAGCAGCTCACACCTACCTGTTACTCTGGCCCTGGGAGATCCAACACCCCCTTCTGGCCTTAACCTGCACCTGCATGAACATAGTCACACAGACATGTGAGTAAGAATAACAGTTAACCCAGGTGTGGTGGGGCACTCAGGAGGCACCAGCAGGTGGATCTCTCTGGGTTTGAGGCTAGCCTGGTCTGTATCGTGAGTTCCAGGCCAGCGGGACTACAGGGAGTGTAACTACTGTGTCAAATAAATAAATAAAATAGTTTTAAGAGTCCTTCCAGGTGGGGGATACAGCAAAGCAAAGGTGTGTAGGAAATAAAGCAGATACTTAAGTATAAATTACTTATACTGGAGCATAAAGCACAAAGGAAGGTGAAAGAAGATGAAGCCGGAGAGGTAAGCCTGGACCGCGGGCAGGGCGACTCTGAAAATGATCGAGAGCTGGCACGGCAGAGGCGCCTCGCGGCCTGAGCAGACACTGATCCGGCACTCTGCTGACACAGGTTACTCTCGCGGAAGCTCAGTTGTAGAGGAAAGTGTGAGAAGCGTGGAGATGGAGTTAAATGGAACAGAATCTCGTTCAAGAGAAGAAGGAGAGGAGTTCAGAACGCTCATCTGGAGCAGCAGGGAGAAGGAGCCAACAAACACGCACAGAGAGAAGAGGACCAGAGCTCATGGGAGTTTTTAAAACATGTTACATAGGCCACCTTCCTGCTAGTGTATCATGTACTTTGACCATACCTTCCTCTCAACTGGCTGGCTTTTCTCAGTTTGACACAGACCAAAGTCACCTAGAAGAGGGAACCCCAAGTGAGGAATTTCCTCTATCAGACTTGCCCATGAGGCATTTTCCTGATTGCTAGCTGCTGTGGGAGAGCCCATCCCACTGTGGGTGGTGCCACCCCGTACAGGTGGGCCCAGGCTGCACAGGGAGAGTGGCTGAGCATGCCACAGGGAGCCAGCCAGTAGGCATGCTCTCTGTTCCTCTCCTGACTTCCTCAGTGATAGACTGTGATCTCCGATTTGTGAGCTGAAATGAACCCTCTCTCCCCAAGTGGCTGTTTGATCATAGTGTTTATCACAGCAACAGAAAGCAAACTGGAACCCCCAAGCCCCCTCCCCTCCTCCCCTCCTCTCCATTTTCCCCCTCCTCCCCTCCTCTCCATTTTCCCCCTCCCCTCCTCCCCTCCTCTCCATTTTCCCCCTCCTCCCCTCCTCTCCATTTTCCCCCTCCCCTCCTCCCCTCCTCTCCATTTTCCCCCTCCTCCCCTCCTCTCCATTTTCCCCCTCCCCTCCTCCCCTCCTCTCCATTTTCCCCCTCCTCCCCCTCCTCTCCATTTTCCCCCTCCCCTCCTCCCCTCCTCTCCATTTTCCCCCTCCTCCCCCTCCTCTCCATTTTCCCCCTCCCCTCCTCCCCTCCTCTCCATTTTCCCCCTCCTCCCCCTCCTCTCCATTTTCCCCCTCCCCTCCTCCCCTCCTCTCCATTTTCCCCCTCCTCCCCCCTCCTCTCCCCTCAGTTCCCTTTGTGTTCCAGTTTTATTTCTATTTTCATGCTATCGCTGCACGTATGTTTTTATCTGTAAAGTCTATGACTTACAAATGCCAGTAAGCATGCATTACTTGTCTTTCTGAGACCTAGTTTGTTTATTATGTTTATCTCAGATAAGAGAGATAAGATATGTCAACATATCACAGAGACACTAGCACATCGATGTTTATTGCAAGACTATTTACAATACCTAAGTCATGGAACCAACCAAGGTGTTCAAAAGCAGAGGGAGGCGGAAGGAGGTATACAGTGGAATTTCTTTTCAGCCCCAGAGAAGAATGAAGTTGTCATTTGCAGGAAAGTGGGACTTTTCCATGTGTTCTTTCTCAGTGACAGAGGCAGGCAGGTCTCCAGCTGAGAGTGAGGGCAGGGGAGGGGGCCTGGGAGGGGCCTGGCAGGTTGCTGCAGGACAGGAAGCAGGGATAATCATGCAAGGAGAGGGCTGCTGGGCTTCACAGAGAATCCACGGCCAGTTACATCTCTGGACTCCACGTGGCCCTGCCGCCCTGCGGGAGGGTGGCACACAGAGCCGGATTTTGACAGTCGTAGCTCTGTTGTCAGACTGTTCTGAAGTATCTGTGCTTATACCCGGGCATCAGGGCTACCCCAGCCTTGGTCAAAGAAGCTTCCTTTTGCAGTGGGTGGCTGCTAAATGCCTCTGTCAACATCCTGAGAATAAGATACTGTTGTGTGCTCAGCCCAAAAGGGACATTTATATCAACCATTCCCTCCCCCACTAAGACTCAGAGGCACCATGGAAGAGAGGGTGGAAAGAATGTACGAGCCAGCAGAGGAAGGGGAGTGCTGTGGAATGCTGACTTCTGGACCCTGCGTGGTCATGGCATGCATGAACTCACAGGAACTGTGGTTTCCTGCACAAGATGAGCCAGTCAGGGTTCCTGCAGCAACAGGGGATAGGAGTCACTGTCCTTCAGGGTATGCCTCCTCCCAGGTTGCCCGCGCCCTAGCCGATGGTGCCACGCTCATGAGCATGTAGGCAACGCCAGTTGGGCTCAGCAGGTCATAAAAAAAGAAGACAGGAAGCTGGGCGGAGCTGTGCTGCAGCCACAGGAGAGGGGATGGGAGGGTGGTGGGAGGGAGAGAGTTGGGTGGATGTGGGCATGTATACAATTTCCAAGAATGGATACAAATACTACTTTTTACAAAGTAAGTCCTGCCTCTACCCAGGGTGTGTGAGCAAGAAGCCTGCGGAGGTCTGGCAGGGCTTCCTTCGGGGACACGCTGCAGGGTTTCCTGGGGCTGCTTCCTGCACAGCCCCACCTGGGGCTCTTCTCTCTGGAGCGTCTGTGCTCACTGGCACCATGCTGTCTTTTCTCTTCCAGTTCTCTCAGCTTCTCTAGGCGTCCCACCCCTCTCCTTCCTGAATTCTGGTTCCTCTCTGCTTCGCTTCCTTCCCTTCTCCCTTCCTGTCAGCCCAAGGGTGGCTCGTCTGCTCCCGGAGTTCTTTGCAGAGGCTTTCCAAGCAGTATCTCTCTCCTAACCCCTGGCCTGCCTCACCCATTCCCTCCTGAATCCACCATCAAGCTGCTCTTCCCACATCACAAGCTTAAATGTTCCAAATAACTGATTACGTTTGCCGGTGTCTTGGAATAGTCCTGCTCCAGGTCTCTTCTGTAACAGACTGTTCTACTCAGAAGACTGGGAAATAATCTTTCCTCTTCCTTATCACATATATCCTGTCAACTAATCATCATCAATTTTTCCTCTTAAGTTTCTCCAAATTTCACAAATTGCCAGCAAAGATTATGAAATCAGAAGAATGCCATCATAAAAATATAGCTTTTAATGTCAAACTTGGATCTGGTACGGTATCATCTCTATCCTTTGGAAAACTTACCACACTCTCTCTGTACAGCCTGACAGCTTTTGGCTTCCACAGAGAGAGACTGGGGGCAGAGCCATGAATATTTAATCTGTTTCCCATTGAATTATCCAAAAAAAGCAGGAATGGAAATTCGCCCCCTGACCAGCCCATGTTGCACAACTCAGCATTCTCAGATTTTATGGTTGGGGTCATAAGGGAAAATCCAAAGTGAAACCATGGGTCTTTTTCTGAGTGTGACTCTTTAAGACACACAGTGGGAGCTTGCTTACCTTTCTAATATCAGAGCGATTGGGTTTAGTGACTTCTAGATGCCAAACAAATGGAGATGCATTCTTGGAAGATATTGGGTCACTGGAGCATATCACAGAGAGTTTGGAATGGTTTGTGTGGTTTGAAAATTCCTGGGGCAAATCTGCCTTCCTGCTGTTTCTGGAAACTATAGTCCAGATTTGGAAAAGAGGTAACAGCAACACCCTAGCCCCTTGGCTGCCTGGTCCATTTCTACCTAACTATTTTACACTAACAAAAGTACGTGTTTCTCTGTTTCTTTAAAGACCTTTTTATTTTTATTTTTTGAAGCTTGCTGCAGTCACAGAGCCCTTACACCACAGAAACCAGTGGGCCATACGTTCTCTTGGGGGCACACATAGAGCCAGGGGCTCACCTCCTTGCAAACCATGGAAAAGAAGTTCCCTTGTGCTTTCTGTACTTGGTACCACTGTGCCTAGAAGGGGTTGGGTCCATTTGGTGTGCAATTAGCTTCTACACAAGGTTGACAGTGCTGAAGATTATTCAAAGTTGAGGCTGGTGGTCACGGACTTAAAATAAGGTCAGTCACTATGTCTAGTGTTCCCACCATATCCTCCTAACAGAATCTGGGCAAGTGTCTCCTCTTTAGGCTCAGCAAGCCCTGGACTGTAATACTCTAGGTCTCTAAACCTGATGCAGCTTCTATAACTACTTCTGTCTTTCTTTTCCTTTGACTTCTTTGCATGGTATGTATGTGTGGTATATATGTATGTGTGCAGGCAAGTGTTTATGTATGTGTATGTGTGTGGGTCTCTCTGTCTCAGTCTCTGTGTCTGTATGTGGGCCTCTGTGTGTATATGTGTGTGTGGGGGGCCTCTGTGTGTGTGGGGGCTCTGTGTGTGTGTGCCTCTGTATGTGGGGGGGATCTCTGTGTGTGTATGTGTGGGCCTCTGTGTGTGTGCCTCTGTATGTGGGGGGGTCTCTGTGTGTGTGTGTATGTGTGGGGGGTGCTCTGTGTGTGTGCCTCTGTATGTGCGGGGGTCTGTGTGTGTGTGTGTGTGTATGTGTGGGCCTCTGTGTGTGTGGGCTCTGTGTGTGTGTGCCTCTGTATGTGGGGGGATCTCTGTGTATGTGTGTGTGTGTGTGTGTGCATGTGTGTGCCTCTGTGTGTGGGGGGTGCTCTGTGTGTGTGTGTGTGTGTGTGTGTGTGTGTGTGTGTGTAGGCCCACAGTGGATGTTCCACCCTGTTCACCGAGGCAGGGTCTGTTAGTGGAACCCCATGCTCCTTATGAGGCTAGTCTCACTAGCTTGCTAAGTGGATCCTGGTCTCCACTTACTGAGAGTGGGATTACAGGTGGGCCACCATGCCCATAATGCATTTACATGAGTTCTGGGGATCTGAACTCTAGACCTCTGGCTTTAACTGTTGGGCTGTCTCCCCAGCCCCCATCTACTTTCTTTACTTCAAGAATATGTTCATTGCCTGCTGTCTTTCCTATTTTTTTCTATCTGTGTATTAATGTCTTTTCTATCCTCTCATTATAATTTTAGTAGGATTTGAAAAAAAGCTGAGATAAGCATCAGTCAATAATTTTTAACTGGAACACATAATTTTGTGTGTGTGCCTATATTTTGCTTCCAAACTTTTAATTCCTTCTAGGCAGAGCTGGGCTGATTAATTTCTCTCACAATCGTCACACACAATGCTGGGCATTTGCAGTCATTCTTACAGAAAAATAAAAAGATGAATTAAAATTCTCCAAAAGTCCTTTTGCTAAACCAATTCATAGAATGGAACATATGCTGTATATAAAAGATTAGCAAAATAATGATTTCAGAACAGATAAAGATGTTCAGAAATGAGTCAACTATGCTTTGAGGTCAGCAGAAAAGCCAAAACACTCTTTTCTAAATTGTGTTCAGAGATTTGATGCTTTGGCTTGCATTGTGCTCAGATGCCCAGGGAAAGTCTTCTATCCCTGAGGTGGGGGTGTTTGTGCACAACAAGCCAGGGCGCCTCTTGGCTGTTCCTCTGCCCCCACCCACCCCGACCATAGCTGAGTCTCCTCTGAGTGGACGTCTCAGAGCAGGGGGCGCTGCCAGTCTGAACAACTGGCTGGGGTGGTAGAGGAAGATGGCGCAACGGTCTGTTCTTCTGCATGGCCGATTTAAATCGCCCCCTTCTCACCAAACGGGAGTTTTCAGTTATTGGGGAGGACTCGCAGCCCTTAGTCCACCTCTCAAGCTGCAGAGACGTTTTCTACCAGACAAAAGATTAAGGCTTTTCCAGAGCTGCGGACCAGCTGGTTCTAGAGATCTTAAATGCGCCTTTTAAAGAAGCGTCTGCTCTTCCACGCTGCCCGTCCTTCCTTACATGCCAAGTGGCGATTCCTTTCCATGTGTGACAGGAAGTAGAGACTCTGTAATCTGAAGTCTGGAGAGGTGTTCCAGTCCAGCATTTATGATTGTCCTAATTTTTCTTGTTCCTTAAAGATTATAAAATCGGGTATTTGGGCCTTGGTTTTGACAGGCTGCCCACCTGACACACTAGTGTTGACTGTAACCATCTTTCTCGGAGTAGAATATGGTTTTCGTGCAAGAAGTTGGCTTATATATTCTGAGAAGCTTAAGGCCTTGAGAGGCTTTTCTGAGCTGGTATTTTGAAACTTCCTAATGCCCCAGTTAAAGAGCTTTTCAGTTTTCTGAGCTTCACAGCTCAGCCTGGTGTAATCAGGGTTGGGACGGTTCCAGGAGAGGTCAAAAAAAGTACAGATTCATACATTATGTATGTAGGGTTTAATAAGCATCTCTTCATAATACAGCCTCTTGTCATGGCTTCCCATAAAACTTCACAAGCCACAGGCATGATGACTATTATTTTTTAAAAGAGAACAGAAGGAAATGTTCAACCTCTTGCAATTTAAGTTGCTCCAGGAATTTAAATGTCTTTATACAGATGCTTCACAGCAAAATGTACTCCACAGCAGCAATCGCCATCAATTTACGTGAAGTCTGAGACAGTCCAACATCACTTCCCACTTATAAAGTGAGGAGAGTTTAATGCCAGTGGGAAGAGGGTTAGAACGATTACCACCAAACCTAGAGGCAGGCCAGGCAAAGAGACCTAACAAACAACAAAGACCCTTTCAGCAATTTCAGCCAGGTGTGGTAGCACTTCTGTAACCCCAACACTTAGGAGGCCGAGGCCGAAAGTCAGGAGTTCAACGTTTTCTTCAACTGTGCACTAAATTTGAGACCAGCCTCGGCTGTGTGAGACGGCCTCAAAAATTCTTAAGATTTAAAAATCAAGTCATTTTTTCCCAGTTTCTGTTTCTACGAGGTTTTCATAGAACCTCAAGGAATGTGTAAGCTACTTACTATGAAAATCTCTGCTTGAGGCCTCAGCCCATGCTGTCACCTCTTGACTCCAAATGCCCTCCTTTCTTTCCCACTCAGGAAGACTTAGAAATATCCATCTTGGTGCCATGTGGAGTCCTGTTTGACTCGACTGGCCCAGGCAGTAAGAGCTTAGAGCTGGGAATGGCAGGAGACGAGGCGTGAGTCCTCCGCTCTGCATCAGCGGCTGTGCAGATTTCCCAGTGAGTGGGCCAGGGATGGAAAGCAGTCTACTTCATTCCTGTCAATACTGGGAATATTCACTCGATAGGAAACTTTCTGTTACAAGTCACAGTAATTCAGTTTCTCCTGATTTTCAAGAATGGATTAACTAAAGAGCCAGAGTTATTTAGACATAACCTAATCCAGCAGCAGGGAGGTCCTGGGAAGACTGAGGGATCGAATGTGGAGCTCATGTACACCCGTGTGACAATGACTGTAACCGTGAGGGAGGAAGATTCTGATCCACAGGCTCTAGGCCAACCAAACCTTAGGGGCTGAGTGTGGGTGAGAGGGTTCAGTTTCCCTCAGACTCAGAGGCTGAACAGAATTCCTACATAAACAAGAAATGAGTGATTCCCTAAGAGAAGTACGATGATGTCCAGAACCAAACATGTTTCCTGAGCACACGTGCCTCCCCCAGCATGAGGAGGCTCTTCTACCAAGGGAAAAACCCATTCCTACCTGCTGGTTCTAGCTACAAATTAAGGCTCATTTACTGACAAGCATTCTTTTAGGGTAGGACCAGATATTGTACCTCATGAACCTTAGTCCAGCACTAAGTGACATTTTATTGAACCATCTTCCCTTCAAAAGAAGAGTGTGTGAGCCAAACACAGTGGCACTCGCCTTTCATTCCAGTACTCGGAAGGCAGAGGCAGGCAGATCTCTGGGAGTTCCAGACTAGCCTGGTCTAGATAGAGAATTCCAGGCCAGATGAGGGCTACATGGAGATCTTTTCTCAACCTCCCTGAATAAATCAATAAAAAGTGTTCGGTGTGGATAGGAAATTTGAATCAGGAATATTCCATTCTAAGTAAGCATGCTGAGGTGACATGCACGTTCCATTAGCATGGACAGGGTAGAGGGAGAACCATGGCCTTGCTGGCTGATTCTGGCTCTGCTCTTCCCTTGGGGCCCATCCAAGCAGAAAGAGCTGTAGGAGGCCTCTCTGGGGAGCCACTCTGCTCTAACTTAGTGGCTCACTGCTGTTGGTCTGAATTTGGAAAGTTAGAGGCTTTTCAGAGTAGAAAAGCTACAGGCTTAAGGTTTTTCCTAGTACAAAACTCTTAAAAATCTAGTTAATAGCTGATCAATTTGCTAAGAGCACCAGAGATGTTACCGAGTCACGGTC
This sequence comes from Eospalax fontanierii, assembly GCA_035773235.1. Taxonomy (NCBI): domain Eukaryota; kingdom Metazoa; phylum Chordata; class Mammalia; order Rodentia; family Spalacidae; genus Eospalax; species Eospalax fontanierii. The sequence continues at coordinate 3,583,653 of CM069539.1, forward strand.
TTTAATATGTACACTGTCCCTATGCCTCTGAGACTTAGGAATTGATTTTTATTGTTTTGAGCTTGTTATTTTACTTTATCTTATTTTTTGAAGTGCTAGTAACAGAAGCTAGGGCCTCACCCATCCTGGGCTGTACCACGGAGCTGCGTCTCCAGCCCTGGAGTCTGTGCTTTACAAGTCTTCTTGCTCTCAGAGAACTGCCTCCATCTTGACCCTGACACAGAGAAACTCAAAAGGCTAGACAGGTAATAGGAGGGGTTGAGGTGTTGCTCCAGGTTCTCCCGAGTTCCAGTCCTCACTCTTGCTACTCTTCTGACCTTTGTGCCTTATCCATCCTTTGCTTGAAGTAGAGAATTAGGCTGCCAGTCCTGCAAACAGCCTGTTTATAAGAGTCTCAGTCACCTTGGGTTTCTGGACATAGATAGAAAACCCCTCTTTTAGCAACAAAATATCTAAAGGTAAGAATGAGGTTGTACATTCATCATGGCTCCATCACTGGGTGATGTGATTGGTTGGTGAGACCATGTTCTTATTCTTGGAGGTCAGGAAGGAGAAAGCAAAGATCATTTCTTCATGACTTCAGGAACCCTGTAACCATCTCACATCTGGTTTCCCCCAGTCACCTGCAGCACCCAGACATAAAATCATTATGTGTTGCCTCGGCTACATTGTATGTTGCTGAATGGCTTTTTTGATTCTGCTAGGATACTCCAAAAATTGCTCAGCCATCCTTTTTTTGTAAATTTATTTTTTTAAGTAGAATACAAAGTACAAGGCTTATTATGACATTTTTCAAGTAAACTTGCTTTGGTCCCCGTTCTTCCCCATCTCCTGCCTCTGCTACTCTTTGATCCCAAGTAACATTTCTGTTTTCATGTCACATGTCTTGTGTTGCCTTCTCTCCTTCCCCAACACCCGTGACCCCCATCCACATACATATAGACATATGCAGGAGAACATGTGATATTTGTCATCTTGCTTAAAATAATACATTTCCAGATCCATCCATCTTCCAAAATTTCATTATTTTTGCAGCTAAATAAAATCCCATTGTCACGTATGCCAAGCCTTTATGGTCCGTCCATCTGCTGATGGACATGTAGGCTGGTTCCATTTTGCTGCTATTGAGAATAGAGCAGCAATAAACACGGATGTGCACGAATGTATCTGTGTCTTTGGGTGGCTGCCCAGGAATGGCTCGCCGAATCCTATGGAGGTTGCAGCTGTACTTTTCTGAGGCACCCACCTCCATCGTGACCCTCCGCCAGCAGCACACAGGTCTCCTCCCACAGCCTCGCCCGCACCTGTTCTGTGCTTTCCTGATGACAGCCACTCTGACTGCAGGTGGACAGACTCTCAAAGTAGTTTTAATTTGCATTTCCTGACATCTAAGGATGCTGAACACTTAAGAATATTCCTCGACCATTTGTATTTCTTCCTGCTTATTTCACCAACCTGTTTATTGATTGCTGGGTTTGGATTTGGAGGTATTTAATTTTTGAAGTTCTTTATATATTCTGGATATTAACATCCTATCCAAGGCCAAGCTCTCCCATTCTGCAGGCCTCCTGTTTACTCTGCTGATGGTATCCTTTGCTGTGCAGGAACTTCCTGAATTTCGTGTAGTCCCACTTGTTAATTTTGGGGACCTGAGTAGGGAAACTGCAAATGCCACACCCTTGAAATTCAAGGGCCAGTTCTGGGAAAATCAGCCAGCAGATAAATCTCTCTTGCTAAAATTTCTGGGCCATCTCGAGACATTCTGCACAACTCCTCGCATGATTCCCGCCATGATAAGGATTTGATCTGCTTCCGGTCCACTCTTCCCAGGCTCTCCCTCGTATTCTTTGAGATTACTTAAGTTAAACAGCTGGCATGTGAGCCTTGCTTGAGACTCTGCAGAAGCCTCATCCGTATCCCAAAGTTCATTTTTCATTCATACAGCCCTCACATCCGTGAAACAGGTGCCATTTCACCTACGTGGTGTGGAAAGCATAAACAGTTTTCTCAAAAATACACAGCCAACAAGCAGAGGCAGCAGGACTTGCACCCGAGCTGCTGACCCCACAGCCTACACCCTTTAATGTGCCTTGGTCTGTCATGCACTGTAGCTTCTCTATGATGTGTTTACTGAGAAATATCTGAAGATATCGTTCCTGTATTTCATGGCTTCTTAGAGAAAACTTCAACCTAGATTTCTACAGTGACTAAAGAGTCCACTGTGCTGAGGACTTTGACAGGCCCGGGGGACACAGTGTACTGTGGACAGAGTGCGGAAGAAGCAGAACTTTTGGCTGAAGATACTTAGAACCCATTGAGGGCCGGGCAGGTGGGAAGGAGAGGGGGTATATGTACTGTAGGCATGCTCAGTTCAGATCTGTCTTCATACCCCCCAGGGGGGTTACAGACACAGACACACGTACACATGCTCAGTTCAGATCTGTCTTCATACCCCCAGGGGGATTACAGACACAGACACACATACACATGCTCAGTTCAGCTCTGTCTTCATACCCCCAGACCCCGTTACGGGCCCATGTAGGAATGCGCAGTTTTTTGCATAGGTGCTGGCGATTTGTCTGCTGACCCTTTCCCAGTCCCCCAGGATCGAGTCATTCTGCACTGTTGGTGTCGTATTTCTCTTTCTGCTTTCCTCCCCTCTGCCCACTTTCTTTTTGACCTTCTTCTTACGTAGCCCAGACTGACTGCTCCAGCTCACCAAGCTAGTGATCCTAACTCTATCAAGTGATGCATAGACACTTCTGCTTTACAAATTCTGCTGGTCTTCTGAGCATCACACTCCTATTCAGGTAGGTTTACTGCAAATGGTTTTTGTTTCTTCTTTATTTAAATATTTTCATTTATTTTTACTTAAATCTTGGATTTATTCCTCATAAATATGTGATTATACATTTAATATATACTTTGTTTAACTTGCTGAGACCTTTCTGTTCTGGATGCTGTTCCTAAACATTAGCTTTTCCCTTTCGTTTTATGCCAGTGATATAGGCTATAGTTTTAATAAAAATGAGAATAAATGCATTGTTAAAACTTTACAAGCACATACCGTACTAACTTTCAAAAGAAGGTGAAAGATCTTAGAAGATATAGGTCAGAGAACCTGCTGTTAATTCCTGGAAAAAAATCCAATATAAATGATTAAAAATATTACTCAATAGCAAGAGCAATACAAACGCTGATAGCTTGAAAGCAGAACAAGTCCACTAAGAAAGAAGATGCAAACTATTCTCATTTCTTCCCTCCTGCCTCTGCGAGGCCGGGAGAAGAAAGGACGGCTGTGGAACTGTGCCATGTGAAGTTAGGCAGGGATGTTGGCAAACTCCACCTGCCAATGAGAAGTGAATAGGGTGAACTACGACAGCCTATTCCACCCAGGGCTCAGGATGCCCTTGACAGAATGGGCATGTGAGTGCTCGTGGCTGCTCAACAGAACAGAAAAGGATAAAATATGAAATAAAAGCTAGTAGAGCAGATGATGTCTCTGTGTACAAAAGGAGGAAAGGTGGAAGAGGGAGGGAGGGAGGGGACGGAAAGAGAGAGAAAGGAAAGGAAAGAACTAGAAGCCAAAGGCCACGTTCTGATGGACGCAGAAATAACTGGGAATCTGGCTCCTCCAGACTGAGGGAACTCCCAGACAGCTCATGAGTACAAGTTTAGGGCATCTGCCATTACTGCTCGAAAGGACTCAGTTCTCTTAAAGGAATGTTGGGGTCTGGGGATGCAGCTCATTTGACAGAGAGCCGGCCTCGCCTGTGTGAAGCCCTAGGTTCCGCCCTGCACAAAATGGCGCAGTGGTGCCAGCCTGGGAGGTGGAGGCAGGAGGATCAGAAGCTCAAGGTCATTCTTGGCTATAGAGGAAGTTTAAATCCAGCCTGGGGCTCATGAGACACTGTCTCAAAGAAAACAAGAAGGATGAAATGCTTGGACCTTGGTAATCATTGTTAAAGGTAGATCGAAGCTCTGTTTTAGGTGGGCTTTTCTTTCATGTTGCCTGTGTTCTGTTTATATGCAAGTTGCATCTAGTCTATATTTCTACAAATACACTTACATATGTAATCTATGTGTATACATATCTCTGTCAAAGTAGTAGTAAAAATAAATGAACAAGTCTAGAATTGAAAAGAAGGCAGCTGTAGGGCATGCAGCTGGCCATGTCTGGTCTCCTTGACGCGGACCTGCAGAAGCCTCTTCTGTGTGTGTCGCCCCTGACTTCTGATGTCCCAGCTTAGGCTGTGACCCGCAGAGATTGTGCCACACTTGCCTATTACGATGCCTCTCCCCTTTGTGCCATTGCTAGCTAATTCCTCACTAACTCCAGGGACTACCCCGCCTTTCAATTACCTGGTGTCAGAATCCTGCCACATGTGAGAAACAGCCTGGGATATTTGTTCTTCCACACTCAGGTGCTCTGATGATTCGACCCTGGAGACTAAGCACCTCATCTCCTCTCTGAATCAGAGTTCAACAGAAACCTGCCTGCATTCTGTGGTAAACAGATTTCTGTGGCAAGTTGGGAATTCTGTGACAATGTGACATGCATGGAAAATCTGATTCCACATACGATGTCCACAGACGACCCAGCAAATTATTCAAATGAGTACTAACCAGCACTGTGATTACTTAATAAAAAGCCTGTCTGAATGCTTACAGACATGTTTCCCATTACTGTGCAATTTCCAATTTGCTGCAGTGGAAGGCAGCAGTCTTCTGAATGCCAGGCTGTGGGAAAAAGCAAACAGCTCTGCTGTGGAGACCAGCCAAGGAAGCTGGACACACCCAGCATTTGCTTTCCTGAGCCAAAAGAGATGACCTCTGGCTTCTCGCTGTAAGTTCCAGAAGGAGTGGAGAGGAAGGAATTAGTGGATACCACACACATATGTGGATGCATATTAATATGTTAACATTAACACAGTAATGATATACTATTTATATACATCAATGTACCATGTATGTTACAGATAAAACTCATTTACTCTCTACTTTGAAACCCTTTCCTCCCCTTACTCAGTGCTCTGCATGCTCTGAGTATCTCATGGTGCAGAGACATCTGGGGACAATTCTCTCTCTAACATTTTTCTTGCCACCATTTTTGTGTGTGCGGGGGGGGAGGGATCTTTTTGAGACAGGGTCTGCTTGTAGCACCAGCTGGCTGGTGTTGAACTTACAGAGATCTGCCTGCCTCTGCCACCATGCCAGGCTCTTGAGCATGCTTTATTGATCTTTGAACATCTAACTGGAGCTGGTCAGTGAGCCTTCCCCGATAGCTTTGGACGTGAATAAATAGAAAGTATCTTTTAATCCTCCCCATAGGATTAACTATCCGTTGTATTCCATGTTTCATTCACATGGATGTGATGGCTAGTGTTGTCTTGACAGACTCTAGAACCATGCTAATGAACCTACGTCCGTGCTGGTAGGGGACCATCTTGATGGTGTTACTTGAAGACACATCTTGACTATAAGCGAGACTGCTCCCTGGGCAGGGGATATTGGACTGTATAAAAGGAAGGAGCAGTAAGCCCTGGGAAGCACACATGCTCTCTCTCTATTGTGGATGCAATGGATCAGCTCTGTGAATCTCCTGCCACAGTGACTCCCTGCCACGATACAGACAGTACCTTCAACTCAGGCCCACAGTAGACCTTTTCTCCCTTAAGTTTTTGTCTGCCAGGATATTCATCACAGCAACAGGAAAAGAAACTGAGAACGTGATCAAATGTGGTCCAGGCACATGGTAAGGTGCCTTTTGAGACAGGAGCCTAGGAAGGTGGGGAGGGCCTGGCAGCTTCTGCGTCTCTCTCTTCATTATTTTACCTGCTGGTGTCTGTGCCCTTCCCATAATCTGGTATTTCAACCATATATTTTAATTTATGAAAATAAATTCCTTTTATTTAATGAATAACATTAATTCCATTTAAAAATTAGTTCAAGTACTAATGCAGTTTTACTGGGACCAAAAAGGGCCAACTAATACAGAGTTAAAAATCTCCAGGCAGGAGGGCTAGAGAAATGGCTCAGCAGTTAAAAGCACTGACTGTTCTTGCAGAAGATCCAGGTTCAAATCCCAGCACCCACATGATGGCTAACAACCGTCTCTAATTCCAGTTTCAAGGAATTTGACACTTTCTTCTGCTCTCAACAGCACTGCACGACACGGGTGCATTGACACACATGCAACAATACACACATACACATGAAATAAAAATAATAAATAATAAATAAAAATATTCAGGTAGGGCATCTGACACTTACTCTCTGCTTGTGACCTATTGTGGAACTCTATAATGATCTCCATCTGTTGCGAAAGAAGTTTCTATGAGTGGTGACTGGCATACTTGTCTGTAAATATAAGGATACATATTTTGCACATAGTAAGAAATTACCTGTGTCTAGGGTTGTGACACCCTTGGCGTTTTCTGTAAGATCTATGACCTCTCCAACCAAGCACATTTGGCTATGCACAGTGCATAGTCCGATTAGGTAGCTGCTGATTACCCCTAGATAAAAGTACCACTATTACCCCGATAGTTTACAGTGCTGGTCATTGCTATAGTTATTAGGCTTTAAATCTGGGATTGAACCATTGAATGATTTTCTCCCTAAGCATCTTGCATCATGTCCTCCCTATGAGAGCTGGCTCACGAAGCTGGCTTCCAGGTCACATCTGCACTGAAACCTCCACACCTGAGACTCATGGAACGCAGCTGAACAAGGGGTAAAGAGAACACTAACGCACCTCTCAACTCTCATTAGTGAAGCTTCACGAGCTCTCATGCAACAGAGCACAAAAGGACACAACAGGCGAAAGTGTACAGAGTAAGAGACTGCAGAGTGTGGGTCTCTGGATAGGGTTCCTGTATTAAACTTCACCCACCCAGGGCTCAGAGACCATTTCAGAAGAAGGGTCGGAGAGATCAGAGCCAGGGGAGGAGGTGCATGACCACAAGGAAACAGAGTCTTACAGGCTCCTGGGACCTTACTCATCCGAACTTACAGCAATGGTGACAGCACGCCTAAAATCCATGCAAACTCCATCAGAAAAAAACCAGCACAGAACTGAAGAAATGGACAAGAGGCCACAACTTTGGTGAGGAACTACTGGCAGCTGATCACTTCTGGGTGAGAGAGAGCTGATCTTCTTTAAAGGAGCTACACTAGACAGACTGAACAGACTCCAATGGAGGGACATCTGGGTATACAGACTTGACTCCACGGGCCTTAACATCTATGACAGAATGCATGAAGTACTGTGGGCAGGTTATGGCAGGGTGCAGAGAGGGACAGGGGGACTAAATAGGATTAAGATCTATTGTATGAAACCCACAAAAATTCAATAAAATATTTTTTTAATTCTCCATGTAGATAAATATCTTTTATATAATTAGATTATTCTAGGCTGACACATTCAGGAAGATGTGCTGATCTACCAAGACGGAACCTGAAGGACGGCGTCTTCTCAGCTGTGAAGGTCCCATCCTGTGAGGGCCCCAAGCAGCAAAGCTTCTCTAGAGATCACATCATCGACCCTTGCTTCTTCTGAGGAGATCACAAGTCAGTCAGCCCAAGAAAACTGGCTACTGTGGCCTTCCTCTCTCAAAACTGAGATGCCAGGCAGCTGACCTAGTTAGAATTCAGTCCCCCAAATCATGAAAAACTAAAAAGGTTCAACAGCATCTTCTCAGTGATACTGTCATGATTCAGAGTTGCAGAGCACTGGAAAAGTCACCCCACAAATCAGTAAAAACTGGGGACACACACTCCTATTCTTATCCAGCCCTCCCCAATGGTTATGAAAACATTTCTCAAAATGAAGACCTAATTTTGTCTACAGTTTATAATTCCTGTCAAAGAAAATCACAGCTAGATAGAATCCTCAACAAGAAAGGCACATCAAAACCACTCAAAAATCTGAGAGTGCTTACCAGGGTCAGCCTAACAGTGATTTTTACAACTATGTGGTATGTTTAAGACAAATTATTAGCACAAGATCCAAGATTTATAAATTGTTTATTTTGTTAAATATAATGGACTCCTAATGTCGCTCATGCTATTTTCAGTAATCTTCATTCTTTTTTGAGAAGAGAAAGAAAGGTCTGGCACAGTTCAGTCAAACAGACACATATTTCAATCAAGCAGAGATGTTGACTATAACCCTAAGGAAGTTTAGGTGAGGCCAGAAGTACTATTAACCAGATTCATTAGAGGAATAGAAAAGACACAAAGCTCTGGGTGTGCTGAAAGAACAAGGGCCACTGAGTGATTACTGTGAGTTAGATAACATTTATACTGCGGACAAGCTGAAATCAGCCTAAACACAACTGCAGTCTGCTGAAGTGTCCTCAGTGTAGATGCAATTCAGGCGGTGATTCGATCCCTATCCTCGGACACCAATGACAGAGGAAGAAGCTTGCAATCTGCTTTGAGTAAGAAAAGTTGCATTTTCATAGCTCAATGAGAGAGTTAAAGGTCAAAAAACAGATATGAATAAGGTCAGGAGAGAGGGCGGTGGAAGGATTTTATTTTGATCTTTTAGATGTTGTGTATGTTCTGTGCGCTCCTGGCAAGCATGCACCATATCTATAACTGGACGCTGCTGGGAAATGGCTTGGGGAATAGAATTAAGCACCATGAGGTCAAAGTGAGCTGTGTGTCCACATCAGTTTGGATGGGTCTGATAAAGCACATACTGGAGGACACGACATGGAAGTGTGGGGTCATTACATAACTGGGCTGGAAATCATGAGTTTTAAAAAGCATCTGTTTACTTATTGTGTGCATGTGTGTCTGTGTTTATGAGTGCACACACACAGCTGTGCAGAGGCATGTGCCTGTGCTCACACAGAGGCCACAAGAAGGTGTCACATGACCTCTACTATCACTCTTCACCTCTCCCTTTGAGGCAGGGTCTCTCCCTGCCTTACGTTTTCTCAGCTACCCTGGAAGCCAGCAACCTCCAACTATCTTCCTGCCCTGCCCTCCTTGGAGCTGGGGTTACAGGTGTATGGAACATGGAGGTTGGGATCTGAACTCTGGTCTTCATGACTATGCAGCAAGCTCTCCTGACCACTGCCCCACCTCTCCAGCTGCCTAGAAATTAAGGTTTTAATTTTTCATATTTTCCCCTTTCTATTCATTTGTAGCAGGGTCACCTAAGAATGGGTCCTCTGGCTCTGGAGAGATGGCTCAGTGGCTAAAAGCACTGGATGATCCTGCAGAGGACCCAAGTTCGACTCTCAGAACCCACATTATGGTTAACAATGAAAATTTTTGAAAGAAAGGGTGCTCTGTTTCTTAGACTGAAATAAAATTGATTTTAATCTAACATTCATCTTTATTATATTTTTTCCTGTTTTTATTCTGTTCTGTGTTCTCTTCATCCTCAAAACAGCAACGACAACAAAATCAAAGCAGTGACTTGAATCCTACAGGAGTCAACATTCTTGGTTAAAGTGAAGGTCACTGAAAATGTCAGACACAGCCTCACACAGTGCTAAGGGTGACTGACGCTGAACCAAGATGGCCATCTCCATTATCAACGATAACCTCGTGGTTATGGTTTAAATATGACACTCCCCCACTAAAAGGCTCACCAGGGTTGGAGGCGCAGTTCCCACCCCACCCGGAGGTGCTACTGAGAGGTGATTGGGTAACCCACAGCCATGGGTTTACGGACTGGTGTGGCAGTGAATGGGCTGTCAGAGGTGAGGCCTGCTGGGCAGATTCACTTGGCGGGGTCGTGTCCTGGAGAGATCTGCCTTGCCCTGCCCCACTTCCTTTCCTGTCTCTCTGTTTCCCACCACCATGATGCAGGCAGCTTCCTCTGCCTAGTCTGATGCCTGGACATCCATGATTCTCTGCCTCTCCGCTGGCTCAAAGCAATGGGGTCAGTCCTCTGTGAACTATAACCTCTGAAACCCTAAGCCAAATAAATCTTTCCTTTGAATTTGCTTCTCACAGATACTTGTCACAGCAGCAAGCTCCTGGTGACACTCTCAATCACACGGCATTCTGACTCTGTGCAGAAACTGATGTCACTTCCTGTGCTTGTCTCGCCCCCTTCTGACACTCAGGTTTCTACACATCTCCGTTTAAACCTCTGCTGTCAGAAGCCCTGTCAAGAACTAGAAAAGGGTTTTGAAACTTTAACATTAACAGCAACAGCAAAAAATTATTTTGGGTTCCAGGAATTAAAAATTAGATAATTTTAGGAAAAATTCTTAATTTCTATGAGGACCAGATAATTTATTAGACATTTAAAAAATACTATTTTTATTTTATATGTTTGAGTGCACTGCCTGCATGTATGTGCACCTATGTTGGGCAATGCCTGCAGAGGTCAGAAGGGGGTGTCAAATCACCTGGAACTGGAGTTGTGAACGGTTGTCAGCCACCACATAGGTGCTGAGACTCAAACCTGGGTCCTCTGCAAGAGCAGCCCAGCCTCTTACCCACTGAGCTACCTCTCCAGCTGCTTATTAGACATTTTAACTCATAAGGCATGTGCTCAGTATATGTTTACTGACTAAATCTAACTTCTCCAAGGCAATCTATAGGGGCTTGGGGAGAATGTGTGGCTCAGAAAATCCCACATCTGGTTTATTATTCTGTCATTATCGATTCTGTGAACAAGGATATCTCTCATGTTTGACATGTAGCTATAAAATACTGACATTGGCCTTGCAAGTCCACTGTGAGGAATACATGTATTTAGGAGTGAGTTCTTCAAAAAAACCTAAAACATCTTAGCAATAATAGCCTTATTTGATATTTCTATCCATCTGGGAGGGTCCATAAAGAAACACTAGAACTGGAGACCCCCAAAATGGGGGAAAGAAGGAAAGAAACCACAAAATGAAAAAAGATTTTTCAATTTCCTCTACTCCTAAAACACACCCAAAAAAGAATTAGTTGTGAACGTGAGTAAACATGAGGTGTTTTCTTCCCTGACCCCAGAGATGGTGGCAGAAATGGAAACGGAGAACAGGCCCAATTCAAACAAAGATAGCTACAGGAATAACACTGCGAGAGACGTGCGATTTGTTTTGGCAAACAGAAGAGATTTCTGATTGTTTTGGTTTCTTCTCTTAGAGCCAGTCAGCATCTGGCTTTGAGAACTCTGGGCATGGTCACCATATGTCCTACATTTTTCTAGAACAATCTCTATTTTAAAATTTGAGTCTTGTTGTCCTTAAAGAACTCTTGAATTTGTGAGACCACAGATCCTTACTTGTAATTCAGAAAGTGTGGCTGGTGTGATGATAGACATCAGTATCTGACAGGTATAGACAGAGATCTGAGGGAGATGGAGTCACAAACTATAGGAAAGCTGGTTATTCCCTTCATTTCCTCCTGAATGTCGCTCTCCTCACACTTGATGTCAAGCTCTAGTCTGGCACTTTCCTTTAAAGAGGCAAGGTAATGGTTTTCCAGGTGATGGGACTCAGTCCACTAATTCTGAAAATTGGACAGTCTTCGGGAGATGCCAGTTCTGTGTGGTCTGATAACCTTCCACAGAGAGAGCGGATGGGGCTGGGGAGATGGCTTAGTCGCCAAAAGTGCTTGCCATGCCAGCATGAGAACCTGACTTTCACCCCAAGAATCTACATTTTAAAAAGCCAGGCACAGGGCTGGAGAGATGGCTTAGTGGTTAAGAGCACTGGCTGCTTTTGCTGAGGACTCAGGTTCCATTACCAGTACATGGCAGCTAACAACCATCCATAACGGCAGTTCTAGGGAATGTGCTGGCCTCTTCTGACCCCCGATGGGTACTGCATGACATGGGTACACTTACCTACATGAAGGCATTTGATTCATACACATAAAATAAAAATAATTTTTTAAAAATTCCAGGCAAGGTGACCTACATCTAGAATACGAGGAGTGGGAGGCAGACCCAGGAGGGTCCCTGGAGCTCACTAGCCAGATGGTCTTTCTGAATAGTTGAGCACCAGGTTCAGTGAGAGACCCTGTCTCATAACATAAGGTTGAAAATGATTGAGGAATTCACTTGCCATTGCCCCTGGCCTACTCACCACACACACACACACCAGGAGCAAAGAGGGAGGGGATACAATAACAGCAGTAGTTAGGATTCATTAGTGCACTGAAAGTTCTCATCTGCAGTACAGCCGTGTGTGTTGTGCATTAATTCATGCAATGCTTGCAGTGGGCCCTGGAAGGAGACAGACTCTCATGAGGAAATGGACAGAGACTAAGTGCTTTGCTCAGAGTCACAAAGCTGGTTAGTAAACAGGACGAAAGCCTGGTTTACCGCAAGGTTTCTTAGTAGGTAGACTGATCATACATTTAAAATATGTATTTCTGAAACAAGAAGATTAAAATTTCTGGGGTTACCATGAAGCTCTGGGAGCTCAGGCAGCTTACAAAAGAGCAATTCTCTCTCAGCGTTGTTTTTCAAATTGGAAAAAATGTCTTGGAAGCAGGAATCTACTCTGTGAAATTAAATGTATCTGAATGGGATTTTAAAGATGTGCAAACCCAGGGGTGATGGGGGTTTGGCTACACATCATGTTCTGTTTTTTAAAGGTTCTGTAAGAGGCAAAACTTGAAACATGTTTTTGCACAGTAATTACCTACATCGGCTTCAAATCCATGTGTGTTTCCAGAGGAACTCTCTACCCTGGACTTGTTTCTTATTCTGGAGAGTGCCCCTCATATAAATGTCTGCAGACAGGGCAGGTCACAGCACCCTGGAAGAAGGACCCAGACTCAGCCTAGTGAGAGCAGAAACAAAGTGTGTTGAAGACTCAGATCTGCTGTGACCTTGCCAATGTAGTTGGTTAGAGCAAGTCCGTGATGGGAAGAAGAAGAGGAGGGTGTATTAGGCACCTGCTGTGTAAGCCATGGACGTGGGGTACCACCTCATCCCTAGGAAACGTTCACCAGGAAGGTGAGCAGACAGTTGTACCACAGTGTGGTAGACACGATTCCTTAGGAGCATGGGGATGGGCACTTAAGGCCAACTTTGACTGACACCCAGTGACTTACTGCAGAGTAACAAATTACCCCAAATTTAGTGGCTTACTACAGGAGCCTTTTGTTTATATTTTGTGAGCACTTGGGCAGGGGTCAGCTATGGAATTCTTTCTTTTTGCCTGGTGTCAACAGAGGTCACTAAGCGATCTTCAGTTGTAGGGATTCATTTGTCTGTGAGATGCAAGATGGCTTCACTAGCTTGTCTCTTGGCTTACTGGGGATCACTAGGTTCTATTGATCACAGCACAATTATTTCCAGTTTCAAGAAGAGGAGACTCATGCCTTATTTTTCTCTTTTTTGCATATTTTTAATTGAATTTTTGTGCATTTCATACAAAACATCTTAATAAATCTCTTCTATATTTTATCATTTTTATTTTATGTGTATGAGTGCATGTAAGTGCACTTGTGTCGTGAAATGCACATGGAGGCTAGAAGAGAGTGTTGGATCCTCTGGAACTGGAATTACAGTTATTGGCTGCCATGTGAGTGCTGGGAATCGAACCCAGGTCCTCTACAAGGGCAGCCAGTGCTCTTAACTGTGGAGTCATCCCTCCGGCCCCATCATAACTGTCTTTACACCCTCTCCCCCGTCTGCATCCCTGCATATCCCCCCACCAGATTCCATGCATTTGGCCATATATGTTAAGGCCTGTTGATTCAAGTTGTGTACCCAGATATCCTTCAGTGCAAGTTCCACTAGATTCTTTCAACCTATCTAGAGTTTCTTAAAGAAGATTAACTCTCCCTCACATTTTTCAATAGAAGGATTATTAATATGTGGCTGTGTTTTCAAAATGCAACAGTCCTCTCCAGTACTGAAATTACTTAAGTAATTACTCCAAATTCATTTCCTGCTTCCTTTTGTAAACACCCTAATCTATTATGGTACCAAGTTCAAGTCTAAGGTCTAGGATCTCATCACTAAACTTAGATCCAGAAGCCATAAAGTCTTGTCAGATCCAGTTTCCAGTTCCTTGAATATGGTTCCTTTAATCCTAAGCACTTATCCTCATGCCCACAAACACCAAAGAGACAATGTGAGAAGGATTAGGAATCATACCACACAGTCCTGGTTCACAGCATTTCAGTTCAATCAGGATCAGCCTTTCCCTTGACGAGGGCTAAATCGTGCACCATGACTCACTGGTCCATTCCCGAGGCTCTTGTTTCCCTCTGAATCACTCTAGCCTGTCTACAGCCAAATGCTTTTCTTCCGGTGCCTCCTCACGGAAGTTCAGAGATCCAAGCTTTTCCTCCCTGCGCTGTTCCTCTATCTTTCTCTTAATTCTCTTAAAAACTTTACAGGCCTGGCCTGTTTGTACTGTTTAACAAACTCTCTGGGGGAGGGAGCTAATTAATAAACAACCGAAACCTAGTTCTGGGAAGTCTAAGAACGCAATCCTGGCAGGTTCCGTATCAGGCCAAGCCTCTTCTGTCTGCTTCGGGACGCTGCCTCCCCTCGCACACTTGAACTCAGAAGGCACAATGCTGGGAAAGCAGAAGGGAGCAAACCTACTCTCGAGCCCTTTTATAAGGGCTCTAGGTTCTTCCATGAGGACCATTCTCCGTCTTCATCACTTGACCCCCTCTGAAAGGTCCTATCAGCCATAGGGTTTAAATGGGCAATTTAGGGATCACATGCTAAGCACAGACATTTCTCTTTACATTTTAATTTAATACAAGGAGGGGACATGCCACAGCACACAGGAAGTCAGAAGCCAAATTGCAGGTGTTAGTTCTTTCCTTCCGTCAAGTGGGTCCCAGAGGTTGAACGAGGGTTGTCAGACTTGGTGGCCAACACCTTTACCTGCTGGGCCATCTCACCAGCCCCATAGCACTTTTTCATGTAATGATTTATAAAAGTAATTTCACAAAACAAAAATCCATAGTCACATACACCTTGAAGACTGGCGATTCTCAGTCCTGAGACAGTGCTCATGAGAGTGTCAGAGACACAATCGTCAACGGTGACGTCCTCTAAGATGCGCCCCTAAGATTCTGACTCAGCCAGTGGGTCAGGAGACAAGTCCTGTCCAGAGGACTTCACTAACGTTGCTGACTTTACAGAGACTGTGGGAAGGCCGGGCTGAACTGGCGCTATTGTGTCAAGTGGTCTGTCCGTCTTCATGGGAGCTTCCAAATGGCGGACGTCTTGCTTGGAACCTCAGGGCTCTGAGAGGAAGGATTTTTTCTAGTTATCAAAGTAGAAGATGACCTTAATGACCTAACTCCACAACTCATTTGGTGGAACTTCTGTGACTTTCTGTTGGGTCACAAGCCCACTTCAGAAAGGGGACGTGGACTCCACTTCTATAGAGGAATGTCAAAGAATTAGAGGACATATTTAAAACTGCTATGGGGTTTCACAGGGAAGTCCTTCCACAGAAAGGGCTAGCTAACCTGAAACCTGAACAGGAGCGGGGTGAAGGGGCAGAGTGATATGAAAGGATGTTCCGGGCAGAGGATGGCAGGGGTGAAGCACGAACCACACAGGGATGCGACGCCTCCAGGAACTGAGGTCTGAGAGTGCAAAGTGGAGGCCGCAGTAGCCTTGTGGAAGAAGTTTATCAGGACTGTGCGGATTTGAGCAGGCAGGGGTGCTGCCTCTGGGATGCACACTTCCAAGCGCCTTCTGGGACTCTCATCCTCCTGTGACCCTTGCCATTATCTGAAGAGCAGTTGACCAGAGTCAAGAGGACTTGTCTATCTGGAGATGATGTCTTCTAGACTAGGCCTTAGACATCTGGGACCAAAGTGGGCCCGAAACCTCGGGAACTGTGCACACTTAAGAGGTGACTAACAGGTGGCCATTTGGGGGGCAGTAGATGGAGGCTGGACACGAGAACCGAGGTGCCCATGTGCTAGTGACCAATACCTTTTGCGGTGAGAGGTAAAGAGAGCTACAGGCTTCCAGTACCTGAGCCAGGCCTTCCAGTGCCTTCCAGATTTTTGTGTAGCCATATCTATCAAGGCTTTCAGGCAGAGAATATTTTTAAGAACCTTGAGAGCTTAGTTCATAACCTGACAAATGGTATTTGGGCTCCATTTACGCTCTTGTCCTGGAAGATTCCAGAGGCCTGAAGACTCTGCACACCAAGCTGACGAGTCTGTATCTTATCCCAGGGGCAATATGGAACTCAGATATTCGTTCACTGACACCTCACACTACCTACAAGGGAGCCTGGCACATAGCAGACACACAGCAAGAGTTTTTGAATGAGTACCCAGCGCTGTAATTTGGAGATGATTGCTCTGCAGTTGTAAGATGCATGTGGAAGAAAAGGGCAGACTTACAAGCGCAGGACACTGGTCAGATTTACAGTTCAAAATCTGGCTTTGAAGGCTTGGTCCTCAGCTGGAGGTGCTGCTGGGAGGCGGAGGAAACGCTGAGGGGAAGCAGGCCATTGGCAGTGCACCCATCTCAAGCCCACAGCAACAGGGCTAAGTGGTCGCAGACTGACACTGAGAACAAGTCTTTTCTCTTCACTAGGTGACTATTTCAGGTGTTTTGCCACAGTAGCAGGCCGAGAGCTGAGCAGCGCAGAAGACACTACAGGTAGCCAGAGGGGCCGAGTGCTGCCTAACTTGGTATTGGGTCAGAGTTAACTGAAAAGAGAAACACACAAGTCTAATGTTATATCTGTCACTGTTATGACATTTTCTTATGCGTCCATCTCCCAACTATCTGTGATGTCCCTTGGCTTCCTTATCTCGCTCTGCTCAGTGCCTGGTGTGCACACAGGATGGTCCCTAAACAGAATATTGGATTAATTATGTACAACTGGATAACTTGAAATTCTTTTAAAAAATATTTTACTTTTGTGTATGAGTATTTTGTCTGCATATATGTAAGTGCATCCGTGTCATGCAATGGCCATGGAGGTCAGAAGAATGCATTAGATCCCCTAGAACTAGAGTGATGAATGGTTGTTAGTTGCCATGTGGGATGACTTGTGATTCTTATGAGATGTTAGTCGGTTGAGAAAGCCTAGTCTTGGACAGATCATATACTCAGGTAGAAATCCGAGGGTCTTTATATGATCCGCAAAGCCCTCCGCATTCCCTGAAATGAAAGGACTGTAAACAGGTCTGTCCACAGAATGGTTTTGTCCACCACACAGGGAAGCAGACATGTAGAGCCCTTTCTCAGGCAGGCAGCTTAGGGTAGCCTGCTGCAGTCTCACATGCCTTCCTTGAACTTTCGCAAAGATTAGCTCTTGCTTCTTAGAACCCTGACTAAGCGGAAAGAAGAGATGTTTATAGCGAACACCAAAGAAAAGTCTATTTGTTCTCAAGACACTGAGCATGTTGTCCAACACAGTGAGTTCACCCCCACATTTGCTGGGACCCTGCAGGGGTCATAACGGCAGCTGAGTAGCAAGCTGCTTGGTTCAAGTCACACCCATTCAGTTGCCCCAGGGCAGTAGTAACAGGCTACTGGCTTCTTCTTCCTCCACTGAGTTAAACAGACTCAAAAGAGGGTATTGTTATAACAACAACAACAACAACAAAAGGAGAAAATCAGCAGGTTGAATGGAAAGGAAGCGAAGACTGGTCATCCTTCAGATAAAGCTTTATTAGGAGAGAGCCTTGAATCCAGGGGGGAGGGGTGGATGGTGGAGTCTTGAAAGAAGAAAATGATCATCAGGGACAGATCATATCAGGAACAACATACATGGAGAGAGAAAGGGGGGCTTCCCTTCAAAAGCCTGGGGGTCCAGAGGTAGGGGAGCGTTACCAAACGTGGTGGGAAAGTGAAAGCAGATAGAGTAACAGAGACAGTGGGAGGGCCTCGGGGAGACCCTGGCCCTTCAGAGACATTCCCAGACAAAGAGGCTTTCTGACTTGTCTAGATTTTCAGGAGGTGGCAGGGAGTTCCACATGTGATGGCCGGGCCTAGTCCACGTGAGTCCTGATGAGCATTGAGCCAGGTGCTGGGCAGGACTGTAAATTTATCTTGCAGCTGTGGGGTGTGAGAGTGTGTTGGCCTTGCTTTGTCCTTGGAGGTCTGGGCATCTGTGTGTTCTAACCTTCCCAGCAGGGCCTGGGGTGGCGTGGTCTGATTTCTGAGAGAGAGAGATTGCTAGAGGGTCCAAGACCTAACAGGATATGTGCATCTTGCCTCTCCCCCTCTCCCTCCCTCCCTCCTTTCCTGACCACCACTGCTTTTGTAGCAGAGAGAGATGACCAACTTGAAAACAGACCAGCCCTCAGCCCACACTGGAGCTCAGCTTTCATACCATAGGAAATGGAGAGCTTGGTCAAAAGAATCCAGAGTAGCCAAATCTACTCTAGGTACTTAGGAATCAAGAATGCCAATCCCAATTCAATCTGATTACTACCACAGAACAAAGTCCTGTAAGCGCCTTGAGGTGTGGACCTAGTTGTGGGGAGCTATTCTCATAAGACCGGGCATAGCATATGACCAGTTACTTGAGAGGGAAAAAAAAAAAAGAAAATCCCCCTTTAAAAGTCATGTATGCAATGATTAATGCCCAAGGATAAGTACTGATACTCAACTTATAGAATCTAATGATGCAAATCTTCTAAATATACACTAAAGAAATTATATACTGTATTTAATGATGTAGGAAAATCTTCCATATATTTTGTAAAAAAGACATGCAAAATTAGAGAAAATGTTTGGGTATTTGTAAAAGAAAACAATGAACTATATGTTTGGAGGCAATTTTTCTACTTGATTTTAAAATTACTTTTCCAAGTTTTCAATAGATAATGTATAATTTGGGTAGGTAAAAAATAATATTTTATTATTATTCTGATGATGGTGGTTCATCTGAAAAGGACACAGAATGGGGGATTACTTTTATTTAATTGCTCAAAAACCAACTACGTCAGCCCGCACTTGCACGCGAGATGGAAGTCCAGTGAATGCAAGAATTGTTTGCTTGCATTTGTACACGTGCACCTGCACCTGGACAGTCTCTGCAGGTTCCCCGGGAGAGGGTAGAACCTCCTCCATGTGGTAAGACATCAGTTTGGTCTCTGGTGTGTTAAGGAGCTGCAGGCATCAGGAAGTGCAGGGAAGGAACGTGTAACTGGTTTTATGATGATATTGGATCCAGATTCAGAAGCCTGGGTCCTGAACCACAGCTCTGTCCTGACAAGCTTACTGAATCATCTGAGCCCCAAACGCCTCCTCTTTAAAGTGCTCATGACAATTCCCTTAGTAAATGGTCATGAGGATTTAGTCATTTAACCAAAAAGTATTTACTGAGCTTTGACTTTCTACTGTGCTATAGACCCTGGTATCTGCCAGAGTTGAGCCTGGTCCTAACACAGTTTGTACTTCAGTAGGAGAGATGGAAAGATATATATATATATAAAATGAAAGGAAAGGATGAAAAGGTATATCTTTAGATCTAACATACTCAAAAGTTCAACTGCTAACATATAAAGTTACAGGAAGTTTACTAACAGAAATTTGCTAATAATGGTTGGTTGAACTAGTCCATCAATGCAATTGTTCAGATCAGATGGCCAAACAATATCTTGGTATTTCAGAGTCTAAGAGAGAAAAGATGCAGTGATGGTTCGAATGCCTTTACATCATCTTCTGGGTTTGTCTGTTTGTTTGTTTTTCCTTACTTAATTTCCTCACCTCCACATGGTCACAGGAAGCAAAGACCTTGCTCCAGTTACAGCTTAGACCCAGGCATGTTATTATAAAAGAAAAAAAGTGAGGTGTGGCAAGGTATGCTGGTTAGTTTTTATTAACCTGACACAAACCTAGACCTACCACAGAAGAGAAAATCTTTTTAAAAAAATATATTATTTCCTTCTATTTCATGCCTATGAGTGTATCACCTGCATGTATGTAAGTGCACCCGTGTCCTACAATGCCCTCGGAGGAGAGTGTCGGATCAATCCCCAGGAACTGGAGTTAAGGGCAGTTTATTGGCCACCATATGGGTGCTGGGAACTGAACCTGGGTCCTCTTAAGAACAGCCAGTACTCTTAACCTCTGAGCCATCTCTCTAGCCCTGGAAGAGGGAACCTTAATTCAGAAATTTCCTCTGTCAAGTTGGCTAAGTGATGGAAGAGGGTCCAGCTTTCTGTGGGCCGTGCCATTCCTAGACAGGCAGGCCTAGGTTGTATAAGAGAGGCTGAGATAGCCCAGAGGAAGCCAGCCAGTGAGCAGCGCTTCTCCATGCTCGACTGCTTCGGTCCCTACCTTCAAGTTCCTGCCATAGCTTCTCTGTGAGCTAAAACGAACCCTTTCCTCCTCAGGCTACTTCTAGTCACAGAAACTAGAACACCTGTGAACCACCAAGACCACTAGTGGTTGCAGGGCTGACAGCCGGCAACCGTGAGCTGTGACCGACTGTGCCGGAATGAGACACCACCATTAGGAGCAGCGAGGGAAGCAAGAAAGCAGTCATTTAGAAGGCTGACACCGAACAAAGCTCTGGCTACTTCCCATACATAAACAGCAGGGCTGAGGAAGGCACCAGCTCTTCTCCACAGCGCCGAGCGTAAGGCCGCAAGAGAAACAGTACAGCGATTGTCAGCTTGTTTAGAGAGATCCTGATCTCAGCCGCAGCAGAGGTGTGAAAACTCCACTCTCAGGGCTGGAGACTCTGCTCTTTCAGAGGACCTGCGTTCAGTTCCCAGCACCCACAATGGGCAGCTCACAACTAGATCCAGGGGATTCAGTGGCCTCTTCTGGCTGCCTCGGGCACCCTCACACATGTAGCATATGTACATACAGTCACACACAGCCTCATCAGCAAAAATAAATCTTAAAAAAACCCATTCCTAGTATTTGGAGATGCACCCTCTAGTGCAACAGTTACTGGCTACATGCAGCTACCCAAAGCCTGGAACTTACCCAAGCTAATCTGGCATGTGTTGGAGATGTAAGATACAAACCAGACTTAACAAACACTTTTATTGACATCGCATATTGCAATATTTTGAGTATATTGTATTACTTAAAAATCTGATGCTACAATTAATTTCACTGCTTTCTTTTCATTGTTTAATGAAATTTCTAGAAAAATTAGGATCATATTTGTGGCCTGTAGGATTGGAGCCTACCAGTCTCAGCTTGGGCTGTATGCACCTCTGCTCTCTTCCAGCGTGAAGACCAAGCCCCTGTCAGGCTTCCGTCTCCTCCTCCTTCCATCCCTCCCTCCCTCCCTGCAGGCTATGAAACCCCAGACCCTGGAACCCTCATCCAGGGCAGTGCTCCAAACCGGGCTATAAACCGTGACTGTTCAGGAACAAGCTGTGCTGAACTCAGAAAGAAGCCCAAAGAGATCAAACGGTTCTCACTTCCTAAAAACCTCAGCTGCAATACAACCACGGAGCATCTTCGATCTGAAGCCAGACCCACCTGCATGTTCCCTGAACTAGTGAACACCCATATCATGCAGAGCCAACGTTAATTGGATTTGGGTCTTTGCTTGAAACCAAGTACAAAATATTTACCACCCCTGTGTGCTTTGGCTTCTGGCACAGAGACTGCATTCAGAGGGAAACGGGTAAAGTCAGCGCCCTTCTCTGCTGGGCGTGCAGAAACGAGCACTGTCTGCGCACGAGTAGGTGGGACTGCTGTTTCCTCAGAAGACAACCTGGACGGATGAGGTAAAGTTTTCATAGGCTGTAAGGCTGCAGCTTCAAAGACCTCAGGGCAGAACACAGGGCTGGAGTCAGAGGGCCTGTTTCGGGCCAAACTCTTTCTGTTGACCTCTGTCTAATACTATGTAGGTTATGACTCCTCCAAAGCCCCGCACAGAAGCTTTGCAGACTCAATACCATGGGCTTCACACCTCCCTATTGCTGCCAGGGAGACTTCGTGATCAGCTACACATGTATACATATGGCACTCTGCTGCATATCTCCATCATCATTCCCAGTTAGCCTAGGGCTCCTTCAGGGCAGAACTGTGCCTCCATTCAGTCAGCACTTAATGGATGTTTACTGAGGGCTGTGTGCCAACCCTGTCCTGGGTGCTGGGCTTATAGAAAGGTCACATCCCTCAGATCTAGGAGTTGATCCATGGGAAGTCAGACATAGAGCAGTTTGCAAATAAATATATCATTCCAGCTACGATGAGGGCTAGAAGGAAGGCAGAGGCAGGGGAGAGGGGAGCTGGAGCTGGGTTTGGCCAGAGAGGCATCTGCAGCAAAGAGGCCAGGGCAGCTCCTTCTAAGCAAATTCAAATGAGGTGCAGGAAGCAGCTGGTGCAGGTCTGGGTGCACGGGGGAAGAGCGAGCCGTGCCCACAGTGGAAGGGAGCAAGGCTCTGAGGAACAAGAAGGAACAGGCACTGGAATTGGTTGAGCTCTGCAGAAGATAGGATCAAACTCTTGTCTCAGGGAAAATGAAAACCACTGGTGACCTTGACCAGAGTGTTTCCAAAGGACGCTGGAGAGACAGATGTGAGTGAAGTGTATTAGACCGAAGTAGGGGACTAACATTAGACAGAGCTGTAGCAGTGTTTTGAAGAACTATGTTAAAAACAGGGAAGAGAAATGGGTTGACAGCTACAATGGGAGACACTGAAGTGAGCTCTGTTGATGGAATGATTCTGCAGAGGAGACAGAGGAGATAATTTCAGGATAACTACGGGAACAAGTCTTTAGGTCGATGAAAGAAGAGATAAGCCGACTCATGCTCCTGTTCTCTCTCGAATGAGAAAGTGGGAAAATATGTGGGTCTGCAGGCGGGCAGGCAGGCTGCGGGCAGGCAGGGCCACCAGTTTGGTGATGGGTAGGTAGCCAAGAGAAATCTACCTTCCATCTCTTGGAGCCCAGGGAGGACACGGAAATGGAAGGAAGGAGGGAGGGAGGGAAGGGAGTTACATTATCATTTGACTTCCTGTCTTCAAAGCAGAGCCTATATGAAGGTTCTCAGAAATCTCAACTGTTGACTTCCCAAAAGGGTTTCAGCCACATGACTCACAGAGAGCAAAGTGCCCCTTCTCCCGCCCCCGACACCCCACGGAGCCCTCCTGCCTTTGCTGGTACCCTCTCACTTGGCTCATGCTCCTGATCCCTAGGTTCAGGCCACCAGGTGTTTATCATCAGTTCTGTCACGCACCTAAGCAGAGTAGAGCTGTGAGGAGTGAATTCATGGCGAGGTGCAGCCTTGGGCAGGTCGTCTTCTTGTCTAGGCCTCTGGAAAGAAACCAGTAGGGGGCAGTTCTGAGGCCAAGTCAGAGAAGGCCCAGTGGGGGTCTTAGCCTTCAGGAGTATTACAAAAGACTATACCTGCGGCTGGAGAGAGGGCTCATTAGTTAAGAGCATTGGCTGCTCTTGCAGAGGATGGAGGTTCAGTTCCCAGCACCCACATGGCAGCTGACAACCAGCTATAACTCCAGTTCCAGGAGATCCAACACCTTCTTGCACATGTATATATGCACCCATGGGCATTGTGTGATACCGGCGCACTTACATACAGGCAGGCAGTATGTTCATACACATATAAATAGTAAGTAAAATATTTTAAAAAGACTATACCTGACTGGAACTCCCATCTCCTCCGAGCTCTTCCCCAGGTGCCTGAGTTATGCACTGCTTTTAAAGACTTTTCAGTTTCCATTTTCCCAGTTAGAAGAGATCTTTTCCAGATACATGTGTCTGTGTGTGTGATATGTGTGCACGTTTGTATGTGCACAGGTATACAGATGAACACGCTTGTGCATATGTGCACGAGCAGACACCAGAGCTCAGCTTTTGAGCATCTTCCTCTGTTTCTCTCCACTGTGCTTTTTGAGGCAGGGTCTCTCACTGAAGCTAGAGCCCACTGATTCAGCTGGACTGGCAGGCAGGCAAGCGCCCGGGATTCTCTTGTCTCCACCTCCCAGCACTGGGACTAGAGATATGCAGCACCAGGATGGACTTTTTATATGAATAGTATAGTTCCAAACTCAGGCCTAGAGATATGCAGCACCAGGATGGACTTTTTACATGAATAGTATAGTTCCAAACTCAGGCCTCGTGCTTGTACAGAACTGTGGATTGAAAAAGAGTTTCTGGTCCCAAGGAGTCTTGTCCTCCTAGCTGCCAGGCTTCCCAGCAAGGTAGGAATGAGGGCTGAGGGAGGCTTAGGGATGAGGGCAGAGCCAGTCCCATCCAGATTCCTCCTGCGTAGCTCCATGGGGCTCTGCTGAGTGTTCAAGTTTCATTTGAAATGCCTGAACCAAGCAAAGGGCCCGAGTTGTTGCCCTGTGGGGAGGCTGTGGGCAGAGCATGCAACTGTTTGGCACATTCCCGGGAGAGGGAACAAGGGTGACGGTTGTAGGGTTGTTTTGCAGGACTAACTGCCAACTCGAGCAAGTGAAACAACAGGCTGGCAATCTGCAGTGCTCTGAAATGCAGAGAGCATCAGAAGAGGGCTCTGGCTCATGTTTTGTTCAAAGCCATGGCAAATATTTGCTGCCTTCCCTGATGGCTGTAATTTTTAGAACACCGAGTAGAAAGGGCCACACATTTCTGCACAGTGCCATCCACAAAGGTCTGGCTGTATGACCTTCTCACCTCCGGACCCACGGAGAGCTTTGCTCAGATATGCTGTGGAAGGCTTCATCTCCTCTTCCTCACTTTTCCCTTCCTCTTCCCTTCCTCTCCCGACCAAATAAATTCCTCAGAGAAAACCCACAGCCTTGAAACCTTCAGAATAAAATTAATTGTGGAAGAAACCAAACCCTCTTCTGAGGTGCAGTTCATTTTGAGATCAGAATGGAGGTGTAGACACTGGGAACGCTGACTCTGCTATCATAGATTTACTGGTATGCTAGTTCGGGGCTATGGGCCAAGGGGTGAGCTCATGAAGTAATTCTTTACCTTTAGGAGAGGAGAGCTAAAAGAAAAAATGCAATCCAAATCACTTTGCTAAACAGGAGGAGAGACGGTGGGGAACAAGCCTCTCTAAAGCCACCATCTCATCACCGTCCCCCAACGTCCTCTGGCCCACAGGCCGGGGATGGTGAACTCCAGCCCATTGCCAGAGCACCTCGGACAAAGTATATTCGACATGCTGGAGACGTAAAGGAGCTTTACAGTGGACATAACTAAAAAAAAATCTCACTTCTATGATGCTCTGAAACAACATAGGAAGACAAACTTCTCACCCCCCAAAACTAAAACCTGCTCTTTCTATAACATCCAAGTACACTATGGACGCTCAATATCTCAGTCTGGTGAAACATCTAGAAAGCCCAGCCAGGAGCATTGCTCTTAGCAGGCACTGAAGTCAGCAGACTTGCTACCTGCTTCCCATCGCAATTTCCACGCAGAAAGCTGAGAGGTGTCCATGACTGCAGCCCCAGAAAGGGGGAAAAGAGCACGCAGTTCACAGTGTCCCTCCTCTTCTCTTCTACAGGAAGTCTTTGGCTATCCTGAAACTGGTGGCTTTCTCCAGCTTTTCACACACATCTTGTCACAGCTGGAGTAAAAGGGCTTTGTACTTCTAAGATGTTTCCCTGTCTGCTGTCTCCTGGGGAGCTGAAAATGATTAGAACAAGGGAACTGAAGCTCACGAATCTGGTATGTATGACAGAATCCATCAAAAACTGTTGAATGACCATAGGAATGCATGAACTGGCCATTGTGAATTGTTTGGAGACATTGATAACTTCAAATCATATGAAGCTAATGTTCATCCTGAGAAGGGTTAGAAATGAAAAATAATATGAAACTAGGTATAAAAGTACCCATTCTCCTAAGATCAACTTAAGACCATGAACAACCACCTGGGAGGGCGTCCACTATACAGGAAGTATTCCAGACTCCTGTCCACCATACAGGAAGCATTCCAGACTCCTTTCTGTTACTGGGATAAAATATTCCAACCAAAAGCAAAGTGGGGAGGAAAGGCTTTATTTCACTCAGGGAAATTAGGGAAGAAACCCATGTAGGATCTGGAAGTAGAAACCACAGATGACAGCTATCTGTGGCTCACTCACTAACTTCCTCACATGAGCCACATGAGGACTCTTACACATTGCCAGGCTCAGCTGCCTGAGATGTAGCCTTGGTCCACTCGAAGTAATAGTTTCTGTGTGCTGACCCTGGACAAATGCTGTCCTGTTGTCCCAATGAAATACACAAGATCTCACCTCAGTGGTGCTGATCTCTTGTTATTCACAGCCGTTCTTCAGCCTCAGCTTGCCTTCAACCACATCTTGATCCAAAATATCACACAAACAGCCCTAGGCCAGTTCTTAATTAAATTCTTGCTTCCTTCTGAAACCTCATGAGTCAAGCCTTTACATTTCTCTCAGCCTTCCATTCCAAGCTCAAACAACAGTTCACTGAGCTCCAGGCATTCAATGATGCTTTCAACCCAAAGCGCCAAGATTCTCCACAATCTTCCAACAAAATAGTCCAAAGGCATAAAAAGCTTCATGGCCAGGGCTCTCACAGCAATACTCCACTTTCCTGTTATCAATTTAATTTTCCTTCTGTTGCTGTGATAAAACACTCTGATCAAATGCAACTTAGGAGAAGGAAGGATTTATTTCATCGGACAAGTTACAGACCATCACTGAGGGAAATCACGGCAGAACTTTGAGGAGGATCTTAAAAGAGAAACCATGGAGAAAAGCCGCTTGCTGACTCACTCTCTGACTTGCTCAGAAACTTCCTTACATAGTCCAGGACCACCTGTCCAGGGATGGCACTACCTATAGTGGGCTAGACACTGCTGCATCAATTAACAGTCAAAACAGTCCCTCCTAAACATGGTCACAGACCAACCTGATATAGACAATTACTCAACTGAGAGTCTTTTGCAGTGATTCTAGCCTACGTCAAGCTGATAGTGCTACAGAGGACAGAAGGCGATATGGGAGGAGCACGCCACTCCCGTCTCCACGACAATATTGACCTGCAGGATCTGCCCAATTTTTGGCTCTTACCAGAGACATCTAAGGTCTGGGGAGTCAAACTCTCTTAGATTAATTAAGTTTCCCAGAAGTATCCCAGTTATGAGGATCTCTTTACCTGGTCTTAACAAGGTAATGTTAAGACATTACCTGGTCTTAACAAGTTCAATCAATATCTATTCTTCTCACTGAGAAAGAAATCTTACACAGACTATCTCTGCCTCAAAGCTGTACCTTTCAGGAGGAGATGCAAAGCCTTGACTGTCACCTCTATCTGAAGCCTTCCAAGATCTTGGCTCCCATCCCAGGGCCATAGGGGTATCCAGACTCCCTGAAGGACATACAGGCCATTTCCACCAACTGCTGGGCAAGGGTTTTCTCCGTTCAGCTCCTGCATTGCTCTTGAATGAGGATGAACCATGCTGCCATCTTACCAGGGTTTAGAATCCATCTCCTAGAAGCACCTGTAGCCATGCTCAGGACTGTCTGCTCAACTCTGGGCTAGCCTTTGCACAGTCACTGTGTCCCAACCTTCAGTAATTTAGAGATCCGGACTCGGGCATTAATACGAACCCCAAAGAAAAAGCAACTTGTCAGCTTCCTGCCATAATGAGAGGTCTGTCCTATACAAGAAGCTTTGGGTTTGAACACTGACTTTCTTCCAATGGCAAAAGGTAAATGAGTAGCAGCTGATGACTGGAAGACCAGGTTATGATGCAGTGCTTGAGGGAGTGGATCTGGCCTACTGGGCATTGCACGAGACCATGAAATAACCTCGTACTGCGTCCTTGCCTGTGCAGAGATGCCCTCCTTCTCCTCACTAAGGATGATGTGAGCACATTCCAAAGCTGCTCAGTTTTCATGAGTGCACCCTCTAGACGCTAGCTATCATCTATCTGTCTATCACCTGTCTATCTGTCATCTGTCTATCATCTGTCATCTATCATCCATTTATCTATCTAATTTCTCTCAACAAAATGTTTTACCTAACCTAGTTTAAAATTATCCAACCACAGCCAGTTTACCCTCCATCTCTTTCTCAAATCTCTTGCACAGGTCAGATGTAAGGTTTGTGGTGGGAGGGAGGTTGACTCCTTCCTGTCTTTTTTCCCGTGGCTCCCAGGGGAGTGGAGAAAAGTGGTCCATGTGTAATTCTTCTATACCGCCCCCATTTTCTTTCCAGGACCTAACTTCTGTGGTATTTGGAGGCTGCTGGTGAGCGGAGGGAACTACCACCATTGGGTGGTGCTCCCTGGAGGATGGATTCCTTGGCTGACTCTCTGTGTTGCTCAGGCATTCCCACTTGCCCTCGAGGAACATGTGTAGAAGCTTTGGCTTAAAAGGGCTTCTCCAAAGACCAGTTTCCTTTACAACCAGATCAGTGTCATCTATCATCAGGAACTCAATACTAGACTACCCCACAAAGACGCACGTAAACACGGGCATCCCGCTCCTCTGCCTGCTTGCGAACGGTTGCTCAGCCGTGTCGGTGTTCTTCCCTCTTCCCTTCACCTCTTCGGATCTCTCGTGGAGCCAGAACGAGCTCTATGAGTGTGCTGGGGGTGCAGAGGCCAGGGTGACAGGCACTAGAGTCTGAGACTCAGCTCCACCTGAGTTCCTCTAATTGCTTAACAAGAATCTCAAGCCTCAGTTTCCCCACTAAAAAATCAAAGATAATGATGCATAGTGCTCTCATAGACTTATAATGGAAAGGATCATAGGTTTTGTGAAGTTCTACTAACTATTGGACCATATTGCCTCACAGAGTTGATACTAAAAATAATAGCATAATGACACTGAGATATATATATATATATATATATATATATTTAGAAAGAGAGAGTACATGAGGCAAAGCAAGCACTAAAATATACCAGTTATTGTATTGCTATTACTTTTGCAAGGAGGGGCCTTAGCCCAAGGGTTCACACCTATGAGCTACAAGCACTGAACTGTGGAGGGACTCAGGTACTAGACTACGTTGGAAAGATCAGTGTGAATACAGGGTACTCCACTGCCTCCGTCCCTGTTTGGTTTTAAAGATGTCATTGGTCTCCTTTCTCCATCCTTCACCTGTTGGGATTCACCTCAGCTTCTTGTGGTCTGCCTGTGAGATAGGCGCCTGTACAAGCCCAGGCAGTCCCTCCAACAGCAGCCACCTCCAGCTGTTACCACCCCTCCAAACCAGCTTGCTACTCACCCAGGGGGAGAGCTCTCAGCAGAGCTGTTAACCCCACAGTGGAGCTCCAAAGCCTGCTCAGCAGATTTCCTCCCCACTGTCTGAGCAAGCAGGTCTGGTCAGTCCTCCTCCTCATCCCCTCGGCGGATCTGACACATCTCTGACAACGGATTCCTCAGCTGCCAGCCCTGCACTTTGAGTTGTTTTTCCAGTGTAGATAGAAATGAATACCTCTTACCCACGCTTTCACATTCAGATTCCCAAGGTGTATAATAGCCTTTTCATGGTCCTATCTCCTGCCGCAGCCCAAGTCTAAACAAATGACAGATGCCGGAGGCACTCTGCTTGCCACACCCCCAGACCTCCATAAATGCTTCCCCTCTCTCTGCTGATGAGTGAGCTCCCTCTCTGCCACCACAAGAACCAATGAATTTGAATTCATCTTTTAGAACTTGGTAGAACATCACTCTCCCTGGGACCTCTTCAGGCCTTACCTACATTTTTTTCTCCAGTGTTGGTAAGATGCACATTTTTGGCTTGTATCTACTAGCACATCATGTTTAACTTACACTTTGTTTTCTTAATATAGTGTAAATTCCTTTGTGGAAGATGCTTCCTGTTATACCTGTGTCCGTACCTACCACCGACCACAATGCAGTCATAAAATGTTGATATCAGGCAAGTGAACTCTGAATGAATTTTCAAGATGGCTACCTAGGGTAGTTCTGTTCCCTTGTAGATCAGATAATAATAATAATAATAATAATAATAGGACTTGGGAGACAACTCTTTCAGTAAAGTGCTTCATAAAGCCCCGAGTCCAATCCCCAGAACTTACATAAAAAAGTCAGGCATGATAAATTACATTTATAATCCCAGTGCTGGGGAGGCAGAGACAAGTAGATCCTATGGGCTTACCAGCTGGCCAAGCTGAAGTGTGAGCTACAGACCAGAAACAAAAGTTGAGGTTGACCTGTGACCTTCAAATGCAGAGAGAGAGATCCCCGGGTACACAGGGTGAACGACCGCAGGGAAGCGGTCAGCCCCCAGCCGCTGAGAGGCTCTGTGAAGGAACACAGATCTATGGAGAAACCCTTATGTTTCCAGACACCAGAGAGGATGCTGTCCTGACACACCCATCGGGACTGCCAGAAGAAGGTATTCGAATGACAGTTCAGTTTTCAATGCTCTTACTTTGTCAAAGTGCTAAATTCCTATAAGACAGCTGTTCGGAAAGACCCAGGAAGCACAAGGCATCTTTATGAAAGAAAATTTCTCCGTATTTTTACCCAAGGCCCTCCAGAAGGAATGCCTCAATGTTGTTATGCTTCCAGTTCACAAGAACCTTCCAGAGAGGTATCTTCTAAGTCAAGAACAAATTTGGAGACCAGAGGACTCAGTTCTCTTCCACTGGAGGTTCTGGGGATTGAATTCAGATCATCAAGCTTGGTGGCAAACGCTTTTACTCACTGAGCCATTTTATTGGCTCTCCTCTGAATTGATTTCCTTACCTCAGCTGCAGCAAAAGTAACTTCACGGGAAAATGGCTTTCATATATGATACTATGAAATAGGCACTATCATGATCTCTATTGTTACAGACCTGGAAGCAGGTTTGTGTTCAACTTTAAACAACCCAGTTACTAGAGAAGCAATGCTGAATGGAGATAGATGATCAGGAGAGGGAGCTCTGGAAGCAGAGGGTCCTAAGCTGTAATTTATATTTGTCTACGGGTTAGCTATATGACCTTGAACAGATTAGTTTATGTTTCCAAGCTTTGGTTCCTTTACTTAGAAAATCAGTAACATTGCTTACTTAAGTCAGGATTAATTATGCTTATGTAAAGCATTTGCAGAATCATTCAAGAATCACCTGAAAAAGGCTAGTATACACCTTCAGCCCCATGAATTTAAAGAGCCATGCGAACACGGTGAGTAGAGAAATTGTAGACAGGGAGAGTTGTGGTAGAACTTCTAAAGATGGAAAATTCAACATGTGAAACGAGACACATCCCAGGTGCCAGAGTCAGCAGATTAGAGGACAGAGAACAGAGGACAATGGACCTGAGGACAGAGCCACAAAATCTGTACAGCCTGAAACAAAGAAGCATAAATTAGCCCACCCTTAGTCAGTCAAGAGATAATATCCAGAAATCATAGAAAAAGAACAGAGATAGTCAAGAGGAAATAATCATAATTAATGTCCAAATTTTAAAACTCTGACAAATCTCCAAAGCAAGAATGTCATCAAATGTCACCTGAAATAATAATGAAACGTGGCACCAGGACATCATAGTCAAGCTGTCGAAGACTGGAAGTTATCACAGGGAGTCCGGATCCTCAGTTACACCAGTAACCAGACCTCCCGTCCCACCCTCAGATGCCAACAGAGGTCAGGTGAGAAGAAAGAGATCTGCATTCACCTGTTTGGAACAAAATGGTACCTTCAATCCACACCAGCACTGTGCCAAAGGAAGTCAGTCAAGATGGGAGGCCCAGGCTCTCCCGGCACAGTACACAAATGGTCAGATTTCAGTTGAAAAACCACAGCTCACACCAAGAACCAGGGGATTTTCACTTTGAGTAAAGAGAATAGTCAGACCACCAAGAATACAGTGGCATTGCTGCTGACCCACAAGAGCAGTTTATTGTTTCCTTTGCTGATACAGGATGTTGTTACATAGTCTGGATGGCCTGGAACTCACTGTGTAACCTGGGCTGTCCCCAAACTCGAAATGATTTGATCCCTTGCCTTCGTCTCCAGAATTCTGGGAACACGGGAGTGTACTACCACATGCAGCCACTGACTAGGCTTTAAATTTAAGCATCATAAAATATGTGAAATGCCCATTATGAACTTGGATAAGTAATTGAAGAAAATAGAAATTTTCAGCAAAGACATAGAAGACACAAAGAGAACAAGCTGAACACTTTAGAAACCATTTCAATAGCTGAAGGAAAACTAACAAAAACGTAATGACTAGGCAGGAAAGAAATAGTGAACTTGGAAACAAACGGAGGTTACCCAGTCTGAACTAGAGAGAAGGTGGAAAGAGAACAGAGAGGAAGGAGAGTAAACGGTCTAAGACCGGTGTCCCGCAGAGGGAAGAAGGTAAAAGCTGAGAAGATAGTCAAGGAATTGACAGAAAAACAGACAAAAAGCAAAACAAATAAGCAGCACGCCACACACAGGAGCACGGGAGTGGGGCCTCACACGCTGTCCTCTCCAGACTGGTGGCGACTGACTCGACCTTGCGCAGGTCTTGTGTAGGCATGAACTTCAGCTGAAGGAGATGAAGGAGGTTTCTTCAGTGGTGTGACCCATGGCAGGTTACCTGTGTTCCAGCAAATCCTGCACCCATGTACATACAGGCAACACTGATTCGATGCCGTGGGTTACAAGGGGCCAGGGTAGGAAGAGAGGGAGAGTCAGGAGGTGAGGGAACACAAACTAGGAAGGAGGCTGTGAGATGGGTTGGGTGAGTAAGATCTAAATACATTGTATTCATGCATAAAATACCAAAGAATGTATAATACAACAAAAACATCAAAGTCCTACAAACTAATAAACTGAGAAGACCCAAACAAGGT
Organism: Eospalax fontanierii; assembly: GCA_035773235.1. NCBI lineage: Eukaryota > Metazoa > Chordata > Mammalia > Rodentia > Spalacidae > Eospalax > Eospalax fontanierii. The sequence goes on from CM069539.1 coordinate 3,616,296, forward strand.
AAAGGCAGAGGAATCCCATCACAAAGCACATCACATTTGCACTCACAGGAACTAAAGGCAAAGCTAAGCTCTTGGAACCAACCACTGAAAGTGACACATCACTCTGGGGAAACATAAGAAAAACCACAGATCATTTCTCAGAAGTCATAAGCTCAAGGACCCAAGCTCAAGTGCTGAACGAATTTTAAAATACAGTTCTATGCCTCGGGCCTGAGAGATAGCCCAGCGGTTAGACGCTGTCTGCTCTTCCGGAGCACTTTGATTCATTCCTAGTGCCCACACAGTGGCTAAAGACCATCTGCAACATCAGCTCCAGGGGAATCTGATGCCCTCTTCTGGCCTCAGTGCACACACACGATGCATTTACACATGCAAGCAAAATACTCACACATAAAAAATAATTAATTAAAATTGCATTCTAAAAAGAAGAATTCCATATTTAATAAAAATATCCTTCTGGGCTGGAGAGAAGGCTCAGTAGTTAAGCACACAGGCTGCTCTTGCAGAGGACCCGGGTTCGTTTCCCAGCACCCACATGGCGGCTTCAGCCATCTGTAACTCTAGTAACTCTAGTTTCAGGGAATATGACACCCTTTTCTGACCTCTGTGGGCCAGGTGCCCTTACACACATGCAAGCAACACACTCAGTCACATAAAAAAAGATAAATATATAAAAAATATTTTTTAAAAAATCCTTCAGAAGAGAAAGGAAAACAAGGCATTCTAGTTGAAGGAAATCTGATAAAACTTAGCATGAGCGGACTCAGTCTAAAGGAATGACTGAAGAACGTTGGTAGGACAAACGGGTCATGAAGGAAGGTGTTCTGGACACTGAAGAGGGAAGAGGCATGGATCCTGGTATAGGATATGGAAACTTTCTCCAAATTGATAATAATTCTGATAATTAATAAACTTAGCAACGATATGATAGAAGATCAAAATATAGACATGGTGTGTTTACAGACTAACAGCAAATACAAAGAAACCAATAAAACACAGCATTTACAGTCACCATAAAGTGATGATGCACCTGTAAATACCAGTTGTGTACTGAATCTGCAAGGCACTGATAAAATCTGTCACTGAGGGTCCAAACAAGTAAAGAGTTATATAGAAGACTTGCTACAGTAAATATATCTGTTCTCTCTGTGTGGAGACACAGGTCACTGTCAAAAATCTTCCAGATTTTTAACAGATATAAATAATATGATTCTAAAGTGTATATGAAATGGCAAATGAATTAGATTTGCCAAAACAATTTTAAATATTTTTATTAACAACTGAACTTTTCTTAGACAATTCACTCACATATACAACACACGCTGAGCACTCTTGTTCCTCATCCCGGACCATCCCTGTCCACCCCACCTCTTCCCTGGAAACCTCTCTCTCATCTTCATGTCTATTTGTTTTGTTTTGTGACCCATTATGTTTAACCAGAGCCATCTACGTGACCATGGGTGTGAAGCTATCTGTCGGAGCCTGGTGTGCTCAGCAGTGCAAACACAACTAAAGATAGTCATCCGCCTCCCAGAATCTACCAAAAGCCAATAGTTCCGTGGTAAAGGCAGGGCATCCTGAGCCCCTCCGCCTTCCCTGACAGCTGGTCCTGTGTGTGCTCAGTGTGGATGAGCTACCGAGCTAATGACTACAGGGTTGTACCAGTCTAGGCAAGAGCATTTTGCAGCTCTTCAGTCTACCTTTTGGCTCTTTCCAGCCCTTTTCCTCAGTGCTCCCTGAGCTTTAGACCACATGGTTATAAATGTTTTGTTTGGGGCTGAGCCCATAAACATCTTGAGTGATGACGGGTCTCTGCAAATACCACCATTCATTAGAGAGCTCTCTGAGGCTGGCAGCAGTGTTTGTTAATGGGTGTGAGCACAGATATTTGAGCACAGTTTGCTAAGTCAGCTCAGTATTTATTATTATCAATAATAAATTCCCCACTGAGTCTATAACCCACACACGCCTGGATTTTAGCTGGCCTTACAGGATGAGGCATGTGTTCCCCCTTCCCCTACCTCTATGAACAGACCTTATGTCCAAACAGAAGGCAGGTGGTTACTCCTACGACAGTTAAGCCACTGTTGCATAGGTGGGAGGAGGCCCAGCACCATGGCCTTCTGCTCCACAGATTCACAGCTGGGCCACACTGATGGTACCTTTTCTCCCTCAGAAGCCCATTCAGTACTCCTTAGTGACTTGTCTGCCAGCAGAGTGGAAGTTTCCATTTTCTCTCTATCTCACAAGCAAGGTGTGTGGTATCTTCTGTATTATGGTAGTATCCTCTAGTTCTGGTGAACAGGCAAGAGAATTGACAAGAGCTCATGCTCTGGGGGTCTCTGGAGCCTCCCTGACCCACTCCCGTGGAGGTGCTGCATACCTAAGATTGGAAACTGTTCAATAACCCACTACTTCTAGGAACAGCACCATCAAGCCATGAAGGATAACTCCCTTTAGTCCCTCTTCTGCGTTTTTTATATGAGTTACAAACAGAAGGTGTCTGTACGGCTCCCTTTGTCCCAGCTACTCCCCCCACGTCCCCAATCCCTCTGTCTCCCCCCTAAACCTTTCCACTTACAGTATTCCCTCCCTGTGTTCAACTGCACCTCTCCTTTAAGGCCGCCCCTCTCCTTCCCATGTCTCCTTTCTAATTTCCAAGTTGAAACATGCTATCCTGGGGAGGTTCTAAAGGAGACTCATTAAGAACTGGAGAAATAAGAAACTCATAAATCTCAGAAAATCCCCAAACTGAGCAAATGCACAGGACTCCCTTCCTTCCCAAGGTTATATTAAGCAAAAGGACTGCTTAGGAGACACAGAACAGCCGGAGCTGCCGGGAGGAGACTCTGATGGGCTGAAATGCCTGCAGGTCCCGCAGGGGGCTCCAGGGCTCCAGCTTTCATGAGCCATCACCTGTCCACCTGTTTCCAGATGGGTTTTTCTTGATGCTGCCACCTGGGAGCCATCCTGCCACATAAGAAACAACTCTCTAACACTCCCATGAGTGACCCCAGTACACACACTGCTTCACCAGGTTGGACTCTGACGACATCATTATTTTGTTCTGTCCTCAGTTCCCTATCTGGGGTAAGTAGATGTTTGTACAAATCTCCCCAGGAATAGTCACACAACTCCTAGCTTCCACAGGAACTCCTGGTTAACAAACAGAACTAAAGAGTTGAAGTTATGATCCAAATAAAGGAGAAAATTTGAGGCTTTTATCCTTCTGGGTCTGGGTTACCTCACTTGGTATAAATTTTCCAGTTTCATGCATTCCCCTAAAAATTTCAGAATTTCATTGTTCTTTATAGCTGAATAAAATTGTATAGGCATGGCCTTTTCGTTGTGCATCATCAACTGACGGACACCTAGCCACGTCCATCTTCTAGCTATTGTGATTGGGCAACAGTGAGCATAGATGTGCCAGTGTCCCTGTTAGAAAGTAGAGAGTCTTTGTTATCTTAAAGAAGATAAAAATGTAGTATGAAATAAAGTTAGGTTGTATGATGTTGATAGACACATCAAACAATGTAACTGAATAGAAATAACTCCCACATAAATATGAGCAACCGATTTTTATCAAAGGTATAGAAACAATTCAATGCAAAGTTTTCTTTCCAACAAGCGATGCTGATCCAATGGGAGAGTTGTAGGCAACTGAGGTGAATTTCAACATAAGGTTCACATCTTATACAAATATTACCTCAAAATATATTACAAATGCAAAATATAATAGCATAAAACTTCTAGAAAAGCACATAAGAAACTGGGCAAAGTGGTACATGACTACATATCCTAGCATCAGGGAGCAGGAGACAAGAAGGCCAGTAGTAAGGTCAGGGTCATCTGGGCTACCTGAGATCCCGTAGAGAGAGGAGGAGGTTATCTTAAAGAGTTAGCTCAAGTGATCATTGGAGCTGGCCAGTCTGCAAGGATGATCACCAGGCTGGGGTCCAGAGAGAAGCTGACATGGCAATTCAAGTCTGAAGGCAGTCTGGCGGTGTGATCCATTCATTCAGGGGACTGTCTTTTCTTAAGGCTTTTGACTGATTGGATGGGGCTGTCACATTACAAGGAGCAATGTAAAATCTAGTGATTCGAGTGTTATCCCATCTGCATATATACGTCACCCCAGTGTCTAAGCTTGTGTTTGAGGAAAACTTCAGTATTATGGGCTAGCTAAGTTGACACATCAAATTACACAATCCCAGCATATAACAGAATTAAAAGCTAAAGCAAAAACAAGATGTCTAGAAAGTCCTAAATTTCAAAAAATTAAACAACATAGTTTAATAGCTCATAGGGAAGGAAAAGTCACAACTAATTAGCAAATATTTTAATTAAACAGCAACGAAATGAAATATATTAATGTATGAGAGGAGTTAAAGCATTGTGCAGGAGAAACTCTAGAGTTAAAGAAAGCTACTAGAAGAAAATTGTGTCTACAACAGTGAGCCAAGTTTCTGCCTGAGGAAGCTAAAGAGTAAAATAAAGAGAAAAGAAACATTAAATGGTATAAATCAATGAATGAGAAAACAGAAAGGTGTTAAAGAAAAACTAACAGAGGCAAAACTGTTACTTCAAAAAAATCAAAATGTTTACAGATATCTCACTGGGCAAAGAAGGGAGAAAGGGAGGGAGGGAGGGAGAAAGGGAGAAAGGGAGGGAGGGATGGAGGGAGGGAGGGAGGAGGTGCAATGGTCAGACTGTGATGTCACAATCACAGACTTGACAGATATCAGAAAGATAATGAAAGAATTTATCTTATATATAAAAATACTATATTAGGCAAAAATTTGACCACTTAGGTAAAATAGACCGTTTCTTTTTCTTTTTCCCATTTTCATATGTGTGTATGTGATCTGCATGTGTGTGCCTCATGTACAGGCAAAGTTGCATCAGGAATCATCCTCGACAGATCACTCTCCCACTTTATCCATGACAGCAAAGTCTCTCAATTGAACCTGCAGCGTGTCAGCTTGCTCTGGGGCTTCCTCGCACCCCAGTCCTCTCAGAGGCTGGAATTCTAGGTGGGCCACCAGGCTAACCCAGCATTTATGTGGGTTCTGGATAATCTGAACTCATGTCCTCACACTTCCATTATGTGTATCAAACCACCTCCCAGCCAGAAGCAGATGAATTTCTTTAAAAATACAACTTATCAGGGGTGGAGAGATGCCTCAGTGGTTAAGCACTGGCTGCTCTTGCAAAAGACCCTGGTTTGGTCCCCAGGTTCCCAGTATCCACATGATATCTAACAACTGTCCTTAATTCTAGTTCCAGAGAATCTGATACCCTATTCTGACTTCTCCAGGCATTGCATGCATGTGGTGTACTTACATATATGCAGGTGAAACACTAAAACACACAAAAATAAGAAAAATTTAAAATATAGCTTCTCAAAATCGATAATAAAGGGAAACATACCCACACATCTCTCAAGGATCTGAGTTTATCAGAAATATTCCAAAACAGAAATTTCCGGGTTCAGATAGCTTCACTGATAAATTATACTAAATACATAAGAAATAAGCAGCACTAGTACTACACAGATCTTTTCAGATATAAAAGATAGGGAAATAAACCACTCTAAGGATTGTTTGAGACAGTCTTACTCTGCTGCTCAGTCTGGCCTAGAACTCATTGTGTGGTCCAGGCTGGCCTTGATCTTGAGATAGTCCTCCTCCCTCAACCTTTTTTGTGTTGGGATTACAGGTGTGATTTTAATCTCAATATTAAAATCTAACAAGGATATACTAAAAAAAAGAAACTTTAAATAAAAAAAAATCCTTAACAATATATCAATAAATTAAACATATAGGTGGGACAGTATGTCACCAGATTCCTCCCTGTGAAGGACTCTCGGTTAACAGTCAGAACTAACATTAAATGTAATTCACCAGAGTAATACAAGACAAAACCTTAGGTGGATACTAACAATTAGAAAAAAGCAGCAGCAATGTGTGATTTTAAAAATTAACACTTTTTTAAAGCTGACCCTACTCACAGAGATCTGCCTGCCTCCTCCTGAGTCCCACACCAGGCAGAGCACTCTTAGCAAACAACATGGTAAAACCCTTCACACTGACGAAGGGTGTGTATAAAATACACACATGCACAGTGGCCAGTGTGGTGGTGTACACCTTTACCTGAATCCCAGCACTCAGGAGGTAGAGGCAGATGGATCTCTGTGAGATCAAGGCCAGCCTGGTCTACATAGTGAGTTCCAAGCCAGCTGTGGCTACAGGGAGACCCTGTCTCAAAAAACAAAAACCAGTAAATAAATAAATAAATAAATAAGCACCCTGTCACCATCATATGCACCATTCTAGAACATTCAGTCACTCACTGGCAACAAGGCAAAGACACGTGCTCTCACGTGCTCAACTGAAAGGAACAAAACAAAAAGCAAAAAGACTGGAAAGAAAGACGTACCTGCAACATATATGCAAAATATATGCAACATATATGCAATGCAAAATCACAGGAATGCTGCACCACACCCATCTAGTAAAAGAATCTAGCATGGGCACAGACACAAGGCAACAAAACAAAAACAAAAATAAAAAATTAGCATTGTACACACACCCTGGTAACAAAAAACTGGGAACTGAGCATTTCAAATGAATATCTGAAATATTTATAGTACTATAAAAAGCACACATTGTTTTTGAACTACATGGGAAAGGAGATCTAAGACATCACTGAATATATGTTAAATATAATCTAAATAAATGAAGAACTATACCACCATACACATTAGAAAACATAAATGAGAAATGAGCTCTCATTAGCATGACTTATTGTTTCAAGGCAATCCTAATCAAAATATTTAGCAGAATATTTTTGATAAATTTATGTTGATATTTATTTGGAAATATTGTCTATTACCTAAATTAAGCAAAGAGAAGAAATGTGCTACTGGGTGCTCAGCCCCAAGCGGGACATCTATGTCACCCCTCCCATGCCCAGGATACTGCAGAAGAGGGCCCAGAAAGCAATAAAGCCAGAGAAAGGGAGGAACAACAGACTGCCTTCTGGGGGTGACGTGTCTGCTGTCTGCTGCCGTCATGAGCTCACGGCAGTGCTGACGGCCTGAACAGGACCTGTGCGCAAAGCAGCAGCAGCAAGAGAAAGCATCCGAGTACAAGTGGGACCGGTGGGAAGAAGGGTCAGCGGGAGTGAGAGTGATCATGATCATGGTGCACGGGTATGAAGTTGTCAAAAATTAACACTTGAAAAGAAAGTAAGTACAATAAAATTAATACATTGTTGTTTAAAAGGAGGAGACAAACTTGAGGACTTACTGGACTGGCAATGAGTTTCATGACATGCTTGCAATTAGAGGAGACTTGGTCAGAGAAACAACAGGTGGATGACTGATGGAGGATGGAGAATTCAGACACAGGACCACACACAGATCTCAATAGAGATGTCAAAGAAATTTGACCGCAGTAACGGTCAATAACCAGTATTTCTAGATCCTAGTAATAAGTCATTTGACAGTTGAAGAAAAACATTATTTTCCATAGCAAAATATACAGGGGGACGTGCTTACAGATACACTTACAAGAAATGTAAAACAAGTGTAGTAAGTATCATAAAACATTGCTGGCAGGTGTCATGATACGTCGTCAACCAAGTGGCAAACGTGAGGAAGGGGTGGACTCACTGTGGTGTGCTGTGAGAAAAAACTGTCTCCAGACAGAAGAAGCTGTGCAGCCTCGCAGCATGCAAAGTCAGCTACAAATGGACACTAGAAACTTTTTGTGACTTTGAAATAATCAAAACTTTATTAGCTAAGATGCACAGAACTAAAGAATGAACCACAAAAGAGACACCTGCTGCACTGGCCTTAAAATTATACCAAAGTTTTGCCTTTGAAGGACACTAAAAGAGGGGCTGGAGAGATGGCTCAGTGGTTAAGAGCACTGGTTATTCTCACAGAGGACCTGGGTTCAATTCCAAGCACCCACATGGCAGCTAACAACTGTCTGTAACTCCAGCTCCAGGGGATCTGACCCCTTCTTCTGAACTCCGTGGGCATTGCATGACACGGGTGCACTTACATGCATGCAGGTAATACAGTCATGTACATAAAATAAAAATAATAAATAAAAAAGACATGAAAAGAGACTTGGAGAAACATACATTTGATGAGGCATTTGTATCTAGAACTGAATGTTAAAAGGGAGCTGCAACTCAATAGTTAAAAGACAAATTCCTCCATTTTAAAAGGGGCAAGAGATGTGTATAGAAATATCACCAAGGAGAATATATGAACAGTAGAGTATCATAAACTAGGTTCAGTCTTAGATGAGATAGCCTGGGTCACCCTCTTGGACCATTCACGTCTGGAGTCCTGGGGCAGGTTTGACTCTTTGCCCTTGTCTGTCTCAATACCCTTGTGGATAAAATATCAATCACAGAACCAATTCCATAAGATTTCTTGGAGATTCAGGTGTTAGATGATACAGAGTATTCACACAATGCCTGTCACATGAGACGATGGCCAGTCACTGTTATTTTCAGACCTCTGTGCCTGGAAACTTCTTTCAGGCTAATTCTTGAAATGGCTCTTTTCCTGTGACTATGAATACTGTGCTTTCTAATGTCATATCCCAAGACGGAGGAAGGCAACAGGCTAGGTGGAAAGTGGAGGGGCTCGGCCAGCCTGAGTCCTGACAGGTTTTACTGAACATCCAGCAAACTAATCTCTGCTGAGCTCTGTGATCTGCAGGCAGACTGAGCTTGATGAATGAGAATCTGCGCATCCTTTCTTCCAGATGCCCAGCACAGACTTGGGTCTGGCATTAAACAGCAAAATAATCACATTATATATGGATCTTTGAACTTAAGCTTTGAGGTGTGGGAGTCTATGCCTCAAGTTCTCTTGTGGTATTTAGTAGGACCCTCCCAATTCACTAGACGCTTGGTAAATATTCTCCTCTGAAGAAGAGAATATTATCTGCTTACAGTGTCTCTGCAAATGTTTGGCAGGTGCTGAAGTTAGGCACCCAGTAAGAATTCAGCACATGTTTCAGCATTCTTAGACAATCACAATTACATTGATGAAGCCAGGTCATTGGAACACTCACTGGAAAACAACATCCCTGTGAGGCGCTGAGTGGGAGTGAATCTCCTTAACCCATCCAAGGGGTCTCACCAGCCTTTTGGCCAACAACTGACATGTGAGAAGGCGGGGCCAGGGTTAGGGATGTTATCTACGGTTACAGAATTGAGAGACGCTAAGAGGCTCGGGAGGGGATTAAACCCATGACCTGGCCCTCATTAGTACACTGTTGTAGCAGCTGAGAAATAACACAGGCTCCAGAGTGTCAGCAAACATTGACCTACTTAGATAGGAACAATGACAGCACAGATTTCTCCTCCAACATCAGCACAAGCTGTCTCCAGGAATTGAAAGGACAGAGAAAAAGCCCTTTTACAGGGAATTTCTGGGTCAATAACTCTCATCTCTTGCTCCTACAGTAATTACTAGATTATGTTGCCCAATTATCCTTACATCCAGGAACCGCCTCTCTGCTTATCCTCGTGCTCCAACAAGTACTGGGCAACATGTCCAGGCCACGTGAGGCAGAGTCTAAGCCTGAGGATGGTCCAGGTCGGTTTGGCAAACACTGAGACCAGAAGCCCTGGGCTCTGCACACACAAGTTTCTCCCTCACAGACTGAGGAGGGGCTGTGGCACCCCCAAGCAAGAATGAGTGCACCTTGGTGAGAATTAAAGATGCACATTTGAGGGAAGCGCGGCACTGAGGCGGAAGGACTCTCCGCAGCCACTTGGCACAATTCTCTTAAATTCACTGGTATTTTTGACAAACACACATGTAAGTAAGACTGAAACACAAGAAAATGCTCAGTCCTAATGGGACAGCAAGCCCGGCACCAGCCTCACCCTGAGGCACTCAGGTCGTTTCTGTAGGTTTCTCTTTTCTTTTTAATAGAAATTTATTTATGTGTATGTGTCTGTGTGTATGCACATGTATGTATTTGCACGTGTGTGTGCACGTGCCCCCGGAGGCCAGAAGAGAGTGCTGGATCCCTGAAGCTGGAGTTAGAAGTGGTTGCGAGCCACCATATATAGGTGCTGGGAACTGAGCGGTGCTCCTCTGAGCACTCAGCTGCTGCACCATCTCTGCAGTCCCCCTGCTCTGTCTGCTCTTCCTCGTTCCTTTCCCTTCTTTCATTTTCTTCTCTTTTTGTTTGGATAGCATCATTCTGCAGTTCAAGTTGACATCAGACTCATGGAAATCCCTCTGCCTCAGCCTTTTGAGTGCTAGGATCACACGTGTACACTACCAAGCCTGGTTTGGGGCTTTTTCTTCTGCATCTGATGCTGGTCCATACTTCTAAGTGGTATGCGCAAATGGCTGAGCCAGTATTTTCACTAGGTTCTTCCTCACATCTGACTGTAATTGTTAGAAAATTAGTGCAGAGGTCCAAGGTATTCAAGAGCTCTGCTCTGCTGCGAGTCACACTGGCAATGCTGTCATTGTTCATAGAAACAACACTGAAAGCAGTATCTTTTTACACATACTATTGTGTGCTTAAATGTAGCAGAATACATTTCCAAAGTAGAACTTTGTGTCAAATACTATATGTATTTTATATTTGAAAGGACTGTCAAATTGCCATCCTCTGGCTTATCTCAATTATAATCCCACTAGGAAGATCAGAATGTACTTCTACCCCCATCTTAAACACATAGCTGTCACATTGTCACCAATTATCGAACCTGTGTTTAACGCGCATTTCTTTCATGACCTTTAAAGTTGAGCATTCCAGTGAACAATGTCTTCACGTATTTTGTCCTTGCTGAAGATGTTCTAACTTTTTACTTGAATTACTTAAGTCTTAGAGGGAAGTACCATTTTGTGACAAAATTATAATTTTATAATCTCCTTTTGCTTCTGATAACTTTTTATGAAAAATGTTTTAATGGGGTTAAATTCATTGCTCCTTTTATTCTAAGGCCCTTTTTCCTCCCTCCTCCTTCTTCTCCCCTCCCCCCCTCCTCCCCTTTTCGTTTCTGCAGTGCTGGAGATCAATACCATGCCCTTGCCCGTGCTAGGTAAGGGCTCTACCTCCGAGCTAATCTTTCAGTGCAGGGAGCATCGATCATTTATTTTCTTCTTGCCACGGAAGCTAAAGATTTAGGTCTTTTATCTTCCATGACACTTCATACAAGTTTCTCTCACCATTCTTCCCCACTCCTTTGCACACTTGGATTACAATTTGTGTGTCACTTAAGCATCATTGTGCACCATGATATAATGCATTTGCGATTGGACAAGAACTCGAGTGTGTTTTCTTTCTGTGAACATCTCACACTGTTAAGGTATGGGTTGCCGTATGTGTTCCTTTATTCTGTGCATCTGTGATCTCCTCTTATTTCCACATGTTGAATGACATCAAATGATCCTTCAGTAATCTGTTCCACAGATGCATCACTCACAAAGCCCCAACCTACATGTATATGTCCTTAATTGCTGTCTTGAACAACCAGAGTGGCCTTGCTGAGATTCTCATGCACTTGCACTTGGGTGAATATTCTGAGTCCCCTTTAATAGTTTGCCATTTTACAGTAAAAACACGTGTGACAAAAGTCTCAGGAATGGTATGTAGAAAACAGATTTTGTAGTTTTTTCATATAACAATATATTTTTGTTCAATTGCAATGCTCAATTGACCATTTTGTCTGGACAGAGAATTCTAAGTGGAAATCAGTTTAATTTGTAGATCTCTTGTTTTCTCCTTTCTCTGATGTGATTTTGTTGCTATTTTTAGTACTATATTATTGCATGTGATTCTTCTGAAGACTCCGTGTGTGTGTGCACACACATGTGCACATGCATGCATATGTGTGTGTAGGTGTATATGTGTATGCACGCGCATGTGTGTGCAGGAGCATATGTGTGTGCACGCGCATGTGTGCATGTGTGGAGGCTAGAGGGTGAGCTTGGGTGTCAGTCCCAGTGCAGTCCACCTTGTTTCTGAGACGAATTCTCCTACTGGTCTAGACCTGTGGATGATCTGCACACACTTCATTTGCTCCAGAGATGGGTGCTGTGAGTTTTAACTCTGATTATTTGGTCTTGCTAAGGGACTGGTGACCATTTCTAAACCAGTTTTGACCTAGCAGTTTCTCCACCATTTAACTGGTGTTTTATTTCACCACTTCGTGCTGTCTTCATGACCGATGTCTTTTTCACCAGTTTTTTGTTTGACTTGAGCCCCTTTGTGCTTTCCTCAGCTGAGACCCTAAAAACTGTGTTGACACTCCATTTCTTCTAAAAGTTTATGTTTGTCAGTTTCATACATGAACAATGCACTTTGAACATGTTCACCCCATTCCCTGCCTGTCCCCGTCTTCTCAGTTGGTCCTCTTCCTCCTTCTGTGTGTATATTTGTGTGTGTATGTGTGTTTATATGTGACTGTGTCTCTATGTGTGCGACTGTGTCTGTGTGTGTGTGCTTATGTGTGACTGTGTCTGTGTCTATACCTGTGTCTCTGTGCACATACATATCTGTCTATATGTCTATGTCTCTGTGTGTACATCTTTGTGTCTGTATGTCTATGTGTCTGCATATGTGTGTCTGTGTATATGTGTGTGTCTCTGAGTATATGTGTGTGTGTGCATCTCTATGTGTCTGTAGTCTATGTGTCTATGTATGTGTGTCTATGTGTCTGTGTATGTCTGTATCTATGTGTCATATGTCTGTGTGTTTGCATGTCTCTGTATGTTTGTGTGTATATTTGTATTTGTGCCTGTCTGTATGTCTATGTGTGTCTATGTGTCTGTATGTGTGCATGTCTGTACGTGTCTATATGTCTATTTCTGTGTGTGTGTCTGTGTGTGAGCTCATGAGGTTCATGAGTGCAATGGTCATATCATATCCAGAACACAGCATTTCACAGCACTCCTCCTTATCCTCCAGCTCTTCACAGTCTTTCTGCCCACTCTTCCACACTGTTCCCTGAACTATGGATGGGGTGAAACAGATGTCCTATTTAGGGCTGGGTACTCAACAGTCACGTATTTCAGTGTTTTGACTTGTTTGGGTTTCAAATACTTAGCCATTTTCTGGGTATTGTATTGTTACCGATTTCTAATTAATTTCATCATGGAGAGAAAAAATATGCTGTAAAATTTCAGTCATTTAAAATTTACTGGGTCAGAAAATCATGGATTTCTTGAGCATCTCACATGCACTAAAATTAATGGATTCTGTGGTTGTTATTTTGTTACTCTGAAGGGATTATTTAGTTCAAGGTGATGGACAGTGTGCTAAAATGTTATATGATCTTACCAATTATTTGAATGGTTGTTTTATTAACAACTAAAGAAGACAAATTTTTCAAGAATGACAGAAAATTTCTTTATGATTTCTTTTTTATGTGTTTAACTTTTATGTTCTTGATAAATGATCCCTTTGATTGCTTAATGTTCTTTTTAATAGATGATATTACATAACACCTCAAACCCCCTTTTGGGCTTAACAATTTGTGTTTTTGCACTTACTCTCTAAATTTTTAAGGAGCTCAGATTTCTTTTGCTTTTTCTCAGTCTGATGACTGTGCCTATTATATGAACTATTTAGACTGTTTAAATTTTATTATTGGCACCAGTTCTATCATTTTGATATTTGTTTCTTATTTGACTTTTATTTTTGATGTTGCTTTCCAGCCTTAAGTAAATTCTGGTGTTTCATTTTAATTCATCTCTTCCTTTTGTAGCTTTATCTACTGAGTGTTTCATGGTTTCTCCGGGTGTTTAAATATCTTTGACGATATGTGAAGGGTTAACTATTCATATAATATATCCTTTTACTAACACAATATTGTACTAACATGTAAATATAGAAGCTTCACACATAAAAGATACACTCGTATTGGCAAGTTTCTATTCTTTTTTTCTATATCTAAATTATATATAGCTGTGAAAACTTCATGATATAATGGTACATTTCTGTCTTAAACAATCTTTGTTTTCATGTATTTTTAAAGAAATATATACATATATAGTCACTTATTTTCCCTTGCTTTTTGTGTTGGAGGTCTGAACCCCATCTGCTGTCATGGCTCATTAATGTGGCATTTCCTTTAGCCTTTGTGGACATTTAGGTCTAGTAGTAACAAATATCTTCAGTTTTCAGTTACTTGAAAATGTCTTTAACTTGACTTTATTTTTAAAAAATACTTTAGCTGAATGTTGAATTCTGGACTAATCATGGTTGCTCATCAGATGGCAATGGCCTCCACAGGCACCCACACATGGCATACATTTGCACAAACACACACACAGGTTTTTAAAAAAATCTTAGAAAAGAACTTTAAATTTATGATTAATTTTGTACACTTAGGATTATTTCTTTAACATTTGCTCCTATGAGATAAATGGTAATGTCAAATAAAATAAGATGCTGAGAGGCTTTTATCATATAATTCCAAATGAAACTCCAAAACAGTATCATCTCTTCGTATATGCAAGAGCGGCTCCCCTCGCGCCTTCCCACCTTAGCTGTCCACATGTTTTGATCTTTATCAGTTTGATAGACGGATAAAAAGCATACCATATTGACTGTATTTTATGACTTTGGTTATTCGTGTATTGTAGATGTGACTCCTTTTCCAGCCATATGTCTAAGAGGAAATCCACTCTACAAAGTAAGAAGAAATATGATGGCTTTCTGTGCTACTGAGCTTATCCAGCAAGTTTGGTGCTTATATAGGGAATTACTTGACTGCACCTATTTTTCATTATTTTAAGGAATCTTTACTGCGTGTCTGTAAGAACAACACGAATGGCTATTGACTTTGGAGGTGAAAGCAGTTGGCCTACTGAGGACCACAACCTCACAGCCCAGCCTTTTCAGCTGTGTGTAGAAACTGCCATCTAGTATTTGCATGGTATGACCGTCTGTCCATCTGTCCACAGCTTTCTCCTTTGCCAAAGAGAGATGATGATGAGGCCATGTCACAGAGCTATTGTAAAGGCTATGAGATGCCTATACAAAGAATGAGTGATAATAACTCAGATACTATTAAACTGCGACCTTACAATCTGGCAGGGTAACCGCTTCTCAATTGTTTTGTCCCACATTCAGGCAGGCGGAAAGGCTGAGCAGGTCAAGCTCTTATATCGCTACTATCAGTGATAGGATTGTATGAGTTTTAAGTGTTCAAATCTACATTCACTAAGAATTTCAGTAGTTTAACAGTGCATGCGAGAAAAGTGGTTTTGCTAATTAGTTTTCCTGGGTCATAGGTGGCTGAACTATGCCACAATTCGTCACCTTCTGTGAATTCTTCCTTGATCATTCTTCCAGGAGCCTAGATCCTCCCAGCTAGGATAATTCATATAATTCCTCCCATTCTGGCTTCCCATGTCTTTCATCCCTAGTAATGGCAGGTGTGCACATCATAGCCAGCTGGTCCAATGATCATTTTTATATTTGCTTTTTGCTTCCCACATGATCAGGTTGCTCTCCGGGACAGTGATGACATCTCAATCATCCTGTTTCCCATTGCTGTGACAGTTCCCAGCATATAGCACATCAGCCATGCCTAACCATAAGTGAACGCAAAAATTTACCCAGGACTTTCAAGATAAACGTCTTTCAACAAGACCTAAGATGAGATGCTCATGAACCATAGGCACTGTGGACAAAATATCTGGAAACAATGGCTTCCAGATACGAGCTAACAGGCCATGGATGCTGGACTCTCTGATATAAGTAAATTTAATCAAGGAAATCCCAGACTGCCATGGGAAGCACTTCAGGGACTACAGGTTAGGAACCACCGAGCACGGAGCATCTGGTGGGCTCAGCTGTCTGAGAAGAGAAGAAGACAGAGAGCTACATTCCGGGATTTCCAAGTTTCACTGGGTCCTTAGGTCTACCTAGGAGCCTCCCAAGCCTGGAGAGGATCATCAATGAGAAGGCTGAAAATTCCTCCTACAGAGCCAGGCATCGCTTCTGTTCCCACCAGACAGAAAGAAAAGATGTGACAACACATTGGTCACTGAACAAAATCCTCAGAATGTCAATGTCTTAGCAAAAGTTTTAACACTTATTCCCAGACTAAAGGCTGTTCCAAAGCGATCCATTTAAAAGGTTAAAATCAAGTCTCAAAAGAATCAAATTCATTTCTCAGACAAGTAACAAAAGAAGGTCCAACACAAGGAAAAGAAAGGGGAGGGTGAGGGGAGGGAGAAGGATAGAAGGAGAGGGAGGGGGAGGGGAGGAGGAAAGAGGAAGGGAAAAGAATTAAGGAAAGGAAGGAAAAGGAAGAGGAGAAGGGAAGGAGGAAACGGGAAAGGAAAAAGGGGAAGAAGTCACAGCAGACAACAAAAATCATAACATTCAGCAAATAATACTAATTTCTAAAAATATAAAAAATAAACATACATGACACATGTCTAGAAGAATTACCCAGCAGAAACAGAAACAAGACAGTTAAATAAAATAGCATTAAACAGAAAGAAAATAGAACATGTATTGTTGGCACACATGCATGTTCAAGAACAGAAGAAAACATGGACATGATGAAGACGCCATCAAGAAACCCTAGACAAACCCTGTGGGGTTCAGGGCATTAACTCAACACATACAAGCATTTCCATAGATTACCGGAAATCAAGAAGCAATTCTACTTAGAACCAGCATCAAAACCAAAATACTTAGAAATACATTTAGCTGAAGGATCTATAAACTGAAAACTAAAATCATCGATAATGAAAGAGATAACTGAAAAAGTATCTATGCTGAAGGATGGAAAAGTTAATGCTAATACCATTCCCATACCACCCACAGTTATGGATCAGTTAATTAAATGCTGCCTCGATTAAAACATCAATGTCATTTTTCAGAAATAGAAAAAATAATTCCAAAATTTCAATGGAACCCCAAAAGACCCCCAAATGACCAGAGCAATCTTTTTTTTAAAGAAGAAAACTAGAGGCATCATTGTTTGCTTTCAAAATATATTATAAAGCTATAATCATCAAAACACCATAGTATTGGCATACAAACAGTTATAAATCAATGAACAGAAGAGAACCTAGAACTAATCCAGGCATTTGTGACCAATTGGTCTGTAATGAAAGAGTCACAAATACACACTGGGGGAAGGACAGCCCCTCTAGTCAACACTGTTGGGAAAACCAGACATCCATACACAAAAGAATGAAAGACATAGGCTACACAAAAATTAACTCCCGGTGGGGTAAAGTCTTATATAAGACCTTTGGTGGATGATTGGAAAATGAAAGTGTGGCACATATGTGAGTGTGTGTACATATATTACTGGTTAGTCTTAAGAAAAAGACTAACTTAAGAAAAAGACCTGCTTAACACGGATGTTGGGGACTTTGGCATCTGTGCTCTTGATCAGGGTTCAGGATGGGCAGAGTCACAGGTACCATGTTACACTCTTGCCAAGACTGTTAAAGATCATACTCTGATGACAGCCACTTGCTCTCATCCTGTTCTGGGTGTGTATGTAGACAGATCCCACACAGTATAATTAATAGTGTGTATGAAACAGACCTACCACAGAAAAACAGAAATGCCTCCACACAGTATTTTGCTTTCCATCTGAAGAGAATGGCTCGGAGTACAGAATATTTAAGGTATTATCTTCAAGTGACAATCAAGTTTAAAAAATGAGAAGTGGGGGAGATATTAGATTTTAGAAGAAACCCTACTCCCAGAGATGGTTGTGTGTTCTAATCACGTTCTGTGCTGTCGAATCACTGTGGGTCTGGCAGTGCTCACCATACATACCCTTCTTGAATCAGATTGTCTACTGAAATTTCCTTTCAAGGCCCAATATTTCTTTCTGATAACAAGCTAGATTGTTTGAGGCAGGTGGGAGTTTCTATAACAAACAACAGAAAGACTTCTCTCTGAGGCCACAAAGCAGTCCTTAAAAATGCAGCATTTATCTCCATCTAACCTCTTTGGGAGGTTAACAATAGCATATAGCACTCCTTTAGAGCGATGATGTAGGTGGTGGCGGCCTCAGAGCTGCGTGTCAGCATTTAACTCAATAGAAATGCATAAGCTCTGCCAAGGCAGGGCAGACAGGACTGAAGGCTGCTGACTCCAGACTCAGAGTCAGGTGCTGAGAATTATTTCTATCCCTCCATGGGGCAAGAAGCCAGCCCTTTGCCTCTTTTTATCTGCTTAATAGATGCTTTGGTCCTTAAAATGAGTAGATCTTTGTATGATTTTCTTTTCACCTACATTCTTCTTTCTTCCATCGGTGAAGGTCAAAGTCAGGGAATAAATATAACAATTATTTCTGCAGTAACAATAGTGGGCTTTATTAACTTGCAGACCTCCTATTGTGTACCAAGCACAGCACAACGGTCTTCACAAAGACAGTGGAAATAACTGCAATTATTATTGCTTGATGCACTATTTGTCTGCACCACATGTGGTGCCACACTAATGGTTTTATATATATTGACTTTCTTTTTGTCCCAACACAACCTCATGATAGAAGAGTGATGGAATGGATCTGATAAGGGGCCGCAGCTTTCCTGCGCACATGGACAGTAAATGAAGCCAGGGTCCGAAACTAGTTTGTTTCATTCTAATGTCTGCTGTAAATAGTATTCTGAACTTAAAAGACAGAAGTTCCTGACCTCCAGTGTACTTTTCAGTCTGGTTATCTGCCCTGCAGAGTGCCAGGCAGACTTGGCAGGTACCACGGAACATGGCCTCACAGAACAGACTTCCTCTTTCCACGTCACCCTCAGCTTCCGAAGTTCAGAGAGCTCCTTCAGTTGTCATGGGAACACTGAAGGAGGAACATCTTCTTCTATGTGTGATGGTTGAATCGGGGTGTCCCTCCCAGGCTCCTGCTTCTTCAGATTCGGGTCTCAGCTGGCAGCACTGTTTGGGGATGCTATGGGACCTTTAGGAGCTGGAGGAGGTGGTTTGCTGGGGAGCAGGCCGTGGGGGTCACTCGGGGCCCCTGATGCCACGCCTTCCACACCAGGATGGACTCTCAAATAAACCTCTCCTCCCCGGAGGTGCTTCCTCAGACATTCTGCCACAGGGAGGAGAAAATAAGTGGACACACTGGGTGCTGTGCTCTGTGGTTCTCGTGCTCGGCCTCCTTTTCAGCTCACAGAAAGCAGAGCCCAAAGGAAATTCCACACACAAACCATATTCAAATCAGTGAATGAGTCACCATCTAAACTTAGAAGAATAAGTTTAGAATTAAGAATCTGAAATGGGTTAGCTCTAATCCCAGCTGCTGGGGTATGTGCCTGTCTGTTAATAGGCCCTGCCTGACAGCTTATCAAAAATATGGTGGACTTAGCACAATCTGTGACTATATTATGACCTCAGAATATTTAGTAAATGCACACATGTGTACACACTATAAATATCCAAAGAGTCAGAAGACAGACAAGCATATTTCCAAATACATTTAATAATGAGCTACATTGATGAAATCATTTGAAATCTTCAATACTATATAAATGTTTACACTATTTTGTTCATTCTTTACAAAGCTCTAACAGAGGATAAAGCTCCAAAGGTAGAATAAAATTATATTGCTCTTGTACTCAAGAATTTTGCTTGATATTTCATCTAATGGTATGTTTTAGTGGAAATCACTGGCTTTTCTTCTTTTGTTTTTAATATCATTTGTCAGACATTTCAACTTAACTTGGGGTTTGTGCTTTCCAGTACAGATCAGACATATATACCTTAAACAGCCTTGCTAATGAAAATAGCTGAATCATTGCTGGTGGGTATATTTGAATGTTTACAAAAGCAATATGTCAAAGCCTAATCAAAATGACGTGGGGAAACGGGAGGTGAGGAAGCACAAAGGCTGGCTTTGGCTGAATCTCCTAAATCCAGGAGAAATTGAATATATGTTTTGAATTGAAGAAAGGCAACAAGCCGTAAGATACATCAAAGTAAAAAGGGTAACTGTGTCCCACAGATGCTGAGATCCCATTCAGTACAATTCCCTCCAGAAGCACATATCTTTTTACTTTATGTGTATGTTTGCCTGCATGTATGTATGTAAACCATGTGTGTGCAGTGCCTATGGAAGCCAGAAGAGGGCATCAGACCTCCTGCAACTAGAGTTACAGGCAGCTGTGAGTCACCATGTGGGTGCTGGGAACCAAGCTTGGGTCCTCTGCCAAGCAGCAAGTGTTCCAGCTGCTGAGCCATCTCTCCTGTCCTGGAGACATCTTTTTCACCTTGGCAGTTGGAGGACTGTTCTCTGCAGAGTTTAGAATTATAAGTCAGTCTTTGTACAGGCTTCTGGCCCAGGTCCAAACCTTCTAGATAGTCAGAAAACCTTCAAAATAGAAATTTTAATACAGGGGCTGGAGACATAGCTCAGTGGTTAAGACATAGCTAAGTGGTTAAGTGGCGGCTCTTGCAGGGGCCCTGGGCTCAGTTCCCAGCACCCACATGGCAGCTAACGAGCATCTGTAACTCCAGTTCCAGGGAATCTAATGCCCTCCTCAGGCCTCTGTGGGCATTGCATGCAAGAGTGCACCTATATACATGCAGGCCAAACACTCATAAACAAAATAAAAATAAATAAAAAGTTTTAAAGAAAATTTAATGTAAAATGGTACTGCATTTTGATCCTGATCCCCAGTTGATGAGAAAATTAAAATACTGCCCGAGTGTTTGATTTCAACATAATCCAAAGAATTCTCCAGGTAATAGATCATAGGGTGTAAGGTAAATAGAAAAAATTAACAATACTCAAGAAACAAAACAATATGGATAAGAGTTAGTAGAAATAACTCTGATGATTTTGTCAGACAAATCCCCAAATATAGGGATGGAGAGGTGGCTCACTGGTTAAAAGCATTCTCTGCTTTTACAGGAGGCCAATGTTTGATTTCCAGCACCCATATGGCGGCTAACAACCATTCATATCTCCAATTCCTGGGGGTCCAACACCCTCTTCTGACCTTGGCTGGCATTGCACAACAGAACTTACATACATATAGGCAGTACACCCACACACATAAAATAAAAATAATAAAATATTTTAAAAACCCAACTATTACAATGATAAAAGATGTTTGATATACTTGGAACAAATAAGGCCTGAAAATAAAAGCAATCTAGAAAAGACTAGCAAAAACAGATCTGAAGGGGTAACTTGACATTTAAAATGGCAAAAAATAATCAAATAGAAGATTAGGAGAGGTGAGGAGAAACGCATAAAAGAGCTCGAGTTTTTAAGACTTTCATCCAAAGTTTATGGAACATATAAATAAAATATGAAGACAAGTCGGGTGTGATGGCACATGCCTTTAATCCCAGTACTCAGGCAGCAGAGGCAGGAGGATCTCTGTAAGAATGAAGCTAGCTTGGGCTACATAGGGAGTTCCAGGTCACTGGGGCTACAGGAAAACACTGCCTGAAAATGACCAAAAATAAATAAAGACATTTAAAAAGTTAAAGGAAAGATGAGAAGATCCAGCCTACGGTGACTGGAATCCAAGAAGGATATTATAATGAGAAAGAGATGATATGTGAAGAGGTAACAGAACTTTCCAGAAGGCACCAGCCCTGACCCAAACATGACAAGACCATATCAGCCCCAGTGTGGTAAGTCCAGAGCACAGCAGACACAGGGAAAGCATGAAAAGCAACTAGTGAGGAAATTTAACTTCGACTTCGCTTAGTCATTGCAAAACAAACCTCTAGCGTTGCCAGCTAGGGCGGTGCATGCCTGGAATCCCAGCACTGGGAAGTGGAGGACGGCAAGGAGTTCAAGGCCATCCTCCACTATATAGTAAGTTCCAGGCCAGCCTGGGCTAAATGAAACCCTGTCACCAAAAAAAAATAAATAAATAAAAAATAAAATAAAATAATAAAACAAACAAAAAACCCTAAAAAGGTGGGTGGAGGGGTCTGGAGAGAGATGGCTCAGCAGTAAAGAGATATAGTGCCCTTACAGAGCACTGGATTCAGTTCCCTGTACCCACATCAGGTGGTTCTCAGTGACCTGTAACTCCAGCTCCAGGGGAAGGTCAGAACTTATCAGCAGCCTGCTTTCCTTAGGAGACGCTCGGAAGTCGTCATCCCCAGCACTCACAGTAAAGCTCCTCTGTTCGGGAAGAAGCACTGGCTTTGCGGTCCTCTCGGACCAGAGCTCCGAGCGGAGGAGCGGAGTTCCAGGCCAGGCGTCTGGGCACCTGGGCCTCCGGGGCACTCCTCCCTGTTCTTGTGACAGCAGCACTCAAGGACAGGGGTACTCAGGATCCCTGCCAGCTCTTTCCATTTTCTTTTACTGAGACCTGTAAATGAGGACACAATCGAATTTTCAAGGCCGCCGAGAGTCTTTGATTCATGTTCTTCTTAATGGTTTTGTTCAAAAAGATGCTTGCTTCCTGCCAATTTCTGACGGCTCCTCTCCATTACCTGGCTTTTCACTTCCCAGAAGCCCACAGGCCATTAGCCTAAGTATGCTTCACTGACTGGGGTCCTTCCTGGGGTGGCTTTAAGCTCAGCGTGGCTGGTGAAGTGCTGCTTGGAGCCTGCCCATCCAAACACAAAGTCCTTCCAAAGCTGGAGGTCACGACATCCCAGCCTGACGTGAAAGAAACACACAGTGCTCAGGATGGTTATGAAATAAGGGCAGGAAGAGAAGGCGGCGCTTGAGCGTGGAAAGAGGATCCTACGGGTATGCGCTGTGTTTTTGAGAAAGGCTTCATTAGTTATGTAGACTCAAAACAGCCAAGGAAGCCAAAAACTCATGCAGAAAATTCCATGCCCCTTTGAACGTCGCAAGACATCACATGACAATATGCAGCCTATAACCAAGTTCAAGAGTCCACATAGCTGTGGAAGATTTTCATGCTGAGTGAAAGGACTGGTTTCAAACTCAGGGAAAATGAGTACATTCAGCTTCATGGAATCCTCTAAGTGCCCTTAACTAAAGGTCTGTAAGGAAAGCCTCTTGGGGGTTTCATAATTACTATGTAAAGTAAGCACTATTTCCATAAATGCATTAATGAACAGGTCTCCCCAAGGACCTCCCAACCATGCACAACATTCTTTAATGCAGAAGCCGCTCCAGTCCCATGCATCCTTGCCTCCCCAATGTCTCAGGTTCCAAACTGACCTGTCCTGCATCCTTCCAAAGAGATATCTAATTTCTCTGATGTATTCACAGATGCCAAGGTTTTAACTGTGTCAGTTTTTTTATATACCTCTAAGTTTCATAATTGAATTTTGAAAGAGTTTGTTGAAGCACAGCTTCCAAAGTCATGGCAATAATGGACACTGGGCCTTCCACATGCTACGGTAAGTCCATGAGAGACAGAAACAAAGAGGGCCAGGGATGTTAGTCACAACCAGATTAAACGCCAAGGAGAGCTACTTAGATGGAATGGTACATCACTACAGTACTCACTGGAGTCAGACTGTGTGGACACAGTTCTTTCATCTATGGGATCCTCATCTTCCAGACATTAAAGAGTCTTATAAGACCTATATATTTATATTTATATTATATTTATAAGCAAGAGTACATATACTTAAATTTTTAGGTAGTTTGCTTTTCCATTAAAGACACAATAATGCTTCCCACCCCCACAGGTGCCTGTATCCCAATTTCTGGAACATGAATATATGTAATGCTACAAAGATTTAAAAAATTAGGAATGCATGTTAAATTAAACTTGTCAAGCAGCTGACTTTAAATCAGCAAATTTATCCTGGATTATCCAAGTAAAGCCAAAGTAATCCCAAGAATTAAAGAAGGGAAGGAGGTGGGGAAGAACCAGAGACAGCGGCATTAGAAGTCGGCCGCCGGCGTCCAGGGAATGGGGCACAGCTGAGGAGGTGCAGGCGCCCCGCGGCGAAGGGCGAAGAAGCAGACTGGCCTCGGCGTCCTCGGGGCGACGCTGCCCAGGGAGATCCCTGCAGAACTGCTGGATAACGTTAACCTCTGTGTCCTGTCAGGTCAGTGAGTTGATGGTAATCTTGAAACTCAAATGCTACACTAATGGGATGAAGGCATGTCATGGGCTCCCAAGGGCGCTTCACCCCCACCCCACACACTTGTAATTTTTAGTCTTTTACTTTGGTCTGTTTTTTAAAACTATTTTATTATTTTATGTGTGTAAGTGGATTGCTGGCGTGTATGTAGGTGCACCTGTGTCATGCAGTGCTCTTAGAGGTCAGAAGGCATCAGATCCCCTGGAACTGGAGTAGGGGCTGGTGTGCAGCTGCCATGTGGGTGCTGGTAGTTAAACCTGGGTCTCCTGCAAGAAAGACAAGCACCTCTCCAGTCCTTCACTTTGCTTTGATCCTGCTTGATCGTGCTCTAAAACCCAGGCAGCACGGTACTGGGTAAAACCTGTAGCCACACTGAGAGGTACAGAAGTGCCATGCAGGGGTTGTCTGCATTGCCTGGGAGCAAAAACCGGCTGTGCAAAGGAGAAAGAAAAGCTTGTCTGGTCTCTGGCAAAGAAGAAAGTTATGCTCTTGTCAGCACGGTCATTTGCAGATCTGCAAAATCCAGGCATAGAATATAGGCAAGTGCAGTAAAGAAGCAAAAAAGTAATTTGAGGTTGCGGGGAGAGAGCCCATCGATGCCACCCACTTCCAGGACTACTGCACGGTGAGCTGAACCATTAAATGGGTGTCAACCAAGGGCGACTGAAAGGTGGAAGAACCCAGACCCGTCATCAGTCCTTTATCCTGAATCATTCTAAATAAAAGTCTAACTCAAGCGCAAGCTTGATTGCTATGCAAGCACAGTGAGAGGTTTCAGTCACATCCAGACATTTTCCATGTAGAGGCCGTGTCCTATCCTCAAAGGCAGCTTCAGAAGAGGGCTCAGCCCCACATCTGCCAGACCTATCTAGAAAAGTCCAAAAGCATTGTAGCTGTCCAGGCTTTGAACTGTGCATGTATTTCCTTTTAATGATCACTAAGTAAAATAAATCAAGACTAGGCAGGGTGCCATGGTCCTGCAAAGAAAATGAACAGATCGGCGCACAGGAGATGGTCCTGGGGTCAAGTTCTTGTCACGCAAGTGTGAGGACCAGAGTTCAGATTCCCAAGAAACACACATAAAATGCCAGGTATCCACTAAGCAAACACTCAGAAAAGAGACTTACGCAGGAGCAGAAATGAATCCATGAGGAAGAATGGACCAGGAACTGAAGGTAAGAACTCAGGGAATTTTCTCACGGGAAGTCAAGTTCAAGAACCCTTTTCTCTTCCAGCTCAGCCCCTTACAATTTTGGAGGCTTAGGGACCACACACATCTGTGAGGATGAAACTTGGTGCCTCTGTCCAGGCTACTAACAGCAACAGAATCTCACTATGTAGCCGTGGTTGGCCTGCAGCTAGGCTTGCCTGGAACTCACAGAGATCCACCTGTCTCTGCCTTTCAAGTGCTAGAATTAAAGACCTGCACCCCGCCCATACATTTCAGGTTTAAAAATGATTGCATTGACATGGTTCTTTTGGGGAGTTATTTGTGTTTGTTTTGTCTGTGTAAGTGTTTTGTCTGTGTATAAGTGTTTTGTCTGTATATAAGTGTTTGTCTGTATATAAGTGTTTGTCTGTATATAAGTGTTTTGTCTGTATATAAGTGTTTGTCTGTATATAAGTGTTTGTCTGTATATAAGTGTACCACATGTACGCAGTGCCCTTAGAAGCCAGAAGAGAGCATCAGATCCTCTGGAACCGAAGCTATGGACAGTTTTAGTAAGCTGCTAGTGGGAACTGCAGAGGATCCAGGCTTTTAACCAT
This sequence comes from Eospalax fontanierii, assembly GCA_035773235.1. Lineage (NCBI taxonomy): Eukaryota > Metazoa > Chordata > Mammalia > Rodentia > Spalacidae > Eospalax > Eospalax fontanierii. The sequence continues at coordinate 3,642,104 of CM069539.1, forward strand.
TGAGCCATCGCTTCAGCCCCTGAAAAGATTCTTAAACACACACAAAGATAAGCCTCCGCCCTGACAACTGTGGACTTGCAGGACCAATATTATTCAAACTTCGTCAATGCACCATGACAGATGATGCCACCTTGTTGGAGAAGCCACTCCTTGCTCTGTGACTCTGGTCCTAAATTCCAGAATCCAGAGCATATTTGTTGGGCAGCCTGTGCTGCTGCTACATCAACAAACCACCCAATTCCTTATTTAGGTTGCTATGAAACTGTTCACAGCATGCAACGGGTGTCTTTGGCTTTATGAATACATTACTTTTCTCATCGCTGTGACAAAACACCTGCAAGATGAAATCTAATGAAGGATTTATTCTGGTTTACAGTTCATGGGGGCACAGTCCATCATGGCAGGAAGGCTTGGCAGGGAGAGCCAGAGGCCAGCTGGTTACACTAGCCACAATAAGTGTAAAGAGATTGGAAGGGTCCAGTTGTAAAGCTTCAAGGCCCACCCCCAGTGGACCAGTCCCTCAAGAAGGACCCACCTGTTAAAGGTTCCACAGGCTCCCAAACAGCACCGCCATCTGGGGACCACATGTCCAAACACATGAGTCTGTGGGGGACTCTTCACATTCCAGCCACAATAACAAATAGGCTAATTTTTCTTTTTTTTCCCCCTTTTTGTTTGAGACCAATAAAGTTATAATGCAAAAGCCACTGCAACTCAGAGACTGCATGGCAGAAGCCAGACAGCTTTGGAGTGACCCAGATGTGCTCATGTTACTGTGTTAAAAATTAAACATGATTTTTAAAAATCACTGTGGTAAAGATACACAGTGTAGTCTGAGCAACTTCACGCCACCCAGCCCCTTCACTGACCACTTTATCAGGCTCTCCCACCCTCTTCCAAGGTGCATAAAACATGTTGGACTTAGAACCCATGTTTCCTTCTGGCTCACCAAGTAGTTACAGCAAACATGCCTTTCTCTTGAACTGTGTGCAGCCATCTTCATTAGTGTCTATGCGTTGCACAAAGTGATCCGATTCACATTCAAGCAATCGTGTACTTTGATCACATTCACACACTGCCCTCTCCGGCCTCCCCTCACTAGTTCCTTTCCTCTTTCATAGCACAGTTCTTCATTTAAGCAAGGTTGTAAATTACCCAAGGAATATTCAAGTATCTAGACTCTTCTCAAGGAAAGAGTACGAACTGGAAACCATGCGCTCTGAACGCGAGGGTCTGGTCCCGGTTTTATAGCACTTACTCTGGAGGAAGGAGACAGGGGTCAAGGCCAGAAAACTCCCAGGCTGCTTGCTGACACCCGCAGGGAACGGCTCAGCCTCCTTCCTCTGCCCTCTGCCCCTCCCTTTGGGAAGTGAGGTCACTGATGGCTCACGAACACGAAGCTTCGGTCAGGACAGCTTGCCATCCACATGAGCTCTGCATCCAATCAGACTGCTCAGCAGTGAAGTTGGGATGCGGGCAGTGCAGCCAGAGGCCAGGAAGCCCTGTTCCCGCAGATGCCTGCTGTTTAAATGACTTACCTATAATTCTCACACATAAACAGGCCAAGTGCCAGACTCCACGTAGTCACGCTGCTAATCTATTCACAGAACAGCAGTTTTAAATTCACCTCAGAAGAACTTCCAGGTCTGACCTCCATGGCTCTCGCTGACCTGTCATGGTTTCACTTGTTGCTGCTGTTATGTTTGGGGTCTTTTCCTCGTTTTTATCTCTGAGCTCCAGACTCTATCCTCTAGCTAGTGTGAGGCTCACAGAAACTCAGCATGGTGACTTACTAGCTAGTGTGAGGCTCATGGAAACTCAGCATGGTGACTTTCTCGATAATATGCATCGTTTCTTAGGCTTTCTCCATCAGTGCAGCTGCTATGCTGACACTGCAATACTCTCTTAAATGTCTCTCCCCAGAAGAGACCAGAGCCCTCTGTGTCCTCCTTGGTGTCCTGGGTCCCTGGTTCTGATTCTTCCTCTACTTCCAGATTCTTTATGGTTTTCCTGGAATGTCTGAATGCTCTTAATGGTGTTCATTAATCCGACCCATTTTTCATCTCTCCTAAGTTCCTTTTTGTATCTATCCATGGACTTCATGGTGCCTTACTGAATTATTAATATATTAGTATTATTACTGATGTTATCAACAATGGGTTTGTTGTTGTTTTGACGCAGGGCCTCACTATGTAGCTCTGCCTGGCCTGGAACTCACTGTGTAGACCAGGCTGGCCTCAGACTCAAGAACAGCTTTGAACTTCAAAACCTCCTCCTTCTAGCTCCCCACTGCTGGGATACAGACATGCACTGCCATATCTAGTTTTACTTAGTGCTGGGATTGGAACTTAGAATTCTAGGGCTCTATGCACTCTACCAAGGGAGTCATATTCCAAGTTCAATGATATACTGCTAATATTAACATACTGTTCTTACTTAGTTTCAATTAGTGACCAGCAGATGCCCTCTGCAGACTGGAGAGGACTGTGGAAAAAGTAATATTGTGCCCTTTACACTTGGACTTTCTTTTCCTCCATATAAACATTTTTGGTGAATATAATTTACAACAGTTTTTCAACCTGTACCTCTTTAGGGTCTTGCCAGGCATCCAAGGTTGGTCTTAAACTTATTGTCTGTTTCCACCTTCCAAGTGCTGGGATTAAAATACATGTCACCACAGCCAAGTTGACCATCTGTATCTTGTCACAGCATATGCATAACATGTACAGTATTCTTTACTATTCCTCGTATTTTCATTTTTCAGAGGAAGAAGGTGAGGCCTGGAGACTTATGTGCTGTCTTGCAGTGGATCTGAGCTCAGACCTCTACCAGAGCTCAGATTCTCTCTGTTCTACAGTACGAGCCTCTTTTCAGTTATACAGTACACACACAAACAGGCCTTTCTTACTAACTTACTTATTATCTGTTGTGTTACCACGCCACTTTACAGTCACACCCTGATAAAAAGCCTGACTTAAGTTTGAGCCTCCTTAAGAAGGGGCCCAAACTCAGTCAGCAACTGTTCCCCCAGATGTCACCTGGAACTGTGTTGTTGTGTCAAGCCTCAACCTACTTTTATTCAAAATCATTTCTTCAGTTTCATTTCAGGAACTACAGGCTTGGATCCATCCTTATCTTCTGAGACAGTCTTACCCTTTCACCCTAGGCCTAAAACATCTCATACACAAAATGTCAAGCAATCGTCTCAGTCTTCATTGTCTCCAAAGAAGAGGCATGCACTGCCTTTCGGAGCTTTGATCTGTTAACTTTCAAGCTCATCCACATTCATTTACTACCTTTGGAAGGAGCAACAAAATGAGGTTCCAAGGAATTGAATCAAAGTCAGGTGCCCAGGTCACAAGGGCACGTGGTTCAGTGACCTTGTAGTTTGGGATAACAAAGTTAAAAGTGAAGACTCTGTCCATTTTATAAAAATCATTCCTAGAATTAACTTGTCTGTTGTGCTGACAGTGAATTAGAAAGCAATCCATTTCTGATTGTCTACTTGTGAGAGGCAGACCTGTGTCTGCCTGACATGTATGCAGAGCAAAGGAAACACTCAGCTGGTCTTTGTTGCAAAAGGCTGCAAGGCCCACATTACCAATTTCTATCAACTTTTTACTTCACCTACAGAAAAGGCCACAGTTTAAATAAAGAAGATATTCAGTGATTATAGCTATTCAAAAAGTGTGTAAATTAGGGGGAGGCAAAGGCAGGGGTAAATATAGACGAAATGCACATATTAACAAAACACCTTATGGAAAACAAGTTTTAAAATCTGTGTTGGGATCATCATCTTTACGTGTTTAAAATCTAATATTTTTGTGTATTTACTTTATTAAATGTGATTAAAGAATATGCATGTTCTCCCAAAATAAATGTCCAGTGATTTATCTTAAGTTTCTTGTTTACCTTTGCCCGCCCTCCGAGGAACAGGAGCACAGGACGAAGGGTGAAGGGAAGGAACTGAGGGACAAGAGGCTGGCTCTATGGGAGAAGCAAAGCAACCACCGATGGGAAGGTGCTGTGAAAGCAAACAAAGGAAGGTAAGCCAGAGAAGAGAGAGGAGAGGGCGAGGAGAGAGAGAGAGAGAGAGAGAGAGAGAGAGAGAGAGAGAGAGAGAGAGAGAGCGAGAGAGAGAGAGAGCCTCCTCTGCGCTCCCTCCAAAGGGAAGGGCCATAAAATGGGGAAATCTGCCACAGTAAATATGAAGACTGAAGAAGAACAGGCTAGGAGCGGAAAAACGAGCTGGTGAGATAAAGGAAAAGGGAACCGAAAACAGGAAGTTCGTCTGAGAAGCCGGATTGGAAAGGGTGCTAAGTGAGGTCAGAAATAACCGTCATTATTTGATAGCTCTGCACAGACGGCTGCAGTAACTGTAAAACGCCCCCTTCCAAAGGCCCTAGAAAAAGAGATCACACCCCACACACAAAATGAAAATTAAATCTGTTCTGGGTCCAGGCTTGTCCTTTCTCATTTCCTAGCCCTTTGTGAGTTTCAAATTCAGCGGTACTTATGATGCTTTTATTTGGTGACAAAAACTTACTAGCAAAGCCCGGGTCCCCAAAGGCCCAAAGCCAAGACAGGATTCAAACCAGAAACAAGGCCAGCCCACGGCCAGAGCTTTTACCATGGCAGTCATTCGAGCCCTCTGACTGTCAGGGCTGTGATGTCCTTTAACTAATTTTCTATTATTAATTAGGACTTAGGTGATGGGAAAACCTAAGTATCAGCTTGAGTGTTGGTGAGCTGTGAGGTAAGAATGCTGCTCCATGGAGATGAATTCAATAAAACCCAATTCAAAAGATAACCCCTGGGACACCATTTGATTGGTCTCTTGGGACACTAACAGTTTTGTGTATAACGTAATCTCACTTTAGCACTCTTAAATCATACATGACTTGCTGGCGAGGATCTGGTTTCTTTATTTTTATTTTTAAAATAGTAATAAAATTCATAGTTTATAAGCACTGAAGATCTGTGTGGAAATCACACAGAAGTCAACTTTAATGAAAGTCATTAAAAAATCAAAAATTGGAAAAGAAAGTTACACTTGGACATTTAGACTGTGGGCATGCTTCTTCCAAATCAAACATATCAAGCACACTTAAAATAAAGAATAGCCCAGATATTTAAAAAGAGCATTCTTTCTTTCCTAACTCTACAAACTTCCTTCTTTCAGAGTCTCCTTCGCCGTCCTCCTACATCCCTCGCTGGTATTTGTATATGTGCTTACATGTTTAACATGTATACGTTGTGCCACAATATGGCTCATCAGATAAGGTGTTTGCATGCAAGCCTGGCGATCTGAGTTCAATCCCCAGAACCCATATAAAGGTAGAAGGAGAGAACCAACTCCATAGAGCAGAGCTATGACCTCCACATGAGCATCATGGTATGCATGAGCATTAACACAGACACAGACACACACACACAAACTAATAATGAATTAAAAATCTAAAAACTAGCATAAAGGTATGCCATGACAATATTCCTACTAATATATATTTGGCAATATCGTACATTTGACAGAGCATTGTATTAAGTAGCTGGTGACTTTTAGATTACTTAATTCTCACAACCAATCCAGTTTTGGTAAACTGAGGCCCAAAATAACCAAGTAGTTCGATCGTGTATGAGCAGGAACATTGGAATACCGTGGACAGACTTCATAAGAATTGTGCATTCCTGCTGTCAGACTGCAACTCTCTGCTAAGGTACAAAGGTAGTTCCCCTCAGAAAACCATGGAAGCTGGAAGGCGGTGCCAGCGATGCGGGCAATTGATAGAGATGTCTGAACTCGTTGTGCTGGTCTTGTAAAGCGAGACTATGATGCTCTCCATCCGCTGGAGAAGACTGAAATACAGAGAACAGACTTCCTTCCCATCTCCTCCAGGAGCACTGAGCAAGCTGTGAAAGTCCATCACCCAATCCCTGACCCTGTGAGCTTCTGAAGCTCCTCTGCTTTGGAGCAGATGGTGAGCCTCATTTGTTCCACGTCTAAGCTCCAAGCTATGGCTCCAGCTGCCTTTACTTCCCCTTTGTCCTGGATCTATTTGGCTTTGAGATTTTTACCTTCCTGCCTTGTCTCTGGCATAATGATCAGGCAGTGTTTAATTTGGTCTCTGGTTCTCATTTATTTTCCTGGCTCCAGTCCCAGAGACCAACTCCAAGGAACAACACATCATAAGAGGTCAGTGGCTTGATTGTGTCAGGGCTACCTGAGAGCAGAGTTCACTGTTCCCTTCCAAGCTGCCAGCCACCCACCCCAACAGTGTGACAACAGTTGGCCTATCATACGCCCCCAGCTGGCCTATCATATGAGTCTTCTACGCGGGATTAGGTAGAGTCAGTGGTAACAATTAAACATTAAAACGTAAACATGGCATGGACATAAAATGTCCTAAATACTTTCCTACCAGGAGTCTTAGGTTTTAGAAATGAGAAAAATGACAAAGCTGGTCCCAGCGCCTGCATATGTGTGGCCAGTTCTGTTCCCTGAGTACCAGCTTTCAGGGCTCAGCATGAGTCCACAGTTGTAACACCTTTGAAAACTATCTCAGCTAGTCTAAGATACTTAGACATGTTCTTCCCCAAAGCCTCTCACCACTTTCTTCCAGAACCCTGGACAAACAGCTTCTTTTCTCTGAATTTGATGATTTCTACCGCAATGAAGGTTTGGCCTTCTCAAGTCTCCTCCAGTTCCGTGTCTCTGTGAATCCATGCATTTTTGCTGTACCTTGGCTAAACTAAATTTTGCTGTTGACCTAAAGAAGGAAATTGTTTCTTCTGTGCCATAGTCACACTTATTAGGATTAATAACTCACTTGGGGTTTTCCTTACAAGGAAAGTTTCTGCAGTGCAGCAGAATGGAAGGGCTGGTGGATGGACAGACAGACGCCACATCCCTGGAGCCCCATTATGGTTTAATCATTGTGTTAAGAATTTTGGATAGTTTGCCTCATTCAAATGTCATAGCAACTTTAAGGGGAAGCTTTTACTGTCTCCACATTAACAACACTGACACCTTGAGACTCAGAAAGCAAACAGCTTTCCTCAGGTCACCCAGAAAGTAAATGGTAATATACAGTTTAAGTCCAAATGTGTCTAATGTTGAAGCTCAGGTACTTTCTGTCATTTTTTCACCTCTCACTTGGGTCTTATGAATAAATACTGGAGACTGTTCCTCAACAGACAATTAGCTTGATCATTGTAAAGGTAGTTCAAATCAGCATTTTCATTCGTCCCCCACTATGAGCAAGATCTTGTTTAAAGTCCTATCTATACATATACGTGTAATATAAATATATATGTGTGTGTGTGTGTAAATGTACATATATGGGTATATAACTAATGTTTGTTCCCTTACAGAAGTGATGACTGAGTGTAAAATACAAACTCTGAAGAATCAAAGTTTCACAAGAAGAAAGGAACTCTCAGAATGTAGAGGAATATCGAAACTAGCTCCAGGAACCAAGAAAGGGTTTGCTGAGGAAGTAACATTTTAACTAATAAGTAAAAGGTAAGATGTTAACCAAATAGGTAGGAGAGGTCTGTCCAGACGCTGGGAACAGAATGTATAAGGACTGTGGGTAAAAATGTATTATGTTAAGTAACTTCCACATCAAATTACTATGCTGGTTAATCGATGCATAAAGCAAGAAGTATATAGAACTTGAATCTGAAGAACCTAAAAGGATGTGTGTGTGTGTGTGTGTGTGTGTTTACTCTCATGTGGACACTGTCTTGCTGTTGTTCGCTTGGTTGGTTTTACTTTGACTTACTCGGTTGGTGATCATCAGACATAGAAAAACATGTAAAAATAGGGCCCATAAGGAGGAGAAAAATCACCCAAAATGACATAAAGAAGGTCATTTAAACAAATCTGATAATTATATTCTAGAACATTGGACATTTAAACTGAGGCAGAGCTATTAAAAATCTTCAATTCTTAGAGGGGACGCTGCACTGAGATGAAAATTATGATGTAGTGGATTAAGATTAAGAGCAGAGCAGATACTGAAAGGGAAAGAACAGTGAACTTCAAGGCACAGTGCTAAAAATTACACAAAATGTGCCCTTAAAGGGAAGTAGCACCCAGGAGCTGTGCAGGAAGTTCAGACGGGGTGATAGGGTCATTCTGTCATTGAAAGAGAAAGGCTGAAGACAGAACACCTGAAATTTAATGAAAACTATAAATCTAAGAAACTAACAAATTCCTCACCAACAAACCTGAGAAAAATGCTCCTAGGCACATCGTCAGCAAGTGGCTCAGTATCAGGAGTACTGGGAAAGCTTAGAGACAGACAAATACAAGACACAAAGAAATTAGCCACAAGGGTGACAGCAGAGTCCTCATTTTAGATGACGATGGGGAAAAGACAGTTGAGCTGCATCTCACGGTTCCAAAAGGACAGTTAATTCTATACCCAGAAAAAGTATCATTCAAAATAAAGGAGAGGTAAAGCTGTTTTCAAACCACAAATGCTCCCTGTCACACCACTCCAGATTTGCCTTACAAAACTGATAATATCCTTCAAGGGCCTGGAGAGATGGCTCAGCAGTTCAGAGCATGTATTGTTTTTGCAAAGGACCTAACTTTGGTTCCCAGCACCCACATCTGGTGCTTCACCAATACCCGTAACTCCAGTTCCAGGGGATCTGACACCCTCTTCTGGCCTCTGAGGACAGCTGCACTCACATGTCCAAGTTCATACAAAGACACAGACACGCACACAAAATTTAAAAAATAAAATAAATCTTAGAGAAAATTCTTCAGAAAGGAGGTGACACGAGGTAGAAAACAGATGCACGTAAAAGAATGAGGAATGTCAGAAATAAGAATCACATGGAGGAATATGTAATATTTTCTGTATACCTCTCTTTAAAAGGTAATTGTTGAAACAAAGTAATAGCTTGTTTAGACATTTAAAACACATCATTAGTACATGTTTGTGAGCATCAAAAATTCACATTACAACTGTAGAAGTCAACAAACTTATATTCAGAAGTGGGGCCCTTGGGGATAATTACATCATGAGATTGGAGCCCTAGAGATGGGCTTAGTGCCCTTGCACGAAGAGGCAGAGAGAAAACACTTCTCTCCCTGGTCTCCACACTGTGAGGATGAGAGACGTAGACGACTTGAGGACTGTAAACCACTATCACCGTGTACATACCAAGTCTTAATCGTTGTTGTATCTACTTGGGGTGATAACATCCACACAGTTTCGATGAAATTAACTAGAAGTTGCTTTCAGGGTCAGGATACTCTAAAAGAAGGCTGGAAGGCCCAAGGTTAAAGTACAGACTGAAAGTCAAGGTCATGAAGGAAATTGTGCAGGGTACCACCAGAGAATGGTTATCTACCAGAAAACCAGAGATGGTCATCCGCCAGAAAACCAGATGTGGTGTCTGCAGCATCTTGATCATGAACTTCCACATCCTCCATAGCTGCTGGGAATATGTGTCCGCATATGATAAAGGCTAAGAAGACAGACAGTTCTTAGACATGAAGTAAATATAGCATCATTCATGGTGGTCTGTAACACATTTACATATGTAAATATGCAAATATATATTACTAAATCCTAAAACTATCATTAAACCCTAAAGCAATCGTTAAACCTTAAACCAATCATTTGTTGATTAAAAAGACAACAAAAGAGAAACCTGGAATCACTGAAAACAAGGTTAATTAATTCAAAAGAAGGTGTGAAGAAGAAAGGGGGGACAAAGAACAGGTACGACAAACAAAGACAGCCGGAGACTCAGCTTGTCAATAATTACACTAAATGTAAATGCCCTCTACACCCCCAAGTAAAAACAGAAGCTGGCAGATAAGAGCTTAAAAATCAAGAGACAGCTATATGCTTTCTATGTAAAGTACTTTTATACACGAGACTGCAAATAAGTTAAAAGTAAAAAGATGAGGAAAAGGCATCTTAATAATAATTTTTAAATAGCAGTGGCTCTACAGAAGTCAAAAAATAAATTTCAAAGCAAAGACTATCAGAAAGGATAGAGAAGTACCTCAAGGGCTGAGAAATGCTCAGTGCTCAGAACGCTTGCTACTCTTCCAAAGGACCAGAGTTTGATATCCAGCACCCCCAGCCCCCATGCCTGGCAGCTTGCTGCCTCAAACTCCAGCTCCATGTGATCTAACACCATCTTCTGTTCTTCTCTGGCACCCATAGTAATGTGAACACGCATATTAATAAAATAAACAGTAAAATCTTTTTTTAAAAAAAGAAGCATGATTCATAAGGCAAATGGCATAATCCTAAATCATTATGTTCTTGATAAAAAAATTTAATATAGGTGAAACGAAAAAAGATGGACTTAAAAGAGTATAGACAAATCCAGAATTATCATCAAATATTTAAATTTAACCCTTCTGATAAGTGATAGGAAAATTAGGTGGAAAACGTGCAAAGATATTGATGCTTGCAGAACAGCATCTGTCAACTTGATCTGACAGGCATTTTAGAGCATTCACCCCTAAAGAGGAAGGGTGGGTGTTCCTCTCAAGTGTGTGACACTGTCTTCCTCTAGGAGTGAGGGCCAGGTGCGCTTTCTCCCCGCCCCCTCTTTGTCCTGGTTCCCAAGAAGAGCCAAAAGGACCTGGACTAAGACCTTGCAGAGCTGGGGAGAGAAAATGAGCAAAAGGCCAACGTCATAATCCTCGTGAAGAGGCAGGAAGAAGTGAAGGCTAGAAACACTCATTCGAGAACTTATTTCCCATTACTATGACCAGAACCAAGGTTCACAGCACTTTCTACATGCATCATTTGGCTCACAAATCTGGGGTACCATGCTGTGCCCTCTGAGCAGCAGGCCCGGGCTGAAATGGAAAGCAAATAAAAGCCAGACTAAGCAGAACTTCAGAGAGCAAGTGGGACTGCAAGGATCTTGGCATGGTGGTGTCTAAGGTAAGGACAGGGAGTGAGGTGGAGGCTTCTGGGAGCTCAAAGCTACCACCCTAGAGACAAAGTCCTCACCAGAAAACTCAGGAAAGGACAGGGACTGAGTTCGTTTTTCTCTCTAGGCCCGGCTGAGGGGTGGTCTAAGCAAGTCCTCTTACGAGACCTGTTTTCTCTGCTTTATTTAGGGTCCCTCTAAACGTCTCCTTTAAGGAAACTGAAAGTAGTCACAAGCCTATTGTTTTCATCTAGTGAGTATCTGCCCAGACTCTGGGCAGCAGGCTGGACAGAGGGAAGGGAAAGATTTTGCTTTAAAGCAGTTGGAAAACCTACATTGAGACTAATGAGCCTTCTCAGAATGAACAGGCAAGCCACATGGCTTCCTTCAACAGTAATGTTTTTACGTGGCTTCAGTCTTTCTCCTTTCACAGACATTTTCAAGTCAACACTGAGGCAGTAAAACCGCCCTGTCATTGCTGAAGAGCGGCAGCTTCGGCAGCACCTGGCTCCCTAACACTTGCTGGTGAACAGTCCCGCCTCACTGGTGTAATCTTCTCTGTGCTCCCAGGTTATCTCTACCGCACAAAGTCATGAAACTCCTTTTTCGGCAGCCCAGGCAATTTTCACAAATCCCAACCTTATTTCCTTTTATAAGATTATTTTTATTTATATATATGTATGGGTGCCTGCATGAGTTGATGTGCAATACATGTGTGCAGATGCCCTCAGAGGTCAGATGAGGGCATCAGATTTCCTGAAACTAGACTGACCAGCAGTTATGAGCTGCCCGAAGCGGGTGCTGAAAACCAAACCGGGTCATCTCGAGAGCTGCAAGCTCTCTTCCACCGCTGAGCCTCTCTCCAGCCCCACGGCCTCCTGTCTTTCACATGCCTCAGGGGTGCCCTCTCCTTCCTCTCACGCCCCATTTTCTCATCTAGTGTACCTCCAAACCTGCTTTGTGTCTGAAACTTGGTGTTTTCATTATTGTTTCCTAAGGATTTTAGCATTACTTCACCAGTTTCGGTCAGCAGGGCTTCTCACATTTTTCCCCATTATTTCCCAACCCTGTATCCAGGAAAAGTCATGCAAAATGCAAATTTCCTTTGTTCCATCTATTGGTACTCTACATTGTCCCTCTCTTCTCACCTCACATGAGGGGTTCTATATTTTGTTTCAAGTGGAACTTTGAACCTTCTAAAAGAAGCAACAAAGAGCAATCTCAGTAGGAGAGGAATTCGACACACACGTTCTTTTTCTTTTCCTTTTTTTTCCATCTTCTGAAGGCAAAGCCTTACTATGTAGCCCAGGCTGGCCCCACTCTCCAGTCCTCCTGCTCACCCTTTCAGGGTGCTGGAACCACAAGTGTGCACCATCATGCCTGGCTACCACAGGTGTTCTGAACTATCAGTGCTTCAAAGGAAGAGTCTGTGGCCCAACCTTTCCAGGCTAAACTGATACCCAGGCCTTGAGCAGCAACATTGCAGAGCCGGAGGCAGGGTTTATGGGATGGCGTTGACAGAGAAGGAGACAGACGAAACAGACAGTGGTTGAACCAAGATCAACAGAATGTAAATCAGTTACATCTGGCTGAATAAAATCAGCAAGGAAGACCTCCGTGTGTTGGTTTAAAATCATGGTAGTGGTGTTTGCACTGTTCTGTTTTCTGATGAGCATAGGAGATTATTCTTTCTTGATCTAGTTATAATGCTTGCTTTGCCAGACTGTACTGTGCAAATTAAAAGGAAATATTCTTTGAATGTTTTCCTCTAACCACAGACTCCTTGAAATCAAATTAAACATCCTGTGGGACACCCTAATGTAGTTAATGAACTAGTGAAGCATTTGGGATATTGACCAAAAGAAAGAAAGGTGATCCTACTGACTTCAGATTTTTCAATTTCTAATTCTATAAATAAGAAATCTATATTTATAAAAACACCTATAAATAAGAAAACTACCCTTACATATTTATCTATAGCAAAAATTACAATTCTACAGAAAAATATCTAAGACACCGTCTTTTGGTAAAACTACTTAGAACAAGGAACATATTATTAGAATTAGTTTGAGACTTAACATTTAATAACAATGCAATTACTTATGTGTGTGTAATTGCATGTTTATATGTGTAGCACATGCAGGTGCGTGCCTGTATGTGTGTTGGCCACTGGTCATCTTCAGGTGTCATTTTTCAGATGCTTTCTACCATGTTTTTTGAGAGAGGGTCTCTCACTGGCCTGGAACTCATTAAATAGGCTACACTGGCCAGTGAGTCCCTAAAATCCTACCCCTACCCCCCCAGCACTGGGATTAAATGCACACCACCATACCCTACTTTAAAATAGACTTGAGTTCTAAGGGTTAAACTCAGGTCCTCATGTAAACTGAGCCATCTCCCTGAACTGTAATTATTTACACAGGACATTTAGGAATCAGTCTTTACGCCAGGATCTTACGACAGAGCAACCACTCTGGTAATAGCCCATTGGAGAATAAATTCTACTTGACCCAGGTATAGGAAGGGGCCCACCTTTAGAGGGGTTGTACTTTCTGTGTGGAATCAATACTTACGAAGCCATCTCTGGAGAACTGTGGCTTTCCCCTGGTCAAAAAAAAAGGCCACTTGTTGGCAGGCTAGGAACTTTACTAACTAGAGGACTCCCAGAGGGCAGATTTCTATCATAGTTACAGGGACTGAAACTCAAACTTGGGGGAGATTGATTTCTTGACTTTAGTTTCTTAGTCAGAGAACAGATAAGCTATGAATATGCCACAAAAATATCAAAAGCCATTAAAACCACAGCCCTAGATGCTCAGATTTTCTGGATATATTTTGTTGAGTTTTATATATATTTCATATAATAGAACTTAATCAAATTTAGACCCGTCTCCCCCGTCTACACGCCTGCATAACCCTCCCATGGGATTTCATGCGTTCTGTCATATATGTTAAGTCCTATCCAGTCAATCATTTGTACCAAGATGTCCTTTAGTGCAAGTTCACCCACTGGCATCTAGCTGCCTACCTAGTCACTTCCTCACAGATCTGCTCTCCCTCACCCACCAGTAATGTTTCCAATAGTTCCTAGGCTGGGGTTGAGGTCTGCTTCCCACTGCCCTCATTCTATGTGGCGTTTCTGTCTGACCGAGTCTGCGTGGGTCTTGTGCACACTGTCACCACTGCTGTACGCTCATATGAGCAAGTTCCCACTGGCCTGAAAGCCTCTGTTTTCTTATGTTCGTGCACCAACTCTGGCTCTTACAATCTTTCCTCACCCTCCTCTGCAATGGTCCCTGAGCCCTTGTGGGTTAGGTTTCATAAAGGAGTCCTGTCCAGGGATATGCATTTGCATTCTCTTATTATCTACACTCAGACAGTTGTGGCCTTCTGTGTGCACCACTCCACTGTATGAGGAAGCTTTGCCGGTGAAAGTTAAGGGATGTGTTACTGTTCTCTTTACCCCTGTTCCACTGTGCTCCATGAGCCTTGGATGCAGAGGTGCAGGTGTGTCGCTTAGGGCTGCGCATCTCTCAGACATATATTCTCTGTGTGTGACCACTTGTGGAACTCTGCGATTGCTTCTTTGATGAGTGGTGTACCGTATACTTGTCAACACAGTAGGCACACATGTCTGCGTCAGGCAGATCAGTAGGTCATGGGTAAGGCAAGGGTGGGGACAGCATGCAGACAGCCTCTGACTCTCAGATTTTTTAAATAACCTCCAGGTAGAAATGAATTAGGTGATTTTCTCATTAGTTTTTCGGTACTACAACAGAGAGGCTGAAGATTTGCTGCACTTATATAAATAAACCAGACTAGCAGAACAGAACCTGTATAATGTAAAGACACAGTCCTAGACCACAGCAATAGACACCATGGAACTGATACCATATTACAGATTACAGCATCATTAGTATTCTGTTATGGTTTGCTTATAGGCTCTTGATTGAGCCTATGTCTAATTTAAACTTGAAAAACTGTAGAAGTTACTTAAATAAATGAATTCAGTTAATAATCTTAACACAAAACATACAATATCAGCATTCAGGTATATATAAGGATCATCTATCTCTATACATATATATATAATCATTATGAAGAATAATACTATTAATTTCTGATAGCAGAGGCACTATTCAGTAAAATTTAGCCACAACTTGAAAAGAAGATAAAAAATAACTATTTGATCTTTAATGCCATACTAGGTCATTTTCAAAAACACACGTTTGAGAGCAGAGAGTCCCTCTAGAAATATAATTTTGACTAACAACTGGATACATTCCAGACGTTTTGTGTCGACCGTGGTGATCTTACTCTTATGCTCTTACTCAGACCGACTATACAAACCCTATCTCTCAAACCCTAATTGAACTATCTACATCTTTCTAAAAGCTCCTTACATTAGTTACTATTCTGCTGCTGTGATAAAACACCACAACCAGGGTGACTTACAGAAGGAAGAGGTTATTTGGCTTACGGTTCCAGAGGGAGAGTCCATCACGGCAGGCAGGTGTGATGGCAGGAGCCAGAAGCTGAGAGATCACATCTTCAACTGCAAGTAAAGCAGAGAGAGAGAAAGAACTGGAAGTTGGAGAGGCTAGAAATACTCAAAGCCCACCTCCCAGTGACACAAGTCCTCCTGCAAGGCTGCGCCTCCTGAAGGTTCCATAACCTCCTCAAACAGCCCCACCAAGCGGGACTAAATGTTCAGATATTTGAGCCTATGAGGGACATTTCTCTTTCAGACCACCATACCCCTTAATCATGTAAATGAAATGCTGACCCATGCCAAAGATCTCAGTGCCGTTTGTGGCTCTGAAGGACTCTTGTCCTGCACAAGCCTCAGCACCACCACTCTGTGCGTCTGTGGCTGTGCCCACTTTAGCTTCTCCATCAAAATCTAATCACAGTATTCGCTGCTATGAGCCCCTCTCAAACAGAACATCCTCAGCATCTATCCATGCCCTCCCCTATGTCGAGATTTCTTCTTTGAAGGCTGAAGATAGTCCATTATCTACTTATTACACTTGGGTAGGCCTACTCAGCTGTAGATGGCCTTGCTTCTACATCTGGGCTGTGGTGAACATGAGAGAGCTCCTGAGGACCCTGATCCTGCTCTTCTGGGGAAATGCCCAGAAGCAGGGGTGCTACACTCCACGGAGCTCTGTTTCTACTTTTCTCTAACAATCTTCACAGTACTTGCCACTTTCTGCTCTTACCACAGTGAACAGGGTTCCAAATTCTCCACATTCCTGAAAACCCTCCCTACCTTTCTGACAGCCTTTTATTTTCTTTCATGAATATTTATTACGGTTTGAATCTGAAATGTTTCCCAGAGACCCATTTTTTTTTTTAATTAGTGTACTCTTTGAAACAAAATCTCATGTACCCCAGGCACATCTCTAACCACCTGTTGAGTCTTTGGGGTTACGGGCAAGGAGGTGCTGGGTTCTGAACCCAGGGCTTCGCATATGCTTTGCAAGCACAGCCCCTTTCGAGACTCATGTTTTGAATGCTTCATCCCATTTGTGGCTTTAGTTTGAAGACTATGGAGCCTGTAGGAGGCTTCTGCCTGCCTGGGCAATGACTGATCCTGGTTCTGTCTGCTTTCTGCTTCCTGTTTTCCCCTCTCTCCAAAAATGTGAGCCAAAATTAACATTTCCTTCCCTAAGTTGTTTCTGGCAGGGATTCTATCATAGCAGAAAGCAGCTAATTCTCAAACAGACAGATGGAGGGTAGGATGTTGTGGTCTTGTTTTGCGTTTCTCTGGTGAGTAGCAAATTGAGCACCCTTTTTCGTAACCTGTTGTCTCTTCATGTGTCTGACCCAAAGAAATTTCTCTTCAAACATTCCCGTATTTTGCCTTTTAAAAACTTTACTTTGCTCGTATTTTTAAATACATGAGTGTACTGCCTGCATCTATGTAAGTGCACCTGTGCCGTGCAGTGCCTGCAGAGGCCAGAAGACGGCATCAGATCCCCTGGAACTGGAATTATAGATGGTTGTTAGCCACTGTGTGGGTGCTGGGAATCAAACCCAGATCCTGTGCAAGAGAATTCAGTAATATTGAGCACTAAGCCATCTCTCCAGCCCCAGACTCTGACCTTTTAGAAAGACCATTGCCCACGCCCCCTCTTGCCACTGAAGCGGCCGTCCTGCCAGTCGTCCTGCTGTTGTCAGCTGACGCACCTACTTGCATCTGCCTCTTCTCTGCTTCATGGCTGGCTTAATGCTAATACTGTACTGTGTTGACAATCCTCACTTTGCAATGTACTTAGAAATTAGAAAATCTGAAACCACCAGCTTTCTTTTACTATCTCAAGATTTCTATGGCAATTTGGAGTCTTTTGTGGTTTCATGTATTTTAGGATTGCTTCTACTTGTTTCTATTAATAAAAATCATTCTGTTGGGATTTTCACAGGAATTGTAGCAACTCTCTATAGACCACTTTAGTTAAACAGGGGTTTTAACGATATTAAATCATACAAAACGTGAAAATAGGGTACTCATCTATTTCTCTGTGCCTTCTTTAATTTCGTTTATAATTATATTAAGATTTCTGCATACGTGGCTAGGATGGTACATCCCCGAGCTTGGGAAGGACATAGGGGAGGGAGGGCTGGAGAAAAGATGCCTACTAGGGACAGGGCCGCAGTGGGTATTGGGAATCACTCCTAATCTTCTTGGTACAGCCAGATAACTGTAGTCGACAAGAATTTATTGAGTATTTCAAAATGAACTTTGAGTGCTTTGAACACAAAGAAATTAATATGTCTGAAATGACAGATATGCATGAATTTAAATGCCATACTGTTTCCATAAGTAGGAATAATTACTGCTTAAATAGACATTTCTTTAAATGCACAAAGGACAACAGTTCATTAAAAGGTACTCAATATTTCTGGAATGTATATACTGAAAACATGTACAAAAGTCTTTTACTTCCTCAAGTGAGTGTATTGGTATTTGGTTGTTTTAAAAAACTACGTACATGCTATTTAAATGTGGGGCACATGGTCACCACATCATCACCAACTACGTTAGAACCCTCTCCTCTAGCTGTAACTTAGTCCCCAGTGGTTCTCTGTGAAGCCACTACAAATGGAACTGTTTCTGTGGCTTCCTCCTTAGATAGCCACTGCTCCTTCCATTAAGAACGTTGGTATTGATCTGTTTTGCATCTTGCAACTTAAAAAAAATCTTTTTACAGATTATTGAAGGTTTTTTTGTTTTTGTCTTGTAGGTATGGTTTTCTTGTTTGATTTTGTTTTTTTGAGACAGGATCTCCCTGTAAACCCAGCTGGCCTGGAACTTGTTACGTAGACCAGGCTGACTAGATCTCACAGAGATCTACCTACCTCTGCCTCCCAAGTACTAGGATTAAAGGTGTGAGCCACCACTTAGGCCCATTTTATAAATTAAAAACAATTATATGTGCATCTGCACATCCGATATGTGCACATATGAGTGCAGGTGCCCACAGAGGCCAGAAAAGGGAATTGGAGTCCCTGGACCTGGAGTCACAGGCAGTTGTAAACTGCTCCATGTGGGTGCTGGGAACCAAACTTGTGTCTTCTGCATGAGTACCACAGTCTTAACATTTGAGCCATCATTCCAGCTCCAGGGTTTTTGTTTTAAATGGAGTCTTTATGATTTTCTGCATATAAGATGATGTCACCTGTAAACCGGTGACTTTGTGTCTTTTCTTGAATACCTGCACTGGCTATGACTACACAACAATGGGAATATGAGTACAGCTGATGCCTGGGCCTGGCTGAAATCTGAGAGGGAAAGCGTTCCCTTGAGCACTATCTTAGCTGTGGGCTTATGTTAGTGGATGTGACTTACATCATGCTGAGGCAAAGACCTTCCATTTCCAGTTTGTTGGATTATCATAAAGGATGCTGAGCTTGTCAAAATGTTTTTTCTCCATCCATTGAGATGATTAAATGACTTTCCATCTTCTCTCTGTTCCAACAGTGTGTCAGAGCCAATGGACTTCATGTGCATGACATTTCCTTACGCCCCAAGGACAAAGTCTAGCTTATCGCAGTCTGTAACCATTTGAATGCGTTATTCTATCTGGTTACTGACGTTTTGCTGAAGGTTTCTGCATCTCTGTTCACCAAGGATTTGGTGCTCTGTTTTCTTTTCTTCAGGTATCTTTGTCTGGGCTTTCATAAGGGCAATAATGAACCCACAGAATGAGTTTAGAAATATTCCTCACATTCAGTCATCTTGAAGAGTTTGTGAAAATTTTAAGTTTCCTCTAAATATATTTTTTTGGAATTAAGCCATAAAAGCTACACAGTCTTAGATTTTTCTTTGTTTGAGAGGCTTTTGCTTACTGATACAGTGTTTACTGTTATAAATCTTTCAGATTTTCTGTGTCCTTCTAATCCTATTTTAGAAGGTGCATAAGTCTGACAATTGACCCACTTCCTCCAGGTGCCCCAGTTTGCTGATTGACATTTCTGTTTCTGAGGCACAGTGCACCTTTTCCCTTTTCATTTCATTGAATCTCTCTTTTTTCCTAGTAAGATTAGATAAAATTATTAATGTAGGGGCCAGAGAGATGGCTCAGTATGTAAGAACGCAAATTTCTCTTGCAGAGGACCCGAATTTAGTTTCCAGCACCTACATCAGGCAACTCACAACTACATGTAACATTAGCTCCAGGGGACCTTATGCCCTCTTCTGGCTTCCGTGGACACTGCATTCACATGCACCTACCCATACATGGACACACATGCATAGATATAATTTAAAAATAAATCTTCTTAAAACTAGGCATGGTGATGCCTGACTTTAATCCTAGCACTCTGGAGGCAGAGGCAGGTAGATCTCTGTAAGATCCAGGCCAGCCTAATCTATATAGTGAGTTCCAGGCCAGCTAGAGCCACAGGGAGACACTATTTCAAAAATAAATAAATAAATAAACAAACCTTTAACTTTTTTTTTCAATTTTGTTAACCATTTTAAAACACCCACTCAGTTTTGTTGTGTTTTCTCTTTTCTTTCCTATTCTGTTTCATTTGTCAGTCTCATCTTCACTGTTTCTCCCTTGCGCTAGTTTGGATGTGCCCGTTCGTCTCTAGTCTCTCGGCATATAAGGACAGGCTCTGGATTTGGGATCTTTCTAATGCAGCATCGACGCTTCGAGTTCTCTTGCTACTGCTGCTTTCTTACACACATTTGTGAATTTTCCAGATTGTTTTTCTGATGTTGATTTCTAGTTTCATTCCATCGTGGTAGAAAAAGATACCTGAGATTATTGCAGTCTTAAATTTGTTGAGACTTGTCTTGTGGCTAAATATGTGATCTCTCAAGGTGATTGTTCTGTGTGTGCGAGGACTGTGTCTTCTGCTATTAATGGAATGTTCTATGTATGCCCATTGGGTCTACTTGTTCTAAGGTGGTGTTCAAATTCTCTATTTTCTTATTATCTCTCTGGACATCTATCCACTGTTGAACTTTGGTTATTAAAATCTCCTCACATTATTGTACTGTTTATTTTAGGTGCCCTGGTATTGGATGATACTGGCCCCTTTATAAGGACTTTCTATCTTCTTGTATAGATTTGCCTCAAAAACTATTTGTCTGTTAAGTATAACCACTCTTTTTTTAACTTTCTTTATTATTTACTTATTTATTTGCTTGCTTGTTAAGGCAGGTATAGTGATACAGTATACACCATGTAGCCCAGGCTGACCTGGATCTCACCTTTTAGCTCAGGCTGGGCTAGCTCCTCCTGCCTCAACTTCTCTAGTGCTTGGGTTACAGGCCAGAGCCACCACACCAAGCTACTCCTTCTCCCTTCCAGTTGCCACCTGCGTGGAATATATCTGTCATGCAGTCTAGAGTCTGTTGTAGACAACATACAGCTGGACCATGGTCTTTTATCCAATCCGCCACTGCTTATTTTTTAGGTTATCACTGATAAGAAGTGTTCTCCCAACATTTAAAACTTATTTTCCTGTGTGACTTTTGGCTCTTCTGTCCCTCTGTTCTCTTAATGCTTTATTTTATATTTCTTTGACTTTTGAGTGCTATGTTTTAAATCCTTTCTCCTTTCATTTTTGTGCACACTGGGAAAAATATGTGGGTGGTGTCTTGGTTTTACTTTATTTTGTTTTGTTTTTCAATGTTATTCTTGTTCTGGGAAATGATCCCAAGGTCTTACACATGCCGGGCAGGCACTCTACCTCTGAGCTGTATCTCCAGCCCTGACATACATACTCTCACCATGCTCAGATACCAACAGATGAAGATACAGAGAAACATACCCCAAAAGGATGGGATGACTCCCTTTAGAGCAAACCCTAATGAAACAGAGATACATGAATTAACATATAAAACTGAAAGTACTTACCACAAAGGTATTCAGCAAACAGGTGAAAAAAGGTTATTAACAAAGAATGCATTAACTAAATAAATACAAAGGAACAAGAATCATGTGGAAATGTTGGATTTGAAAAAACAGAAAAACTGAACTGGAAAATCTATAACAAGGGTTGAGCAGAAGAGTCCATGGCCTGAGCAGTGAGTTGCTGGTAAGGACTCAGTCAGCTTAGAAAGAAAGCTTCAAGGGACTGGGACCAAAATCTTCCCAATCCAGGGAAGGGAGCAGACAGACCTCCAGATGTAGGCAACACCAAACATGAACCTGAAACCCATCCCGAAACATTTTACAGCCAGACTGTCAAAGTCACAGATGAACAGCAAGAGAAAAGTAACGTTTCCCATATGGTGGAACCTCTACACGTGATAAAAGTATTTCTCAGAAAAGGATCTTCAGTTCAGAGGGATTATTCTGATATCTTCACAGTGCTGAAGTGAAAAACAGCTACCAAGCAATAATACTGCACTGCACAAAACCATCCAGAAATGAATGAACACTCAAGATGTCGCCAGACAAATAAAACTCAGGGAGTTCACCTCCACCACACCAGTCAGAGGAAGCACCTAGGACATTTCCTCAAGTTGAAGTAAAAAGTGACCAAAGATCATAATTCAATCACATGAAAATATAAAAGTAAATATACACATAAATACAAAACAATTCTGTAATAGTGGAGCATAAAATTTATTTAATTCTAACAAAAAAAGTTGAAGTATACAAGTATTCAAAACAATGGTAATTATAAAAATATTTCCAGGAATACATCATATCAAGGGCAGTGAGGAACAATTAAAGTGTGTAGCTGTAAACAAGTACTGAAGTTTTCACCATAAAACGGAATGCTACCACCGTTTAAGTGAGCCCTACAGTAACTACAACGAAAGTATCTCCTGAAAAGAGTTTGTATTTGATAACTTTAAAATTCTGGTTCACCATGTTGGAACTCATCTGTTTCCACCTGCACTGACAGCCTAGCGTCAACCCCATAACATGTTTCAGTACTTATTTCCTGCTGCCCACAGTCAACCTGGCCATCTACATTCCTGGATGTTTGAGAACAGAGCCATACCTCAAACATCCCTACAGAGCTAAGGTTCATGTAAACCACCTTAAGTACATAGGAATTTGCTTTAGTTGGACCCTGTGGTTCAGGAGGAACAAAGGTTCCCTCAGAGCATCTTCAGAGAAGGACTCGATTTGCAGAATTGCCAGGCGCTGGCGAGCTGCTGATGCCACACTGGGTGTCCCTCTTGTGTGTTTTCCTTAACAGCTTGAGAATGCCTTTCTCTCCTTTCTCCTTCTCACCAGAGTCATGCCAGTGACCCGTTAGGTTTGCAATGTAAGGGAATCCACGATGCTCAGACCAATTCAGCTGCACCTGCAGCAATTACTATGTGATGCCATTATGTCTGAACAAAACAGTTTGACTCTTAGCATCCATTTTAAGTCAAAAGTACCCCTGAACTGCTGAGAACCTGTTCCTTCAGAATTCTCTCAGAACTGGGGTTCTGAACAAAGACCTCACTCCCTTTTTTTATTGAAACAGTATATCTAGCATGAAATGGGAAACAGAAATTGGACCCTTATCTCATCGGAGAATTTTGCCCTTTCTGATCCCTGCTGGCCTAGACCAACACACACGCAGCCACAGACAGATGTTATCAAGCTCTCCCGCTGTTTTCAATGAGATAAGTACTGTAAAACTTACATACATTATTTTGCATTCAGGACAAGGAAAGGTCATGAGAGATTAAGGCCATAAACCCAGGTCACAAGAGAAGCACCTGATTCAGTGAGCTTGTCTCCATTATTAATGAGCTGAGATTAATTTTGTGGTTTGCAAGGTTAAGTAAAAGTCATTTGACCAGAATATGTCCGTATGTACCAGATGTTACACGTGCACCTGCTGTGCACTCTGGCCAAATACCCTACATGTTTACTCTGAGAATCTACCTTTTTAAACATAGCAATGCTTAGCTTGAGCATCATGAGGCTTGGCAGCATGTCTGCCTTGCTAATGAATTGCCAATGATGAGCATTGTATACAGGCAATCTGCAAATGAGTGCTAACAGAATCTGTTTACCTTTGTTCTTATGTGTGGTGTGTATGTATTCACATGTGTATGGGTACTTGTGCACCTGAATGTGCATGTATGTAGATGCCTGAGGTAGACATTGGGCAACTTCCTTGATTGCTCTCCACCTGACTGATGGAAGCAGGCCTCTTACTGGAACCAGAGCTAACCCATTCAGCTAGTCTACACAGCCAGCTTGCTGCAGGCGTCACCTGTGTCCACCTCCCATGTGCTGGAATTACATGCAGACCACTGTGCCCACCTCGCATTTATGAGGTTTCTGGGGATCCCCCTGTCTTCACGGTTACATGGCAAGCACTTAGTGGCTGCGTCATCTCCCCAGCCTTATGTGGAATCCTAATTGTCTGTCCCCTTCTCTGCAACACACACCACTTTTCATGACAGCTGACTGTGTCCTCCCCATCTAGTGCTGAACTCAGTCCCTGCTTCTTGGTGGCACCTTCTTTATGAATATCCTGACTGTATTCTGTTTTCCCTGTATACATCCAGCATTTGCCATTGTCTCAATGGTTCCTGTATTAGTTTTCTGTTGCTGTAATAAAACACTGTGACCAAGGGAACCTATAAGAGTTCATTTGAGCTTACGGTTCCAGGGGAGTTGGCCCAAGCAGGAGCAGAAAGCGGAGACTCACATCTCCAGGCAGGCACAAGAAGGCAGAGTGACTGGGAACCCAGCAAAGCTTAAGAACTCTCTAAGCCCCCCTGCCCACCCGTGACATGCTTCCTCCAGCATGGCCACAGCTTCTAAGACCTCCCAAAACAGCGCCACCAACTGGGGACAAAGTGTCCAAATACTTAGAGCCTGTGGGGACATTCTCATTCCAACCCACTAGACTTCCTCAGGATAAATCTTCACCTGTACTATCAAAGTTGTATCTGGATTCTAGCAAGAGGCTCTGATGAGTTCATCTGTCCTTTCACTCCCAGGCCACGTTACGGAATGCTGGCAAAGCTTATCTCCTACTGACTGCTATCCCGGGGAAGGAGGAAAGGTGGGGTTTAAATACTAAATGATTCAGTACATTAGACAGATACATACGTAGGTACACAGATGATAGATAGATGATAGAGATAAAGAAATATCAAATAAACATACGTATTTATATGTAACAATAATAAAGAACAGGACAAGAAATTGAGGGGAGGGGAGCTTTGGGTGGAATTGGAGGGCATAGGAAATGATGTAAATATGGCACTTGTGTATGAAATTCTCAAAACATACAAATTTTTTAAAAGATAAAAAATAATAAACATGGCCATTAAGATCCTTCTTTGGAGCAAGCAATATTTGGTTAAAGAAGCTAGAGGGTGCGGCACCCACCGTAATTAAAACACATTGTATAGTTGTTTATGAATAATAAATCCTAATGTAATTTCTGCAAGTTGCTAAAAATAAAACACAGTTTGGAAAGGTCTTTTCTCATCACACTTTGCCCTGAAAAGGTGACAGAATGAGAAGAGGCCTCCTCTCATCCTAAGGAGAGCAGCATGGAGAATTGATAGGTTGGTTGGGGCTCACATTGTCAGTCCATTCATTTACCACGACAAGGCTTTATAACCTAGAGACTCTCCCATAGTCTTAAAAATGTTCCTTTTTGCATTTCAGTACCACAAATAGTTATTCAAGTCGCTTTGGAATAGGTCAGATTTAGGAATGATGACAGAGAAAGGAAGGAGATTGCCAGGAGAGACCCCCACATTTTGGCTTCTGCGGTCATCCCCAGTGTGGCACAGTCCTCCCTCACATTCCCTTCTCTCTATAATAACTGACCAAGGCAAAGAAGACAGCAGAATTTTTTTTGCATTTATTTTTCTTCTGACCATGAGCAGCCTCATTGGGGGGTTGCCATGGAGACCATGTCACAGGCAACACAGTGTACTATACTGAAGCCCCAGAGAATCAGTGTTGGGTTTGATGGAAGCCTTTTCTAGGCAAGTTTATTGTATTTAATGAGAAGATGGGAATCTGACCTGAGCAAGGGCAAACATTGCATCTGCTGAGGGTCAGTTAGGTGGTCACTGAACACTCCACGGCTGAAAATCCTTTACAGTTCAATGAGAGCCTGGAGAGAATGAAGAGACAGGACAAAGCTGGCCAGGCAGTGGACAGGCTGTTCTGCAGCTGATAATACTTTTCTGTAACATAGCAGAATCTTATCTATTGGATTTTTTCAGCCATGTTGAAAAGTCACTATAATATTAACTAAAAATAAGAAACCCCTGGACTAAATAAACCAACATGAACGGTGCTGAGCAGAGGTGTTCAAGGACCCAGGACACATGAGCTACGGCCTTGCACTATTCCAAGAGCTTAGCAAATCCATTATTCCATAATGCTCAGTCTCCCTCGCTCCAGTCGCTCTCATGGCGCACCATCAGAGCCTTTCTGTGTTCCTCATTTCAGTCATGAAGATCACAGCTTTCCATGAAGAAGGGAACATGCACACACACGCACACACACGCACACATACCTACATAGATACATGTTCAAATGCACCTAATTACACACATATGCACACGGACACTCACACATACATACATAACTCACATACACTCATACACCCACACATGCATATCTACATACATATACACACACATGCACACACATGTATGCACATGCTCATACACACATATATACACATATTCACACGCTTATACACACATATATGCATTAAAAAAAGGAAGGGAAAAGACAAGAGACCTAAGCAGACGCGGCTGCAGGGGAGCGGACAGCTGAGGGCTGTGAAGGAAACAGGGCTGTGTGGACATGACAGGCTCAGCACGAGCCGCAGGTCGGGGAACCAGATCGCTCCCTGAAGTTGTCTCAGCTGCACAGGGGACCGTGACGTTTCAGTGCACTTACTCCACATGGCGCAGACACTCAAGCAGATGGAGTTCCATGAAAACATGTTTTGACGCAGAGCCACCTGAGTGAACATCTAACGACTTTCTGAATTGTTTTAGGTGAAATTTATATAAGACAAACTTTATCATTTTAAAGGAAAGTTTAATAATGTTTAGTGTGTTCATGATGCTGTGTAGACACAACCACCGTATGTGCCCAAATCATTTTTATCAAGTTAACATAAAGCCTTGTGTCCATTAAGCCGTTATTGTCCAATCCTACTACCAGCCCTACTCATGGTAAGCACCCTCTGTTATAGTCACTATTCGGGTGTTCACATGCACTCTTCACCCTCTGTTATAGTCACTATCCGGGTGTTCACATAAACTTCATTGTACAGTACTCAGTCTTTCGCATCAGGTTTCTTTAATGTACCATGCTTGCAAGATTCATCCTTGTTACTGCACATGTCAGTACAATCTTTTGTGGCTGCAGAATATTCCACTGTACGTATATATCGAATTTGTTCACCATTGGGCCATCAATGGACGTCTGTATTAGTCCACATTTTGCCTGTTGTGAGCAGTGCAGCTGTGAACTTGGATGGGTTAGCACCAGAGCACATTCCCAGACCTGTTGGAAATGTGCCTAGGACTGGAGTCGTGGTGTCCTAGGGTAACGCTGGGCTTTACTTTCTGATGAATTATCACATTTTCTGCAGAGGAAGAGTGATTTATATTCCTACTAGTGATTTATGAGGATTCCAATCTTACCAGATGCTCACCAAGAGTTGCTGTTTCCTGGGTTTTGATGATCACTTGGGTTAGGGTGAAGAGGTGAGTCAGTGTTTGATCTGCATTTTCCCAGGGCCTCAAGATATTGTAAAACTTTTCCTTATCTTTGTTAACCATTTACATAACTTCTTTAGAGAAATGTATGTTCAGGTCCATTTCTGATTTTTCTCCTTTTAGTTGTTGAATTTTAAGAGTTCTTTATATACTTGGGATCCTAAGTCACACATATTATTTGTGGATATTTTCTTTTATTTTGTAGAGTGTCTTCACTTTTTAAAATAATGCCTGGATCACACGATTTAATTACAATGTAGTTCAATTTATCCTTTTCTGTGTGTGCTTATCTAGGAATCTACAGCCAAATCCAGGGCTGTAATTTGTGTTTTAACTAGTGGGTTTATAGTCCATGTTTTAACTAATAAAAGGATGACTTTTACAATTTGGACATAGTCTTGACTAATGACTTTAACCTGATCTTGTAACCAAAATTACTGTTTAAAATGTAAATAAGCTCACTGAACCATGTGCTCATCTTATGACCTGGGCATCTGACTTTGATCCCTCAGGACCCCAGCTTCCCTTCACCCATGATAGTGTATGAATATGTATATACATGTTTTATATATTAAAACACGGAAGACTTGCAAACACAGGGAAATCAAGAACACTCTACTTGTAATTGTTTATACACTAAGGATCAAAAATTCTTGTCTGATAAGATAAGTGTGGGTCTGACTTTTATGATCCCATTTCACTCTGGAGATACTGGTTCAATAAGGAATGGGCAAAGCCCTGGCTCAAGAGTACAGCTAGCTGCCAGAGAGATCTGAAAGAGCAAGTTCTCCTCCAGTTCAGACTGGATGCTGAGAGATGGGCAGTCTTTTCTAAACATTGCCGTAATGTGGCAAATGAGTTGTACAGCCTTAGGTTTTATTTGTAGTTGATGTTCAGTTAATTTTTGTATATAGCATATGATACAGGTTCAATTATTCTCTTTTAAGATTCTATTCTTAAGAATTATTTGTATGTTTGTGCATCTGTGGAAATGTATGCCACATGCAGTGAGAAAGGAATGCTGGATTCCTCAAGCTGGAGTTACAGGCATCTGTGAACATGGGAACTGATCCTGGGTCCTCTGCATGAGCAGCAAGCACTCAACTACTGAACCCTCTCCTGCATTCTTCTACATGTGGATACTCAGCCATTCCACTACGGTTTCGCGCAGAGGACAAACCATTCTTTCTCCCTATTTAATAGTTTTAAGAATTCTATCACGAATTAACTTGCATAGCTGTACCTGAAAGGTAACATACAAAATATGGATGCACCTTCAATACACTCACTATAAAAACCCCAACAGCCCTAAAAACTCCAGCATGCACACTGAACACCCAGGAAGAATACAGGACGTTCCAGAAAGATTGCTTAAAGAAAATTACAGAAACTTCCCAAACTGAAAGAAAGTCATGGATACCAAGGGTCATGTGACCCCAAATTCCACCAGGAGACTGAGTGCGGAGAGGGGTAGAGTGAGACACGACGCAACCAATCAAAATCAAAGACAATGGAAACACTGAAAGCAGGAGGAAGCGCTCGCTGTGTGCATGTTTCCCTGTGAGACTGTCCCAAAGACACTGCAGGCAAGAGAAGGGCCTCGGTCCGGGCAGAGCCCTTACAGAAAAGCTTGACAGCCAGAAACACTATATCCAGCAAAACGGTATTTCAAAAATGAAGGAATAATAAAGTCTTCCCAGAAAACAAAAATTGAGGGAGTCTGCCACCTCTAGAGCTACTTACCGGGTCAGCGTAATAAGTGGATCTGACAGTTATATATTTATAAGTACCCAATATTACGCATAGAAAGCAAATGTTGACACATTCGAAGGAAAAATAGCTTTTATTTCCCCAGGTTTGGTGAGGGACGGACGAACCACCCAGACCATGAATACAGAATGCAGACTAAGCACACGGGTGGCAAATAGGTCCATGAGCAACAGAACGTTCATTCTGCCCCCCACGGCCGGACCCGCCTCCCACGGCCGGACGGCCCCCAAGGGCAGGATCCACACAGAACATCTTCCATGCGAGATTACAACCTAGGCCACAAAGTCATAAAAAGCTAAGATTAAAAGCAACTCGTATCTTTTCTGATCATAGTGGAATAAAATTTGATATGAGTAGCATAAGAAAAAGTAGAAAATTCACAAATTGGGGGAAATTAACAGATTCTTGAACAACTATTGAGTTAAATAAAAATCAAACTGGAAATTAGAAAATGCTTAGAAATGAATGCAGAGAAGACATAACACCAAATGTATAGGACACAATAAAACAACAATATAAAATAAAAACTGAAGACAAACCACCGAGCTCTACTCCTTAAAGAATGACAGAAAGAACACACCAAGGCAAAGCTCACATGAGGGAAGAAATGACCACCATCGGCAGAGATAATGAAGAGAAATGACCACCATCCACAGAGATAATGAAGAGAAATGACCACCATCAGCAGAGATTATGAAGAGAAAATGGTGAACTGTAGGAAAAATTAAGGATTTGCCTTTTGAAAAAAAAAAAAAAAAACAAGTATCTAGACTAATTTTAAAATTAAATTAAAGAATGTTTAAATAGATAAAAATTATAACTGAGGGGCTCAGCTAAGAGCACTGGTTGCTCTTGCAGAGGACCTGGGTTCGGTTCCCAGCACCCACATGGCAGCTAACAACCATCTGTAACTCCAGTTCCAGGGGATCTGACAGGCTCTTGTGACCTCCATGGGCATCACATGATGCAGGTGCACTTACATACCCGCAAACAATACACTCATACACATAAAATAAAAATAATAAATAAAGTATTTTTAAAATCAGAAATGAAAGATGAGACTTTACAACTAAAGGGTTAAAAAAATCAATATGAAGAATTGTCATGAGCAATAGCACTTCAATGAAATGGGAAGCACAGAGGAACTATATCAATTCTCGGAAATACATAATCCATGAAGGCTGAAAAAAACTGAATCTTGAGACGTCCAACAAAACCAGGGATACAGAATAATCTATCAAAAACTTTCCAACAAAGAGAAATATAATACCCAGTGGCTTCAACAGATGAGTTCTATGAACACCCAAGAGTTAATGCCTACCCCCAAAACTCTTCTGAAGTATCAGAGAGAGAGAGAGAGAGAGGAGAGAGAGAGAGAGAGAGAGAGAGAGAGAGAGAGAGAGCGAGCGCATTTCCAGGCTTCTCTTGTGGACCTACATCTCCTGGATTCCAAATCTGAACAAGAACAGTTCAAGAGAATTAAAATCTACAGGCCAATGCTCATAAGATCCTAGACATAGAATATTTGAACAAAATATTAGCAAACTAAATTCAATAAGTAACTAAAATAATTTTAACTGACTTAGCACCAGGATCAAGTGGGATTTTTCCTTAGTGTGCAAATACGTTTCAAGATCTGCAAATCAATCAGTCTGACAAACAATATTAACAGAGAGAAGGGTAAACAGATCATAATTATCTCAATATACAGAAGATGCATTTTACAAAAGTCAGTAACTTTTCATGATTAAACCCCTCATCAACTAGATATTGAAGGCACATACCTTATTGCTCTCAGTAAACATGCTCAGTGGTGACCCTGAACGCTTTACCTCTAAAATCTGGAAAGGGGAGTATGCCCATTATTCCCACTCTGCACAGTGTAGTCCTGGAAGGTCCTGGTCAGACCATTAAGAAAGCAGACTCAGCAAGCCAGAAAGGAAAGTCATTTCTCGTTTAGATGGCATATGTCCAAGCCGTAAAGACTAGGGCTTACACAAGTACACACACACATGCACACACACCTACACCTCTTAAAACCACTAAACAATTCATTAACGTTGTAGGTGCAAAAGCTACAAAATCACTAGACTTTCTCTACATTAATGAACTATTTGAAAAAGAAACAAAGAAAAGTCTCATTATATTCCTCAAAAGTAATCAAACACTCAGCAGTCAAAGTAGGCAAGACCTTACACAGAAATTTTAAAACACAAGTGACATAACTGAATCAACTGCTTTACATACCTTGAAATACAGAGGATATTCTATGTTCAAGAACTGAAAGAAATGAATGTTTCCCAAGTCCATTTTGCAAAGTACTACAGATGTACAATGTAATCTTTTCAAAATCCCAGTGCTATTGGGTTTTTGTTTTGTTTTGCATAGCTTGACAGTCACAGAATGAAATTGCCTGAAACACTTAGTTTAATTTATTTATGTACCTACTTATTTTGAGAGAGAGACTATGAACCAGCCTGTGCATACCACAGTGCACATGTAAAGGTCAAAAGACAACTTGTGGGTGTCACATCTCCTGCCTGCTGTCACGTGGTTCCTAAAGTTTGAACTCAGGTCATTGGGCATGGTGGCAGGTGTCTCTACCTACTGAGCTGCCATCTCACTGGCCCTGAGACACACTTTTTAGTTTCTCACTGCTGGATATTCCAGTGTATGCATAACTGAACACATTACTGTAACTTTGTTACTTCTCAGAACTGTTTGGGTTGCCTGCCTCAACAGTTGCTATAGTGACAGTCAGATGTGTGTGCCTCCAAGGACAGTATATAATTTTTACTTGAGATAGGGTCTCCCTGTAGTCCCAGCTGGTCTGGAGTTCACTACGTAGACCAGGCTTGCCTCCATCTCACAAAGATTCACCTACCTCTGCCTCTTGAGTGCCGCAATTAAAGGTGTGCCATCATGCCCAGCTCCAAAGTATATAATTTATGGACCATAGACAATCTCTACATTGTGATCTTCAAAAATAAGCCTTCTGTCCTTTGATATACCACTTGTCTTATAAAAGCTATTTAAAAGTATTATCAGGGAGCTTGGGTTGGAATAGTACCTATTATGTAGAGGTATAGGTCCTGCGTTTAATCTCCACAATGACATAAAATTGAGTGCAGCCTGCAATCCCAGCACTTGGGAGGTAGGGGCAGGAGGATCAGAAGTTCAAAGTTATCCACAAATACATAGTAAGTTCTAGCATAGCTTGGACTACATGAAATGCTGTCTAAAAATACATAAATGCATTACAGATAGCTCAAGCCAGCAAAGTTGGTAGGGGTCCTGCCACCAGGACCCACAGTTCCCGGGCTGAGACAGGCATTAGCTTTACTCCCAATGATATCTTTACATAAGTAGAAAGAAAATTCTAAAATTCATATGAAAACTCAAGAGATCCCAAGTAGCTAAAGTAATCTTGAACAAAATGAATAAAACAGGTGGGACATTTCCTGATCTGCAAATATATTAAAAAGTTATAATGATCAAAAGAGTATAGGACTGGCATAAAAGACAATCCAATGCAACAGAACAGAGTTCAGAGACACCCACACATCAGCAGTAATTTTTAGGAAAGGAGGCAAGAGCTCACAGTGCAATCTGGGTAGTCTTCTCAACAGACACCATCGATAAAATTGGGTGTAACAGAAGACCATGTACAGAGGCGCCATGTGGGGTGTTGCATGGCTTGGGCAAGGGACAATCACCAAGCACGATTTGAGGGAGTTTGCAATTAACTGCGCTAGCCTGAAGTTAGACAATGGCCAGCCTTGCTGACCTTGTGAGCCTTTGATCTTTGAATAGATCTATAACTAAGGACGTGGGATATTTTGATTGGTGATTACAAAGATCACTAGTATGAATGTGGTGATGGGTGAAAAGGGGAAATAAAAGCCTGGCAGTGGGGTGTGCAAAGCATACTTGTAATTCTACCACTTAGTAGGATGGCTGTGAGTTCATGAGGCCAGCTTAGACTACATAGTGAATTCAACTATGAGTTCAAAGTCAGCCTAGACTGTACAGTGAACTCAAAGTCAACCTGGGAAATGTAGTTAAAAACATGTCTCACAAATAAACAAAGAAAGGAAACTGATACTGACTAAAATTCTAGTAGAATAGGAAAATTTCTCTGCAATTTACTTTTAACAGGTTGATAAGCACAGAACCCAAATTTGGCCACCAGATTCCTTTGCCAGAGTTTTAAAAATGTTGCAGATGAAGGAAAACCTCTTTCCCTTCTAAAACATTAGTTTTAAGGATCATGTCTGGTTAGAAGATTAAACAAAGGAGCTAGGAAGACATCTTAGCCAATAAAGTTCAGTGAAATGCTTGCTTTGCAAGCATGAAGGCCTGAGGTTTATCCACAAAAGACACCAGGGTGTGGTGGTGTGCACTGCAATCCCAGGGCTTGAAGAGGCAGAGACATATATATCCCCAGGGTTCACTGGCCAGCCAACCCAACCTAACCAGTGAATCCCAGGTCCCAGTGAGAGAGCATGACTCAAAATCAAGGTAGAGAGCTTCCGAGGAATGACATACAAGTTGATCTCTGGTCCCCATACAAACATGCACACACTTGCACACACACATATAAATGCAGTCACATAAATACACTCATGTGCATACATGCATGCATGCATACACATACAAAAGGCCCTAGAATGAGACGAAGATTAACCAAATCAAATATTGTATGAAAAAGTCAAATGCAAACCTAGCATTTTCTAAGTTAATTTAAAAATAGAAGTTAAAAATAATGCATTAGAGTTAGAGGAAGACATCCTGCTTGGCTGGATGCTGCTGCTTCAAGAAACTATGATGATTAAAGGAACAGACCAGCGATGAGGGTAGGACACCTTATTAGGAGTTGAGGGGGGACCCCGACATTTACAAGCTCTTGCCATTCCTCTTTGTTGTCCAACAGAACTAGATAAGACTCTCTTGCTGGAGACACTACACAACCTGGGCACAGACAAATCAAGCCAGAACTGAGCTGAGAGCTTCCTCCAGGTTGGCTAGCTTCATAATGCCACAAGGCGCTATGCCGCAGGCTGCTGGGGGAGAAAAGGCATCAGCAGTCCTTCCCAGCTGCGGACCCTACGAACTACAATACCAACCTGCTAAGCAAAACACGCCCTCTGGTGTGATAGCAGCACCACTGTTACGGAGGTCGCTAACTGCTCTCTGGCTGTCTTAGAGGCCCCTTCTCTAGCAGGGAATTCAGTCCTGTTATTAAAAATTGGTCAAACTCCCATGGCCAGGAAGATCAAAGGGCATAAGGGCAAGCTTGTACTGTTGTTCAGCAAAATTGACACGGTACCACAGTGCCTTCTTAATATCTGTGTTTATACTCACAGACAAAGGCTATGGTCAGCCTTAACCAGAGACATTTCTCTTTACAATGAACAGCCAGGAATGCAAAGACTCATTACTGCTCCGAGTGCTCAGAATAAGGGATGGCGGAGTGCTCAGCCCTAAACAAAGCATTTACACACCCCTCTAGGGCTCAGGGAACACCAGCAAGGGTGGGGGCATATGCAAGAGCTGGAAGACGGGAGAGGGCTGCACAATACCATCTTCTCTGTGACACAGACACCACAAGCATGGATGCATAGCAGCTGTGGTTGGCTGTACTGGGCCTGCACAAAACTGGACCTGTCAACAGGTAGTCATGAATGGGGAAGGGGCTCATGGATGGGATCGAGTCCCACCTCTCCCTGCTGAACTACTGGGTAATGATGGATTCTGGGAGAGGGAGAGTCATCTTTAGTTGTGTAACCACTGGTAGGTCCACCACACTCCACTGGGTAATTTTAAACCCATGGTCCCCCAGACAACTATGGTCAAACTCAGTAAGATGGGGACTGGAGAGACAGCTCAGCAGTTAAGAACACTTACTGCTCTTGCAAAGGATTCTGGATCCATTCCCAACACTCATATTAGATATTTCATAATGGCCTGTAATGCCAGGTCCGAGGGATCTTATGTTCTCTTTTGGCCTCTTTGAGAATCTCCATGCATGTGGTGCACATAAATTCATACAGGTACACACACACACACACACACACACACACACACACACACAAATTTTTAAAAATCTTAAATGTTTGGGCTGGAGAGATAGCTTACTGCTTAAGAGCACATATTGCTTTTGCAGAGGACTAAGTTCAGCTCCCAGTACCCACTTCATGTGGTTCACAACTGCCTACAGCTCCAGCTTTATAGGGATCTGATGACTCTGAGCTGTGTAGGCCCTTGTAGTCCCATGTACATACCCACACATAGACACATACATATACACATAATACTCACTCACGTGGGAAGGGCACTTGCAGGGAGGGGCAGGTGACAGGGGTCCTGGCAGACGAGAGTGGGGGTGAGAGTAAGCAGAACCCATTACATGCATGCACTGAACTGTTGAACTGTCAAGAAAGAAATTCAATTCATAAAATACATTATTTCATATAAGTTTTTAAAAAGGCTCTGTGAGTATGAAACTGAGCAGTCACATGACAAGAATCAGAAATTCTGGCATGGAAAAGCCAGAGGTTCTCCGGGCACCTGAGCTTCTGTCTGAGACCCTACCAAAGTCATCTTGCCCTCAGCCACAAGAAATGCTGCTTTTGTGAACTCTTACATTTTTTAGGCTTTTGTCACTCACATGCAAAAGCACTTATTTAAACAAGAGATTCTTTTCGCAGATGGGCAGAGCAGGAGAAAGGGTCACAGGCTCACGGGAGAAAGCAAGCTGAGACTCTGAAGCTGGCGTCTTTACATTGACTCTTGTAACCAAGACAAACCCAGGACATGTGAGCCAATTACCCTTAAATTGTTAATTTAAAGTACTTAATTTAAAGATTTCTTAATTTAGTATGATTTCTAATTCCTTTTAATTCCTCTAATTATCATGGCCAAAGATTTCTCCCAAAGAAATGTTACAACAATGAAAAAGTAGTTCATTGACTTCTATTCCTATCCTACCAGTTTTCTGAAAACAAAACAATATTACACACATAGAGTCAAAGATCTGCATCCTCCTGGAGGTGAACACCCTGCACAGCCGATGCACCAGGTAGAGGTCTCCAGCCATCCAGGGCAGGCACGGCCAGCGTGGTAACTAGCAACCCAATTGGGCCAGAAGTGAAGAGGCAGTTCTGTCCGCCAGCTGCTCTGTCTCTGCACACGATCCTCAGCAGTGTTCAAATCCTGCTCTTTGCACACTTTCCTTTCAGTTTCTGCACCAGTAGATACTATACAATCGATCTTGTCACTGGTGAGCTAACAGAAGCTCCAGCTTCCAGAGCTACTTGTCCCAACTCATGCAATTATTACTGAACAGCTAGGACTAGAGTCAGAGCCCAGGCTCTGTGCTTTGCTTCTCAATGGGCCTTGGACTGGTGTTAGGAGAATGTAGAGGGAGAGAACTCTACATTGTAGGTTCAGTAAAAAGTGAAAAATCTCTAAACTGGACAGTTCTTCCACATCATTTTTCATCAAGAGTTACTGCCAAGGGGCCAGAGGTTACACTGAGAATTAAACAAAGTCTTCCGCAGCCCTGTGAATTTCCCACTGGAATGCTGTGATGGACACCAGCTGTTTCGTCTGGACGAGCTGAGAGTATGTTTCTGCTTTTTCCTGCTCAGCGTTTAATGCGACATACTGGGGTGGAGGGTGTGTCAACATACATAAGGTCTACCTCTCAGGCTCAGCTGGAGTTAAATGATATTTTCTATCTAGTTACAATGCATATAGCTAATTGTTCCTTGTTGTTGGTGACCTGTAACTAAAAACTGTGGGTGCAGCCATCAGGAAGAAGATTTTCCCTCTTCCTCTTTCCTGCCCTTTGTAGAGAATATCACCCATGATGCATCACTGCCCTAGAGGCTCTTGACCACTCAGTCTGCCTTCTGTCTGTGTGTTTGGCTACTGAGACAAAGTCTTGTGTAGCAATGGGTAGCCTCCAAACTAACTACGTAGTTGAGGAGGATCTTGAACTCCTGATCCTCCCTTCTCACCTCCCAAGTGTGGGAGTTATAGCTGTACATCACCAAGCCCAGTTTTCAGGGCTCAAGGTTAGGGTCAGAGATAAGCCTGAATCTCAGCTGTGCGGGGACCAGTAGCTGACCTGGGACAAGACACTCACACTCCATAAACTCCGTTTTTTCTCTCCCATAAATGGGGAGTGATGCCAGGTTGCATGTAAAATGTCTGTAAAACTCGGAAGGTGGCTGTGACATTCTGGGTGCAGGACAGAGCATGTACGTGCTCAATGGTAGCTTCACGTTCACTTCTTTTCATTTCAGCCCCTTCTCTCTGATGAACTTCAGAGAGGAGACCTGAGCTCTCAGGCTATAAAGGATTCAGGAGGCCAAGCCAGTGAAGGTGAAAGGACCTTCCCGTCCTCCAGTCTAAGGACTCGCGTGGCAAGCCTGGGAGGGGCACTTTCCCTGCTCTAGCTTGAGGCATTTGAGCCCAGAAGACCAGCCTGGCTCTAGTCCTGACGGCCACCTCCCATCCCTCAGATGATGAAGCCAGTAACAGAAACTCTTTCTGGACCAGACCAGCCTCCCCGCCCAGGTGGCTTTTCAGAGCGCCATTAGACTTGCGAACCTCCTCCCTTCAACAGAGTAGAAAAATGTTTGCTTTTTGCCAGTGTCACAAATTTTTTCCAATAACAAGGTTGGCTGCCTCCTCCTAATTGCATTGCACACTTCAGTATTTATTTTAGAGTTTACACTATTCTGTACATGTAGGATACTAATCTCATCTCCTTCATCAGACTGCAAACTGCTCAGAAGGAAGAGCGGTTGCACCTAGCACAGTGTATTTAAGAAATACTTGCTTCACTGGGCGCCAATTTGGGTAGAGACAAAATTTAATCCAACTGAAAGAATTCATCAAATAGTGGCAAAGAATTTGCAACAGAGTTATAAAGATGAGTTTGGCCCAAACAGGCAAGGTGTGTGTGTGTGTGTGTGTGTGTGTGTGTGTGTGTGTGTGTGTGTGTGTGTAGGTAGGTAGTCACAGCTGCTGTGTGTTCATTACTATGTGCCCGTGTCATAAACAGAAGCCAGGGCTTCACTCCTCCCATCCTCTGGCTCATGCAAATCTTTCTTCCTCTTCATCTTCAATCTTCCCTGTGCCTTGAAGGGTTAATACAGGTGTCAAACTTTTAGTGCTGAGCCGATAGTCACTATCTGCAGCATTTCACCAGTTATGAGTCCCCTTATTAACCATCGCCCACTGTAGAGACGCTTCTCGGGTCAAGGCTGAGGCAGCTCTAGTCTAGAGGTAGAAACACAAGTTTTTATAAGGCAGTTTGACTATAGATCCATTTAGTATAATGTCATCCATAAGAACACACACACACACACACACACACACACACACATACACACACGGCTTTTGACCAGGTTTACAGACCTGGTATATATTCCTCCCCACAGATCAGACCTCAAATCCAATCAGAAAGCAGTGGGTTATCCCCAAATAATCTTGCCACCATCGCACCAGTGAGTATGTCCAGCCTGACAGGTTATTACTGTAGTTCACAGGGTACACACCCAGGTAAGATCGATGATGCCTCTTCTCCCCCAGCAGCCCTCCCAACACCTTCTAACATTACGAGTGCTAGCCAACAGGATGGCTCTGGAAGAGCTCAGCGACAGCTCAACTTAAATGTGTTCTATGTCCAAGTGTGTGTGTCTTCAGAAATAAGGTCCTGGCTTCTACTTCTAGAGAGTTACCAGCAGTGGCTCCTCCTTCAGGACCAGCATGGCAGAAGCTGCCTCTGTGGCTGTCTTTCATGTGTGTCTGTGTGTCTATGTGTCTATTGCCTGAGTCTTGAGCTATTAGAGATGGAGAACCATGTTGTTTGAGTTGGATTGCTGTTGTGATAAACATCATGACCAAAAGCAAGCTGGGAAGATGTTTTACTTCATCTTACAACCCCTACGTCATAACTCACCACTGAGGGAATGCAGGGCAGGAACTGAAACAGAGACCACCGAGGAACACTGAGCGCAGACTTGCTTAGCCACTTTCCTCATTCCGCCGCCCCACTTACCTAGAGCACACCGCCCACATCACTTAACAATCAAGAAAATGCCCCACAGACATGCGCAAAGGCCAGTCTGGTCCAAGAAAGCCTCAGTTGAGGTCCCCTCTTCTTGGGCATCAAACTGTCAACAAAACCAACCAGGACACACATTCTCTATATTGAGCTTGTCCAACATAATGAAGGCCTCATTTTAAGTACAGCTGAGAGTCTGTTGTTGAAACTGAGGTGACATGGAGATGCCCACAAGAACTTGGAAGGGGAAGTTCCCTCTAAAGATTATACTAATAAACCAGTTTAACTGGATATGTTAGTTTCAGAAAACCCTTTAACAAAATGCTCTGAGAGCAAAAGATCAGGGACAGTAAAACAAATGACTGAATTCAAGATTAAAAACCTTGGAGCCAAATCTGTGCTGTAGTTTTAATTCACTTTGAAATACTGTATAGACACAAAGAAGACAGTGCCTGTGGAACTGGAGTTATATATGGTTGTTAGCCACCATATAGGTGCTAGGAGTTGAACCCAGGTCCTCGGCAAGAGCAGTCAATGCTCTTAACCGCTAAGCCGTCTCTCCAGCCCCAAGGTCCTACTTTTAAATGTTAAAACTTCATTCTATGTTAATTTGAAATTAAAACTAAACTATACATGCTGTTAAGTGAAGTCCCAATGACTCCACTGACCACAACTTTCCAGATGACGCGCGCCCTCCCTCTTTCCTAGGACCTTTCAGGGTCGCTCAGGAAGGCAAGGAGTGCCACTCCTTTCCTCAAATGCCTGCCTCAGGCTTTGCTTTTCTCTGCTCCTCTGTTCATGAAGGAATGTTCTGTTATTTAAGTTTTTTAGACAGGGTCTCATGTAGCCCAGGTAGCCTTAAACACACTCTGTAAGTCAAGGATGACCTTGAACTCTGATCATCCTACCTCCACATCCTGAGTGCTAGGATTAGAGGTATGCACCACCACATCCCATTTATGCAGTGCTGACTGAGCCCAGAGCTTTCTGCATTCGAGGCCAGCATTCTACCAACTAAGCTACAGCCCAGCCCTATTTTCCAATTTCTGAGGAACTATGTGTTAT
This sequence comes from Eospalax fontanierii, assembly GCA_035773235.1. NCBI lineage: Eukaryota > Metazoa > Chordata > Mammalia > Rodentia > Spalacidae > Eospalax > Eospalax fontanierii. Next base: position 3,682,135 of record CM069539.1, read on the forward strand.
GTACATTCCCACATTTTTGTATCTGCAATGCTGGCAGGCATCTTCCAAAGAGCACACTGAGTTTGATACTAGTTTTTATTTTCCAAATGTGGCAATTAATCCATGGTGTAACCCAGCATCAGTTTCATTTTAAAATCCTAGAAGCAGAGAATACTTGACTTCCTCTGTAATAGCAAAAACAGAAGACATGGAGAGAGTTACATAAAATTCAGATACTGGAAAGGAATTGCTCCTTGGCAGATGAATAATTCAAAGTTTGATTTACATATTCATCTCTGTGAGTTTTGTGGCCTTGATTAAGCCCCTCGGAGCTGAGAGCCAGACAAGTGTAAGTAATGAGCTCACCGAGGTCTGGGGACCCAAGCAGCCGAGGCCTCCCTGGCTCCCCTCAGCTCTACAACTAGGCACCATCAGCATTCTCCGGCCAAAGCCCAAGCAGTCTGACTTTAGACTAACCCTCATCTATTAGAAGTATGAAAATAAGAGCTATTTCCCAATACAAAAGGGTCAGAAAATTGGTAACAATGTATCTTTGACTCTGAGTCTGCTCAATGAACATTCAAAACACAGCCTCAGAATCAACTATCTTCAGATATCTTGTCTTCTGCCCCATCACTTCTATTCCTACCTGACTCCTGAGGACGGGCCACCAAAGTCACACCCTTGACTTATCTAGCATCAGGGTCCCCATTTATAGCACTGCCCACCCTGGCTCTGCAACTCCGTCTGTCCAGCACAGTAACAGCAGCTGGCTCCTTTGTAGCTTCACACTGAAGTTCGCAGGGACAGAACTTTTACTTCATTCACTCTTACCTTCTGAATCTACCTTTTGAGACTGTCCTGCTCACCCTAGAGGTCAGTGTTGGAGCCCTTCCTTTCACACCCCAATGTCTCTGTTCCAGTCAGGAACAGTTAGGCCATGTTGATGGCAGGAGACAGAGCAATGGCCCAGATAAGATTTCTGATGTGGGAAAGCTGAGGCAAGCAGTTCCACCATGCTGGACACCTCAGTTCACATCTGGGTCCCAAGTGGATGCGGGGGTTGCATCACCCCTCACCCCTGGGATGAAGAAACAGGGTGAGTGTAGTGAATAGATACCTGCCAGTCCCTCTCCTCCTCCCCAGCAGAGTCTGGGTCAAGTGCTCTCCGCCAAGTTCAAGAGCAGAATAAGCAAAAGCCCTCCATGGCTCTCCAAAGAGAGGCTCTATGCAGTCCCCTCCTATCACCCCAAGGAGACTCCAGCTGTGCCTGACTGCTTCAAGGGGCTCAGGCTAATTTGCATCAGACAAATATCCTCAGTGCCTCCTCAAAACTAATGAGAGCTGGAAAAGGAATGCACAGTAAAACAAATGACAGGAGACTAATTGGTTTGCTTTCTTCTTCATTTCTTTGCATTTGCGATTATATGCAGACGAATAAGTAAACAGTACTCTGAGCTCAGCCCTGGGGACAGAGAAGAGTTACACAGGCCTGGCGTGAGCAATATGGCTTCTGGGTGTCATCCTTCTCCTCTCTCCGTCTCCCCCTCCTCCCCTTCCTCTTTCTCCTCCTCCTTCCTCCTCTTCCTCTCTAACAGAACACATCACTGGCCAGCCTGGACCTCAGGTTTCCTATGGAAGTTGGGATAGAGAGAGGAGAAGATAGGCAGGCTGTCTGTGACCCTGGCTCTTTGCCTGTGGAGTTGCCAGGGTTGGCTGGTCTCTGGTACAGGGGCTGTGCCCAGGGTGCCACTCTGCACTGCTTCCGTCCCTCCAGGGCCACTCCTTCCCCTGCTGAGTGGGGTGGAGCTGCCTCTACTCTGATCCATCCTGTGGCGCCTCCCCCACCACAGTAAGAGTTGCCAGTATTAAACCCAGCAGAGAGTGCTTTGATCAAGGGCCATCTTTCCCCTGCCTGAAAGAATCTGTTCTCGGGAAGCTTCCTGTCCATGGAGAGGACAGACAACAAACACCAAATCACCATAAACTGTGATGAGATTCAGGAAGGAGACAAAGAGGGGGATAATAACCCATCTCAGGTAGGATAGAGAAGGTGTTCAACTCAAGCCCTGGAGAGTGGGGAGTCCGAATCGCTCACCCTTTACAACAGCATTGCCCAACTCCTCAGGAAGCTGAGGCTAAAAACTCCTTCGTGACCACCTTCTAGATGTTCAAATGATTCTTTTGGTCAATAGTGAGGAGTTGCATCTCCCACGTGGCTGTTCCCGGACACCAATGAGGGTTCATCTTCCTGAGCTGTAGATTCTCATCTGTAAGAGTGCCAAGAGAGCCCAACAAGATGGCTCAGCCTAAAGGCACTGGTCACCAAGCACTGTGATCCCCAGGATTCATGGTGGAAAGAAAAAACTGATTCCCATAAGTTATACACTGACCTCCAAAAGCATGCTTTTGGCATGTGCACATGCGTGCAAACACACACACACACACACAATAAATAAATAAATGCCATTTTAAAAGTTTTAGAGTGTCACTTGTAACTACTGATGTACCTTATCTAAAAACAAGAAGGGTGTTCTATGACCAGATAAATCTGGGAAATGAATTAATTAATTTCACTAAGTTTTTTTCATACGGAATTTCTTGGAAACTTGGAAATAAAATGCACAGTGGAGAGAAAGATGCAACCATTTGAATTTTCTCATTCTCTTTTCCTATTTCCTCAAAATTCTTTTACAATAGAATCTCCTTCTACTCCATGGTCACCTCACAGGACAAGTGGCCCAGCTTGGGGAGCCTACCTATGTTGAGGTCATAATCTAGACCTCAGGAGTTCTAAATTCCAGCCCACACCCTGTCACTGCTCTCTGTGTGGTTGGCAGTATGCTTTTAATTCTTTCAACCTCCAAGTTCTAAAATGTAAGTAAGGCATCATTTTATGTGAGGTCTCTAGGTTTCCCAATTCAAATACTGGGTGAAATACTCCACAATGCTATATAAGAAAATAAGCGGAATTCACAGTGTTTCCTGAGTAGTAACAGGTACACTTTAATAAAATACAGAATTTATATTTATACAGTCTTTGGGGGAATTTCTCCACACTTTTGCTCAAGTCACATAACCTGAAGGCAGCAATATTAATATACTGCCTTTGAAGGTGAGGAATGATTCCAACAGGCTTTCCTGACTCAGAGATGGGTGCTCATGCTCAGCTTCCTTCCTCCCTCTGTTCAGCCTGAGGCCCCAGCCCATGGAATGCTGCCACCTACATTTAGGGAAGGTCTTCTCACCTCTCTAACCCAGTCTAGAAAGTCCTTTACAGACAAGTCCAGATGTTATCTCTGAGGTGATTCTATATCCTGCAAGTTGACAGTATTAACCACCACATCTTGGCAAGCAATCATATTGCAGAATTTTATTTCCAGAGGGAATAATACAGAGACACCTACAGGGGGAATCAAGGCAGCGCTCCGAGACTAGGAGGTTACATATTTAGGGCATATGTAGGTTGATAGGAAAAGACTATAGAAAGGAAGGCACTGAAGACCACAGGCAAGAAAAGGACATCTCCATGGGAAAGCTCCTTTGGGTCAGAAAGCCTCCTTTGAAGCCCCAACTACACACTCGCAGACTGAGGGAGGGCTTGGTTCATCTTCCAGAAGTGCACTGTTCACAGACTGACCACTACCTCTATCATGTTAAACTGCCATTCCCCTTTGATTGACAGCTTCATCCGGATAGTCTAAGCCCATGCATGCATTTCCCATAGCTGCCTACAGATCACAACTCATAACCACAATGTGTCATCTTATCATTCTTGGGGGCAAGAAGTCCATGGTGAGCTGTGATTAGAATCCAGGGCTGAGAAGCTTGCCTTCCTGGCCATCTGGGGAAGATCTCTGGCCCCGCCTCTCCCGGCTACCGCAGTCTTTGGCTCAAGGTCCTTTCCTCACATCCTTTTCACTTTTGCTTTTATTTCCATGTTTCCGTTTTACTAGGACTCTGCTGTCTCCTTTCTCTTCAGATCCACATGATTACACTGAACACACAGATAACCCAAGATCTCCACCTCAAGACTATAATCTGACTGTATCTTCAAAGCCCCCTTTGCTATGGAAGATAGAGCAGCCACAGGCTCAAGGGATCAGGACGCGGACATACCAGAGGGCCATTAGTCTAACAATGGGAAGTCACTGTCTTGATTAGCCTAGATCTCAAATACTTGGATCACAGAACAGGACATACTCAGTGATGGTCAGCCCCCCTTTTTGTCCATTTACACTTACAACATTTTTGTGTATTCACTCAGTGTGCACAACTGTTCTGCTGAAGAGAAAATATTGTTATTCAGGGAATAAGAAGTCCAGGTTTTCACACAGGAAAACCAAGGCTCAGAAAGTTACATGTCTGACCCTTCTGAGCAGCAAGGATAGGATTTGTAGCTCATTCCCTTAGCATTTTAATGTGTGTTCGCATCTCTGTGGAAAGAAATTGTTTTACTGTATCACAAAGGCAGGTCAAGATCCTGATCAGACTCGTGTCAGTCAGGAGTCAGGAAGAGGGAACACACACAACAGCTTATCTTTACCAGAATGTGGCTGGATTTCTTTAATGAGGATCCGTAAGAAAATGCTGCTTTGTTCTCACTGAGTAATTTTCCTCTCACTTTGTCTGATTTCCAACTGTTCATTTCCTGAGGAAGGAATAATCCACGAACCTTTGAACCTCACGGAGCCAGACGCAAGCAGCACTTCCCGGTATTGTGCCTGTGTGGTTCCTGATATTGACCCAAGCCTCAGCTCTGATGAGGCCCCTCTGTGTCTACTCTGGAAATTTCCTCTGCTGCTCAGCTGCCTGTGGTTGGATCACAGACAGTGATTCTGGCTGAGGTCATGGTCACACTTTCCAGGGTGCTAAAGTTCTGAAGGCAAATCTTTCCAGCAGGAACCCTCCCCTCTGCATTGTCTTTTCTGATTGAACACACTTGTGTTCACCCAAAATCTGCTCTGAAAGCTGAATCTTCCAGAAATCTACCCAAGGCGGTTCGAAGGTGATAAGCAGATGGAAGTTAAGCCAGCCAGTAGAGGTGATTAATTTTCTATCAATACCCCTTTCTCTCCCTCACATCACTTCCCCTTCAGTTCCTACTTCTTTCAACCACACATTCAGCTGTATTCTACAAAGCCTAACATCTTCAGATTTCAGATTATCTCTCATAACTGAAGATCCTCCCCACAAATCTTCCCTTTCTTCTCCGGCATCTCTTGAACTATTATTCTGTTTTCCATTTTCTTTTCAAAACTAAAAAAATAGTGATTCCTTCCCTCCTGGCCATAAGAACCGCAGTTCTTCGGTCTGTAAAAGCCCTCTGCCCATTTCCATGCACCCGCCTCCAAACCCCCACGAACAGCAATATCATTCTGGGGAATCTGAGTCGTCGTGTAGTACCCACCATACCCACGTCACCTACCACAGGGCTACTCGGTTACCAGGGCCAGGCCAAGCACAGCCGGCACACAGAAATGTGATAGGCTAGTGAGCCTAATGAGCCACTCAGAGGCTCACATGGGATTTATATGGACCGACACAGGGACCGGGTCCACAGGGATCGGGTCCACACTCTACTCAGTAAGCACAAGATGGAAAGTTTGAGAAGCTGAGAGCTAGGGACAGCACTAAGTCATATAAACCTCCTGTTCACGCTGCATGTTGAGCAGAGCCTCTTAGATGGAGGGCGCAAAGACAGGCCAGATGCTGAGAAACCTGACATCTTGCTGACCCAGATGCCATCCCCCTTTAGTTCTCTAGTGCTGTGAACCAATGAACACTTTGCCTTAAGCCAATCTTAGCTGTATTCTATTCTTACATCGAAACCACTGGGCTGATGCCATTTCCTTTTTCCTGATCTTTCAGGTTTTCTTTCATATCCAGAATGTTCCAAACAAACTTTCTTTTCATCTAATTTTAAAGCCTAAACTATTTTAACAGACTCTTCAGAGTCTCCAAAATTTATAATGGCTAGAACTGCATCTTTTTGAAGCATTAACAACCAAAAACATGTTCTTTCCCAGGACTGCGTGGAGACTTCCTGGTAAAGGCAGCCTCTAATTCAGTTCTATGGGTTCTGGTCACCCAGTATGTTGAACATCTTAGTAGCACCATGACAGTAATTGATGTGCAGATAAATGCTACCTGTTCTAACAGGAGTCTACTGGAACCATTAGACCCCTGCAATCATTCCAGATTCAAAAATGGCTAAGAAATTCCACAAAGTAGAGTGCAAGCCCATTAGCAGCAGAATACTTCCTGAGACACCATCACTAGACAGGGTGCCACCAAGCTCATCCATGGCCACAAACCTTGAAATGCCCTCCGAAGGGCCAGAGATTCAGCAGGTAGAATCCTGCTATAAGCCTCACCGCCCGAGTTCCATTCGAGGAACCCACATAAAGGTGGGAGGACGGAGCCAACTCCACAAAGTTGTCCTCTGAGTGCCACGGATCTGTCCCTTGGCACCGTCTACCCACGCCAATACATCATACACATACAATAATAATAATAACAGTTTTAAAAATTCTTACTGGGTGGCAGCCCTTCAAGCATCATTAAGAAAACAAGAACAATGGTAAAAACCCAAACTCTAAAAAGGCAGAAAGTAGGGGAAAGGCAGAGCGCTAACATGACCACAGGAGGCCATGGAGATGGTGAAGATCTCAGCAGCCTGGGTTCTGCACAGGCTCCAGTCCTCGCCCCCTGGGAAGACAGTGAAGAAGCTGAAGCCATGGCAGAGGCCCAGGCAGGGTGTTGCCAGTAGGAAACCGTAAGTCTTTGCCCCCTGCTTTAGGAAAGAAGAGGCACCAACTGTCAGTAGACCCTATGCCCAGCTTCTCTAGAAACGTTCACAAGTCTCACAAAAGCCTCCCACTGCTATGAGGATGATGATCTTGGGGTTCACTGAATGAAGACAGAAATAGATCATAAAACTGAACCTTAGTAGTACCATTTGTTTTTGCACTGGGGATCAAACCCATGGCCTCAGGCATGTTAGACAAGCCCCAGTGCATACAGTATCTCACCAGGTTTCTAGGCTAGCCCTGAACTCACTCTGTAGCCTCTAAGAAGCTGGGATTACATACCTGTGCCACCAGCTCTGGTTCCCATAACTAGTATCTTTAGACTGGACCACTGCACCTGAGAGTTATCTGCACAGCTTCAGAGGAAAGACAGACATTGGAGCCTGGGCAAAGATGTGGGACACAGGGCAAGTGCCAGGTCCCCTGTGGACATCACCAGCTCCCCGGGGTGTCCATCGGCAGGGCAGTGGGCACGGGCTTCTGGGGGCAGCCACACATGGCGAGGAGCTGGAGCTTCCTTCTCCCCTCTGTGTGTTCCCAGGCCGTCGGTCAGCCAGCCCCACTGACGCAGCTGGTATTTAAGGCAGGTGCCTGTGTCCACACTGGGACAGGCCAGTTCTAGTAAAGCAGCACAAGAACACGAGAAACTGGTCCAGAGTGTGCGCAGACTCAGAGAAGCCTTCAGCAACAGAATGACTGGCCCAGGGAAGAACCACCACCAGGAGAGATCCCAGGGGGATGTGGGCATGTGTGGGTGAGCCTAAGAAACATATGGGGTGTTATGGTCAGACTCTGCCCGCCCTCCCCTGCACATGGAAAGGGCGCTGACATTATTATTGTTGTCATTATTAAACATAAGTGTGGCCTCAAAGGCTAGAGAACTAGAGAGTGCAGTGTTCTTACTGAAACTAGGAGGGCCGTGGAGAACTGCAAGAAGGTGGAGACAATCTTGTCACTCTCCCTCTGTGACACTGACACACAGAAGGGGCAGATACAACAAAGGAAGCCCTCCACATAGATAGCAAAGATGCGACTTCCAGAAATGTGTGAATCTGAATCTCTCTCTCTCTCTTTCTCTCTATCCACATAGCATCAAAATTTTCCTCATTCTCATTCAATGCTCAAAGGAGAAAAAGAATCAATTTAAGAACAATTAAAGTTTATTGAGTCAGGTGCATTCTTACATTAGATAAAGGACTAATTTTGCTATTTCAAATGAAGATATGACAGGAGGCTAAACGGGGTTAGAAAAGGAACAATTAAGTCATTTCTTGTAGGAAAAATTTCACGTGGATCATCAGGGTGGGAGAGGAACACAAAAGGGTTAGGGTGAATCTAACCAAAATACATAATGTACATGGCGAGAATGTCACAGTGAAACCTGCACTATGTACAGTTGGTAGATGGTAATTAAAGCTTCAAAATTACAAGTAGAGGAAGATATTTTGAAGATATTTTCAATGTGAGTGATGCAAAAATCAGATTTACAAAGTTATAGTACTCAAGAGAAAAGGTTTTGTACTCCGTGGAAGTATATAACCTTTCCTGACATGTAAATGATCTGAGTGTCTTAAGGCACTAATGACTAAACCTATGAACTGGTCACAGCTGAAGTGGGCAAAAAAGGCTCGTCTGGACATACAGAATCACTAGTGGTAACTCTGGAAACACAGGGTCTTTTGAAGCATGAGGATGGCAGAGACACTGCACTTTTGTTGGAAGCTGTTGTAGAACTGAGTGATTGCAACTGGTTCTTAGACTGAAGACGACATTTCTGAGTCACTTTGTCCCTAGGTGCAACCACAGACCAAGTTCTGCCCAGGGACATCATTGGACGGATGTGAACCATTTCAACAATGTCCTAAATGGGAGAGATGTGATTTTCTATTTTGCTTTCTTCTTTCTGTTGGCCAGCTGGGCAACAACTGGAGATTTAGCAAACACCTGGGGCCCCACAACAATGCCCCTAAGGGATGGCAGGGAGTGAACAGAAGGAAGCCTGGGTTCCTGGCATTCCTGTTGCCCTTGGGTGCTGGCCTCCAGTTTTAAAGGAAATAATGAGATGTTCCGGTACAAGTCGCCATGTTTTGGTTTTCTTCTACTGGACCCTGAGCCCATCCTAACAAATGCAAGGGGAACAGTCTCAGTCACAGTCTCCTTGTGTTAGTTTGAGCTTCAGAGGACATAGATTCTAACAAAGGGCTTTTGGGTAACACATTCAGAAACCAGTCATCAGCTTATGGAGCTAAGCCGGGCATTTAAAAGTTAAATGTCTTGCTCCATCATTTCTTTATCTCTGGGAACAGGGGAGACTCTGCAGCAAGTTCAGTCTTCACATCTGTCTACCTTTCCATATTCAACCTCCTGCTTTTCTCCTTAAACACTTAGCAAAATTTGATTCTGTCTGATTTTGCTTGGGATGTTGAAGGATGAAGAACTTACTGATATTCCCACAATTGCTGTGGGACTTAAATAGGAAGGTCTTAAATGCATGATTTGCAGACTAATAAGCCAGCAGCATCAACCCAGGATGAATATTCTGTAGTCCATGCTTTGATATCCTAAAGTAAAATTTAGACATAATGTAGCCAATCTGTCTGTGGGCATCAATAAAGAAATCATATGATCTTAGATTTAGATTAAAAAGAAAATTAGAAAGTAGCAATATAAGGTGTTTTCTTCTAACATATTCAGTCAAGTATGACCTCTCTAGAAAACAAAAGCACCCAGTTTTTTCAGAACACTCCCTGGGAGCGCTAATGTGGAAGAGGACAAAACCAGTGTCCCCTCCTGCCCAGGAACTTCTCCAACCAGGGACAGTGCTGAAGTTCTGCTGTCTACTTTTCTTAGAAAATACAGCATTTTCTTGCAACAGTGCTATCAAGTATGCTTTGAAGTCAGCAAATTTCCTGCACACAGGTGCTAAATAAAACTATAGTCTAGTTGTGGAAGAAGTATTAGTATAAACAAGAGTTCTTTTCCTTTGTTCTGGGACACTTGAGAGCCTAGAGTGAGTGTGAGAGAGCCTAGAGCAAGTGTGAGAGAGTCTAGAGCGAGTGAGTGAGCCTAGAGCAAGTGTGAGAGGATTTTCAAGTGTATTTCATCCCAGAATCATGCTCATTGGAACATTTCTTGGGTCCAGATTTTCACAAAAGAAACGGAAAACTTGTCTGTCAGAGAGCACTTTGCTCAAGAGGAGCTTCCTGGAGGACCAGAAACCCCATTTGGGGAATATGAGCCTTTCCATGACTGGTCTCCCCCATGCAGCCCTTTCTGGCCTTGAATTTTCAATGTTCCTGAGGATGATGTTGAACTCGGATCCTCCACCTCCGATTTACAAGCCTGGGCCAGGCACTCTAAAAATTGAGCAACCTGCCAGGCCTTCACTTGACATCCGCAAATGATTAAGAATAGTCTAATGTCAGGTATATTTTAAGGCAAGCACAGTGTTAACGCCACCATGGAACACACATTTGAGCTCCTGTTCCACACCTTGTGTATCCACAGCTGTGTTAACAAGACATCACAGAGGTGGTCTGTTCATGGTACTAACAGCAAGTGCTAAAACATGGGACTTGTTCAGAGACTCTGAAGAGTCTGTTTCACTGGTGGCATTCATCTTTATCATCTCTGAAATTCTTGTTCTTCTAGTGATGTTCTGATGATCTGTCTTACCTCCTTCATGAAGGGCTTCTGGGAGCTCTCCTGTCTCATTGGAAAGGCAGCTCAGCATAGTTAAGTGCCAATGTCATGGAATTGTTTTAGCTGTAGAACTTGGACATGGCTCAGTTCTATCTTGCTCTGAAGCCCATTTTTTTTTTAATTTTTGTTTTTGTTTTTCTGCTGCCTCTTTGAATCATGGAAATTTTTTTACAGCTTTTTCCATCTAAAAAAAAAAAAACCAACCAGTTACAACTGAAAATTAACCATCACCAGTCAGGAAAATAGCCATCTGCAAGTAACTAGTGCCACTCAATCTTGGGGTGTCTCCAACAGGGCTTAGCGCACAGACCTGAACAGCCAGCTTTGTCTGAACTGCTGAAGGGTTTAGAAGGTCTTGGATTTGCCAAGTTTCCTGCCTCCTTCACTGTCACCTGTTCTAAACGGCAAGGTGCGTCCTCTGAAAACCATGTCTCCAGTGACTCATCTCGAAATCAGTTTTCATCTTCCTGGTTCTTTGCAAAGCCAGAAAGTGAGATCAACACCACATTGCTTTCACCTTCAAACATAGCTCCCCTGAAACCTGAAGAATCCAGAACTGTTATTAATCCTCTGAACAATGTGCTATTGTCTCATCTTTTTACAAGAGCAGAAATCGAAGAACTCAGCTCCCTGCTTACCACCTGCTGCGTCCACCTACAAAGGCCATCCAAGACGGCGGGAAAACACTCACCTAGTCAGTACGTAGCTGTGGACCATCTACTTTGTACCAGACCCTGGTCCACCCTCAGAAAATTCAGCATTGAGACAGAGGAGGTCTTTTCTTAGAGTCTGAGCTCTAGCAGGCGGTGTAGGTGATAAAAAAAAATCTCCTTGTTGCAGATCCAGAGATGGTCTTTGAAGGAAAATAAAGGTGCGGGGTTTAGCTGAGGAAACTGAAGGATCACCTCAGGAGGGCAGCCTTTCTAAGAAGGAAACCTCTGAGCTTGAGGTCAAAATTGTCATAAAAAGACAAGATCTGGAGGAAACCAGTTGCAGGTAGGAAGAACAGCCTAAGGTGAGGGCCAGCTCCTGCAACTGGAGCAATAGAAACGTGGAGAGCAGGGAAGCAGAGGAGGCCAGCAGGACCAGAGCCATGGTGGGGCCTTTGCAGACCTCAAGACTGTCTTTGGATCATCTATATAAGTGGGCAAAAATGAAGCAGGAGAACTAGTTGGGAGTGATGGCAGCAGCTCCGATCAGAAGTGACAGCAGTTAGGCTGAGCCCAGAGGAGAGCAGGATGTGACTCTTTCAGGATACACTGCATGAGGCAGATGTGGATGGCTTCTATGCAAAATTTTGTCTAAATAATCAGTCAATATAACATTCTCTGAGCCCTGGAAGAGGAGGAGAGGCAAAGACCGGGGGAGGACTGGAAACTGAGTGCAGCACTGGGAACGCTCACTCTGAGTTGCTGTTTAGTCATCTAACCAGAGACATCCAGTAGACAGCTGAATACGCAATGCAAGGAGCCCCCAGAGGAGGGGTCATCCTGTGAATGCATGGACACTCGGCAGTGCTGCTGGGGCCCGGGCCCTTCGCAAAGTGCTGCTCCATGCTCAGCCCACTCATGGGCAATTCTTCATTATGGTGGGTCTGCTCTGACGTTAATTCTCCACAAAGGTGGAGAATTAATCTGTCATCTGCTTCTCTATCACTGGGGCCTTCCAGGACATGTCATCCATATCTTCCTCAAATGCAAACAGGGTTAATATCTACCCAAGTCAGAGAAGGAAATGACCTGTCTTCTGTAGTAAGGGCATAACTTGCATTCTCAGACAATCTAGGCTAGGTGGCTTTGACAGGACTAAGAAGGAAGGCTCTGGCTAGCAGGCTGACCTCTGAACCCTTTCATCAACTTTCACCAACGCTTCACCCCTCCTGGCACTCTTCCTTTTCCTGTTCAGGTAACTGTCTGCCTTCCCGTTCCCTGTGGGGCCTTGAGTTCAGTCACTAGCTAATCAACACTTTGACGTCTAAAGGTTCCTCAGCTCTAGGCGTACTTTTCACTCAGAAGGTTCACAGACATGACTTCAGAAGGGGAGAGTTTCAGGTAGAAGCTGTGTAATCTCAACAGGTGAACAATTCTTTTCCTGGGGCCGCATCTGTGTATGGATTTCCATCTTCTCTACCTTAAAAATCCCCTTACCTAGAAACTGTGACACATGCTAGAATGTGGATAGAACTAGAGACATTATGCAATATGAAACAAGTCAATCACAGTAGAAAAGGCACCGCCTAATTGCTCTAGAGACATACAGAGTAAACTCTTAGAAACAGAAATAGACTGGTTTTCAGCGAGTGAGGGGAGGAGAAAACAGTTGTTGTTTCATAGGTTGAGAGTTTCCAGTTTGCAAAATAAAAGAAGTTCTAGAGAAAGAAATAGGTTTCACAACAATGTGAAGCTACTCAACTCTGCTAAATTATGCACGTGAAAATCCCAAGATGGTAAACTGTGTGCTATGCAAAACCACAACAAAAACCTGAAAAAATAAAGCTAAAAGAAAAAGTCTGGGAGACTTGAAGCCCTAAAAGTATTGAAGGTACCGTGGCTTTGAAAATGGATGTCTCCAGGAAAAAGAATTCAGGGAAACTGACCCAAATATCAGTGTTCACAACAGACATAAACAAATGTAAGGAGCTAAATTCTGCCAACAACATAAGAATGTTGCCGTATATTCTCTTCCTAAAACCCTCCATCAAAGCAATAGACGTAACTGGTATCTTTATATTTCTCAATTCCTCGGAATTTCACGCACTGTATTTTGATCACATTCAGACTCTCAGGTCCATGTCTTCCCCCACACACTACCCCACCCTGACTTCAGGTCCTCTATTATTTATTTTTTTTTAAGTCTATTGAGACTAATCTGTGCTGCTCAGCTGTTCTTGGGTGTGGGTCTGCCCCTTGGAGTCTGGTCCACCTACCAGGCATGACACTAGCAAAGAAAACTGGCTTTCTCTGAACAGCTAGCAACTGCCAATAGACCCTCAGCTGTGGCCGGGGCTTCTTGCCCACCGCCCCATCCATACTTTTTCTGGCTTGAACTTGCACAGTTCTTGTGCATGATGTCCAAGTGCTGTGACTTTACATGCGCACCTACCCTGTGGTGTCAGTTTTTCTGTGCTCATTCACCGCCTCTGGCTCATAATCTTTCCACCTCCTCTTCTGCAATGATCCCTGAGTGTTGGGAAGAAAGTGTGTGATATAGGTGCCCATTTAGGGCTGAGTGCCCCTTGAGGCCTATTCTCTGCTCATTGACCAGCTATGGGACTCTGTGTTGATCACCATCTGTTGCAAGTAGTTTCTCTGGTGAAAGTCTAAAGACGCATCAATCTATGAGTATAATATTAACTCACTAGGAGTCAGTTTAATACCATATCTGCTTAACAGAATAATAGTGGGAGGTTCTTCCCTATGTGACCTGTCTGGCCACAGGTTCTTGGCCCTGATAACAGTGCCAGGTGTGGGCTCCATTTTGAAAAGCAAGTCTTAAATCTAATCAAAGATGATTGGTTACTCCCATAACATTTGGATCACTATTGCACCAATGGGCCAGCCATTACTGTAGCTCACAGGTGTATAAGATTGATGATTACTTTCCTATTCCAATAACATACATAGCATCTTCTAGTACTATGAAAGCTAGGAAGTAGAGATGAAACTTGTAGATGGGTACCAGCTTGACTTCTCCAGGTTTGTCTGCAACACACCTATGTAGTATGTTCAGCAATATGGTCTTCCTGTCAAGTTCTAGTGGGTGTCCAAGCGCAATGGCAATAACCAGTGTTGTTTGAAGGTCTGTGGAAACCCTGTGGTCAACATTACAAGAGAGGGGATCCATTCCTAGCTCTGGGCTTTTTATTTGCTAACCTGTGGTGTCTGGCAGAGCAACTGAACCTTGGTTATAGGGTAATTACATTTAAATATATATATTGAATATGTTTATATTTTAAGAAGCTTCTACAGTAATTAGGCTTCCATCTGACATTTTTCAAAAGGACAATTAGTGCTAGTTATCTCTCTCCACTCTCTCTTCTGTTCTGCCCTCCCATTTCCCACCCACTTAAGGCTTTCTACCCCATTATTCCCTCCCCCCTTTATATGACTATATTCTATCTCCCCTCTCATGACCCCTTATGAAGTTCCCTACCTCTAAGGATTTTCCAGAAAACACACTTCTCTAAAAATTCAAAGTGCTAGTATCCCCTATATGTGAAGTTTGTCTTTCCAGGTCTAGATTACCTCACTCAGGATGACTGTCTCCAGCACCATCTATTTACCTGCATATTTCACAAGTTTTTCTTAATGATTAATAATATTCCATTAATTAATATAACCGTGCTTTCATTATCCATTCATCAGTTGATGGATATCTAGGTTGTTTCCACTTCTCAGCTACTGTGACTAGCGTAGGAATGAGCACAGATGAACAGGTATCCCTGTAGCTGGATACAGAGTCCTTTGGTTATGTGCCTAAGAGTGCTATGGCTAGATCAAGAGACAGATCTATTTTGTTCAGGAAGGACACCATCATTCAAGTGAAGAGGCAACCTAAAAATGAGGAAAAAATCTTGACCAGCTACACATCTGACAGAGGGTTAAAATCTAGAATATACAAAGAACTTGACGTGTATCATCCTCCAAACTTTGCTAACAAAACTAGAAGACAACAGTGCGATCCACACATCTCACCCTCTCCATCCTGTCCAAACCCAGAGCTTCCCTGATCCTCATATCACTCACCTCCAGATTCTCCTGGGTCCCCCCCCATTCTACGTCCAGTCACTTTCTTACTGCAATCCTGCCCCTTCCCTGTGGACTGCACCCCACTCCCGGTCTCTCACTGGGCATCCCATTTCAGGATGTTCATTCTCTACTCCAGAGTGGTCTTCTTCTAAGGTGCCTGCCAGGTACAAGCACTGTGCTTTAATCACTCAGCATTTGTCATGAGAGAGTTCACATTCTTAGTGGACGATGTCCACATGGTAAAGTATTTCCTCACTCCACAACTCTCCCACCTATACGCCCTCTGCTGCCTGACATGCCAGCACTCTGCAAGTTCGGTGATCCATCAAGGCATTCTTGCCTTCATTTTTCTGGACAAGTTATTCCTTTTGTTCCTAATTCATCAAATTGTTCTTCAAGTTTAGGATGAAATTCTACCTTCCTAGAAGTTTGTTCTGATTCCACAGTGGCATGTGGGGTCATTCTCCTCACTGCTAACCTCGTATCCTTTACAAATGAATAGAGACTTTTTCAGGACTCCTCCTGATAGTACTTACTGATCAGCTCTGAAGCTTCCACTATGTGTAGAACTCTTGAAGGTAAAAGAAATCAGCCTATTCATCCTGTGTCCTCAAATTTAATGCAGCATCTGCAGTTTTTAAGTTAGTGTTAGGATTGGGAGTTAGTTATTACTAGGATTAGCATTTTAAGGATAGAAGCCGTAGGTATCAAAGAAACCAAATCTCACAATAGAGATTGATTTTTATTATTAAACAATAAGGGATGACTGCTGACCAGAGGAAGGCTGCAGTAGCCACACTGGCCAAACACCAGAGGAATTTAAGTACGTATGTAAATAGAGTCATGGGAGTTGGGTAGTAAATGATTTAGGCCCCACACTTTTTCTGTTGAGGGTCTCAGAAGGACTTGTTTGCTGAGCAGAAACCACTTTATGGTTGGGACTTATCGGGGTCTTGGATGAATTTTTTTGCAGAACAAAATTTGCTTCATGATTGGGGCTTTTTTATGGGGCTTCCCTTTAAGTATTAAAATCAGCAGTTTAATTATTCAGATATGTATATATAGAGAGATCTATATGACATTGCACTTTGC
Source organism: Eospalax fontanierii (assembly GCA_035773235.1). Classification (NCBI taxonomy): domain Eukaryota; kingdom Metazoa; phylum Chordata; class Mammalia; order Rodentia; family Spalacidae; genus Eospalax; species Eospalax fontanierii. The sequence goes on from CM069539.1 coordinate 3,698,468, forward strand.
TCTTTTTAAAAGATTAAGAGATTTATTATGTTTATGTGTATGTTGTGAACCTGTCAGGTTTATATGTAACATGTGCATGCAGGAGCCCATGAACCAGAGGAGAACATGAGATCTCCTAAAATTGAAGCCACAGAGAGTTGTGAGCTACCACGTGGGTGCTGGGAAGTGAACTCTAGTCCTCTACAAAAGTGGTGAGTGCTCTTAACCCCTGAGTCATCTCGCCAGCATTTAAAAATAGTATGTTAGTGGATGTGTCTCGTTGGGGTGTATGCACATGAACACAGTGTCCACAGAGGCCAGAAGGGGCATCAAATCCTCCGGCACTGGAGTTACAGACAGTTGTGAGTGGTCCATTGTAGGTGCTAGAAACTGAACTCTAGTTCTCTGCAAAATCACTATGTGCTCTTAGCTTCTGAGCCATCTCTCCAGTCCCGGCCTCATTCTGACCCCTCCCTGCACTTCCCCCAAGCCACTGTCCCCTTTGCTGGCCACCTTCCCCACAAGTCCTCACTCCTGCTCCCATGTCACATGTGTTTCATCACTGTCCACCTATCATCTAGCTATATCTATCATCTATCAACTATCTATCATCTATTGATCTATCATCTTTCTATCATCTATCTATCTATCCATCCACTTCTGTGCAATATTTACACTCTAAGGTGTGCATGCATGAATGAGCTGTTCTCATTCAGAGCTGTTCATATTGGGAAAAAGCCAGCACAAAAGTATTTTGCCAGTCTGTTAATAATAACAGCAACAGCTATATTTCTACGTTCTGGCTCCATGCCACTTTGCCGTGGGGCTTCGTGTGTGTTTACTGCACCCCTACAAACACTTGCAGAGGTGTAGGCATGATAAATGCCCCATGTTCAGATGAGCAAACACAGGTGTAGAGAAGTCAGCGAATGTGCACCAAACCCACAGACATCCCACCGGATCATCCTTTCTCCACTGAACTCAACTGTCAATCACACACTGAGCCCTCTAGACAACCGAGAACTTGGATGATTCTGCCAAGGCACCTCAACGAAATCTTAGTTTAGAAAACCCAGTCACTGTATGTAGTAAACATGTAAGAACCAAGTCATAAATTGAAATGGATACTTCTTTGTTCTGTCTTCTCTCCCCACCAAAAATAAAGCGCATGTGTGGGCAAGCAAGTAGATGGTTTTGTTTTCCAACCCTCCATGACTGTGCACAAACACCTAACTACCCTCCCCGGTGTTCTCACCTAGTGTGACCGTGCACAACACAGTAACTACCCTCCCTAGTGTGACTGTGCACAAATACAATAGCACAAAGAAAGTTCCAGATTTCTATTTGAAAACAGAAGTTTCCTTGGCTACTCTGAATTCTTTGTGAAATGACAGCATGGTGTAATGAAGTCTGGCTCTCAGAAGGGGTACAGTAAACAACCCTCAGAGGCGGGGTGAGGCTAAGCAGATGCAGACTGATCAGAGGTGGGTGAGGCTAAGCAGAGCAGACTGGAGACTGAGCTCTGAGCCCTCCAAGTGACTTCCATTTTATTTTTTAAAAAAATATTTTATTATTTTTATTTTACATGTTTGAGTATATTGCCTGTATGTGTGTACATCCATGTCATGCAATGCCTGTAGAGGTCAGAAGAGGGCTTCAGAGCCCCTAGAACTGGAGTTAAGGATGCTTGTTGGCTGCCATGTGGATGCTGGAACTGAAGCCAGGTCCTCTGCAAGAGCAGCCAGGGCTCTAACTGCTGAGCCGTCCCTCCAGCCCCGTGACTTTCTCCTTTCTATCATCATTTCAGTCCACCTCATTTACCCCATAAACAGATTTTATTTAGAAATAAAATCTTTCTTAAAGACTTACTTAAAGCCACTTAGATTATGAAAGCAGATTTTTCTATGACTTTGTGCATTAGTGGATTTCTCCCGGAAATTTTCTTTGTTGTAAAATTGCTTTTGAACCCTTCTTTTAATTGAATTGTTGAAGATTACAAGCCTGAAACATAAAATAGGTTTAATCTATCTGGATTCTCACACAGTGGTTTGACTCCAGGCACAGCTACTCTGCTGGAATTGTCTGAGTGAGTCTCAGTTGGACTACAGCCACGTCAATGGGACTGGGCGGTACTCCCTGTGATCTGCCCCAGCCCTGCCTCTTCCTGGGTGTAAGGCCTCCGCTTGCCCTCTTTGCATTTCCTTGCCTAAGAACTGAGGGTAATAACAGAGGAACTTGATAGTGCTTTAGTATTAAATGCACCAGCATACTCTGAGCGCCTTGAAGACCCCTGGCATGTCCTGGGAGTTTAACAGCTGCCAAGTTTTACTCTCAGGACTTACTTGTGGGCATCTTGGTGTTTTGAGACCCCCAGGTTGTCTACAAGAGTCAGCACTAATCCCCAGAAGCTCCATGGGGATAAGAGATCTGTGCCCTTCTTCTCAGCAACACAGAATGCATCTATTTCCAGTCCCTGTGCAGATCCTAGACCAGATTGCAAATTGATGCCTCAGTGGTCACCACCAGACCCAGAGTTTCCCCGAGAGATGCCTATCCACCTCTCCTTTCATGTGCTGCTGCCCACCAGGAACTGTCAAATTATATTAGAACTCACAAATGAACAGGATAAGCCAGGGGAGACTCTCAGTTTAGAAGGAACCACAGACAAGAGAAGTTGTGATTCCAGAACAGCACACATTAGAACAGTGGGAAAAATACTTGTGTTGTGCTAATGATTTTCTCTTGCCATTAGACCGTCTTCTGCTAAACCAGGAACACTGCTTCCTCTTGGAGGATTTTGCTCTAACTAGAAGGGAAAGAAAGGGCAGTAGTTTAGCTTTGTATCTGGAAAGAGGATCTTGAAGTCCACAGCAAAATTACAGTCATGAATGTGTTTTCTGGGAGATGAAGGAATTTCTAAAGTTCAATAGCTACCTTCATTTCAGAAATAAAACTTTGAAACACAGTTTCAGAGACAAGGAAAATTAGATTTTATGACCTACGGGGACTTCTTGTTTATCTAAAATTCAAGGAGGACATGAAAAGAACATGTGATACGGGGCACAATTGTCAGACAATACCTAAAGAGACCAGATGAGGGAGGAAAGCTGATGTTGGGTCTCCAGAAGTGTATGGAGGCAGGAGGCTTCATCACAGTAACTAATGCAACAGAAGTCTCATATGTGCTCAGGTAGATCCCACAAGCAGTCTCCACTCTGCTTTCCCAGGCTGTCCAGTCGGCCTCAGAAGAAAAGGGGAAGAAGCGTCCACCAAGGTGATCCTGGGGCTGTGACCAACTCTCCTGGTACGGTAAGTATGTGATGTGAAAGGATCTATAAACTTCTGTTTCATGTGGATAGTGAGTGTTGACTACTGGACTTACTCAAGGTGATGCTGAATCACACCTGCGATGGAAGCATCCCTGGGAATCTGATGCACCAAAGAGAAAATATGGGCTGTAGTCCAAGCAACAGGAGACTACCATGCTGGGCCAAGACCATGCTGGGCAGAGCCTAATGAGCAGCAGAGACCGTGCTGGACAGAGCCTGATGAACAAGGGGAGAGACCATGCCGGGTGGGGCTTGATGGACAGGAAGGGATGGCTGAGCTCTTTGAGCACCTTCACTATGCACTGCCATCTTGCAAGAACACAACTCAAGTTTACTCATAGCAGATTTGCTCAACAGAGACCATTTCCCAGGAACAGCTGAGATGTGCTTGAGCAGACACCCAGGTGAGTAGAGGACAGCATGTCAGCCACCTACCCGGCAGCACTCCCTGGGCACAACGAGTCCGCAGATGCCCCTGCAGCCAGATCCATCGCTCCTCTGAGACAGGAGTTAGGGTATTTGGAGTGATTGATTATTTATCCAGCAGACAGCTACCATGAAGGAGAAAATATGGATGGTTTTCCAGCATTGCCCCAAATTCCAAAGCAAGACAAAATCTGTCACAAAAAAATTGGAAAGCCTGCACTTTAGCCCATCTGCACAATGGCCATCAAATCTGAGCCCTCCAGAACTACAACTGAATTTAATAGTGGTATGGGAACATCAGAAATAAAATGTTTCAGGCTATGCAGTTAGAAACTGTTTCCCAGAGGAGTAATATTTTAGGTGAATTTTAAAGAGCAAGTAGGAAGAATCCTGCTAGGAGGGAAGCTGGAGTATGTTCCAGAAAATGCAACAGAAAAAAGAAGCCACGTGATTCAAGGGATGCTGGCAAAATTAAGTATAGCATTTTCAGGGAAACCAGAGTTATTTTAGGAAAGCACTCTGGGGCTGGGCTAGGTCAGTAAGATGGCTCAGCAGCAGAGCACACAGGAGGAGGGACCTGAGCCTGCCCCCAGCACCGCACAGAGAGCCAGGCCTGGTGGTACGCTCTTAAGATGCTGGACCTGGGAGGAGAGACAAGATCTCTGGGCTTGTTGGCTAGCCAATCTTGTCAGGTCAGCAAGCTCCATGTTCAGTGAGAGACTCTCTCTCAAAGACTGGTTAGAGAACAACTGGGGAAAGGACGCACATTGATCTGGCCTCCACACAAGCCAGGCACACACAGGCACCCATATACACACATGCAAATAAAAAAAAGAAAAACACTGAGTTTAGGTGCAAAAAGACACTGTGTGGAACAGCAGATGGTAAAGATGGTGTCCTGCACGGGCCTCCGAGTGGTTGGAGATGGAAAAACAGCTTTTCCCCTTTTCCAAGGATGCTGTACTCTGCAGCAGAGAGGGTCCATCCTAAGGTGCAGCACCCTTTGAGATTCCCATAAAAGTGCAGTTTACTGGCTTCCTAGCCTGGAGGTGGGAAGCAACTTCTTAATTTCCCACAAGTTCAAGTAAATTAGCAGAGATCTTTCAAACATGGTCAGCTACGTGACGCCCTGGGACACTTTAAAGAGTCTGAACTGTAAGCAAGAACAGCAAGGAGTGACTGAAGCTTCTGGGGCAGGGGTGTGACACAACAAAAGAAATTATTCCCTCGGCAGCTATACACAAGCCAGATCGAAGACAAGAGACTCAGTTACCGCAGTTGTCCCGGCGTGAAGCAAAGAGGGAAATTCAATGGTTTCCATGGTAACCAAAAGAGAACGATATGAAAATCATGGTGAAGGCAGAAAGAACAGGACTTGATTACTGATTGGATGTGAGTGTGTGGATGGGGTGGTGGTAATAAATGACTCAGGACTTTGTACTTAGGAAGCCACAGGAATACATCTGAAGTAAGATCACTAATCAGAAATGCTGCCTTGAGAAGGGAAATGGGGAGCTGGCTTTAAGGCATGGTGAATCTCACACAATGATGGAACACAGAAGCAGAAAAGCTCTCTATGTAGCTGAAAGGGCAGGAGGGGCAGCCTCCCTTTTTCACTCCCTAGATTTTTCTCTCCATAATTTTGAATAAGAATGGTACTCACGTTCTTAAGGACTTGGGGGACCAATACTCTACTTCTTACTTTTCAAAAGAGATTTATTTTTGTTTTATGTGTATGGGTGTTTTGCCTGAATGTGTGTATGCACAATGTGCATGCTTGTTGCCCTAGGAAGACAGAAGAGGGCATCAGATCCCTTGACATGCAATTGTTTTATAGGAGAACTGGACCTCATACCCAAATTCCCAGTATCCTAGACTGAATCGCTTCAATGGGGATGAGAGAGTCCACCCTGTTTCATGACAATATTCTTCTGGTTATTGAACATATCAGAACATGAGTCCCCCAAAAGAGGAGTGTTGGAGCACATTTTCAGCAAGCTCTCCTTCTTCAACGTTTGATATCCAGAGTTCCTGCTACATAAAATACCCAAAGAAGGTCTTCCTAGCTCTCCTGCGTGAACAGCACATGACTTCACACGCTCGTGGATTTGTATTTGCCTATGTCCCCAGGCTCCTGGATTCACAAGGGATTTACTCAGTTCTGAGTGGAGCTGAACTGTATACCCATGGGGACACAATGTGAGGATCGTAGAAAAGAGGGTCCACTTTGAGCAAAGACAGAGGGAAAGAAATTGTATGTTTTCTCCCTCGCCTGCCCACATTTAAAACTCGTGCAGTTTTAACATTGTGGGTCAGAGCTAGGCTCAGATGATCTGTCTCAGGGCAAGTTACCTTACTTTCAGAAGAGAGCCTGCCCTGCTGTGAAGCAAAAGTTAAAAGGCCCTGTGTGGATACTGAGGAGATTAAAGCTCAATCAAGGTGGTTGGTGCTCAATCAAGGTGGTTGGTGCCTTGCGGATGCAGGTGCCACTCGCGGAGTCTGAGCCCCCCCCCCCCCACTGGCACCAATAAAGTCCTCACTGCTGCCTTAAGAAGAATCTGGATTAAGTTTCTCTGCAATTGTAGATCAGAGATCTTCACTTTTTAGTTTTATATAACATGTTTTCTTTCACAAGGCTAAATAGAGGGACTTTTTTTTAAAAAAAGGATCTTTATCTTTTGCAGCCCGCTTGGTGTATGAAAGCTTGGTTTCTGGGCTGCCCACGCAGTCTCCTCTGGGCCTTAGCCTTACCAGTATTCTATGAGTCATTGCTTAACTTCTCATAAACAGAGGCTGAGTGCTGTCCCTGATTCTATTTGAAATGGCAGATTAAAAATATTCACAAGCACATTTTAAACTAGTGCAGCCCCCACCTCTTCTTTCTCTCTTGCTTTTTACTCTCCAACCAGCTTGTCACAAACAGCAGTTGTCTGAACTCTCATTCTCACCACAGGAGGGGACGGAGGACAGCCTTTGGTCCTCTCTTTGATCTTATCTTTGCCTGCTGTCCCCATACTGTGTCCTCCTCTCCAGCTGCTTCTCCCCTTCCCATGCCGAGGTCAGTCAGGTCCCTGCTGCCCCCACCCTCAATCTCTTCCTTTCACGAGACTTACATGCACTGCCAAGTTGATTGCAAAGATCCCTGCTAGTCTTCAAGGATCAGACTCCCAGAAAATAAAACCCCCAGACTAATTCTAAGCCTAGAGTGAGAGCAGAAATGGGGTGGGGTGGGGGGAACAACTATGTCCCAATTCAGATGGAAGAGCCTGCATGGGCTCAGAGGCCAGGGGCTTCCCAGAGTTCTCTGTTGAGTTTCCCAGGAGACTGACTTTCTGCACATCTTGTGAGCAGAAACACTGACCTTCTCTGTTCTGAGTTATCTTTCCAGGATGCTCACATAGAAAGCAGTCTCAGAAGATAGGTCTACCCAAGCCTGCAAAGAGCAGAAATGCTTACGACCCATTTTGAGTTGAGGCCCCTGGTTCCTTTTCTATCGTACAATCTATTCCATGTACAGATATCACCTGGCCTTCTTCACATCCCCTGTCGCCACTTGGGCTCAGTAAACTGACACACAAGGAAAAATACTCTGCTTCTTTTTGCTACCTGAGCATAATGCCCTTTTTTTTTCCACCCAGGAGTCTCGTGTGTTCTGTGAGAGCACCCGAAACCACTGATGTATTCACTTATAAGCAGGATGAAAATCTCAACCCTTCACATTTCTTGACAAGTTCCAGACACTACTTTTTTTCAGATGTCAGTAAGAACATTAGGCAGATGAAAACGTAGAAGCTAAAATTCCTGCTCCATCAACATCCTGAAATAGTTAACTCCCGTCTCCATGTCCCTCCGCTCTCAGCCCCATCTAGTCTAATGGACCTTCTTGACCGCCGTAGTGATGGGCTGTAATAGCCCATTTGTTCAGTGGAGTGGATTTCTAAAACCCATTTCCAGATTACAGATAGCATGCCAGGATTACGCTTTTTATTAATAGAGAAAGGGGTCGCACGGCCTGGGAGAGCTGACTTTCCAGTCATTTTGTCACAGCTGCATCCTGAGTGCCTTCTCACAGCAGGCAAGTGCTGCACAGGGGCTCTATATTCTCAAAGTGCATCGACTCCAGTCACTTCGATGGAGAAAACCTTCACCACAGAAAAGAACCTCAATATCCAAGTCACTCATTTGGACAGTAACCAGTAGAAACATCTTGATAAGTTTATAGGAAGTTTCTCTCCATCTAGCTCTTTCCAAAGAGAGAAGCAATCTCAGATCTAGACTCAGCACTCCCCTGATTTTAAAAATCACTGATCCTCAGGGAACTACAAGAGGGAAGAGTCCAAATTGATCAAGTCAACATCATATCAGTACCAGTGACTTATAGTAATAATGAATAAAACACAGGTATCTACCATTTCAAGTTTATTCAATTTGTAATGATGATTGTTGGAGAGAAAAAGCAGTGTCATAATGAGTCTTTAAGGGATGGAAAGGAGCCCCGTAAACACACACACTCACACAAGTACACACATATACTTACACATATACACACATGCACACATACACTCATAATTTTTACAGCACGATGAGCTGTGACAGATCTAAACAATGGTGCTTATATGATGATGCATTTTGGAACTCAACAAAAATTTATTCTATCCTCTGCCAATAATCCTTCTGAGTCTCTATAATCCCCTGTTCATTCCAAAATTTAAGACTATTCAATTCTCTCTCCAGAGAGAGAGAGAGACAAAGAGCTTGGTTACTAGGTCAAGGGTGGGAAGCGACAGGACAAACACTCCCTGCCACCGGCGCATCCCGAAGCTAGCTAGCACGGCGGTGATGAAGTCTGTAAGGAAGGTTACCCTGGAGTGAAGGAAGGGGAGGAAAAGCTCACATATGCTGCAGTGGTTTGAATACTTGCTCTCCAGCAGATAGTGCCACTTCGGAAGGTTGTGGAATCTGCCTCCACTAAGTAAGACCCCTGAGAAATAAAATAAAATGAGGCACAAGAGGAATTTAGTCATGGAGTGACCAAAACTGTGAACCAATGGAAGAAAATCTCCAGGAGTTTCCAGATAACCCAGGATCAGAGCACAGGAGGAAAAGCCAAAGATAGAACTGATTTTAAATGGTGGCCACAAACCATCTGCAGATAGAAAGTCTGTACCTTCCCAAGCAGCTTAAGAACTCTGACTCAAGACGGGACCACTGCCACACAGACCTACAGTGAACACAGGATGGCGTGTCTTATCAAGGAGGCCAGAGCAAATCCGAGAGCCAAACCAGAACACAGACCTACAGCGAACACAGGATGGCGTGTCTTACCAAGAGGCCAGAGCAAATCCAAGAGCCCAACAGAAGGCGGGAAGGCATGGGGCAGCTCAGAGCAGCTGCGCCCGTTCCTGGTCGGCAGGGTTAGTTACTTCAGTTAATCTTTTTGCCTAAGTATTTTGATGAATAATTACATGGACCGGATCTTTCTGGTGGATTCTGATAGCCAAGATTCTGATGATCAGAGCTGGTGACCATTAGCAACAATCCTTCCAAGAATGTTGGTACATGGCTGCTCCTATCTGGGCATGCCACCCCACTTACCAGTAGGCACAAGGCTGTAGAAGGGTCCCAAGAGACTGTGTTGGTGTCTACAACTCTTTGGAGAAGGTGCCAACTGACCCACCTATCCCTGAACAGTCTCTTTCACTAGCCCACCATCTGCCTGATATTCTTTCTCCTTTGGTTAAAACAGGCGTGGTGTTGAAAGTGCAGTTTCAAGAAGCAGATGATGAGCGCTTTAGACCTTGGCTTCTTATTAAACACTGAGGTGGCCATTTCTTCAGGTCTGCTAGAAAGGAATCTTGAACAAAGTGAATGTATTTTACAAATCCCAAATTAGGTCAAGTGGTTGGACAGGGTAAAATGTAATTAGGAACTTTAAAGCTTATTTTATTTTTTCGATCACAGCAGTACCAGAGGAAACAGGGCATTCAGGTCCCTTAGTCATGAACAGGGTTATGCAGATGGATGAGGAGGGGTGTAAACCAGGTGGGGTGGAACAGGGTGCAGCCATTTCTGCCAGGGAGCATCACAAAGTTCACAAGTGGATGAGATGGGATGGAGAAGGGAAGCTGTTGTTGAATAGCATGGGGTCCCTGGGCTTCCGTTCGACCCACTGTTTCTACTTAACCCTCAAATTTTTTTAAGACTCAAGGGAAAGCAAAGGGGACATAGAACAGGGATGGGGTGTTTGGTTCAACATTTGCTAAATCCCCACTCTGTGCTAAGCCTGAGTCAGGTGCTGTCCCTCCACTGGGCCAGGGAGCAGCTGTGGAGTATGTGTTTCCATAGCAACGCCTGTGCGAACACCTCCTGCCCCACTTATGCTGAGCATCCGAAGGTTCCTTCAAACAGAAATAGACTTTCCTTCATACTTCTGAAAAAGGTCTGTCGTTAATTATTGGTTTACATCTCGCCATACAGTTTAGCGGTATTATGCAAAAGCTACGTGCTGGGAAGGCGTGAAGTGCCGTGTTATGGCCGTGCAAACCTTCTCTAAATGATTACCCCAGGTTGTCATCTGCACAGGGTATCAATCCAGCTCTCAATCCGTCAGTCAAAATGAGTTTGGGTGATGTCTTCAAGGAGTCAGCTTCCCAGCTCCCCGCACTCCGCAGAGCTAAGCGCATCACTGAAGAACTAAATAGCTCAAAGAGGTAAGTGATACGCTGACCAAGGTCTGGTCACTCCTGCAAATGGCCTGGGAAGCGCCTTACTTCAGGCTTCTTCAGGAGCTTCACTCTGACCAGACCTCACCTGGCAGCAGTGCTGGCTGGAGAGCGCCATCTACTGCACCACCTCCGTCCTCTCCAGGCATCCCAACTGCCCAGTACTGACTAATACGTACAACCACCGACTGCACTGTGGGACCAAAGGAGAGGAAGACAGACAGACTCAGAGCACAGAAAGGAAGACTGAGGCTGGAAGGGCTCCGAATTTCCCTCCCCTCAGACATCTGTTCCCAAGATGCTTAGGAGCTGACTCCGGGACAGAAGCGGCTGCTGCTAGCATTTCTTTACTCCTGGCCAGAGAAGTAAGAAGAGGCGATCAGAAGGAAGGAATCAAGATACTATAGTGAAAGGACACTGAGGGAAAGAGCTGGAAACAAAAAAGAAGCGCAACAGGAGCCAAGAAAGCAAGAAATTAAGCTCCATTTAATCTGTATCCCTTCCTCCTTGAAATATATTAATTACTAACACTTGGGTTTTTATTGCATTTGGGGTATTTTACACAGAACATCTCAATTGATCTTGTTCATCTTTATACCTCCCCTCCCCTCTGGCACTGCCCCCCAGAGTAACCCCTAACAGGAATCCATATACTCTGTCATCCAAGCCAAGGACTATGTGTCAGGTTAGTGTCCCCAGACGTTCCCCAGAGCAAGTTCATCCAGTGGGGTCTGTTCAGTCTATCTAGAGTCCCTTGCCTCAGGAAGATCAATTCTTCCTCATCTAGAGGTGATCACTTGCCAATATTTCCTAAGATTGGGGTCTGCTGTCTATTTCCCCAGTTCTATGCTGGGCTTTTCTGCGCTTGAATTTGCATGAGTCTTGTGCATGCGGTCCCCATTGCTGTAGGTTCATATGAGCAGGCTCCCAGGAGCTTGTAGGACCCTATTTCTATATGGTCATCACCTCCTCCCTGACTTACAAATTTTCTACCCCCTCTTCCACAATGGTCCCTGAGCCCTGGGTGGGTGAAGTTTAATATAGGAGTCCTGTCCAAGGACCAGCATTCTGCCAACTCTTATTCTCTATGCTTTGGCCAGTCGTGACCTTTTGTAACACCTAGTTTTTTAATGACCCAGGCAGAAATTCATATGCCTTTGGACTTGTCCAACCTGACCCATCCACCTGTCCTACAATTTTCTGATTTAGTGATCCTGTCCTGTCCAGTAGGAGTCCTGGACTACTGTGCCCAGCTGTCCGTGTTGTCATCATTTGGTGACTTATGTCACTGTTGGTTTGCTGCACTGGCTGGCATTTCCTTACATGCTACTCTGTTGTCTGTCCTCTGCCTCCTGCCCCACCTCTCTGCTCACACCGCCTCATCCACATCTTTCAGAGCCAACATATCAAGGCTCAGCCTGCATGAGGTTCCTTCTCATCTGAAACAGCACCCAGACAGTGAGATCTGGGGATCCATGGAAGGACGTGTAACAACACTTACTGAAGGTGTTAGAGAACCATCACAGGTTTATCTCGTGCAATAGTCTTAATAAAATATGGAGCTGACAGATGTTAAGCCATGTAATGGGATGTGAACCTGTTGCCCCCAGAGCCCTTCATCTTGTCCTACATCACACTGCACCAGTGCCAAGCTGGGTCACTCCATAACAAAGTCTGGCAGGAGCTGGCAGACCCACCGTGCTGCCAGTGGTGTCATGTCTATGGATTCTCTTTTTAATAGGAAGGTATAATTGAATTTCATGAAGTAAATGTCATCCTTGTGCATCTACCAAGTAAAAAAACTACCACGTAGATACTATGAAAGTTATGAGAGAGTACCAGAAACTCCCAAGACCTTCCAGAAAGTTTCATTCTTCTTCCGGGAAACAGAAGGTATAATTTTTTTTTCTTATACAAAGTACACCAACACTACAGAATCCTGGGAAGTCCTTAACAACCAGTTCTTGGCACGAAAGCCTAGACTTGTAGAGTTTATTTTCTGTGGTGGTAAATTCTCCCAGGAGGCCAACTTTAAGTCACAAGCTGAACACAGACTTGGGAAATGCTGCACACCATCAGTGCTTGCGAGCCACATGAGCTGACTGGAGCGCACCGCCGAATCAGGACCCGTGTACCCATCATGGGAGACTACACATGCATATCCAGGAACAGAGCCTACAGCAAGCAGTGGGACCAGTGGAGGAGGGTCAAGAATGTCGGCTCTGGAGCCAGAGTGCCTAAAGATTTCAGAAGCTCAGCTTTGAGCTCTGCCATTACTAACTGGGAAACCTGGGCACATGATTTAAATTGCCCATGTCTTGATGCACTCATATAAAACCGAGGTAGGAATAGCACACGTTATAAGGTTGTTGAAAGAATCTCGTGAACAGTACAGGTAACTGTACTCAGTATTTAAGTGCCTGCTTTGGGCTGAGGAGATAACTCAGTTGGCAAAGTGTTTGCCTTGCAAGCATGAGGATTTGAGTGCCATCCCCAGAACCCACATTTTTAAAAAGCCAGATACGGTGGCCCAGACTTGGAATCCCAGTGCTGGGGAGGTGGAGACAGAGGGCGTTGTGGGGCTCACTGGCCAGCCAGCCTAGACTGCCTGGTGAATGCCAGAGCAATGAGACCTTGTCTCAAAGGAAGGTAGACAGACCTGGGAGTGGTATTCACCGCTGTCATCTGGCCTCCGCTACCTGTACATACATGCACGTGCACACATACACATACATGCATGCATACACACAGTAAAAATAAGCAAATGATAAGTGCACATTATAGGCTGTGTGCCTGACACTATTATACTCTACAAAAGGCTTCTTTGCAATGGCTCAAAGTGCAGGAAGAGTGTAGCCTCAGTCCAGCAAGTCAGTGGATGTGATGAGAACTCTGTCATCCTGAGAAAGCTTGTCTGCTCATCTCAAGGTCAGCTGTACTACAGGCAATTCCTCTGTCACCTCCCACCATGTACAGAAAGCCTCACCAGCTCTGTAGCCTGAACTGTTCGGAGAGAGAAAAATTCCACCTTCCAGGAGAAAGTAGGGGTGGAGTACATATGAAACTGGATTCCATTGGAACGGAGAAGGAGTGAAGCACTGTCCTGACTGCGTCCTCAGTGTGCCATTTCTCTCCCTCTCCTCCCGCCCCTCTCTCATAGGTCTCCTTCCCTGGCTGGCCCGAAACTCAGAGACCCACCTGCCTCTGCCTCCAGAGTGCCAACAGAATCTATGTAGTCTTGCCCAGAAAAGTGAGTACTCTCTAATTTTGACAGGCACTAAGACAGAAAGTCCTATTAAAAGAGAAAGAAAGACAATGAAGTAATCAGACATTTGACAGAATTAATCAATCTTTCCTTCACTTTGCATCTCCACTTTTTGAAATTACATATGATTATCTTTTCAATTCTGTCTTATTCTCAATAAATCACTTTGAAGATTTTATTACCTCATGCTTGGAATATTCTATTAGCCATCACAATAATTGTCGAGATTTCAGTTTCGTTCATCAGTTCTTTTTTCCTTTTTAAAGAAAAAAATCACATTTGTGTGTGTGCACATGTGCATACACACGGACATACATGCACTCAGGCAGGTCACTCAGTTGGTTCTCTCCTACCATAGGGACAATCCAGGGATTGACCTTGGGCCATCAGGCTTAGGGGTGAGTATCTTTGCCTGATGAGTCATCTCACCAGGTACTGTTCAGCAGTTCTTCTATCAGGTTTTTTTGGTCTAGCCAAGGCCCAGCACTATTAAGATGCACCGTTCAGTGTGAGTGTCCTGCAGGAAGAGTTGTGTGTGGTCCCTGACCTCAGAGAGCTATCATTGCAGGAAGAAAGAGAAGCAATAAACCAGTCAACAACAATCAAACAGGATCGATTTGTACTGCAATCATTTCTATGAAGTAAACCGAGGGGAAATGGTAGAAGAGAGGGATCGAGCTTCCTAGCTGAGGTCTGATCAGAGCTGCAGGAAGGAGCTGACCAGCGGAAGAGCATCAGACGCCTGCTGGAAGCCCACAAGGTGACAGCAAGGGTGCACCAGTTACTCAGCTAAAGCACAGCTCCACCCACTTTATCTTCTTAAAACATCCTTAGAGCCATTTTTCTTTAACAATACACAGAGTCTCCCGTTTCTCAGCAATCCAATTCCTTGCATGATTTTTGAAGCCCCAGTCATTCTCCACCAAACTGCCTCCTCGGCCTCATCTGCCAAGTCTGTGCCCAACTGGGCCCCTCTCCAGTGGAAAGAGCGAACTAGAAAGAGCGGTGCTTCCAGTCTCCACTTCCAAATGCTTCCGCTCTCATAACTCTGAAGGATACGAAGGATACCCTTCACCCCAGTCAGTCCCTGTCCTCTTAGATCCACACACACGCTGAGCTGAATGAAGGTCATCTCTGCTTCCCCTCCTGCTCAGGAAAGTCCTCCCGCACTGAGGGAGCAGGAGCCGCGGTCCACAAGGGGCCATGAGGAGCTAGCTCACAGCAGCAGCAACAGTCACCTCCTACTCAGGAGAGGCATCCACAGTCCTTACTCATTCTTGAAAAACAAAGTATTCCACATATTAGTACCATGCCTCAGCAAATTCACTACTAGAGACTTGAGATCCCCACTGCTAATTCTTGAATATAGTCCGCAGTATATAACCTACAAGTGCTGTAATGGAATGACTAGCACACACGTGGAAAGCCAAAAAAGCCTGACCTTGTCAAAATTTGTCCTTGGTTTTTACTTTTGGCACCATTTCCTTGGCAAATCTTGTCTGAGATGCTCCCTTATTACAATTTTCAACAGTGGGTGTCGATTCCTCACAGGTGTGGACTGACATTAACTTCAGATATTTTAAGTGAAAAATAAAAGTTGAAGGTTTAAAATACAATGTCTCCCTGTGGTGTTTACTTTATAGACTTTCCAAGGAAGCCTCAGGGGGATGACTCTCACGTTGCATTTCAGATACCTGACAAAGGCTGACCAAAGTTCCTGAAATCACATCACATCACGTGTGGGATCACTTCATCCACCCTCAGTGAGGGCAAAGCCTGGACAGCAAAGAACGAGGAGGTAGAGTGCAGAACCCACCCGTCTTCTTCCATGTGACCTCTAAGGCCAGGAGCAGTCATGTGACTTCTGAGGCCAGGAGCAGTCATGTGACCTCTGTGGCCAGGAGCAGTCATGTGACTTCTGAGGTCAGGAGCAGTCATAGCTCCCAGCTGCTCCAAGAGGAATTTTAGAGCCACCAAGGCCAGCTGTGAAAAATTCTCCTTGATTTGGATTCTGCCAGGAGGGCAGCAGTTTCTTTGTGAGAAGCAACAGCCCTTTCCCACAGATAAAGCCTGTCAAGACTGTGCTCTCTGTAAAATCTAGGCTGGCCAATGGTTTTGAAAGAATACTGTTTTAATACTGAATCCGTCAGCACAGAGAAGGCACAATGCCCACTGGAGCAGCAGCATGCCTCTCAGATGGGGTGTGTAAAGCCACCAAAGGCAGCCTGCTTGGACTGTGTCCAGAGAACCAACGGCCCCACAGCCTAACTCTGTATTTTCCCTGCATTCAACTCCGTCTCACAAAACCCACCAACTCATTTTGTTAGTAAGAAAACCGAGTCATAGCTTAAAGAAGACTGTGCAGGAAGGGCCAAAGAGGACAGAATAGTCAGTGCGGAGAAGGAAGGCTGAGATTCCTCAGCATTAAGAAGAGAAGGTGAGAGAGGCCGGGAAGCTAGAGATGACTGTGAATGGGAAAGCCCGGGACCCAGAAGACGGCGAAAGGAGCTGCATCCTCGGAAACCACATTAGGGAGCCACTGAACCAGGGGCATTAAGTGACTCCTGTTATGTTCATCTGTTATTGGCCCAAAGGTCAAAAACTCGGACAAGGTCAGAACCAAGGAGAGTAAGAGATTTCCAGCTCCGCATAGCAATCTCTTGGAGGATGCTTTATCCTAAGGCTGACACAAGTCCTTTGCTCAATATTCTCCAAGATTTACTAAGGAGAAGAAAATGTGCCAATCAAGGAATGAGATGAGTTGCGTTGTAAAATTATGTTTAAAAAAACTAATAGTAACAGACATGAAACAAGAAGATTGGGAAAAGTTCTATGCCGAAGTCAGTGAACTCAAATCAGACCCCATGGCACAGATAATGCGGGAAAAGTCAACCCAGACAGAATGGGAATAAAAGGAGCTGAGCATCACATGTGTGTCCACACGGACTCTAATGTGCTCCTGAGAGTGAACTTCCACCTACACACACGTGCATACAGGTCCTGCCACCACCCCACCCCCACCAAAATGTACACTGCTGCTGCTAGATTCATTACCAGGCACCTGGACTCAGGAATCATCCAAACATTCAGAAGAATGTCTCCCATAAGAAAACTAGGAGACACTCTCCTCCTATGGTCAGATGGAGCTGGAACCGAACTTGACCTCCAGCTCAAAGCACATGCCGTTTGGGGCAGTTTGCTAACTTCTTTCTGCCTTGCTTTCCTTGTCTTCAGACCAAAGGAATGACAGTATAAGCTACTTGTCAAGTGTAATCTACACATCAGCTACGGTAATGTGTGGATAATGATATCAAAGAAATGCTGGTGAATTCTGTTGTGCCACTTGTAACTATGATATTTCAGTAAATATGCCAGACTAGCCACAGTTTTTATCTATAACAACTTTCCCGTACTATACATATTCTTTTTACATTTAAAAATTTTTATTTGTTTGGGGGCTGGAGAGATGGGTCAGAGGTTAAGAGTACTGACTGCTCTTGCAGAGGACCCAGGTTCGATTCCCAGCACCCACATGGTAGCTAACAACCATCTGTAACTCCAGTTCCAGGGGATCCAATGCCCTTTTCTGACCTCCAAAGGCACTGCACGATGTGGGTGCACTTTCACACATGCAAGTAATACACTCACACACATAAAATAAAAACAATAATTTTTTCATTTTGTGTGCATGGTGGGGTGGGGGGGCATGCACATCCCACAGAGAGGGTGTCAAAATTGGAGGACGACTGGCAAGAGTCAGTTCTCTCCTTCCACCATGTAGTTTCCCAGGAGCCAAACACAGGTCATCAGGCTTGGTAGCAAGTACCTTTACCCACTGCACCTTCCTGCCGACCTCCATTCTAATCAGTCCTTGGGAAGACTCAGCTGCTGTCCAATGGAATCACTGGCATGGGAATTAGGAAGCCAAGGAAGAAAAACTCTCCTGTCATCATTTGATTTGACATGGAATTTCCTTCAGGATGGAACTCTCTTGCTTATGTCATTGGCTCAAAGCAAGACTGTGGAACATGAAGACAGTCCTGAGTCACGAAGCAAAACTGCAAAGCGCCACCACATGACTTGAACTTCTGACGTAATCAACAGACAGCCTTGCCCATATCACAACTTAGCCTTACTTATAAGCCATCTGCCTGTCAAGAAATGACTTTATGGTAGAATACTGCTGTCTAGGCATCTATAAGTCTTTATACTCACTTAAAAATACAGTTCTATCTACTTATTTCAATGTAGGTCTGCTGACTAATATCAGAGTGAACACCAGTGTACTGGCTGCAGAAGAATTACTCTTCAGTGGCTCAAGGAGAACCAGATATTAATGCTGACAGCACCCTTTCACTACCTGGCAGTCTAGTCACCAAGCTGAAATTCACGAGACTTGTTGGAAATCCAAAGTAGCCACTGGTGAAACCACCAAAACAATTCAATGTTTAGAATTTTGTGACATGATACTCAGTTTAAAAACATCAGAACTCCCAGAAGGCCAGACGTGAAGAGAAGCTCTGAAGAGCTGAAGACCCTCAGACGTTTCCCTCCTCCCTCTCCATGCAGCTAAATCAACGTTAGTGTGTGTTCACTACTGACCCTTGAAGTAGAGTGGTACCAGGCTTTGCCAACTGCTGCTACATTTGGCTGAGGCTGTCAGGCAGCTATGAGGCTGAGAATATCAGGCAGAATCTAGGTGAACAGCTAGTGGAAAGCCTCCGCGGGAAGGCTGAAGGCCTTAGTCATTGAATAATAAGTGGAGACTTTTGCTAGAGTTTCTCTCCACCTCACTCCATCTCTGCCTTTACCTAATCCCCAGTTCAGTGTTTGTGCCATCCACAGAATAACACCAGAAACCCAACAGCCACTTCCTTTTCATCTTGAATCTAACCAAGAAGATATGGCAAAGCTTCTAACATCTCTCACAATGTTTTAACAAGTGGCTAAACATCACATTGGGTCCCATTAACATGCACAATAATACATTTCATCCAAAATAAAATAGAAGACTGGCAGAGTTGGGATCATGAGCGAACTTGCGGAGCAGGGTTACTCTCCCAGTCTAGATGGCTTGTCTTCATGTTGCCAACAGAGGAGAGACATAAAGTTCTGTCTTATTTAAAGTACACACACAAAAAGTAATCAAAATATTTGAGAGTTTTAAAAACTGGATTAGTAATAAAATATAATTCTTAGGCCCAGAAATCTTATCTAAACAATTTCCTTTTCTGGAACTCTGAAAAGACAAAATAAATAATTCGTCACAAGTATTCAAGTGTAAGGGGTCATTTCTAAAACATTTTATAGCAAAGGAAGATTCGGGAAATATAACTAATGGCCTTGGCATGAAACTAGTCAGTAGAAGAGCAAATTGTTCCTTAGTGTTAGGTTCTGTATTTGTTGGTTGCATATACACAGTTCCCAAGAGCCTGTCACACCCATAGCTCCATCCGGAGGCTGGGAGGGATCTGAACCAGGTAAGCCCTGGTTCCCACTGCCACTTTGCAACAGTGATCACTCCCTAACAGATACCCATTATATGAAGAAAGTGGTTCAGAGTCAGGGCTGCAAACATCATCATCTGACGTGAGCACTCTGGTCCTCAGTCTACAGACAAGGAAACTAGGTCAGAAGCTCATCAAGTAACTGCCTGGAATTCAAAGTCATCAAAGCAGAGACCAGATTTGAACCCAAAGGTGCCCAAATCTCAGACCTTTGCTCTTAGTATATTCAAGGCTAAGCTACTACTGAAATTTCACATTTACCCCCAGAAGCCATGGAAGATACTTTAGCTCAGTGTAAAAGGAATTTCTGGAAAACAAGGTGTAGTAACTGTGGGCTAATTTTCCACAGGGACCCGCCTGGCTTCATCACCCTGGAGCTTAAAATGAGGAGGTACTGACTTGAGGCTCCTTTAGGAGTGGCCTAGCCACTGCCTGGTGAGAAGAGGAAGCAAATGTGTCCTGGGTCTTCTCCGACCTGGCTCTAATGGCTCAAATGGGCAGAAAACTGGTCAATATCTTGTAAATAAAATGGGTCAGCAGGACCCTACATGTACGGACTACAAAGAGTTGAGGAGGTGGTAGTATTTTTCAGTCTGGTATTGAAGTTTGGGCAACGGTGTATGCATGTGTGTGTGTGTGTGTGTGTGTGTGTGTACAGTGACTAAGGCTGTGTGCGTGGGAGGCAGCCACTTCAGATGGCTGAAAATATGCTAACATTGAAGACGTGTAATGGTTGGCACCCAAGAGAGACAGATGTTTCCTGGAAAGAAGGATTTTACAAGTTGCTTACTGACCTCTTCAGGCTTGGCTGTTTAGCTGAATCTCAGAGTCAAACACATGAAAGATGTTGAGACCTCTATGCCCCTGCTCTGCATCCCAAGAAAGAACCAGAGCGTCAGGGAGGAGTCAGCTAGCGAACCACAGCCCTCAGCAATGACAGCTTTGATTTGAAATACTGTTTGAGGTTGGGATGTTTCCTTTTTGTTGTCCACCAGAGGGGATTTGGAATTACCATGGAAACATACCTCTGGGTCTGTCTGTGAGATGTTTACAAGGAGGTTTAACTGAGGAGGGAAGACCTACCATGAATGTGGGCAGCACTGCTCCCTGGGCTAAAGTCCCAGATCAAATATAAAGAAGAAATAGTGGGCTGGGAAGATAGTTCAGCTGGTACCCATTCTTGCCATTAAGCCGAGGACCTGAGTTCTATCCTTGTGACCCACATAGTAGAAGGTTAAAACTGATTCCCAAAAGTTGTCCTCTGACTTCCACACATGCGATCGTGCACACACATTAATTACTTGATTATTTAAAAGAAAAGAAAGTAGGGACTGGAGATGGCTCAGTGGTTAGAGCATCAGCTGCTCTTGCACAGGACCTGAGTTCTGTTCCCAGCACCCACATGGTGGCTAACAACCATCTGTAACTCCAGTTCCAGGGAATCTGAGGCTCTCTTCTGACTGCTGTGGGCACTGCATAACACAGGATCACTTACATGAGTGCAGGCAATACATTCATACACATAAAATAAAAATAATAAAATTTAAATATTCTTATAAAGAAAAGAAAGTGAACTAAGTCCAGCACTCATCTCCCTGCTCCTGACTAGAGGTGCAGTGTGGTCAGTCACCGCATGCTCCTGCCACTGTGGCAGGCTGTCCACTGTGACGCTGGCCCCTCAAACTGAGTCAAAATAAATCCTCCCTTCCTTAAGCTGCTTTTGTCAGGAGTTTTGTCACAGGAAAGTCACTGGCACAGCGGGCTCTGTGTTCTGTGTTTCTGGCTGTGGGAACCTCCTCTGTTCACGTGCTGGACCCACCCACTGGCACTTCCCCCACCCTCTGTCCACAGTGTGCTCATCATACACCTAACATCTCCCCATTCTACTCTGATTAAAACAACAACAACAACAACAACAACAACTCCTTCTTCCCATTACATTGCAGCTCTTTTCTATGTAGATCACATCCCCAGCTCATTAACCACACAATCCCAGGGCCCAACACAATGCCAGATACACAATTGTCCCTCAAAACTCTTTTCCTCAACACCCAATGCCCAATCTCCCAGATGCTCTGGGAAGGCAGGCCATCTTGGCTAGGGTGCATGAGAGCTTTTGCTCTTTGGGATGCTGAAACTGTGCTTCTAATTCCCGCCATGCCTCAGGGGCGTCTAAATGATTAGATGCTGCAGGTGAAGAACAGACAGAAATCCCCATGTTCCTGGAGCTTGCATGTTGGCACAATTACATCTGAAAAGGAAACTGAAAACCTCGAATATTAATCTATGAAAATCATTTCCAGGGCCTGTGAGATGGCCTAGTTAGATACTTGCCATTAAGCTTGAGGGTCTAAGTTCATTCCCCAAAACTCACTGGTGGAAGGAGAAAACTGACTCCCACAAGTTGTCTTCTGAGCTCCACACATGCACATGTTATATGCAGGCACATAATAAATAATAAAAGCAAAATATTCTTTCAATATGATTTCATTTGCAGATTATATAACATTGCTGAAACTCTCACAAAATTTGACTAATCAGACAGTGATATATCTTGACAAAACCATAAATTTAATCGTGATTGTAACAAAATCTGTCCTAACAGACATCAGAGCTGCAGAGAGCTCTATGACTCACCTTTCCTGGGTGAAGATCCCCAGTAGATTCAGCGTAAATACATGTGCCCTGTTGTTTCTTGCTTCCTATCTGGGTTCTGAACAAGGGGCACTAGACTCTGACAGGAACCGAAACCTTTGGAGTTGTAGAAGATTCATCTAACAGGAGTGTCCAGCCTGGGAGCTGTGAGACACATGAAGCACAGGAGAGGATCCTGTGGTTCAAGACAGAAATCATAACCTTACTGAAAATACTATGAAAATTTAAAACAATTGTAACTCATGGTTACATGAGTTCAAGCATGAATTTTATAGAGGAAAATATTGTACTTGTTGTCATGAATAATAAATATACATGTTCTCTTATAATCCACAGGCTGAGGGACAGACACTCACGGGTTTAATATGTGGAGCTCATCACCTTGAGCCAAAGAAAGAAAGGAGAACTTGTCAGACCAGAGAGACCGGTCATCTATCTTCTCTTTAGTCAGCAAAGATTTTACAAAAAAGATGGGAACTGACTTCAGTTGATGCTATTTTTAATGAAATCCTGACTTTCAAAATTCTTCACTTGGCCTGCCTTAAGAGCTTTTTTCCCATTCTGTCTTCAGGTCACAAAGTTCCCCAGCTGAAAATACAGCAGTATGATGGAAACATGGCATAAGAAAATAGCAGCAAATCCCAGCGGAACTGGGGCCTGGTGATAAGGCTCGCCCTCTGCTTTGCTGGATCCAACTGGAAACATCCTTTGGGCCTTACTTGCTGAGTGTTACAAGGCCAGGGGAGGACACTGGGGCCTATTGAGACACTGGAGGGTGGACAGGGTGAAGGCGAGATGTAACAAAGGGAATTTTAAAAAGGTGAAAGGTCTCCAGCTGGAGCTGGTCCAAGGAAAACCAGAGGTCAGTAGGAGGGCTTGACCACGATCTGCTCATTCTCTGCCGCACTTTCATCACACCAGCAGCTCTGCGCCCCATCCTCCCAGTCCCCCAAACAACAAACACTCCAAACCAGGTCTGTCTTGTGTGTACAGGGAAGGCTCATATCGCACAAATGTAACTTACATTCCAACTTTTGAAATTAGGTTCCCCACTGATATTTTAAAATACTAAACCACAAATAATTTGTTAGCATATGTTAAGGTTATAGTGGCTTAATAATAAACACAAGACTTGGAGTTAGAGAGAAGATTCAGTGGCTAAGAGCACTGACTGCTCTTGCAGAGGACCAGGGTTCAATTCCCAGCACCCACATAGCAGCTAATAACTGTCCATAACTCCAGTTCCAGAGGATCTTATGCCCTCTTCTGGCCTCCGTGGGAACTGCACAACATGGGTGCACCTACCTACATGCAGACAATATACAACTACACATAAAGTAAAAATCATAAATAAAATTAAAAAAAAAACAAGACTGGAATGTACCCTAGAGGCAAGAGTTAGAATTCACCCAGCACCTATTCTGCATTGATTTCACAGGTAGTTTGAAGGCAGAAGGCTCTGAAGGCTCCTGCTACCATCATCTATGTATCTTCTCCATTCCAGCTCTGGTCTAGATTAGTGGCAATCCAATTTCAATATGCTTCATAATTACTGAACAGAGAAAGAGCCCAAAACCATCTGCAAAATACTTTGCAAGTAATTTACATGCTTTTAAAGCACTTTTTAAAAATCATCATGTATATGTATGTACGTGCTCAAGTGGGAGTATGAACATCCGTGGGGCAGCCAGAAGTTCACACTGGGTGTCATCAATATCTCTCCACTCTGTTTTCCATACTGGCCTCCCCAGCTCTGAGATTACAGGTATGCACCACTAGGCTCAGGTGCCTCCTCTACGTACAGACATAGGCAGTTTTCTCTGGGGAGAAGATCTATTGTTTTCAGAATGCTAAGACTCTATAATCATCAAAGGTAAGAACGTGTGCTTTTCCCCCACCAGTCTCTTCTGTCTCACTTCTTATTCCATCAGGAATGGCCTATTCCCCTGATACATTGCTCCAGCTTAATGGATGTTTATCAGAATTAAGCTTTCCATGGTTACATCTAAACATATTGTATAATGCATAACACTAGTGCCCAACCCAAGGGATTAATTTCCAAATAATTTTTGGAAATTCCAATCACTGTTACAGTATCAGGCAGGAAAATAGTTGGATTAAAAAGTCAGAAAGGGGCTGAAGATATGCTAGTGGGTAAGAGCACAGGCTGCTCTTACACTGGACCTACAGTTCCCGTACCCAGATGGCAGCTAACAACCGTCAGTAACTCCAGCTCCAGGGAACTGGATGCCCTCTTCTGACCTCCACAGGCATTGCATGACACAGGTGCATTTACTTACATGCAGGCAATGTACTCATACACATAAAATAAAAATAATACTTTTTTTAAGTCAAAAGGCTTTAGAATTTAGAACCTCTGTAACTATACCTTCTGAGTCCAGCTCTGTGCTTGGGGGGCCTCTGTCCACCCTGCACAGAGCTCTGTCCACTCTGACAACTGACAGTGTCAGTGGGGTGTGGTGGAAGACTAGCATAGAGAGAGAAGCTAAAGGGACTGAAATTCTCAATCCTGAGAGAGGTTTCTAGAAGAGACCCCTTAACACTGATAACTTACTGATCCTTATTGAGTAGGGGTAGAAAAATTCAGAAACCTCTGTAACCAGTTCTCCGAGATTTAGTCCACATGCATGTACCTGTCTATATTCTAGACATGTTCTGTGTACTAATATGCAGAAATTGCAGATCCTGATCTGATTCAGCAGGGATACTGTGCTTTGTCATACTTTCCTCTGGATCTGATGCAACCAATGTTGTGGCAGATGCCACAATGAAGCAGTGCCTGATTCAAGAAAATCAAACTCTGGAGTCTTTAAAACAGAGTAAGCCGATCTATTCTCAGAACTGCTCCTCCCACAAAGGGTGTACATTATTTATTTAAACAGAGCACCCAGCAGTATACAGGAGAGGTTGGAGAGAAATGAGGAACTTTGTCTTATTGAGAAAGAATTTTCCTTCTCTGACCCCTACTGACTCAGGACAGTACACAGAACCACAAACAGATGTTATCTACTGAAAACCACATGTGCTTGCAACAATACTGTGAATGATTTCTTGCTTCCGAAGTCACTGCTTTCAGTGATATTTCTCACACACACACACTTCTGGAACAGGGGCAAAGAAGAGTCATGAGATAGAAACATAAATATAGTTTAAGACTAAAGTTGTATATTTATCTTAGCTTGTAGAAATCAATTTACGGGACTGGAGAGATGTCTTAGTGGTTCAGAGCACTGACTACTCATGCAGAGGACCTGGGTTCAATTTCCAGCACCCACATGGCGGCTAACAACTACCACAACTCCAGTTTCAGGGGATCCAACACCTTCTTCTGACCTCTGCAGGCATTGCATGACACAGGTGCAAGGCAGTACACACATACACATGAAATAGAAAAATAATTTAAAAATTGATTTACAAGAGAATCCCAAAGCCTAGAAAGATTGATTCCATTGTTTTCATAAATTTAAACAAGCTGATTATGCAGTAGGAAGGCAGACTGAGTGCCGCGTTACAGGACCTCAAAACATAAGCTTGACTTTGGTTACAAGTTAGGTAAAGCAGGAAACATTCCCAGAAGCCATTCCCAACAATGTAATCATAAACTCACAGCAACTATGGTTACCTGCACTGGGCCTGCCCAAGATAAGCCCTCTCAATAGTCAATCACGGATGGAAGATGGGCTCATGGGACCATGCCCCTTACTGCTGATGGACTCTGGGAGGGGGGGCGCTGTCTTCGTTTGTACCCATGGGTGTACCCACTAGGGTCCAGTGGATTGTGTCAATCCCTTGGCCAGAAAGACATCCCTGGTCAAACCAGAGACCCAAAAGCAAAAAGACATGAATATGGGAGAAAGATTAGGAGGAAAGGAGATGGTGGAGGTTGGACGATGGACAGGGAGCTGGGATGAGGTGAGAACAATCAGACTGCGTTATTCACATGAATGAAATTGTTAACAAACAAATTTAGTTTATTTTCTAAAAGGAGAAGTGAAACTGTCTAGGAAATAAAGGGACCCAGAGGGATGGAGAAGGGCAAGAAAAGGTGAAGTATGAGGGAACGAGGCCAAGTACAATTACATGCATGCATAAAAAGTGAAGACCCGCATATAAAACATGGAAGATAAAGAGGGAGAGAGGGAGGAAAGAATGAGAGAGGGAAGGGAGAAAGGAAATAAAGGAAGGAAGGAGAGAGGGAAGGAGGGAGGGAGGGAGGGAAGGAAGGAAGGAATGAAGGAAAAGCTAAGATCAGGTTGGGATCCAGGGCCACCCTCAGTCACTGTGGCAGAAGACCCCTGAAGAATCCATTCTGACACAATGGGGAACCACAAATGTCTAGCTGATCAAAGTGAAGAATCTACAAATTCTGTCCCTGGGTGGGAATGTTTCCAGGTCACACTACTAGGAGAACAGCTGTCTTCCTTCTGCAAAGCATAAGTTAGTAATCTGCCCAACACTGCAACACAGAACAGTGTGTTGTACAGAGGCACAAATTGCTGAATCTGGTGTTTTATCCAGCTTCAGTTGTAGGGTAATTATATGAAAAAATATGGCTAGACATCATTAGTGTTGGGCACAATGCAGGATGGCCTAGCCAGGCCACCTGCTAGAAGGAACAGAGGAATGGCTCCTGTGGGTGTGGTGTTCTGCTCTGGCTAGTCGTGAGACCAGCACCTGGAAAGAACCTGCCTACCTGGGGACAAACTTACTATTGGCTGTATTTGGGACCCCACCCCATAAGGTCATTGGCTATCCAGACCTATAAGAGCTTGTGCACCTATTCAATAAATGAGTTTGCTGTGCCACGCGCTTGCCCTGCTTCCCATCCAACTCCCAGAGTTTGTGTCTTAACTCTGTGTCTACTCGCCCCCTCCCCACATGGCAGAGTTCCCCTCAGTCCCCTCGGGCTGGCCCTGAGTGCTGAGACCCCAAAAACTTGTTCCTGAACAGGGACTCCACCCCCCTCAGTGCGTAGACCTCTGGTTTGGTGTGCGGTCAGTCCTTGTGGTTGGGCAAAGACCCTTCCCTTTTTTGTTCCCCTTCCTGTGTTTTCCTCCCTACCCCAAAGTAAGCACAGGCCACCTCATGGTCCCTGAGGCCCATGTTGGCCCCTTCCTTTCTTGGTTCATCCCAGCGGAATCACATGGGAGCTTAAACCTCCTGATTTTGGAACCCAGGCAAAGCTATCCAGCTAAACCTTTCCAGAAGAGACACAGTGTGGACAATTGATGTCTTAACTCTCCCAACTTTGATTTACTACTGCCCAAGTTCCCTCCTGTGGGCAGGGCTATGGCCACTGGACCCAAGCAGCGGCAGGGCTGAATAGCCTTCCAGACTCCTGCAGTTTTAAAACCCCACCTCTCCTGGAGTGGAGAGGCAGCTTGGTTTGTGTGAGCAAGCCCAGATCTCTCAAATGTTAATTGCCCCGGCCTGACTTTACCTGCAGTGCTTTTAGAAACTGGGGCAAAACTTCTGGGCAGTTTTTTTGTATGTTCAGCCCACAGAACTCCCACAGAGGCTGGAGTGGAAATCCACGGAAGTCTCCCACTGGGGCGCATGGCAGCTGGGCCCCCAACATTTGGCTGCATGTCTCTGTGGGTTCTGATGTTGGCCATTTTGGCCTGTATTGCAATGAACGATCTCCCCTCCCATCAGGTAGCTCCACAGCTGCAAGCACATGGGGCTTTCCCCCTACAGCTTGTCTTCAAGGAAAAAAAGAGGATAAAAGGACACCCGCTCCTCCGCCAATATGGGCTGGAGAACCAGTACAGCCTTTACAGGCTCAGGCTTCTCTTAGCCCTTGCGTGGAATTTCATCCAACTCGCCCTCCCTAGATGCTCAGGCAACAGTTTCAGCCTTTGCTTAAGATCTGACTTTATTCTGGGCATTGACTTTTGCATTCTAGGACCTTCAGTGCTTCCCCTTTTGTCTAATCCCCTCAAAGTAAAGTTCGATCATGCTACTCCTGGCCATGCCTTCAAGCTTCCTCTTGCAGCTGCTCATGGTCGCAGGGTATCAAAGGACCATGGAGCAGGCTTCTGTTAATTACACCTCCCAGTTTACTGGGCTGGGAAAATAGCTCCCTGGTAGGGTACTTGCCTAGCATATGTAAGGTTGTGAGTTTGATTCCCACTTACATCTCCCATGCATAGCTTTAAACAATGCAAGCACAACTGATCTTTTCCCAATCAGACAGCTGTGTCCTGCCCTAACAGCACCTGGTATTAGCTGTAGGATGTTCTTCAAGACTCTTGTACAGATTCAGGCTGGCCACCTGACACTGTGACAAGAAAAAAAGGAGAACAAAACAGCCTCAGAGTAAGGACATTGTGCTGTTAAGAATAACTAAGGGATAAACTAATTTCAACAGAGATTATTCATCTTATGGTATGAAATGTCTATAGCAAAGGTAGCTCATGGAATTCTCTATTTTTTTACACCAGCAAAAACGTCACTAAGACAATTCACAGTTCTTGGAGAAAATAGATAGCAACCTCTGCCTAAAATTCCTCAGTTAGTAATTACGCTAAAGACTGTAAACTGCAATTTGATAATGTGTTCCCAGGTGCCTGTTGCTTCTCTCTTCCTAGTGTTAAAACTTCCTCAAGATCTAAAGCAAGGTTTATGGTTTTTGTGTTTTCTATAAGGTTTAACTAGGAACTTATAAAGTATAATATATACAGTGGTAATATTAATTCATTATTTTATGTGTGTGATTTGCATCCCATGTTCTTTTAGTAAGATGATGCTACACAGTACTCATCTGAGCCATAAATAACTGCCATCTTCATGTCTTCAGCTGTGCTTACTTAAAAAAGTCATCATACTTAAATTTGTTTGCTACTGTATTCTTTCACTGAAGGAGGGGTAAGCAGGGTCACTGAACCTTCACCTGAATATCCAGCCAATCCTTCCAGCCAGCTGTATGTAATTTTTCCAAAATTAATTTTTTGATGTTATTATGTCTCATGGTACTAAGAAAAAAAAATGAAAAGGTAAAAAAATGATGTTAAAGAAATATGGGAATGGAGATATTTTAAAAATGAAAGTCTGTAAGGTCTGAGTCAATATGCTATGGTATATAAAAGATGAGAGAAAACTGTGTATATGCAATCTTAAAATTTCTAAATATATGTCTAGTCAAGGTTTATCTAAGGTTTTTGCCCAAGCTTTAACTACATAGCATACAGTAATTAAAAGTGCCAGACTGGTGAAACTAACCTTCTTGGGTGTTTAACAACTATATTTAGAGGCCTAGGCTAAACTGGTCAGAGGAACTTAAAGAGACAATTTTTTGTCTCTTGCCCTCCAAGGTCAACTAAATTCCAGGGGACTAGAGGTCATCTCTCAAAATGCCCTGTAACTGTGATAAGTCACCTGTCTTCCTGTTCAGGGAAGTCATGGAGACTCCACTAGAAGGACTTAAACCAGTGTCCAGTCTGCAAAGAAGAGGGTCAGCACAGGAAAATGTTTCCTTAAATGCTTCTGAGTGAAGCTATGGTCTAGCAAGACCTTCTGACTTATCTTCACATAGATGGAACTGGTAAGACAAAGGCCTATGGAGCCAGGGACTCCTTCAAAGCCCATGTGACCCCCCTGAGGAACAGATACCCAGCTGACCTTAAGAGTAAAATTAAGTTGGTTTATTTGGGCCAAATTGTAT
Organism: Eospalax fontanierii; assembly: GCA_035773235.1. NCBI lineage: Eukaryota > Metazoa > Chordata > Mammalia > Rodentia > Spalacidae > Eospalax > Eospalax fontanierii. The sequence goes on from CM069539.1 coordinate 3,728,035, forward strand.
GATCTTAAACACCCAAAAGGAAAGTATAACCAAAAAATTTAAAGTGATTAGTATACTCCTTTAAGAATACAAGGAATCATACTTCCAAGACATTAGGTTTAAGTGAATATAAACACTAATGATTCTATTCTTAACAAAAAAAAAAATGCCGCTCAGATGTAAGACTTCAAATCTTGGCCTACCTCCACACTGCAGTGTATACCTGAGGCAAAGGAAGGCAAGCTTGTTCTAACCTAAAAATTAAGTGATAACTAATTTCTTTTCTTTCCCTGTCTAGAAGCCATTTAGGAGGGAACTTACACTGGTTCAAATCAAAGTGCCTGAAAGCAAAGCAAAGCACTGGCAACCAAAAGAAAAACAAGGAACCCAATAGATGGATGTTCTTGGAAGTCCTAAGCAAGAAATTCTAATGGACTTTAACATGGACATTTGAAATTTTCCTTGTTCTGACTTTTCTGGTTTCCTATCTAGAATGTATAATGCTAATTACTCTTTCCTTTAAAAGTTATGCAATTCAGGAGTCTTTTATATAGACTCGCTGACAGGGTACTCCATTGCCACAATCGATGTCCATTTTTCAGCTTTCGAAGGAGTCAGAGCGGTCATCGCCCCAATTCCCTATTGGCAATTGGGGTGCCTCTTCAGAGGGTAATGTGATAAGAAAAGGGGATAGAATTAGATAGAATTTGGCTAGGCAGTTTAGGATTAAAAAGACCCCAAGAAAAAGTAGCCAGTCCCTTTTTGGCAAAAAACCAAAACAATAAAAAAAAGGAGGCCTGCTTCCCATTCAACTCCCAGGGTTTGTGTCTTAACTCTGCATCTACTCACCCCCTCCCCACATGGCAGAGTTCCCCTCAGTCCCCTCAGGCTGGCCCTGAGTGCTGAGACCCCCGATATATTAACACATTTGTATTCAAAGCATTACCCATTGATGCCATTGTAAAAGGAAACATGGAAAAATTCTACACAATTAGATCCAAAGCCTATGAAGAGTGCGATGTGGAGGGATGCTCAGCAGTTAAGAGCATGTGTGCTGCTCTTCCACAGGACCCAAGTTCAGTCCCTGCACTCACACAGGCCATGTACAACCATCTGTAACTGCAGCTCTAGGGGATCTGACATCCTCTTCTTGCTTCCAAGGCACACATGCACACATACACACAAATAAAAAATAAAGTCTTTAAAATTTTTGTCTATATAGTACAAAGTAACTCACATATCAATCCTCACATAACATTTCCTTTTGTAATCTACCTGCCTGGAGAGTCTGAATTTTAATGAGACACAAATGAGTTGACAAGTCCAGTCCTGGATAAGGATCTGAAATTGGTATGATTCCCTCAGTCCCATCTAGCAGAGGGGTTTCACTGTTCCTTAAGATGAAGAAATCAGATCTGTTCCAGACTAAAGGGATCTTTAGTTTGCTATTAGTTATGATTGTGATTTTGCTCATGCTAAGTATATACTAACTTCCATGTAATATTTCATAATAGAGATTTTCCAGTCACCCACAAATTCCTTTTATGTTCTTGGCAAAATGCACACTTGAAGAATTCCTCTATATATTGTTATAAAATATTTTTATATATTTTAGATGGCTGAATCAGTAAAGTACCTACCACACAAAACACAAGAACCTGAGTTTGAACCCCTAGAACCCACATAAAAAGCCAGGGCAACAGCCCATGTCGATGACTCTTTTACTAGGGATGGAAGGTAGGAGAGAAAGGCAGATTCATGGAGCTCATTGTAGTCAGTCTAGCCAATCAGTGAGATCTAGGTTCAGTGGGCAATCTTATCTCAAAAAGCAAGATGGAGAGAGATTGAGGAAGAAACCAAACATCAACCTTTGGCCACCACATGCCTGTGCAAACACACATATAAATCTGCACTTACACATGCACACGTGGGCACATACATACTTGCAATTTCTGTATTGGGATTAAACATCACTCAGTTTTGAAGTCAAGGTTCTTGTAGATGCCCTGATCCCATCTCTGTGTTTTCTAAATGGTAAATGCGATAGAGAGAAAGCACTGCTCTCCTTCAGTGTGCCATGGATTTCGCCTCCTCCCTGTTGGTGTGTTTAAGAAGGCAATCTTAAAGGAGAGAGTGGAGTAGGCTTTAGAACAAACCACTAGGGTCAGACAAAGGAAGATTCTACCCCAGCCTCTCAAACATGGCCCGAAAGGACTGTGAAGTAATGCTCCTATGACTTTAAAACTATGCTTGGTGAATTAAGTTGAATCTTGAGCACGTGTCTGGAAAGCCTCATGAGAAAGTTTACGCAAGGGTGCTTGCTGGGGAGACATGTCCAGAATACAGGCATTACCCCAGTTTCTCAGGAGACACTTTGGTCTCCCAAGAAGGCACACTATGGAGGTACCGTCATCCTGCTCACCGTGGTTTACTGAACAGCTCTACTCCCATCTCTTTACTATTGTTACTGCTCTGCAGACACTCAGCGGCAGCTCTAAGGAATACATGGACAACAGCAGAGCTGCACGAAAATAAATAAAAGTAAAGAAACCACAGGAGTCCCCTGATCTTTCTCATCTCCATGATAATCCATTCAGATCCTATGGCCATCCCCACTGTGGCCACAATGGCCTCTTGGCCCCTGTCACCTGAGGTCTTGGGTCCCACAACGCCTGCCCTATATCTTTTCTTGGATGCCAAAGTCTCACAACTTTATTAAAGTCTCTCTCAGTGGAGTGAGTCCTGTGAAGTAAAGCCAGCTATGCTGCCGTGACGTGGCAGTGGGAGGGTGAAGAGGAAGAGGGTGAAGAAAAGGAGGCGGGTGAAGAGGCAAGCAGGCTCCCCCTGACGGAGTCCCTGGGCTCTGCCGCCTTCCTGCCCCTCACTAGTACCCAGTTTAAGAATCTGAAAAACAAGATCTGTAAGTTGTATGTTTCCAAAGACTATGAGTGAAAAGAACCCCTTTTCATGAAAAATCCTCCCATTCTGTATACCTACTGAATGGCTAAAACTCAAAATGTTACCAATACCAACTGCTGGTAAGCACCTAGAGCAGGAGGACATGCTCCACACAAGTGAGGATGAAAAGGTGGCCCAGCTGCTTTGGGAGACACTTAGAAGTTCCTTACAAAACTACCGTCTCATAAGCAGTCCTGTTCCTGGGTATTTACTAAGCTACTTTGGAGATGTCTGGCCACACAAACTCTCTACATGGATGCTCCCATTGATGCTCTTCATCAAAGCCCTCCTAAAGGAACGCAGAGGCAAGGGCTGCTGCAGTCATATAATGGAATGCTATTCAGTGATGAGAAGAGGGAGTTGGAGATGAGACACCAAGCTGCAAAAGGCATTGATGACTCAAATTCATCTTGGTACATGCAAGCCATGTACCAATGCAAAACTTGCTATATAACTTCAATATATGACATCTGGGAAACGGCAAAAATACAGAGATGATGAACCACTGGCAGATCAGCAGTTGATGCAGGGTTGGGTGGGAACTGGAGCTGAACTCATACGGTCTGAGGTTTTCAGGGGTGATAGAACTGCATGTCATACAGTAACATGCACTTGTCAAAACCTATAGACCTTTATAGTACTAAGTGTGACTACAGTGTATGCAAAGGTTTTTAAAAATCATTTAGGGACCAGAGAACTTGTTTAGCAGTTAAGAACATTTGCTGATCTTGCAGAGGATGCAGATTTGGTTCCCAGCACCAATTTTGTTGGTCTCTAGTGTCTAGTAGGGGCATTGACGCTCAGTTATAGGGTAACTCCATTTAAACCCTTTTCATTTGTGTGTATATTTTGGGAAATTTCTACAGTAACAGGTTTCCACATGACTTTTTCAAAGGGCCTTTAGTGTTAGGAATCCCTCCTCTGTCCTGCCCTCCCATGTCCCCCCAGCAACAGTGGATGATGACAAGTAAGCAGTGGTTTCTGGATGCAACAAGGCAGGCACACATGTGAACTCACAGCAGTTGTGACAGCACACACAAGACCAGCCCAAGCTCAAACCAGACAAGTCTCAGCATGGAGAAGGAAGGCAGGCATGATGTCCCATCCTTAGCTCAGACAAGTCTCAGCATGGAGAGGGGAGGGAGGCATGATGTCCCATCCTTAGCTCAGACAAGTCTCAGCATGGAGAGGGGAGGGAGGCATGATGTCCATCCTTAGCTCGAGTTAAGGGCAGTTGGCAGCTTCTTGGAGAGTGTCTGTTTTCTTTAAGATTCTGGCCCCTGGTAAGCCGACCACACTCCAGTGGATGGTCATACATCCAAGAGTTAATGGGCAGCACAAAGTATGGTCCATAGGGTTAAAACAAAGGACACAAAGTTGGATCGGTAGGGAAGGTGGGAATCTGGGAAGAGTTGGGGGGATGAATATAATCAAAATACATCTATGACATTCTCAAAGAATCAAAGTGAGGGAGGAAAAATGTAAGATGTATGATAATAATTACAGGATCCACTGAGCTACATTCAGCTTCATTGAAACCTTCTGAGCACCAATTATTGATCCATGGCTTTTTAAATTTTTGTCATTACAAATTACTTGTCTTCTGCACTAAAATATAAACTCAAACACATTAGGAGAGTCAGGTGTGATGGCATACATGTTTAATCCCAGCACTCAGGAGGCAGAGGTAGGCGGATCTCTGTGAGATCAAGACCAGCCTTGTCTACAAAATGAGTTCCAGGCCTACTGGGGACACAAGGAGACCCTGTCTCAAAAAGCACCTTCCCAGTAGGAGGATATTGCCTTTTCTGTAGCTTTAAACAAGGTGCCTAGTGGAGTATCTGGCGATAATATGCTCAGCAAATTCCCTTCAGTAATGAATGAACCTTGAAAAGCATCACTTAGGAGGTCTGAGCATAAACAGAAGTTTAGCTTAATATAGATACACATGATGCTACAGAAGTACTTAGAGCTATGTATCAGCGCACACACACCTTCTCAGTCTGGCAGCTGAGAGAGCCTGGAAGCCACTGGGCCCATAGCAACGAGCTCCTCAAGTGTCCAGATCTTGATTCTGACATCATTTGTCTTCTTCAACCACTGGACCTAAGGCTCCTTGAAAAACAGCTGATTCTGCACCAAGAACAGAACACAGGCAAAACGAGCCTGGGGCATCTTGTAGTTCTTGAAAATCAGAAATTGTTTGCAGGAAGGCAAAACCCCACAGTGACAGGTTATATCAGTCAGGCACAGGAGGTTCTGAAGGGTGACAGTGGCTATATCTAGAGTAGTTGGAGAAAGAAAATGAATTAGTGTTACATTCTATCTCAGAGTATGAAACAAATATCCATGGGTGCATACTGATCCAAAAGATCTAACATAGGTTGACAGAGATGGAGCTTCTGTTCAAAAATTCCATGTAAGTATGTGTTTTATGCTACTAAAAACTTTACTCATTCAGATCCATCTTTATTGTCTATCAATTTTATAGTTCAATTTAACCATTAATAAAATATAAATAAACTCATGAGTTTTAAAATATTAAACTCCGGGAGCTGGAAAGATTGCTCAGTGGTTAAGAGCACTTGCTGCTTTTCTGGAGGGCTTGCCAGGGGATCACATACCCACCCACTCTGACCTCCAAGAGCACCAGGCCCAGTGGTGGAACTGGGAGGACCAGAAGTTCAAGGTCATCATCTCCTAGGCTACACAGCAAGTTCAAGACCAGCCTATCTTTTTTGGATTATTTATTTATTTTCATTTTATGTGTCTGAATGTTATGCCTGCATGTAAGTGCACTTGTGTTGTATAGTGCCCACAGAGGACAGAAGAGGGTGTCAGATCCTCTGGAACTGGATTTATGGACGGTTGTTAGCTGTCATGTGGGTACTGAGATTCAAACTGTTGTCCTCTCCAAGAGCAGCCGGTGCTCTTAACTGCTCAGCCATCTCTCCAGCCACAGAGACCAGCCTATTTTTAAACAAACAAACAAAAAACCAGGGTTGGTGAGATGGTTCAGCAGATAAAAACTCTTGCTGTATAAACCTGACAATGTGAATTCAATTCCCGGAATCTACCTCGAAAGGAGCACTGACTTTCAAAAACTGTTCTCTGACCTTAACAGCATTTGCACATAACCACATTTACACACGCATAGTAATAATAATAAATAAATAAAATAACTCAAAGGGAGGTTTCTCCTTTTGGCATTGTGTTTCTTGTTATATAGCCTTCAGATATATACATGTACTCATGTACAGATATTGTATATGGATTTTTCAGCAGGTTTTTGAACTAATGCATTTCCCTCTATTTTTCACGCCACCTAAGCATTATTTCTCCGTCTCCTCTCTCTCCATAATCCCCCATTCCTCCCTCCCCATTTTCCATATTTCAGGGTAGGCCAAGAAACTCCCAAAACAACACAGGCTACTGATACAACCCTTGATTGCCTCCCAGAACTTGAAGATAAGATTCTATTGCTGAAGACAGGACATGCTTTGCACAAAGGACTTGGAGCAGTGAAGCTGGAACTGACCTGGAAGCCTTCTCCCTGAAGACAAGCTCTCATAGTTCTAGAGGTTACTATGCAAGCTGCTGAGGGAGAAAAATCAATCAAGGGTCCAACCCAGGTTTAAAGCCTAATAACCACAACAATGACCAGCATGGCAAACTATCTCTATTGGTGCAAGAGTGGCACATTTATCTTGGGGATAATCAACAGCTATCTAATTGGGCTTCAAGCCCGCTCCATGAGGGGGAACTCATGGTTCTGTAAACACAGCCAAATCCATATGGTTGGAGAGGTAATAGATCCTAGAGAAAATCCTCCCTCTGATACATCCTTAGACAAATGTAATTTCTTACTGTATGCTAAATATGGATCCTTACATTTAGAGACAAGTCTACCTATCACCACTCATCAAAGAAGTATGTTTTTCAACAGACAGAGACTATTACAGAGTTCCACAACTGGTCACACACAGAGAATAAGTGTCTGTGAAATGTTCAGCCCTAAGTGACACATCTACAATGCAACCTCTATACCTAAGGCTCACAGAACATAATGAAACAAGGGGTAAGAGAATACTAAGGCATCTCTCAACTCTCATCAGTGAAGCTTCCTCATACAACAGAGGGTTATTAACACAGAAGGCCCCAACTGACCAAAAGTAAAAAATTGGAGACTGCAGAAAACATGTCCCTGGATAGGACTTCTATAACAAACCTCACCCACCCATGGCTCAGAGGCCATTGTAGAAGAGGGGCAGAAAGATTATCAGAGCCAGGGGTAGTGGATGACCACCAGGAAACAGTTTTCCAGGTTTCTGGGAACTTCTCATATGAACTTACAGCAATGGTGACAACATGCACAAGACCCATGCAAACTCAGACCAGACAAAAACCCAGCACAGAACTGGAGAAATGGGCAGGAAGCCCCAACCTTAGTCAGGAACTACTGGCAGCTGATCACACTGGGTGAGGGAGAGCGGGTCTTCTTTAAGGGAGTGAGGCTAGAAAGGCTAGCCAGGCTCCAGTGAATGAACTCACACCCAGGGACATTTGGGTGCACAAACTTGACTTAAAAGGTCTTAACGAAGATGACAGAATGCACGATGCCAGTGGATGGGCCATGGGATGCAGATAGGGGAGGGAAGGTCTAAATATGATTAAGATGTATTATATGAAATGCAAAAAATTCAATAAATACATATATTGAAAAATAATAAAGTTAAAATTCAAATACTCAAGAAAACCATCACAAACTCCAATATTGTAGAAGTTTATACATTTTAAACATATTTTAAGATATATTAACATCTTAGCCTACAGCACTGCTTAACGTTGACAGTTTCTCTTCAGTTCCAAACAAAAATGTAACTGGGGGCTGAAGAGATGGCTCAGCAGTTAAAGCAGGTTCTGCTTTTTCAGAGAACCTGAGTTCTGTTCCCAACACCGACACTGAGCGGCTTAACAACTGCCCACAACTATAATTCCAGGGGATCTGAAGCCTTCTTTTGGCTTCCAAGAGCACCTGCACACATGTGTATTGCACTATGTGACACACACACAAAACCACACACATATATGTAAATAAAAATCTTCAAAGATATGTGTTTGTTGTCATTCCAGTTTTTTAAAAAAATATTTTTTAATGATTTTCTTCAATGAATTCCCAGACTCAGTTTCATATGGCTTTTCTTTCATGGCGCACAGTCACAGAGGCTATGATCATTAGTCACTGCTTAAAGTTCAATATTTGTATATTTGCAGATACGGACCTTTAATCTGCTCAAAAGCAACACATTTCACTGCAAGGTTTGTTCTCAGAGGAAACTCAGAATAAATTTTGTGTGAAAAAAAATCACTGATTTACACTCTGTAGCCTCAGCTGACTTCTAGACTAATGTGGAAGAATTAGAGGAAATCATTCCCAGCACACATTCATCAGTAAGTTTCCTAAGAGACAGCTTCTTAAAGGGCCAAAAGGAGTCAAAACATGGGTTGGAAGGGCATGTTCCTCTACGCTCAGAAGTCAGTGTCAAATCCGTCAGTGTGTTTATCTCCACACAGGACATGGGATCTTAGTTTTAGATTCTTCTGTAAATCTCGACAAGCAGGTGTCTAAGCTGATATTTTATTGACATGGGTGCTCTGTGTACAGACAGAAATTATGTTGCTCCTTATCACTGGTAATGCTTGCCTTGAAGTGGTATTTTAATAATTTTTAGAAGCTTTTTAGTTTCAGTGCAATTCACATGGTCAAATTCTGTTCATCCAAATGTAGTCTGAAAGGAAACCATCTCTCTTTAGCAAAATCTTAACTTAGGCCCAGCCAATGCATGCACAACCACTGATCTTAAAGAATTTCAAAGAAAATGACAGCACGTGCAATTTGGAAATGATTTGGGGATTATTGTGCTGTTCAATCTGCTTACTTTAGAGAGAGCAATTGAAGCTCAGAGCTGTCTCTTCCCTAGAGGTGTTTCAGAATCCAGTGCATCAGCTTTGTGAGTGCTCAGCTCACAGGAATATGAAAAGCAGTACAAGTTTCAGGTTGTCAGTAACTGACACCTGGAATCTATTTAACTTGCCCTGTGTTTTGTTTTTCAAGCACAGATGGTTTTCCAGGCTGGGGAGCAGGCTCTATCTCCAGATCATTCTGCCTCAATAACTATCGGCACTTTCACACTTTGGATCACTAAAACCAGATGCAGGCTGGACAAGGTGGTGCAAGCTTGCAATCCCAGCGCTTCGCAGGTGGGAGCAGGAAGATCATGATTTCCAGTCCAGACTCAGCTATGTAGTGAGGCCAGCCTGAACTAAGTTGAAAGTCCAACAAAACAAAGCTATTGTAGCTCCAGTTTCAAATATCACCCAACACAATCTCCTCCTCATCCTAAGTCATGACTCTAGGAGGCTGAGAGGAATAGGGGGACAGGATGTTGGGGGTGCTGACTTCTCTTTTATCTCTGCCCCCCAATCCTGCTCACTCCCCTCCGGTGCTGAGGCAGACAGCTCCTTGAGGGGCCTCCCCACAGAGGTCCCACCCTTCTCCTGTTATTGGCATTTCCTTTTGGTCCAACATGGGTCAGCCAGCAACATCAGCAGTGTGGCCAGCAGCAAATATTCTTACGTCTCGCCTTCGTATTCTCTCAGCTATTGCTGACCTCACCTAGTCAGGTGTCCTTTTCATTGTTACTGTTGCTTCTCCATTACTGAGATGAAAACACTGACCAAAACAAACTTGGAGGAAAGGGTCTAGATAGCCCAGGTAATTCTTAATAATAGCTACACACTGGAAACTCCCGGCATCTGACTGCCGATCACCCTCTGTACATACATGCTCCTGGGGAGCCTCACACTCCGAGTATCCAAAACACCTCCTCCAGCTATTGTCTTTCCCCTCAGCTAAGAGCAGCTACACTTCCTGGTCAATAAGCCTGCATTTTTATTCCTTTTTCTTCTTACCTTCAGCTTACAGGTCATCATGGAGGGAAGACAGAGCATGAACTGAAGCACAGGCCACGGAGGATGCTGCTCACTGACTTGTTCCCCTGACCCCTGGCTCAGCCTGCTTTCTTATACAACCCAGGATCACCTGCCTGGGGGTGGTACCACTCAGAGTGGGCTGAGCCCTCGGACATGACTCAACAATCAAGAAAACGATCTGCAGACATGGCCATAGGCCAGTCCAATGGAGGAAATTCTTCAGTTGAGGTTCTCCACTCAGATGTGTCAAGTTGACAAGTGAAGCTCTCCAGCAGTTTCCTTCATTTATTGATGTGTTGGGGGTCAGGGGAATGCGTGTGAGCGTGCATGTGAGCGTGCAGGCCTGAGTGCCCAGAGAACATGTGTAGAAGTCAGCGGCAGGCCTACAGGAGTTGCCTCTCTCCCTCCACTACTTGGTTGCTAGGGATTAAACGACTGAGCCACTAGATAGCCCAGGTAATTCTTAATAATAGCCATACACTGGAAACTCCTGGCATCTGACTGCCGATCACCCTCTGTACATACATGCTCCCGGGGCGCCTCACACTCCGAGTATCCAAAATACCTCCTCCAGCTATTGTCTTTCCCCTCAGCTAAGAGTAGCTACACATTCCTGGTCAATAAGCCTGCAATTTTATTCCTTTTTCTTCTTACCTGAGACCCAATCATTCCATAAATCCCATTATCTTAAATCCTAAGTCCAAAACCTTCTTGCCACCTCCCCTTATGACTGTGGTTAATATGTTATATCGTTTTAACCCAACAGCACTGTGTTAGTCACTGTTCTGTTGCTGAGATAGAAACACTGACCAAGGGAACTTATGAAAAGAAGAGTGGATTCAGTTTATGGTTCCAAAGGGGTCTGTCATGGCGGGGCATAGCGGCAGAGGTGGCTGGAGTGGGGTCAGCAGCTGAGCGCTCACATCTCCAACCGGGCACAGGAAGCAGAGCATGACCGGAGAGCCTGCAAAGCTAAAGAACTCTCTAAGCAAGCCCCCAGTAACGTACTTCCTCCAGCATGGCCACACCTTCCAAGACAAAACGTCCAAGAGTGTAGAACCAAGGGGACGCTCTCACTCCGACCAGCACAAGCACATTGTCAGGATAGAGCACACCCTAGATCACACCACACACCTCGGTTTGGAAGGAAAGCCAGGGCCACCTGCCGCAGATCACGATTCACTCTCCCCTAACATGTTGATATCGTCTCATGAGACCGTCCTCCGCGCCCCACCACACCCAAAGCCTCAACCTCCACAGACACTCCAGGCCCATACTTTTACACACGCACAATTTACATTAACTGTACACATGCTATGTCTGGTTCATAAGGTCCTGACCATTTTATGCACCCCTGTAAGCACTCAAATGGAGATATAGAACAATTCAGCCTCCTTAAGAAATTTTCTGATGTTTTCCAGTTCATTCTCACTTTCCCTATAGGCAACCACCACTTTCACAGGTCAGTTGCCTGATGTTAGATTAATTAAATTTTAATGGAATCAAAGAGACATTGATTTGTGTCTAGTTGCTTTGGCTTAACATGATATTCTGAGATTCATGTCATAGTATGTACATATAACTCTTTAAAAGTAATTCTATTGATTCAAGAATTTCATACAATGGGGCTGAAGAGATGGCTCAGCAGTTAACAGCACTGGCTGCTCTTGCAGAGGACCTGGGTTCAATGCCCAGCAGTCACATGGCAGCTAACAACCATCGACATCTCCAGTTCCAGGGGATCTGATGCTCTCTTCTGACTTCTGCGGGCATTGTATGACACGGGTATACTCACATACATGCAATACATTCATACACGTAAAATAAAAATAATAAATGAAATACTAATTTCGTACAGTGAATTTCATTGTATTCAGACCTCCTCCCCCATCAACCCTCCCTTTCCCACCCCCAACTTCATATCTTCCATTTGCAAATGAAAAACCCATCACTTTCCATAATCCACCTGAGCTGGGTACTGAAGAGATCATCTCCTTAGAGTGTCAGCGATCTACAATTCTTACACAGAAATGTGCCAAAGCGGCCCACAGAATATGCCCAGGTTTCTTGGATAGGGATTTTCACTCTTAATTTCTGTTTTTCTTACAATTTAGGAGGATCAGGTAGGAATCTCTTTTCAGAGGACATGCTTAGTTTTCCTCATTAAAGTTAGCTGTTTGCAGCCCTTGCGCACAGGTCACACTTTGGCTGTTGCCAGGCTTCACCCAGCACAAGGACCCCACTGTAGACCAAGACACTCTCAACAGGCTGACTCCCCACAGGGTTTTACCAAAGGGAAAAAAAAAAAAAGGAGCAAGGCCCTCACAGCAGGCAGCAATTAGCCCACGGGCTTCCAATTCAAGAATCTCTGAGTGGCAACTGGGTTTCACAGCTTCATACAATAGTTTACACCAGCGTCCTCTCGTTTATTTTCTGGAATCTGTAGACATCTGAGATTCCTAATGTTATTGAGGGCTGTGGCCAGAGCTTGGCAGCCACTGGGTAATAATGATGGTCAGCCCACCCTGGGTTAAGTTGGCAAAGTATTTGCTGTGCAAGCATGACGACCAGAGTTCAGATCCAAGCACCCACGTAAGATCCAGGGGCAGCAGTGCATGTGTCCTAGCTGGTTTCGAGTTCTGCAATAAAACACTGACCAAAACTAACTTGGGGAGGAAAGGGTTTATCTTACGTCTCCCAGGTGACAGTCTGTTGTTGAGGGAAGTCAGGGTAGGAACATCGCACACAGACTGTGGCAGAACACTGTTTACTGGCTTGTTCCCCTGGCCTGTGCTCAGCCTGCTTTCTTATACAACACAGGATCACTCGCCCTGAGGTGGTACCGCCCACAGTGGGTTGGTCCCTATCACACAACTCAGCAATTGAGAGTGCTGCATAGATCCCCACACATGTGCACAAACACACACAAACTTATTTATAATAAATAACAATGATAACGGGCTGGAGAGATGACTCAGCAGTTAAGAGCACTGGCTGCTCTTGCAAAGGGCTTAGGTTTGGTTCCCAGCACCCACCTGGCAGCTAACAATTGTCTGTAACTCCAGTTCCAGGGGCATCTGATGCTGCTCTGTGGGCACTGCATGCATAAACTGTCAGGAACTAAAACAGGAACTAAGGGCTGAGGAGATGGCTCAGTTGATAAAGTGCTTATCATCCAAGCACTCAAAACTGAGTTAGAGCCCCTCAGAACCCACGTAAAGCTGAATATAACAGCCTGTACTTATAATCCCAGCTCTGGGGAAAAGGAGAAAGGGTTCCCAGTGCTCGCTGGCTAGCCAGTCCTGCTGCTTTTGTGAGCTCCAGGTCATTGAGAGGTCCTGTCTCACAAAATGAGGTGGAGAGTGACTGAAGAAGGTGCCCTGTGTAGGCCTCTGGTACCCACACACGGACAGAGTAATCACACCCGCATACAGACATATAAAGATGGACCTAGACATGTGCATGTGCACATACAACTATCAAATAAAACTGATGGGTAGGGTTTCTTTTTTCTTCTTTTTAACATCAGGAAGTTTTTTAAACAATAAAAATGTAATCTGAAAAAGACTTTGTCTTGAAGTTCAAGATTTCATAAGGTTCTTAAGTCTGTAACTTACAAAATAAGATTGGTGTGCAGGCCACCATTTCCTGAGGACTGTTGTTTCTCCACACTCTCATCAGCACACGTGCAGCACGCATGGTACCCGGGTACAATGCAGTGTGTTATAAGGGCGCCAACCTCATCAATGGACTGATCAATTGATGGACTGGTGGCTGAACAGGCAGTTGGAAGGTGGCAGAAACTGGTAGACAGTACCAGAGTAGAGGAAATAGGTAAGGGGTGGCTCGAAGAGCATGCTTTTTGCAAGTTTTCTCTGTCCCCCCTTTCTGTCACAATGCTTTGCTCCATTACAGGCCCCCCAAAATGGAGACCAAAATCCCCGAAACTGGGAACCAAAATGCATCTTCCCTCTTTAAAAACTTACGTAGAATGTCCTGGACTTTCACTCTCAGATATGGTTCTGAACACCACCTGTTTCTTGTTCCACCTGTGTGTCTTTAGATCAACTGTTGACTCTGAGCCTCACTCGGGTCACATGAAGTCAGTGCACTGTTGTCATGGTGTTGGTCCAGGGGTCATGGAGATGACTTAGTGCACCCAGGTTCTGCAGCCATTGCTAAACAGATACTGACTACTGCAGTTCTTGGATCTAAAGGACCCAAGAGGAAGCTTTACTTTGGTCCAGGGAGAACACACCAAACAAGCCTCGTGCGGCAGAAGCCACCCTCAAAGAGCCACTATGTAGTTACCCAGTCAGAAGTTGGAAACAGACGCACGACTTTCAAGGTCATCTCAACTGCGGCAGCTGAATGAAGGCTTTCCAGACTCCCTTTGTGGCATCCAGTGAGGTAACTGAATTTTTGCAGCCCTGAAGATTCTAGGCACATAGGGGTCACCTGGACCATAAGCCATTCAACAACCAAGAAATCATGTCCCACAGGACAGTGAGTGACATAATCAGAGGGAGATGTGAATATCACTAGGACATTTTTGCTTTAACTGGCACATGGGAAAGATTTATTAGTTCAAGTTACTTTCTGTAGTTGTCTTTTCTAAATTCATTGTGATTAGTACATAAAATACAGACATATATATTTATGAGGTGGTAGCAGAACCAACTTAAGGAAGGGTTTGTTTTAGTTCACAGTTCAAGGTGAGTCCAGCATGGTAGGGAAATCCAGACAGCAGAAACTTGAAGCAGCTGGTCACAACCACAGTTCGAAGAAGAAGACAGTGGATGCTTGCTGTTGTCAGCTCCCCCTCTACTTATATATTCCAGAAACCCAGCCAGGGAAGGGCGCCACCCAGAGTGGGTCCTCCCATCTAATCAATGCAATCAGGCAGCTTCCCACGGGCATCCCAGAGCCCATCTTCAGGTAATTCTAGGTTCTGTGCTGTTGACACACAAACACTGGTAAGTGTATGGTTGGCAGATTATTTTCTCCCATCTTGTGTGCTTTTGGATTCAGTTTGTCAGTGTTTTGTGGAGGATTTTTGCTGATACGCTCTTCAAGGATATTAGCCAGTAGTTTTCTTTGTTGTTAGGTTCTTATCTGGCTTTGGTGTCAAGGTATTAATGGCCATATAGAATGTGTCTAGGGAAATTCCTTCTTCTATTATTAAGTTGAGAAGAATTGGTATTAGTTCTTACTGAAATGTTTGGAAGAACCTACCAGTGAATCGTCTGATTTGGGCTTTTCTCTGCCAGGAAGTTTTAAACTGCTGACTCAATCGCTGGCTCACCAGTCTGTCCAGGCTCCATGATTCTTCATGATTCAGTGTTGAAAGGGTATATATATGCCCAAGGATCTGTCAACTTTTAATGCTATTAAATTGTTGACATATAGCTAAATTAACGGTCCCTAATCCCCATTAGATCTGTGTGATATCAGTTGTACATATACCTTTTATCTCTTATTTATTTCTTCTCTCTCATTTTCCTAGTAAATCTACTAAAGTTTAGTTTGTCTTTTCAGAAAACCAGCTCCTTGTTTCACTTTTGTATTTTTTTAGTTTCTTTCTGACTTATTTCTGCCCCAGCCTTTATTATACCTTTCCTTCCACTAACTTGGGGTCTGGTTTGTTCTTGTTTTTTCCAGTTCCTTGGGATGCAATGATAAATTGACTATTTGAGACCTTTCTACTCCTTCGATTTGAACCCTGAAGACTCTAAAATGTCTTGGTTTTGCTGTTCTGTGTCTCCATTAAAAGAAGAGATTGGGGCCCGGGCAGCATGTGACTTGTTCTGGATACTGAACTGTGTGCTGGTGTTCTGTCGATTCCAGTTGAGTCCATTTGATGAAGGGTTCAGTCTAACTCTGCTGTGTCTTTCTTGACTTTCTCTCTGCACTGTCTGTCCATTGCTTCAAACAGGATGTTAAAAGCTGTAGCGAATATTGCACTGGATCCTAACTCTCCTTAGGTCTGTTGGTATTTGTTTCAGACACTTAGGTCTGTCTATCTATTACCTATTATCTGTCTATTTATCTATCTACCTATCTATCTGTACATAATTATTTTCTCTTGCTGAATCAATCTCTTCATGACTTACAGTACATTTTTAGTGTGTTGTGTGTAGTGGATGTGTATGCTCATGTGGATGTGTTTGCATATGCATGCAGGCACACATGTGTGTATGTCAAGGCCAGAGGCTGATTTTGGATGTCTTCCTGGATCACCCCCTATTTTATTTTTTGAGAAAGGGTCTCTCACTGAACCTGGAATTCATCGATTTAGCTAGGCTGGCTGGCCAGTGAGCTCCTAGAATTCTCTCGTCTTTGTGCTCTCCATTCCCATGGCTGTGGTTACAGATGTGCTGTGCTGGACAGTGTCAGTTGTCAATTGGGCACGGTTGAGTAGAGGGAACCTCAACTGAGGAATTTCCTTCACTGTGGGCGGTGACACCCTGGGGCAGGTGGTCCTGTGTTGTATAAGAAAGTAGGCTGAGCACAGGCCACAGAAGCAAGCCAGTAAACAGTGTTCTGCCACAGTCTGTGTGCAATGTTCTTATACTGACCTTCCCAACAACGGACTGTCACCTGGGAGATGTAAGATAAACCCTTTCCTCCCCAAGTTGGTTTTGGTCAGTGTTTTATCACAGAACTAGAAGCCAGCTAGGACACACGCACTGCTGCCCCTGGTTCTTACGTGGGTGCTGGGATCTGAACTCAGGTCATCATGCCTGCACAACAGGCACTTCACCAACTCGGCCCTCACCCCAGCCCTACCGTCCATTTTATCCAATGTAAGTGTATTTACTCTGGTTTCACAGTTCAACCCTTCACTTTCATTTGACTGGTGATCTCTAAGCTCATTTAAATTTGACTGGTGATCTCTAAGCTTCCTGTGCCTGTGTCTGTATTCTTCTCTATTTTAGGGAAGTTTTCTGTTATTTCTTTGAATGTGCTTTTTACTTTGAATGTGTGTCTGTAGAGGTTTCTTTGTAAGCAACATATATTTGGGTTGCATGCATGTGTGCGTGCACGGGGGCTTTAAAGTCTGTACAGTTCTGTCTTTTGAATGGAATAATGTTTTTGTTTGTGGGCGATTTTCATTTTTTGGCATTTTTTGTTTTGTTTATTGTTTTGTTTTTGGTCTTTTTGAGATAGGGTCTCCTTGTTGCCTGAGCTGTCCAGGAACTCATTGCACAGACCTCAGTCTCACAGAGTGCTGCCTGCCTCTTGTCTCCCAAGCGTTCTGAATTGGATAATTTAATCCATCTACATTCAAGGTAACCATTGATGAATGGATAATTTACTCTCTACTTTTATTGTAGTGTCTTTCCTTTCTCTTTCAGTCTTTCTTTGTGGCTAACTGAACTGTTATATTAATGTATTTTGATTCCTTGATTATTGCTTTTTGGCTTGCCTATTATTAGATTCTTGCTTGATTATTACTATGAGGCTTTAAAACATCTTTAATTAGAATATTTTAAAATGATAGCAACTTCACATGAACATAAAAAGCAGAACAGAAGCCAGACGTGGTGGTGCTCGCCTTTAGTCCCAGCACTTGGGAGGCAGAGGTAGGTAGATTTCTGAGATGGAGATAAGCCTAGTCTACATAGTGAGTTCCAGGTCAACTGGGGCTCCAGGGAGACCCTGTCTCAAAAAGACAAAAATGAAAAAAAAGATCAGAATGGATGCAAATAAACCAAACAGGAGGAGCCAAACCAACGGAACAACTGTGTTGTGCCTGCTCTCCCCGCATGTGGATTTGTGATAGCCCACTTTCCACATTTATCTACTGCCCATCTCTTCACATACTAATGTAGCTATTTTACCCTTGTCTTTAGATCCTCATTCTGAAGTTAGGAGTTACTTATGTCCCACACTTTAAAAACCAGGGGTTTCTGAGTGTGTGTGTAAAATTTCTCTTACTGGTGAACCCTGGATCCCTCCAGGTTTCCTTCTTGTCCTCTGATGCCTTCTGCTCTCTTTTCCTGCAGAACAGGTCTCGTAGAAATGCAGCTTTTGTTGCTCTGGAAATGTCTACCATTCTCTCGTTCCGTGTGTGGTTCAGGGAGCCCTTTTATCTTCTTTACTGTGACCATCCCTACTATCCCTGCGTGGTCTGTCAGGCTTCTGTCTAGAGGATCTGGTGCTAAGTGCCTCCCCTTTCCGGCACCTCACCTTTCACTGTGGAGAGCCTGATTATAAAGTCTCAGGCAGACTTGGTTAAATTAAATTCGACTGGTGATCTCTAAGCTTCCTGTGCCTGTGTCTGTATTCTTCTCTATTTTAGGGAAGTTTTCTGTTATGTCTTTGAATGTGCTTTTCACTACTATTAAGTATTTGCTCTTTTATGTTGTCCTGAAGTCCCATTGGCATCTACTCCTCTTCGGTCTTTTTTCTTCTTCCTTCCAGTGGTGTATTTTCAAATAGTCTGTCCTCGAGCTCACTAATTCTTTGTTCTTTTTTATATATCATGCTATTGATACCATCTGTCATATTTTTAATTTAGCTGAGTGCATTTGTCAGCTCAAGAATTTGTTTAATTTAATTGCTTCCATCTCTTAAGTTGTTCTGTTACTGTACTGAAAAATTTCTCTGCGTTTTCTTTAAACTCACTGAATTATAAAAATTATTGAAAATTCTCTGAGAGTTTTCCCAAATTGATTTGTATTTGGTCAGTTTATGGCAACTTGTTAACTGAGGTGACGGATGTCTCATAGCTCTTGTTGCCACTGATGTGTGTGATATTATCTGGGAACTTTTAAGGTGACATGTTCATTTCAGTCTCATACTCTAGCTTTATCAGTCTGAGCTGTGATCAGATCCAGGGTTTCAGCACTGGGTGGTGCCAGGTCCATGTCTGCTGGGTCTGCTGTGGCTGTGCTGTCTCTATTGCACTACTGGAGGATAGTTTGAACCCAGGTTTATCCCCAGTATTTTGTAGGTGTGTTGTTCAGAAATAAACAGGAGAATAAGAACAGTAGTCTGTCCCAAGCCTCTCCCTGGGGCCTCTTTAGGCCAATATACCTTGTCCTTGTCCATAGCCTGTAGTCAAGAACTAGAAGATTTGCCTAGATCTGAACAGTCGCCGTTGATGGACAAACTCCAGACTTGTCTGTCACACCAGTGGTCATCAATGCAAACTAACGGTGTGACACTCTGAGCCAACAGCCTAGCCCAGGACAACAGCAGAGCAGGACCAGGGTCTAGGACGCTGAGAAGCCTGCTGCTAAGGCGACTCTGGACAGACGGCCCAACACCATAGTAGCAGCACCACTACAAATCACAGCGATGCTGCCTGCGAGAGAGGTCTGATGACCTGCGGCTGTGTTCTTCCCTGGCACCAGAGCTGCTCCAGGGGCTCCACTGCAGCGAGGCCTAGGGACAGAAACCATTAGGATCTGCCCATTAGGCTTCACTGGCCCAGAGCTCGATTTCCAGACAGTCTTACACTTACTGCCCTGTGTGCCTCCAATTGATAGATCTTGTACCACACTACAAAGCCCTGGGTTCAATCCCCAGCACCAGATAAAGTGGGCACAGAGGTGTATGTCTATAATCCTATCACTGGGGAGGTAGAGGCAGGAGGATCAGTTCAAGGCCACCCTCAGCAACATAGAAAGTTTGGGACCTGCCTGGGATACATGAGATGCTGCCCCCCCCCAAAAAAAAGTGTGGTAAGTATCATGAATGTAACAATGGACTCTGCAACAGGACCAGGAAGCTGAGGCTGGGGCTGGGGAGAGGGGGAGAAAGTTTCAACCATCAGTATGACAAAGTGAGCTTTTTCCCTCCATAAAACAAGGGTTTCATACTGGCTTTGCTGCCATCCCGTTGGAGTATACAATGGATGCTAATGGTAGTTGTTCCATAGGGTACACAGTTCCTGCGTCCATTACACACATTAGGGTACCCGGATCCCCTGTCCACTACACACATTAGGGTGCCCAGTTCCTGCATCCATTACACATGTTAGGGCACCTCAGTTCCTGTGTTCATTATACACATTCGAGCAAATTGAACTCCCTCATCTCCAAGTCCTTAATCTTTCCATCTTCCTTTCATACACAGAATAATTACCAGTTCCCATCCTCTAACAGAAGAGTCTGACCACTTTTGATGTTTGACTAATCCAAATCTAAGACTTCTATTTGATTCCATGAGTACAATCCCGTCTCAATAAAAGACATGTTCACTTTGGGCCAGATTGTGAAGCAAGTGAGGATTGGTTGGAGCCCTCCCACAGTTCATTTCTGAGGCTCTTAATTCATTTATTACTACCTTTTCCTTCCCTGCTCTGTTTGATGGGATTCAAAGGTACCCTGTTCCTTCATAACGTGACTCTGCTCTAAGAGCTTACATCCTGCATCATGTCATTACCCTGGGAACATCCTGCTTAACCATCAAACGATGTTCTACAATAATTAATTCACACATACAATTATTGTTATTGTGGAGCTGGACTTTACCTTGGTCATCTTTGCATATCCATGGTTTACTAAGTATGACAGGCAGTCATACAGCACCATGTGCAGTGAGCGTTCAGTGGATGCCACACGCTGGATGGATGGATGAAAAAGTATTAGTTATGAAAATGTAGCTTGGGCTGGAGAGATAGCTCAGAAGTTAGGGTACTTACCATTCTTCCAGAGGACCTGAATTTGGTTCCCAGCACCCATGTCTGATGGGTGGATCACAATTGCCTGTAACTCCAGCTCCAGGGGGTCTTACACCCTTTTGTGGCCTCCAAAAGCACCTGTGTACACATATACATAAATAAAAGAGTGCAATTTTTTTATTTTTTAAATGCTTTTTAATTTTATTTTCTATGTATGAGTATATTGCCTTCATGTATGTTAAGTGCACCAGTGTTATGCAGTGCCCACAGAGGTTAGAAGACAGTATCAGATTCTCTTGGAACTGGAGTTATGGATGATTATGAATGGTTGTTAGCCACCACGTGGGTACTGGGAACCAAACCAAGGTCTTCTTTGAGAGCAGCCAGTGTTCTTGACTGCTAAGCCATCTCTTCAGCCCTCAAGAGTACAAGTTTTAAAGACTAAATTTGAAAATGCAATCTTGGCAGAGGGACACACTGTAAATTAGGTAGTTAAAACTAGTCTTGGGACTATGTCCCTCCAGAACCTTCTGCTTTCTCTCCTGATGCATACTTTTATTTTGTATTTTCCTAGTCTGTTTATCTGCCTGTCTTTCCCACTGGGTTCTAAGTTCCTTGAGACTATAGGGCTGTTGTATCACTGCATACTAAGGACTGGCAAGGGGAAATACTTAAGCAGGAATTATAGCTCTCGGCCCAAAGAGAGGAGGAACTTCTCATTTCTAATCCTCCCACATTTCTCTCTGGGTAGGTGATTTCAGTCAAAATAGTAGTAAAAATTATAATAATTAATTAATGTGCCAGAAGGAATCCCGTTGGTCCTCAGAACACTGCTCTCTCTGTCACGGTTACTGCTCTATCATGGTCACTGTGTTGAGTAGGCTGCACAACTACAGGGTTAAACAGCCCTTCTGGCATGTGAGGGGTAAGTACCTACATCAGAAGTGGTCTCGGTAGTCCGTTAAGAATGACGTTTCTAGACCTCACCAGCAAAGCCCATTTTCCAGACCTTAGATTCCTCTGGAATGGGCTCTAACTGCAATGGCTGGCTCAGTGTTTGAATCACAATATGCACTAAAATAGAGGACTTGAATGCATGATGTGACACAGTCACAGTTCTCAGGATGATGAGTGAAAAGGGGAGGGATATGCACAGTGAAATTCCATGGCTCAGCTCATATTCTACACATCTAGGAATCATGAGTTTATCTGGAACACTAAACAATAGGAAAGACAAGGGAAATTATGGGGGCACAGGGAGAGACGGGATCCCCTCACCCCAGTCTGTAGTCTCTCACTTGACAGTTAAGAATTCTAGCACAGCTAACAACATTTGTTCTGAAGATTTCCTACATAGAGATAATACTCTTTATACATAGATACATGAAATCATCCATGTATATATTACATGAAAGCGGAAACAAGGCTATCCATGGGAGAGAAAAAAAGGTCGGTGCATGGGGAAGAATATGCTCAATGTACAACATATGCTTGTATGTTAATATCCTATGCAACACAGTACTGTGTCCATCAAGCCTCTTAAAAATGTTTTATGTTAAATTAGCAGTGAACCATGCTTAAGACCTGAGAGTGCTTGACCTTCAAATATGGCCTTATGCCTCTCCTATGCAAATCTACAATTTTCTGGGAATCTCACAAGACCATAAGTTTTGTTGACAGTAAAAAGTACATATATATATTTTTCTGAAAGGGTCTCTCTGTAGTCCAAGCATCCCTGGAACTTACTATATAGACCAGGCTGACCTCAGTATCACAGCGATCTGCCTGCCTCTGCCTCCAGAGTGCTGGGGTTAAAGCCTAGAGACATCTGTGAAAACAGCTCTAACTCCTCAGGCAATCCCTGTAAGATAGAACTCTGAATTATAAGCTGTAATCCTATGAAATGCACTTTAGGAGTTGCCCTGTGATCTCATTTAAATGCTTTACCAATGCTTTGAGGTATAACTGCAGAATTCACCAATACTGTAGATAGGCCTATTGGAAAGATAATTAAGGGAGACCCTCTCTTGAGAAGCCGATACTCACTCTAAGGTGTGTACTGTCTTTTTCTGTCTTTTCTTTTATTAACCTCTATGCCTACATCTTTGTTAAAAATCTCTTCTTAATAAACTCCGACTCCACTTCATTCTGACTCACCCTAAAATTCTTTTCTTCAGTAAAGTCAAGAATCCTGGCTTGAGTTGAGGTCTTGGAGAACTCACGCTGCTGACAGTGGTGTGCAGCTGTCTCTGGCTCCTGCTCCACTGCTGCTGACAGTGTGCCTTGAAAAGTGCCTGACCTATCCTCGATAACTGATATTCTGGCCTATGTCTTCAATGTCTTGGCCCGAAGTTAGGGCACAACCCAGCAACATTTGTTCTCTTTATCCTAAGAATTCCCTTTTTGGTGTGATCTATGCATTTTTGCATGGGCCAGGTGCTTCCTGGAAAAAAACACAAAATAAAGGAAAGAAATAGAGCATTATGGTCAGACATACATGTGTTCCAGCCAAACAGCTTGGGCTCAAATCCCAAGGCTGCTCTTTGACTGTGACTTTGGCGATCTTTCTAAATATAATAGACCCGAAGGTCATCACCCCACAATCAATTTAAAAAAATGAAAGTTTGAGGACTGTATTACTTTCCTGTACAGAAATTCAGAATGCACATGTATACCACAGTTTTAACAAAACTGGCACTAAAAAAATCAATTTAACTTTAATAAACAGCACTTTCTAAATATGTTTCAGCAAGAATACCTCTGTGTATGTCTATGTGTGCGTCTATGTGCTGTGTGTTTGTATGTCTATGTGTGTGTGTCTGTCTGTGTTTGTATGCCTGTGTGTCCATGCTTGGGTGGAGGCCAGAGGGGTCAGGTTTCTTCCTCAGTCACCTTCCATCATGTTCTCTGAGGCATGGTCTCTCTCCCTCTCTCTTTGAGCCTGGTGCTCACCAATTGGCTAGGCTTGCTGGCCCAAGAGACCATGGGATTCTCTTATCTCTACGTCCCAGTACTGGGATTACAGGTGTGTACTGGCACACCCAGTTTTTACATGGGTGCTGGGAACCCAAACTCAGTTCTCCTGCTTTCATAGTAAACACTTCACTTGCTGAGCCATCTCTCTAGCCCCCTGGGAATTCATTTTTGGAGGTTTTTCTTAATAGAAAATTTTGGATAACGTTTGTAGGATTGTGAATTTAGCTGGAGGCCACACACCCCTGGTGACCATCAAACTTTGATTCAAGAAGATGGAATTCAAAAACATCCCCCTTTGGTGGGTAGGCCACTTCTGATTTTAAGTGTGCGGCTCTCCTTCCCCAGCTGCCTTTCCATGGCCTGTGTATGCAGGTGCCTCAGCTAATTGAACGTGCCAAAAGGCCCTGCAGACCATGAGCTCAGCTTATGTTCTGACTCATTATCTGAGTTTTGTAGGTGATGAAAGCAACATTTAATGGCTGAGAACACGTGAGTAACCATTTACACTCACTTTCAATTCCCCAGCCAAGGAATCTGGCCACAGGTGAGCCAGGTAAACGCACAATGCCACCCTCAACAGCCACGCTGAACAAAACCACCTAGAATATTAGTCCTCTAAAAATATGCCAACCCTATTTAGTTATGGTTTCACATTGCTTAATGGCACAGACCCAAGGACACCCTAGAATGTCCAAGTGTCACCCATCATGAGGCCAGTATAGACATCCTATGAACAAACGTGAGCTGCATGGTCTTTGAATCTAGCTCACAGTGGCATGGCTGGGGTTCCAAATTCCCATCTACACTGTGCACTTTTTACCCTGGAAGAACTTCTAGGCCTATGACAAAGGAGTTTATGTCTCATTTACAGCTGAGTGAGATATTAGTCACATACCCTCACTCAAAAAAGTTATGAGAGATCAAACAGGGTAACAGATTAGATGGAAGAGGAATCACTGAATCCAAATGGGGAAGATACACAAGTCAATGAACAGATGAACCACTTTTCTGCTGCCATAATAAACACATGGCCAAAAGCCACTTAAGAAGGAAGAGTGTATTCTGGCTTACAATTCCAGAGGGACAATCCATAGCGGTCAGGGGAGGCCTGGCAGCAGACACCCAGAACAGGAAGTTGGCTGATGGCATTTCCTGTTCATACTCTAGGAAACAGAAAGCCAACTTTGGAAGTGGGGCAAGGCTATCAATCCTCAGCACCATCCCCAGTGACATACTTCCTCCAACAAGGCTGCACCTCTAAAAGCTCCATGAGCTCCTCAAGCAGCCTCACTAACCGTGTTCAAAGGCATGAGCTTACTGGAGACATTTCTTATTCAAACCACCACACAGAGCATCAGTGATCATTCAGTGATTAGACGTACACACTGTTCCCTTGATATTTTCACCCTCTGACTGAACAGCTCACTCTTTAGCAATGGCCTCGGGTAGATCTCTACACAGGCTTCCCATGAATTCTGCATGGCTCTCTCACCTCTGGTTCCTTGCTCTAAATACTCAAGTATTGCAACCATCCCAACCTCTGCTTTCTGTGCTGTGCACACAAAACCAGTGGCTCTGTTCTGGCCCCTCCTAGTCTGCTGTCATCCAGGAAGTACAGAAAGCTGGGCGCTTTCATACCATATTACTTGTTTAACCCCTCTCAGAATTCAGTCCTCCCACACTGCTGTGCAAAACCGGAAGAGCTGTTACATACCTACTTGCCCAATTTCCTAGGGTTCTGGTTAAGGGAACAAGTGCAGTCTCAGTTTCTGAGTCATATCTGGAAATACAATGCCAACAACTGTTTTAATCATTAGTATACTTCAGGCAAAATAGTTTTCCAATTAAATTAATCACATTAATCTACAGAAGACTTAACCTTCCCCTTCAAAGACCAGAGTAGTCCCCCTGAACAGACTGTGAGAAGTGTCAAGGAAGCCCTAAAGTGATTACCTTGGTCAGGTTTGTATGTGTAAAGAAAGGAGGTCCGAATCCTTTCCATTGAGCAGCAACTGCTGCCAAGCCTCCCTCCCTCCAATGCACCCTTGGTTCTGAACCCCACATGAATCACCAAGCTCCTCATTCTTTTCAAAGCTCTTTCAATAAAGTACCCTGCCTAATGATCCATCTGTTCAGAGTCCAACTGCCCCACTCAGATACTGTATGGACGGGCTGCACTCCAGGAGTGCTGGGTAGACCGCACAGAGGTTACTACCTTTTGTCACCTAGGGAAGAACACCTGTGCTTTCTGGTAAACACTTGCCAGAGACAACACAATTCTGTCTTTATTGTTTAACACAGAAGAGAATGTCTCCCCAACCTGGGGTGGGGGTGGGGGAGAGGCCTCTCTGCCAGCTAATCAGAGTGAGCATTTTAATTAGATTTAGACTTAAAGTCAGTCTCCTGAAAGTAAGTTCACATTTTGGAGAGTTCTTAATAACAACCAAAATATGCCTCTCTCCTAGCTGCCAGAAGAGCAAAGGAAGGAATCGTTCAAAACATCTAGCTAACTGACCTCCAGAGAATGGTAAGGTACACCTAGCAAGTATTTATAGGATTTAAATTTCAGTTTGTTTTGACCCTTTGAAGTAATTTACGAAGGGATATGTTTGGAGCCGTTTAGTCATTAACTCAGGAAATGTTTACTTCGCTCTTGTGTTGTGTTGTGCCTGGTGCTAACTACTACCTGGTGACAAGCTGAGTGTGGTTCCTGTTGCCATGTAAGAACCACTGTGTGTGACTGCTTGTGAAGGCGAGCTGTGAGGAAGCCTGAAGACTCAGACACGAGACTCACACCCTCTTCCTCCTAGCTGTGTGGACTTATCTGTCAAAGAGATTTGACTTGGATGAATGCAAATGCTTTATAATTTATCCTAATTATTCATTTCTTTAAGTATGGTTAATCCACTCAGGGTTAGGTACTATCTGCATGCACATATGTGCACGTATGAGTTTATTTGGACATTTAAAACAATTTTTTTTTTCAGTGTGAAAGTTTACGAACATACACGAGATAAACTCAGTGAAGAACTCCCATATGCCTACCACCGACTTCCCTGACAGTTGACATGTAGCCGGTGCCTTTCCTCTATGTCCGAATCCTTTTTTCCTCTCTTCACTGCACTGTTATGAAGCAAGTCAAGATACATTTTTAAATGTTTTTGTTACTTTTATGTGTATGAATGTATTGCTTGCATGTATGTAAGTGCATTCGTGTCATAAAATACATGCAGAGGTCAGATGAGGGTGTCGGATCCCTGGGAACTGGAGTTATGGATGATTGACAGCCGCCATGTGGGTGCTAGAAATCAAACTTGGGTTCTCTTCAAGAGCCCCCAGTGCTCTTAAGCACTGAGCCATCTCCCCAGTCCAAACTCATTATGTAGCTGATGACCTTGAACTTCTGATTCCTCTGAATCTACCTTTCCAGTATTGTGCACCATCATGCCTGGTTTATAGGGTGCTCAGGAGGGATCAAACCCAGAGCTTCACACAAGGTAAGCAAGCATTCTACCAACTGAGCTAATCCCTAGTCTAAAGACTAATCTTCACAAAATGGAATTATTTTAATCTAACAATACCTGTTATCATTCCCCAAACTTTTGAAGCAATACTCTGTTTAGATCTTCTCTTGATCTCTTAGGGACTTGAGAGTCCAAACAGAGACTACTGAACCTTTCGACTGCCAAATGCTACCATGCCTACCATCTGGGACCCTAAATGCCCACCCTGGAGCTCCGAGATCTAGTGACTCTGGTCAGGAATTACAGGAGTCTCACCTACCAGCAGGTTGATCTGGAAGTAGACTTTTTTCTCCCAGGACTTATAACTAGAGTCAGCCTGATTTTTCTTTTAGCATCTGCCTTAATTTCCCAAATGAGCTCCTGACTAGTTGACTGTATGCTTCATGGCTACCTATGGCTATAAATTATTTGGCGTTCCTCCCTTGGAGAAGGTATCTATGCCCCAGTCAAGTCTGCATGGATTTCAACTGCAATGATCAATCAAACACAGCGAAAATGACACAGTGTGTGTCTGCAAGGCCTGGTCAGAGGCAGCCAGAAAGATCCTATGCTTCTGGCCGGATCAGTCCACCACGCTGGAAACTCAAGAGTACACTGAGAGGCCACAAGCACAAACTGCAGTTGACAGTCCCAGGTGAACCCAGTTCTAGTGCAGCTCACTAGCCACCATGCCTGTGGTTACAGAGGTCTCCAGATGCCTCAGTCCCCAGCCTCTAAGCGCTGGGCAGCAGGTATAAGCCGTCCCTAATTAGGCTGTATTAATGAGTGCCAGGCCTAAATATTTGCCTTCGGAAACCATTAGCACAGTGAAATAGTGTGTTTTAGGTTACTGCATTTAGCTGTGGTTTGTTAATACATTAATAACTACCCTCGTTCTTGCTGTGCCTGTTTTCTTGGAAAACTCCTCCAAACTCATGACTCAACCCAACACATTGTCTGTAATTTAGCTGAGACTCCAGATGACTAAATGAGAGATCTTACCATTTTCATTTCCAGCATGTTGAATCAACGGTGTGCAGAACTGAGACCATTATGATACCCAGCTATGTTTTCTGTAATTCTTCAGAAAGAATTCTTTTCCCAGCTGGGTCTGCAGCTCAGTGGCAGAGTGACTGCCTGGCATGTATCAAGTACTAGACCCTGGGTTCAATTCTGACAGGGATGGAAGAAGGGAGGGAGAAGGGAGGGATTCAGTTCCACATTGTGAGAAAGGAGGAAAATCCATAAAGAACTAGGACTAGAAGGGTAATACCAACACACAGGGCCACCAGTCAATTTCTATATTCTGTTAACTAGATGTAAGAGCAGTGAATGAGCAAGAATAAAGCAGGCTCCAGTTTGGAGCACATCCATTAGGTGGAGACAGAGGGATACTCAACTTAAACAGCACACTAGCCTGAGTCCTACCCAGTACTTGGTAAATGCCAAAAAAGTTCTGCATGTCCTAGATATCGACCTACATAAACATCATAGCAACTTTATAAAACCTGTAATGGCTGCAATTCACAGCTGAAGAAACGGAGGCCAGTAAACTGAGACACTCTCCCAGGGGGCAGGGCAAGGTGTGCAGACCTCAAGGAAATACAGACACCGACCACACTCTGCTACAGTGAGGTGGTTTTAATTACTAAGTGTTGTATTCATCTTGTTCTGCACACAGATTTCACACTTGAAGGTGAGCCTTCTTGTTTCTCTGCATTGTAAGTCATAAAATTTTCACAGACTGTATTGAAGGTGAGCTTTCTTGGCTCTCTGTCTACATTGTGAGTTGTACAGTTCTCATAGACTGTACTGAAGACGGGCTTGTTTCACTTGCTGAAAGTCAAATGGTACTAAAAATCCACAAACACTACATTTAATAGAATTGGCTCACATCCAATGTGGCCCATTCCTATATTTCTTAAAACTGACTATTTTTCATGAAAATGCGACACACCCAGAAGCATCTGGATGAGGGCTAACGTTTACTGGGGTGCAGCATCCACAGGTTGCTGATTCAACCTCATGAAAAGATACATCCCCCAATTTAAATATGAATTTAAAAAGATACTGGGGCTACAAACTGTTCATGTGATACAATTTTTTCTTTGCAGAATAAATGTCTCAAGTTTACTCGGGAAGTTTCTGAGAAAAAGTATTTTAAATTTTGCCCAAAACAAGTTAAAGTAGGTACTGAAGATGACACAGGGCTTTCGGAGCCACAGAGCCACCACAGCAATAGCCACGACTGCTCAGGTGAACTGCTTTTTCTAGTGGGGGGCTGCCTGCCATGCTTGGGCTGCTGCAGGGTCTGTGCCCCTGACCACGGCTGAATGCATCTGCAGTCGATCTCAGCAAGACTGGTAAGGTGGATTCCCCTAACTAAGCATTTGGAGTTCAAAGGAAGGGCTGAAGGAGTACAAAGTTGAGGACAAATCCCAGAGATCTGTGGCAGCTGGTGTCAGTGCCCTCCCTTTCAGCATCCTAACCCCGGGTCAATGAAACTTTTCAGTTTTGCTTTACTGTTTGAAAGGTTGATATTTTTGTCACTCTGGCAAATACCTGAGAGAAACATTTTAAGAGAAGGATGTATGTTAGCTCATGGCTTCAGAGATGTCAGTCGCTGTCTCTGTTTTTGGTGCTGTGGGTCTGAGGAGAGGCTGAGCACCATGGCCAGGGGCATGTGGTGGAGCAGAGCAGCTCACCTTACAGAGGACAGGGAACAAAGACCAGGGCACAGGAGGAGGAGAAAGGATACAGCCTTCAAAGTCACACCCCAGTGATCGGCTTTCCTCTGCCAGGCTGCACCTTCTGATGTTCCAATCACCTCCCAATAAAGATATCAAATACATACACACTAATGAATTAATCCGCTTGGAAATCAGAGCCCTTGTGAACCAGTCCCTACCCCAAAGCCTGACCTGGGAACGCTGCTTGCATCTGGAAGCAAGTCTTCAACCCACAACTCTGGGTGGGTCTCCATTTCCAGCACAGCTGTTGTGCTCCAGCCATGCCAGAGAATGGAGGACGATCAAACAGGGCCTCAGGTGGCTCAGAGAACAGTGGAAGGAGATCCCTCTCGGGATACTATGTTGGTGGGTAGTTCGGTTATCAAAACCAAGGCACGGGTTTATATAGGGAGGCCTTTCTGACCATTACAGAAGGTGGGAAAGTTAAAGGTGGGGTCTTTGGGGTAAAGGCAGGAAGGTTGTAGGGCTGATGTGGAAGTTCAGGAATGAGGAAACGAAACCCAAAAACCTGGTTCTGGTTTGGGGTGGGGAAAAAGAAGATTCATATCTACAGTGATTTCCTGGGGCCAGGTTATCACATAAGGCAGAGCAGGCCAGACACTTGCCGATCTTTCAGGGTATCCTGGGTTGCTTGCCTTGCTCAATACCCAGACCCTCACATCTCCCCCTTTGTTTTTTTTATATAATGGGGAGGTATATAAGGGCCCAGTAAAGGGAGGAGCCAGGCCATGAGGGGATTGGCAAACCAGGGGGATAATGGATTTTAAGTTCATTCTTGAGTTTATGAAAGGTATAAGTGAGAGAATTTATAGTCTCTCAGCTGTTTGTTCTAACACTCCCCTTTTGAAGAGGTAACCCTAAAATATTTTAGGAATTAGACAGGAGCTCCCCAATACTTTGGACATATTTGGTCTTTGATATAGAGTAGGCTGCTAAAGGACAGTTTTTGGTCTTTGGGGTCTTTTTATCCTAAACTGCCTGGCCAAATTCTACCTCCTATTCTCATCACACCACCCTCTGAAGAGGTCACCCTAATTACCAATAGGGAATTGGGGTGCTGACCGCTCTTGGCTACTTCGTGCTGAACAGGGACGTAGGTTGTGGAAATTGGGGTACCCCTTCAGTGAGTCTATCTAAAAGACCCCTGAACTGCATAACTGTTAGTTGTAGGGAGAAAAGAAAGTCCTTGACTGATGTCTGGAAGATGAAATAAAATAGTCAGAACAGGAAAGAAGTCAAATGTCCAATTCAAAGTCCATTAGAATTTCTTGCTTAAGAACTTTCAAAGGCTTCCATCTTTTGGGTTCCTCTTTGCTTTTCTTTTTGACTGCCAAGGCTGAACTTGAGAGTCTTGAAGTCAGGATTTGTTTTCAGGCACCTCGATAGCTGGAGTGGCTAGCATCAGGGTGAGTTCCCTCCCAAATGGCTTCTGGGCAGGGAGAGAAAAGAAATTAATCATTTGATTTTTGGGTTAGAACATGGTAGGCTTGCCTTTCTTGGCCATAAGTATGCACTGCAGTGTTAAAGTAGGCCAAGAATTGAAGTCTTACATCTGAGTGGCATTTTCTTATTAAGAACAAAATCATTAATGAGAAATTGTGTAAATAACATCTTCTATAAACTTAAACCTACTGTCTGGGAAGCGTAATTCCCTGTACTCGTAAAGAAGCATACTAATCACTTTAATTTTTTTGGTTATACTTTCCTTTTGGGTGTTTAAGATCATACAATTTGGCCCAAATAAACCAACTTAATTTTACTCTTAAGGTCAGTTGAGTATCTGTTCCTCAGGGGGATCACATGGGCTTGAGAGGAGCCCCTGGCTCCACAGGCCTTTGTTTTACCAGTTCCATCTATGTGAAGATAAGTCAGAAGGTCTTGCTAGACCATAGCTTCACTTGGAAGCAAATCAAGGAAACGTTTTCCTGTGCTGACCCTCTTCTTTGCAGATTGGACAATGGTTCAAGTCCTTCTAGTGGGGTCTCCATGACCTCCCTGAACAGGAGGACAGGTGACACATCACAGTTACAAGACATTTTGAGAGATGCCCCATAGTCCCCTGGAACTTAGTTGACTTTGGAGGGCAAGAGACAAAAAATTGTCTCTTTAAGTCCCTCTGAACAGATTAGATGCCTCTAAATATGGTTGTTAAACACTCAATAAGGTTAGTTCCACCAATCTGGTACTTTTAATACTATATGTTATGTAGCTAAAGCTTGGGCAAAAGCCAGACATTTTTAATAAGCCTTAACTAGACATATATTTTGTTCCTTAAAATATTTGACTGAACTATTACTTTAGAAACTTTAAGACCATTTATACATTATTTATCTAATGTTTCCTATATTATAACATATAAACTCGGATCTTTAATCACTTGTATAGACTTTATTTTTCTATTTTATTCTGGAAATATCTAGTTATTATGATCTTATACATAAACCCTTCACCTTCTCATGTTCTTTTCTTAAGATCATGAGACGTAAAAACATTAAGAAAATTCTCTTCCTGGGTGTACTAAGCCATGTTTATTCCCTTTCTAAGGCTCTAGTATCAAACCAATGTTTGATCATATTAAAGTTCACCCTGAGGAATGAAATGACTTTACTCATACAGATGGGTGAGGTATTGCTAACAGGTATATAGGTGACCTGAGAGTAGATGCACTGTAAAGTCTTCATCTAGCATGAATGTTGACGTTTTTATAACCTTATGGGTCAAGTCCTTTCTTTTAGCCTTCCCCAAATTTCCTCCCCAAATGCAGGAGACCATTTGTGATTAGAGCAAAAGTACATACAGCTAGCTGGGAAGAGTGGCTGGATACTCAGGTGAGGGTCCAGTGACCCTGCTTACTGCTCCTTCAGTGGAAGAATACAGCTGTTAGCAAACCCAACTGTGATGAACTTCTGTAAGTAGGCACAGCTGAAGTCACGAGAATGGCAGTTACTCAACTCAGTAGTGCTGTGCAGCATCATCTTAATAAAAGAACATGGAATGTAAATTATACACATAAGATAATGTACATTGTACTTTATAAGTTCCTAGAAAAACCTTATAGAAAACATAAAAACTGATAAAATCCTTTTTACTTTATCTATTTTAGAGAGTTGGACTACTAAAACCTTGCTTTAGGTCTTGAAAGTGTAGATACTAGATAGAGAGAAGCAATTGATACATAATAATACATTATCAAATTGTAGTTTAGAATCACCAGTATAATCACTGGCTGAGGAATTTTAGGCAGAGGGTGCTGTCAATCTTTTCCAAGGACTGTGAATTGTCTGCTTTACTATACATTTGCATTAGTCTGTGTTAGTGACCTTTACTGTTGTGAGAAAATAGAATTTTATGAGTTACATTTGCTATAAATCATAAGATGAATAATCATAACCTTTATTGAAGTTAGTTTATCCCTTAGTTAATCTCAATAGCACAATGGCTTTATTCAGAGGCTGTATCATTCTCCTTTTCTCTTGTCACAGAGTCAGGGGGCCAGCCTGAAACTAGACAAAAGTTATTGCACAGGAGAGCTGTTAAGTTTAATCACTACTAGCATAAATGAAAACACCTGTCCTTCTTATAACTTGTATACACATTTATCTAGGCAGGCAAATCATTTCTTCTGCCAGGTCCTTTATCTAGAACAGGGTTCAATGAATTAAAATAGAAGATTTACTATTAAGATATTACTTTACTTGATATTTTTAACTTCATAAAGCCATGGATATTTGGTGAGCAACCAAGATCAAGCATGACTAGGGTGACAGAAGTTTTTTAGAAAAAAAAGAAAAACAGGCTTTGGATCACAATGCAAAAAGGCAGGAATTAAAACCAGAAAGGGAGGCCTTTCTGACAGTTACAGAAGGGGGAAAGTTAAAGGTGGGGTATTTGGGGTAAAGGTGGGAAGGTTGTAGGGCTGACGTGGAAGTTCAGAAACGAGGAAACGAAACCCAAAAACCTGGTTCTGGTTTGGGGTGGGGGGAAAGAAGATTCATATCTACAGTGATTTCCTGGGGCCAGGTTATCACATCAGGCAGAGCAGGCCAGACACCTGCCATCCCTTCAGGGTATCTGGGGTTGCTTGTCTTGCTCAATACCCAGACCCCCACACACGACTCTTTCAGGGAGGGCCCTTCATGGGTGATCTACAGCCACTGTGTCTCAGTACCCGTGACACGGCTCTGCCCTTCACGGGTGATCCACAGCTGCTGTGTCTCAGTACCCGTGACACAGCGACACAGCTCTGCTGCCCCTTCACTTCTGAAACACTCACAGTAGTTCAAATGAACTTCGATTGTGCTGCAGACCCCAGAGCTTCTACGGACTGCAGCATGAAAACCACTAGCCTAAGCTTGAAGAATTTGTGGCAGAAAGGAATAGCTGTATATTGTGAATTCCAAACATCCAGTGGCAGTGTAAATCGAAGGTTCCACGTGTGCAAGGATTCTGGTCTCTCTGGAGATGTTTGCTTGTGTCTGTTGGATTACACTGTGTTTCTTGGAGCTGTGTGGCTCTCAAACAGGGGTCCTCCAGTCTCTCAGAAGCCCTTGTGCTCTCCCAGAGGCGAATGCCTCTGGACTTAGTGCCCTCACGGTGGCCTCCTGTTCTGCCATGAGAAATCAGTGGCTGTTTTCAGAGTTCCCCAACCTGCTGAACATTATATTAAAGGCCTTGTATGCCTTTTCAGAAATGCTTGGTGATAATTTCTAAGAGTAATTCCTGAATTCCTAAATGTTGAGATATCTAGCCATCTATCCATCCATCCCCATATGCATGTGTGTTTGAGACTTGACCTCACTCTGTAGCTCAGACTGCCTTAGAATTTGTGGTCCTCCTGCCTCAGCTTTCAGAGGGCTGGGATCACAGGCACCCACCACCAGGCCTGGCTGTCTGGCTGCCTTTTAACTTCTCAATTTCAATCTGTATCAATAAAACCCGTATTACAAAATAACTGCAGAATATACAGATTTCTTACTGATTATTAGTTAACTAACTTTGAGTTACAGTTTCAAGTTTAAGTACCACACCCCACCTCTTAAGGCTCATGTGCTAATCTTTGTCTGCAGCTTGTGGTTCCCAGGAAATGGTAGAAACTTTATCGAGACAGAGCCAAGGGAAGTCTGCAGGGCACTGAGGGCGGGGCCCAGGGAGGGGACTGGGACACTGTCCTCTGCAGGGCACTGAGGGCGGGCCCGGGGGGATTGGGGGACACTGTCCTCTGCAGGGCACTGAGGGCGGGCCCGGGGGGGGGATCGGGGGACACTGTCCTCTGCAGGGCACTGAGGGCGGGCCCGGGGGGGGGGGGGGATCGGGGGACACTGCCCTCTGCTGGGCACTGAGGAGGGGCCTGGGGGGTATCAGGGGACACTTGTCCTCTTCCTCTATTTCTTCTTTTGCTTTTTGGCCATGAAGTGAATTTGTCCCATAGAGGCTCCCACTACAACATGCCACTATAGGACCAAAGCAACAGGGCTGATGGATCATGGCCTGGACCCTCTAACACCATGAACTAAGGCAGACCTTTTCTCTTTTATAAGCTGGTTATCTCAGGCATTTGCAACTATCACAGAAAGAAGTTACCCCAGCTTGGATATAAAGGCACCCCATTCAAGAACTGTGATGTGACCCCAGACTTAGATTTCCAGAAAATCTTCCTACTATTTGGCAATTACATGCAGTTGTTGCACTGGCCTTTGGTGGCTATTTCCCAGATATGGTGCCACCTTTTCGGCTCCCCTAAGTCTTTCAGAGTCCTTCCTCACCTGCTCCACCTCTTGAGTTTTACTTTCTTTTTGTGGGTCTTCTAAATTGTGCAGTGAATAAGCCACAACATGCCAAGTCTGCCATTCAGGGTGTTAATGCATCAAAACATCGGGCCCAGTGCCTCACTAACACTGGACATTCACTCAAATTTTAGCAATTTCCTCTGACTAAGAGTGGTTTGAGAGGTTTTCACGTAGGCAAGAGAGAAATGACTTTTTTTGCGGCAGCATGAAAAATTAAGAATTTACAACAGAAGCTAAAGGGCCCAAACCATGTGAGCCCTTATTTCTCATAAAACTTTGTCCCATTAATACCAAACAAGGAAAGCCTTGTCAGAGAAAAATCACCTAAAATATGCAAAAGTCAGTGATATTCACAGATAATCATTTAAAAACCATTTAAAGTAAACAATAGCTTAAATTCAAAGAACACCATTTCTAGTCCTCGGTGTACCTTCATGACTGCATGGGCTGTGTTACAGGGCACCAGGATGTATGGACAGAAGAGATCATGCGTCCTGTCTTCCCAGGACAGTATCTCTTCATTGGAGATGGCCGGCTTCTGATGTAGGATGCTGATTCCCAGACCCACGGTATTGCCTGAGAGCACGAAGGGCAGGAGTCTCCTTAGATGTGGACGAAGGAGGGGACGAGATGCTGTGCCTCTCACATCAGGACTGCGTTAGAGGGAAACAGATGATAAGAAATAGCGAATGGACATGCTTAAAGGACTTTACAGAAACAGTAATTATGCGTTCAATTGTGATCCATCCAAAGGTAAAATTGTATGTTAAACTTCACTCTCATTGAGCTAATTAGTTGACAGGATTTGGGGGAAAAAGTTACACTGGAACTGTCCAAAAACAACTGCTTCTGAAAATGGAGTGTCATATATAACCAAACATTCAGTTAGAAGGTAACTGATAAGCTTGCTCTCCCCAGAGGACCCTACAGCGATCTGAGCACCAAGTGGAAACAGTGTACACAATGGTGAAGCGCTCCCCCTGGCGGACACTTGTAGAAATTTTAACAAAATGTTAAAATCTACATGACTTCATTTCCTCTTAATACAGAGAATTTAGAAAGAAAAGAAGGATGATTCGCTGTTTACTGAATAGTCATACAATCTTCAGTTTGTAGAGGGTGTCTTAAACTCAAAGTCTTTTAGGTCATCAGAAAGGTTGACATGACAAGCCCATTTTAGGGCTTCCAGTAAAGCAGGTAGTATCTATGTCTCCATCAAGCGATAGAGGTCTGGGAGGTGACCAGATCATGAGACGGTCAGCTCAGG
Organism: Eospalax fontanierii; assembly: GCA_035773235.1. Classification (NCBI taxonomy): domain Eukaryota; kingdom Metazoa; phylum Chordata; class Mammalia; order Rodentia; family Spalacidae; genus Eospalax; species Eospalax fontanierii. The sequence continues at coordinate 3,764,880 of CM069539.1, forward strand.
CCTTACACACGAGGAACGGACAGCTGCCTTGCCTTTCTACCAGCTGAAAATGCACAAAGAAGGAGGCCTCTGAGCAGGAGCCTTCTCCACACCTGGAATCAGCTAGTGTTCACATCATGGCCTTGGACTATGGAACTGTGCTAAATAAACTGTTAATAATCCTCTGATCAGGAGCTGGAGCGATGGCTCAGCAGTTCAAAGCACTGGCTGCTCTTACAAAAGACCTGCATTCAGCTCCCAGAACCCACCCATCAGCCAACATCTAAATGTAACTCCAGTTCCAGGTGATGCCCTCTTCTGGCCTCTGTGGGCACTGCACAGATGTGGTGCACTTACATTCATGCAATTAAAATGTAAAAAAATCCATAATGGAAGGTATTCTTGGTCAGCAAATTCGTTTGAGCTGAGCACTACTGTCATTTTGACCCAGAGTCCTTGTTTAAGCAGGCTGATTCTGCGCAGTGTGGGAGGCAGATCCACCTCTACTCAGTTGGTGCCAGTGCAGCTCCTCTCCAACCACATGAGTCCTGATCATCAACAGTCTTCAGACTTTGGCAAATGTCTCTAGGAAAGCTCACTGCCAGCTGAAACCACTGAGGTCAGGTGATCTGATCTGTGTAACTGGCTGTTTGTCCACTGAGAATAGACTGTAGGCAAATAAAGAACCAGGGCAAGTGGCCCCAGGGAGTGATCAAATCCTGCATAGTCTGAAGTTAGAGCAAACAGGAAGTTTTAAAGAATGGTCACGTGGTGTGAGAAGAAATCTAAGAAAGCACGGAAGATCTGGGACCCCCAAAATTAAGTTTCCATCAACTAAGAAGAGCAGTGGCAAGAAGGGCTGGCTTGGCTGTTATGTGGACTGGGAACCTGGGTGCACTAAGCTAAGCAGGACACAGCTTTGGACATGGTAACTCTAAGAGGCTAGACTCAGTGAAATGGCTCAGCAGGTAAAGACACTTGCTACCAAGCCTGACCACCTGGGTTCGGTCCCTGGAATCCAAATAGCAAAGAGAACCAACTTCTGCCAGTTGTCCCTGATCTTTACTTGCACACTGTGGCATGTATACACACACACCCACACACGAGGGGGTTGGGGAGAAAATAGTAAAAAAATAAATTGAAGAGACTTATTTAGACATCCAAATGGGGATGCCACCTGACATGAGTAGTCTGGATATTAGGATAATCTAGACTGCTGCGGTAAGTTCATGTCTCATTAGACATACAGGTAATATTTAATGAACTCACCGAGGAAGTGACTACAGTTCTAAAACTTAAAAAGGGACAGAGGAATATTTTTGCATTTTTATGACTCCTAGCACAGCCCCTGGGATAGCGCACATAAAATGCTCAGTTGTTTGCTACTGCTGAGCTTCACCTCCAATCCCCAAGTTCTGTGGCGCCATGGTTTCTTTTCTCGTGAGGGAAACAGAACCCAAATCACACTGTGGCACAATGGGAGCCAGCACTCGAAAGCAGTCCTGGAGGGAAACAAGCATGAGAACACACGGATGTCTCCAGAGAGGTAGCTACAGGCTGCTTTACTTTTACTTCTTAATACCGGACATGTTTTTGATCCTTGAACATGTATTGTAATTTGGCAGGGAGGGTTAGTGGTGGCAGTGGTTTTTTTGAGACAGGGTCTCATCATGTAGCCCAGGCTGGCCTCACTTGCAGTCCTCCTGCCACAGCCGCTCAAGTGTTGGGATTATGGGCATACATCAAGATGCCTAGCTTGTGATGCTTTTTACTGTGAAAACTCACACAGTGGGGCAGAGGGGTATAATGAGGCACCAGATACCACATCACCTACCCAAAGTCAGCAACTCAGCCAATCCTGCATCATTTATATTTCAAGCATGTTACCCCCACCACACGAACTGAATCCAAACAATGCACCTTCCATTACAAATATTTCCACAAGTATCAAGAGGGCTTGCAATCCCAACTGTGTAAATACAAGAAAAATTCAAGTTTCTATGATTCAAGTACCAAACAAAGCTTGCCGGTCCGACTGGTTACTTCCTAAAGCCTCTTCCTCTGTATGTCCCATCTCTTTTACCCCCTGCAATTCAAGGAGGAAATAACTGTACCAATTGCATCCTTCTTTGTCTTTCCATCTCAACTTTACTCCCATTTCCTGCGAATTTGGAAGACGCTAGGTCTACCAACTGGACAACTACAGAGCTTTCTCCATCAGAAGCCACCTAGCCTGACAATGTGTCTTAATGGAGTCACGCAGTTGTTCATGCCCAATGCCTCTCCCCACTGTGAGTCACAAAAACAAGAGATCCTCTACCTCCATCATGCTTTCCCTCCTGCGAGCAGATTTTGCCCCCCAAGAGAAACCCTCTTGTATGTTTGCCTAGTGGTAGCTTCTATGGAAAAGTTAGATTATTTTGTAGTTATCAGTTTTCAAAAAAATGAATTAGTTCCTAGCCATTCTAATGGTGACCACCTGGTGCTCTGGGTTGTATGTGGTTCTGTCTCTATCATTTTAACTCTTGGACATAAGCTCAGTCAATAGTTTAATTCATTACTGTTATTTTCTATACTATTCAGCCTGTGCTGCACTCAAATTTGCCTACCCATCTCACTAAAGCAGCACAGACAGGTTTCTGAAGTTCAGTGAGTCATTTCCCTCATCTGTGCTGTTTGGGATATCACTAGGAAATAAGGCACTGATGAACCTTGCAGTAGGCTCAGTAGTGCCCTTCTTCCTCCACTGCAAAAAAGTCCATAGTGGGAATTCCCAGAGCCTGTGAATATGGCACCTTACAGGACAACAAGGAGAATATCCTTCGTCCAGAGATGGACACAAAAATACAAGGTTGTTGAAGGGCAGAAGTAGGATGAAGACAGAGGACATGACAGAAAGAGACAAAGGGGCTGCACTCTGCGCTTTGCAGATGGAAGACTGGTCAACAGTGAACAGGATGCAAAGAATGCAGCTCTCAGAGACTGGAAAGACCAGGGAGAGCTAGCCCCCAGCTTCCAGCACTGAGAGCATTACTTCATCCTGTTTCTAAGCCGCCAAATTGCAGTAACTTGTTACAATGGAAATAGAAAATTAACACAAAGCTTTTTGATATGTTTTTATTGTGAAATAGCGGATTTAGAAAAAAGTACAAAATGTCAACAGTCAGATGTGTACAGGTACAGTATTCTGATAATCTAAACATGTGAACAGGTTCACTGCAGAATGCATATTTAAACCAATACACTCTAAAAAAGGACTGCAATATTCACAGGCTATCAATATATAGTTAACTGGAGCCCAAATGACCCTCACTGGCAAATGCTAACTGCAGCAAACAGGCTAAAAGCACAACACAGCACACCATAGCATCTCCTGACAGGTCCACGGTTAAAGGGTATCAGCTCATTATGTCAATGCACTACAGATCTGGGACTGAGATGCAATTACTAATTTATACAATTGCAAAAACTTAAGTTATAAAGTAAGGTCATGGAAAGGGCTAAACAGTGTGAAGCCCCTACATGATTTCAGCCTTGCACCTTACAAAGCTTGGTTACTTTAAAGTGATTTACAACTGTCATAAGGGGAAGGGCCAAATTTCTTTTGTATCATCTCCAACAAGGTATAAGAACTACTATAGTTTATTTAAAACCATAATGACCACCATTGATTGAAAAATAGCTAAGAAACAAATACAAAACATTACAAATTCTAAAGAAAGGTAATGGCTATTTTATGAATTAAAGATCTTGCAAACATTAAAATCCACATTAAGGCGTTATATATCATGGTTGAGAGTAGTGAATTTAAGATTATTTGTATGAGGATATCATAAAAATAAACTGTCTTAATTTTTTCCAAATACAAGTGATTTAATCTTGCCATTACTTGAAAGTTACCCTAGACTACAAGTTTCCAAATTGGGCAGATTCATCTGTAATAAACAAGTATAGGAAGTCTACTGAAACATGAATATTTAGAATCATTACAATTATCAAGTGCTCTTGAGAATGCTAATCTTTGATGTGAAGATCCTATCAACATCCGTCTAAAATCAAAACCTTCAAAACTGGTAACTGTAACAATTTATTTGAAACAGATTTATCTGCCTATATATTCCTAAAGAAATGAACTCTATACATACAGTGTTTCTAACAATGCCTGAGATTTCAAAACTACACTAAAGGTCTGAATTGATAGCAAATAGATCAGTTTTGATTACTGGCTAAAAACCATTAAAGTTCAGAATATATAATCCATTAACTTCATATAATCTATCCCTTGCTATTTTAACCTTTTATACACAATTTTATATCTTGAGACAAATTACATATAAATAGTGCCTGAATCTTACAGATTCCAATTTATTCAGACATAAGCACAAATTTGATTATAAAAAGTTATTTAATTTTCAGATTTGTATTAAATTTACAAAGTAAGTATGGTGTACATAAATATTAACTTAGCCACACAGTATAAGGAAAGCAGGTACACAGACCATCATAGAAACATTATAAATTTTAAAGAAAATTTATATAAAAAATAAAGCAAAACGTATAACTCATAAAATATAAACATGAAGCCACATAACATAAAAAATAAAATTATTCTATCAAAACCGAGTTAAAATTAAATCTTTAGGAAAAGTATTTGAACATAATTAAATGAATTTAATGATCAACAGCTCCCCTTGTTACACAGAAGCAAAGCACAAAATCTTGAGTCTGTATGCATTATTAGTTCTTGTATGCAACCTCGTACATGTTACTAACTTTGATTTCTTTTTGAAATAGGTTCTGTACATATGCACTTATATACAAACATGTATTAACATGATTTTTAAACAAACTGTATGTACAAAAGATCAGCATTCCTATAAATAAAAACATTAGGTGGCAAAAAGGCACTTGTAAGTAAAACTCTACAGTTTTTACAAAACACAAACATTTTAACTTGATACTGTACACTAAACAATTCCTGTAACAGTGAAAATGTTAGTTTGCTAAACTAATGATGATGTAACTTTTAAAAACATATTTACATACTCTGAAGTTCTTTTAATAAAAGCACCATGATTCGCTCCTAAATTCATGTTGATGTGAAGTAAAAATACAATCCCCCAAAAAACCAGTGTTCACCATTTTCCTTGTTTAAAAGTTCTGTATTTTGAAATTGAAAACTATCTGAAATTATCATAGAGTTAAACAAAAGACAAAACAACAAAAGCCCTGGCTGCTCTGACCGCAAACCACACTCGCCATTATTGCCTGCTGCGCTGTGTCAAGAGCACTCACTGCCTACGCAGCTGCTTAATACTATTGCTAGCAAAAAAGTTTCTGGATATCAAATAATTAAAAAGGTACTCCAAACCAGCTGAAGTTTTATCTGCATGTTTCACAACTTAAAAATGCTGTGTATCAGTTATAAAAGTGAATAGAAAACACACCGATTCTGTGGGTGTGTAAAAATATTCTCCACTACACAGAATTTAAGGACTTCACAGAATTTCCCTCCGGACTCAAAATGTAAGCAGAAACACTGACCAATTACTTTCAAGGAGAGGTTAGTATGCTTCCACTTTTGTCAAACTTTTTACCCTTTGACAACGCTGCAACCTGTTTGAGTAGTTCTCTGTTTTTGGCCTGTGAGAGACAAAAATTCAAGATTTTAAAGTTTGAAGTACTGTTTTAAGTCATGCTGAAAACTACTAGACACCATGCTTCACTTATATAACAAAGATACCTCACTGAAACACTAGCAGAAGGAGAAGCTGATATATCTGGGTTCATTCTTTTAAGGTTAGATAGGTGGAAAGAAAATTCTAGATTGATTTACTAGTTCTCTTGGTAAATATCACTATAATTGGTTCTTTAAAACATGAAAACTATTTCATAAGTTGTATCTTATAAATAATAAATTAAGTATCTATTTGGGAGTACTTCCCAGTGCATGTTTAGTGTTATGCAGAAGCATGAGACTGTTTTTGTAAAAAGCACTTATTCTATCACTCTTCCAAAGTCTTTTTTTTGTAAAACCAAATTTAGTTATTTATGTATGTGTGTTGTTTATGCTGTGGTGCACATGTGGAGTTCAGAGGATAATTTGGGAGTTGGTTCTCTTTTACCACCACGTGGATCCTGGGGATCAAACTCAGGCTTAGTGTCAAGAGCCTTTAACTTCTGAGTCATCTCACTGGCCATCAAAGGCCCTTTTCACTGATACTGTGATAGTGGCTTTAGCAAGCGCTACGCAGTTTCTTACTGTTACTGCTTATGACTTCACAAAAGTCTGATTTTTCTTTCAAAGACTCAAAAGTTTTACTTCTGCCAGCCAATAATCTGTATTTTCATGTGACTATAAACGTCTTAGCAATCACTCAGAGACAAGGCCCGGATCAGTGTTGACCTTGGATGACTGCTATCGTCTGTAGACACTAAATAGGGACCTTCCGGAAGCATTTTATTTCCTCTGCCTTTGCTACTCTATGTAGGCAGTCTCCTTAAACTTAAGGGAAACTTAACCAGGCATTCTTGAAGTTTCTGAGTCAAATATGAAGAGCAATGAAAACAGTCTAGAGCTCAAGCACTACTCAGAATGCAATTTTAAACAAATCCTCTGTCTCGAGGCTGGAGAGATGGCTCAGTGGTTAAGGGCACTAGCTGCTCTTGCAGAGGACCCTGGTTTAATTCCCAGCACCCACAAAGCGGCTAACAACTGTCTGAAACTCCAGTTCCAAGGAGATCTGATACTTTCTTCTGACCTCTGAGAGCACTGCACGACATGGATGAACATGCAGGCAATATACTCGTACACATACAATAAAATAAAAGATATTAAAATAAATTCTCTAGCTTATATTGGAAAATCATTTTGTTTCACAGGTTTCAACACTTTCTATGTAAGGCTTTTATGACCTGACCTGTCACTGTCTGCTCTAACCTTGGCTTTGTGCCAGACGACCATCTTCTCTGCACACCTCCTTAGTCACCTGAAATACAGACCTTTTCCAGGTGTATTTCTCCACCATTCTCCAACTTGCCTAATCAATTAGCACATAGGAGCTCCAAAATGCAAGTGTTCTCAATGCTACCTCATGTGTGCAATGTGAGCATTTTATTTGGCTGCTTGAGGGGATTTCCCTATTCAAATGTTTATTAAATAACTAAGGCAGTAATGATGCTTGATTTTAAATTCAGTAGAAGAAAGCCACTCAAAATCGAGAAGCTTTCATTTTCTCTTTTAACAGTTTAAATCAGGCATAGAATCTTAGCACTCCAGAGGCTGAAGTAGGAAAATCACAAGTTTGAGATCTGCTTCAGTACGTAATGTGTTCTAGGACAGATATGTCAATAGGACACCCAAAACAGTTGGAGACACTAAGGAGAAATCAAAGCGAAGGTGCCTGGTCGGTAGAGGAACTCACGTTGCACACTGCCCACAAGCACGTAAACTGTCACTCTCCAAAAAATCCTAACCACTGCCATAATTTCAGTTACTGTAGCTGCACAGTAATATTTAAGTATGATAGGCCCATTGGCTAAAAATAAGAAACTTAACAAATTTCAGGGTACTAAGCAACAAAGGACATAAAAAGGTTATGTTTGAAATTTCACAGACCGTCAGATCCACAAGTTACACTTACACAGTTAATGTCCAAATTCTTGATCATCCAGAAAAACTGAACTTACATTTTTCACATTCTAAGAGAAAAATGCAAGAACTCAAAAATTTGATCTTGAAAGCAGTTTTTCTTGTAATACTTTCAGAGCTTATTTCAATCTGTATTTATATAGTTACACAATCAGTCCCACAATGACCTAACTTTGTTGATAAATTATATAAAAAGGCAAATAGTGTGTAGATTACAAAATGGACAAACCTAAATCTCTTTTATTCTAACTTTAGCATTTTAAATATAAATTTTATAATGCAATATTTTCATATATATGCAATTTTTATTCTAAGAACACTTATTTTGCAACCTATAGAACTCAATGAAATTACCTTAAAACTTGTTAAGTCAAAACCATTTAGAAATGTTAGCCTAAAGGAAGGACTGACAATTGAGATCTACAGAGACCCTGTTTAAAGCTAGGTTCTATCACTTATTTGTTCTGTAAACTGAAGTCAGGGACCTGTGCACAGCAGGACTGAAGGGTGTCCATCTACCTTTCCTTTTAGCCACTTTCCTACTAAAAGGAAAGAATTTATACTTGGGCAGTCAGAGGGTATTTTAGACCATTTGGAGATGAACTTGTCCTTATTCCCAAGTTTGATAGTTTAAAATACTGTAAGAGCTATTAGAGCAAGATAAATTTTGTTAGGAATTCAATTCTGTATCCTATAAAGATTAAGAAAACAACCAGGTATACTGGGGAACACCTGGAATCCCAGCACTCAGAAGGTTAGAGAAGGATTCTGTGTTTGAGGCCAACCTGGGCTGTATAGTGAGGCACTATGTAAAAAATTAACTTCATATACTCACCTCAGTAAAGACTCCTACAAGTGACTGGGTAACTGGCTACTAATGGATATAAGTTAGGATTACACTCAGCTGTGTCTCTAGCACTAACTCAAAACCTACAGGCAAGTGGTCCAATGACAATACCCTGAGTAATCTGAGGTAGAGTGTGAGCAGATGCAGAATACACTAGTGTACAAGTAAGCCAAAGCAAAGATTAAGTTTCTATGTCCTACTTACTACTTATGTGACCATGCTTTCATCTGTAAAATGGTTACAACTCACAGTATGGCTTTTGTAAGGAGCAAATAAGGACAGCACACACAAATGTACATTGAATGTGTCCTACTTCTACATGAATGGTTGCTATGATGGAATTAATGCAACTAAAGCTCAGAGTGGGCTTAGGATACCCATCACACTAAAGCAAAGTCAGTTCTCTTGTGACACAACTGACTTTACAAAAACAAATCCTTTTAAGCAGTGGGAATTACCAAGTTAACTCAAACCTAGGTAGAGCTCATGGAGGCCATGGTTATTGTCTGACTTGACTCTGCATTTACTTCAGAGCTCTATTTACACTATACTAAACTAGAATTTATATTTGAATTGTATTTACATTGAATTACACTTCAGGGTATCATTTCAAATAACTCAGTAAAAATAAAATAGCCGCTGATGGATGAAAGCTCTAATCACAGGAGGCCCAACACCGACAGTGGTGATCTCTGAGCAGAGGGCAGATGCAAGTCCACAATCACCACTCACCAAGCAACCATCTGGGTGCCTGCTATGCCCCAGGTTTTCTACAGGGTCTCCTCTTCAAAGTCCTTTTCCCACTAAGCTCAGGTTTTAAGACAAGATAATCTGTACCTGGAGTTTCAGTAGGTGCCAAAATTCTATTTAGTTATGAGGAGTACAAAACCATAACAGGAATAGGAAATACTGGTGTTATGGGGAGAAAAATAATCCAAAAACCAAAAATGAGGAAGTTGAACTCTCTCTGAAGTCTGCATATGACATCACCTGAAAGTTTAAGACTTAAGCTTCTTAAGTTTAGGGGCTAAGCTCAGTGGCCTAGCTTTTGTGAGAACCTAGGCTTAATCTCCAGCACTCAAAATTAAGCAAATTAATAAAACCACCTTAACTCTGTTATTTAGAGGTTAACTGTAAATGTTGTAATTTATACAATGGAGAACAAATAACTTAGTGTGGTTCCATGTTTCAACTTAAAAATAAACAAGTATGAACAAGGATGTGATCTGTCTCTATGCTAAATGCTCACTATCCCCGCATGTCGGACAGCAGGGTCTCTCCTTTGATACGACTGTGGTGAATCTTGACTTCACTGTTCAGTGCTCTGTATGTTTAAAGCCTATATATTTATACTTAAGCTATTCCTACTGACATAATTAGTATGTGCATTATGCTATGCAACAATCTCAGACTGAGGTGGTAGACAACAAGCCTGTTGCTGGCCCAGGAGTCTCTGTTGGGCACTTTGCACAGCCTAGTCCCCAGGGAAGTGCCCTGTTCTGACGTGCAATGCTTGCACTCAGTACATATTTCGTTCAATCACGATCTTTGAGAACTGGTTTGCTAGATCCATCTCCCTTCCCACTGTTGGAAAGGAGATCAGAAGAATGACTACAGACCTTCTTTTCACTTCAGTGTCCCAAACACCACACTGCTTTAGCTCTATAGTCAAGTGAATAGTCCTCACTTATCTTTTCAATCTCCCAAATGAAGTTTAGGCATAAGTTTTCAAGATTAACATATGGAATCTTAAGTGACTTCAAACAACTGCATTAAAAATATGTAGTCAAAGTCAAAATAGGAAGTGCACAAAACAGACACAGATTCAGGATAATACCAATCTCTCAATGAATGCCACTCCCAAGTCTCACTCTCCAAACCTAACACTGCATAAATAACATTATTTACCTGAAGCTGTTCCACAGTTTCTTTGTGGGCTTTCTCCATACTGTTCATCTTTGTTCTCAAATTTGACTCTTGGTATTGGAAGTCTGCCTTCAGCTCAGTTAACTGAAAATTAGAGGGGAGAAAATTATATACACAAACACACCATTGAAAAATGTTTTTCACAATAGACTCTCATTCATCAAAAAGTACACAAGGTTTGCAGCAGCTTCCTGGTTCTTACCATTTACCCATAATTTCTTTTAAGAACTGATGAATTTTGTCTGTCCAACTACAACAGGGACAGGATTTTAATGTCAAGACAGTACCTAAAAATCAGTATGATTTTAATGCTGGGACAACATCAATAATCAGCAAGATCTCAGAAGTCACTGGGGCTTTCTTTTTCTGTGTGGAGAAGTCAATGTAGAGTGACTTTGTGCCTGTGCTAGTGGCTTAGGTAGCAATTACAACACTGTTGTCATCGATTGATCAGGGTGTCCTTCATTCTTGCACATTATCAGTGAAAGGTAATTCTAACAGAATCCTGTTTATTTTATGTGAATGTGAAGTGTGTTTAGTTGAAGCAGTTTCCAAGGTACTAACCATTAAATTTTTGTTTGTATGTCAGAAAGTAAGGACACTGTCCATCTACCCCTCTTTGTAATTCTCTGACCTGCTACATTATCTGCTTCAGAAGTCATTCAACTGAAATGGGGACAATCCAAACACTTGATCGTTTTTAGTGTGTAAACTTCAACTAAATATACTTACATAGAATAGTTATGTTAGAGGTAAAAACCAAAAAATAACACTCTACAATTAATACCTGGCTTGGAAATGGCTATTCTGCAGTAAATTTATATTTTACTTAACTTGTTTCAAGGTTAATATAGACATACTTAGCTTTTATATGCCAAATCTGATTTGTATGCAACACCTTATGACATACAAGCATCTAAAGTTTTATGTAAGGATTTCTATAAAAGTTCATTAATTTAAAAATTGCTATCAATCAAAAAGAAGCATAAGAAAGATACTTGTAACAATCAAATTTTTATCTTACATGTAAATACTAATTTTCATGTACTGAATTTACTCAAAGAGAACACTGGGGCTGGAGAGATGGCTCAGCAGTTAAGAGCACTGGTTGCTCTTGCAAAGCACCAGGGTTCAATTCCCAGCACCTACATGGCAGTTAATTCTAGTCAGTAACTACAGAACTACAGTTCCAGGGGAATTCGATGACCTCTTCTGACTTCCATGGGCATTGCAAGACACATGTGCACTTATACACATATAGGCAATACACTCATATGCTTAAAAAAAGAGCATTACACATCAAAGTGTCAGAAATTGCAACACAGAAGTTGTTGAAGGAGCACTGGAGAAGCAGAGGCAAGAGAATCACTGTGAGATCAAAGGCAACCTGGTTTACATAGCCAGTTCTGGCCCAACTGGGGCTAGAGGGAGACCCTGTCTCAAAAAAAAAAAAAAAAAGCCACAAAACAAAATGAAACAAAGTTGTTGAATGGCAAGCTTAGGCTCAAGCACAACTATGGCACCTAGAGAGAGATGCATTTATAACAATGTCTAATTAGAAATATTCTAAAAATTTTGAATTTCTTAGGCTAGAGTGGCATCACACATCTTTGACCCCAAAGGAGGCAGAAGCAGGTAGATCTCCATGAGTGCAAGGCCAGCCTAGTCTATATAGTGAGTTCCAGGCCAGTTGAGGCTACAGAGAGACCCTCTCTCAAAACAAAAACAAAACTCAAATTTCTTTATTGCTCAAGTTGTCAAACACCTTTTCTTATTTACAGACTGTTCTTCTGTCTGCCTGTTTATTTCTTTTGTCCATTAACAAAATCTTACTGTTAGGAGTTATTAAAACTTTTTAAGTTTTCAATGTTTCCCTACTGCATGTTTGTTCATCTGAGACCATAAAACAAATATAAAACTTGTTCTCTCTTCAGAGATGACAAAGCACCAGTGACAGCACCTCTGAGCACTCACACATGGCGAGGGCTGCAGTAAGCACTCTGCACACTCATTCCATCACAACCATTCCATGGATTCTGAAGCTCTTCTTTATAAAATGAGAAAACTAAGGCCTAAAATGATGAAGGGTCCATTCGAGGCCTGGTAGGAACAGCCAGAATATAAGTATGAATACGGCTAACCACGTGTAAAGTCTGTTCCCTTGCTCCATGCCTGGCCATCATGATTTTACAATGAGAAACGGCCTTAAATTTGTATCTGCTCACATTTCTTTTCTAAGTAACATGGCATTCCTTTACCTGAGAAGTCAGCAAGTGCACTAACTTCCTACACAATGACCTTAGACATCACCTATTCCTAATTACCCCAAAAGATGTGATACTATTACTTCTCATCAGTTAACTGATTTTACATGACACCAGGGCCAGTATAAATCAAGGATTTATTAATTACTCTTAAAACCACATTAATTTATGTAATATTCCATTTATATCTTTAATTAAAATATTTTATTATTTTTATTTTATGTGTATGAATGTACTGCCTACATGTAAGTGTATGAGTGTTATACAATGATCATGGAGTTCAGAAGAGGGGGTTGGGTCCCATGGATCCAACAATAGATGGTTGTTAGTCTCAATATGGGTGCTGGGAATCAAACCTGGGTCCTCTGCAAAAGCAGTCAGTGTTCTTAACTCCTGAGTCATTTCTTTAGCCCCTCCATCTCATTTTAAAATCAAGATATAAGAACTATTTTAAACTTACATGCTTACTGTAAATTAATATTCAGAAGTCATTATTCTAATTAGCTCTCAGTTAATTATTAGAACAAAAATTCAGAAATAGCATTCTGACTTGTCTTCACTGGATGGCTTGGGCTTCTCCTAATTTATCTTCTAAGAGTCACATACAACAAATACTACCAAATAAAGAAAATTTGCAATGGTCAAGTAAAAGTCAAGGTGCAAATCTATCAGGCTTCCCTGAACCATTCTTACCTTTTTATCTTTCTCTAAAATGGTTTGGTCTCTTTGCTGTAAGAGACGCTTAAGTGACATCACTTCTTCTTTCAGTTGACTTATAAGGACAAAATTGTCTGTTCCCCCACTATCTGCTGACTGATTTATAGAGCTACTAAAAAGAAAAAGTAAAACACAGTCACATAAAGTAGAAGGAAAAGTAGCAAATGTTCAAATTGCATAAATTAGACAATTCCACAAACATCCTTAAGGCTAATGCAAAAAAATATGTACCTGACAGAAATGGATGCAACTGGCAAATTACCTTACTAATGGCACACATTACATACACCTGCAGAAATATAATTCAGTATTAGCTTTTAGGGGGTCAATACTTCTAGTGTAAAGCAATAGGCAGCCAATTTGTACAGTAACATCAGCAAACTTTTGGCTAATGAACTAAATTAGCAAAGTCATACTCATATTTTAAATAAGAACATTTCTAAGCAGGTCAATTTAAAAAAAAAATCACAATCAGATTTGTGTCTTTTCTTTGAAGAACAAGTACGATAATGTGCTCTACTCAAGATTTGTTTTCTTTTTAAAAACCCAATATATTCCCCAGTTATAACAACAGAGTTCAGTGCCACTTTCTTATTGCCAAGATTAAAATTTTCTTAACTGCCTGCTTTACTCTCCTGGGTAACTTCAATCAGTGTATAAGACGCATATTTCAATTCTTAACTCTTTCATTAAGCAATAATTAGCAATTAAGCATAACTATTTGATTAAGTTTAATTTTTACAGCACTGAAGAAATTCATTTTTACCTATCTCCATTAGATGGCTTAGATTCCAATTTGGGCTTTTTCTTTGGAGTTTCATTCTGAATCACTGCAGAGGATTTATGGCTGAAAGTAAACATTAGCAAGCATTAGCACTAAAAAAGGCAAAGGCATCAAACGATAAGGTGTTCCTCTTCCCTGGAAATATTGTTGATATTCACCAGTATTTTTTAAGTCTAAGCACCAAAGTTAGAGATAACACATTTACCAGAGTGTGTTTCAAATATGTGTTAATGTCTTTACCTCTGTTTCCACAGTCCCTGCTCTTGTTCTGGACTTAGATTGCTGATTCTGAAAGACAGATAAATTATGTCTGTTAGCATTTACTTAACAGTTACATTTAACATTCTGTCTCAAAAGAATTAAATTATATGTAATAAATCTTTTGTTCAGAGGAGCATACTTAACTTTTAAAGCTAAACCAATATACTGAATAAATCACATTTTAATTTAATTCTAATAATATGAGTACTACTAACTCACTTAAGACAAACAATAAGATTGAATTTTCTTCTTAGGATCTCAATGAACTCAATTTAAAATGCTATTAAGGACTGGGATGTATATATATGAGCATAAAACCTCAACAGGGTTGTATAAAATCTGGAAATGACTAACATCAACTGCCCTTACTATTTCTGAATCCATAAAGTGAAGATTTTTCTAGTAATCCTAAATGCAGATTAAAATCTTTCATATACTCCAAGCTGCTGAAAACTGTCAAGCTCATCAAGGAAGTAGCTTATTTCTTTGATTTCTCTGGAATTTCCCTAAGAATCACCTCTAATATCTTTAGAGTTTACTTTGGTAAGTTTCAGAATTCTATGTCATGCTGAATATATTGGAAATTTTATAAGAACAACTAATCTCACTTATAATACTTTGAATTCCTTTCCATTTTGTCACAAAATTCATGACACTGCATATTATGATCCAGACTATATATTTACACAACTTAAGAAATGTAAAAACACCTATGCTGTATGACCTTAGAAAGTTATCTGAAATTCCCAAGTCTCATTTCCCACATCTGTAAAATGGATATAATTCAGACTGTACATGCATGGGTATGAGCATTAAATAAACTCTGTAGGTAAGATCATTTAATACAGTGTTCATATAAGTAACAAATGTACACATGTTTATATGTGTATAACAATTTCTGTTTTGAAAGTTATATTTTTAAAGCAAAAGTAACTTTTCTCAAAAAAAGTACTCAGAAGGAAAAACAAAAGACCCAGAAATTCTGAAGTCAGCTCTAAGTGAATAAAGTGCAGGTCAGGGAAACAGCAGGTGTCTCCCTTAAATGGAGTCCTTCTTCACTTGGCAAGAAATGGCAGTTCTGATGAGGGAATCCCTTTATATGTGTGTGTGTGTGTGTTTTAAAAACAAATTTCACTACAGTATAAGTATTAGGAAGTCACATAATCACAAATCAATTAACAGCACTAGCCACATCTTAAAAGCAGCAGCATCACATGAATAACTTCTCAGAAACTCTTGGATTCCCCATCTTTGTGCTTTGAGGGTTGTCTGTTCCTGGTTCCAAGTTGATCTCAGTGCCATGCCCTGCTACAACCACTACCCTCACCATCAATCACCACCTGTCAAGCCACACAGTCCTCCTGCTTGCTCTGAGCTCAACTTAAGGTAAGACCCTGCAACCCAGCTGCCTAGTCATAAAATGGTCTTTAGCCAACAGCCTGCAAAGAACAGCAGAGTCAGCCCTGTGTGTCCTCAGGTTCTGTACCTGAGGGCCAATCAACTGCAAAGAAAGTGCAGGTCAGCCTGCAGCAGTGGTGCTTACACTAAACACACAACATATTTTGTTGTTTGTCTTTTCTATCTAAACAACATAGCTGACAATGGTTTATTAACATTTATACTGTATCAAGTCATATAAGTAATCTAAAGAAGATTTAAAGTGCATGAGAAGATGTGCATGGGTTACATGCAAATACTAGATTGCTGTAGTATAGGAGCCTGGAGCACTTTGGATCTTGGAATCCCAAGGCGACTTAGAACACTCCTGTGGAACCCAGGGACAAATGCATCTGTACCATCCAATTTGTATTAAGTACCCTCCAAAAAGAAAACAAATGTTGTTAGTATTGTTATTTTTCCCTTGTGTTTAGAAAAGTGTTATTCTTTCAAGAAATAGGTTACTGCCATGTAATTTGATCTCCTGTTCTTTCACATCCTGAGATATCAGGGAAAGACCTGGAAAAAGACATTTTGGCAATATGAGAGGTGGGTCTGGCACAAGCCTTTATGATAGTTATTATTTTTCTGAAAGCAAGAAACAACAAAAAAAGGCTTTGCTTTGAGCAATGGTTCATTTGCTCCATGGGCTACTTTGATTTAAAAAAATAACAGAATTTCTTTAAAACTGTCAAATTTACCTATCATTGCAGTTTACCCTGGTCCCACTTTAGAAAACACTCTAACATGGTCAACAGTAAATATCAACGCTTCAATAAAGTCTCAAGGTATCTGCTTACCATTTATAATAAAGTCCTAAGATAGAGCTTTTGTGCTGCAAAATTTGACAGGCATTTGTTTGCTGCATATAAAATTATACTTTAATTAACCATCTTGAAATTCTAAAGATTCATAGCAAAACTTAGGGAAAAAACAAATCTTGAAAATAAGTGTTACCTCATGCCCCTATTTGTGCTCATGTATAAAATGATTTTTGCACAGAAACTAAAATTAACATTTAAAAAACTGCTTTACATCACACAAGGTTAAGATAGTAATACTTCATAATCTCTCCCCATCTGAAATCACTTTAAGAATTATGTAGGTGAATTGGATTATTGTTAGTACTACTTAAGTTTCAACAAAGTACTGGTAGTTTTAAAAAATATTGTTTCTCATACGTTGAAGATTAACAATTCTTCTATAGGGGCTCGGGTATGCTCAGTGGTATAGCACATACAAGGACCTGAGTTCAATCTCTACTACAAAAAGAAAAAACAAAACAAAACAAACATATAACATTATGATCTGTCTTCCAAAGACTAAAATGTGTATTTCTCAGTAACTAATTTAAATATGCCTTTTCAGGGCAAGTGGAATAAAATTCATATATGGGGCTGGTGAGATGGCACAATAGGTCAAAGTGCCATGAAGCCTTACAATACTATCTCTAGAAACCATGTAAAGGTGGAAGGAGAGAACTCACTCCACAAAGTTGCCCCCAAACCTCCACATGTAAGCCATGCATACACCCCCACCAATAATAATAAAATATGAACGTAACATCCAAAAATTACAATTTTAAAAAATAGGTTTTTGTTAACTGAAAAACACTGAAATATGAATTAACTCTGATATAGTTTATTTTATGTATATGACTTTACAAATTAATTCTCCAAGTAATCTACCTTTACTATTTGATAAATAGCCAAAAAAATTTCTACGTGTGCGAATCTTACAGTGTGTGAAGTGGGGCCCAGCCAGCTACTCAGGCAGTTTACAATGTACCACAGAAACTGGCATAGCACCTTGCCATTTTTTTTGAGGTAATACCAATATGAACACCAATATTAGGAAGGAGTTTAGAAAACAGGGCTCCAAATACTTACTTGTGATGGCTACTGCTGTGACGGTGGTGGTGGTGGTGATGGTGGTGATGGTGGTGTTTTGAATGATGCTGATCTTTTTCAGTAAGAGATGAAGATGAAGAATTTGAATGGGAAGATCCCAAACTTTTCCTTTGCTCCTTTGTCTTCTGTAAAACTCTCTTGTATGATAAAGTACAAAGCCAGCATAATAACTTTCCATCAACCTTTAAGAAAAGTATTTACACAAGTACACTTGTAAATAGGCCGTAAGTGAAACCAGTATGCAAACTCAACTACCAGTTATATTTCACACCCATGTACACAATTCTTTTATAAAATTCTATGAATATGAATGCGTATACTCACTGGTTTTTTGTAATACTAACCATTTTGACAGGAGGGATATTGCTTAAGGATTATATGGTAGAGGATAACTGATTTATAGACTTCTAGGACTATTAAAGTATTTTAATTTTGAGAAAGAACATTTGCATGAAATCTAGCCTGAATGGTTAAGTCATAGAGTAATTATGGAATGATACAGTATTTCTCACGACAGTATTGGAAACTTAGAAACAGTAGAGGTAAACTAACACATACCATCAATTCTCGTTATTTTCAGGGTTTGTACCTGTAGATTTGTCTGTTTACTAAAACTGATGTGTAACTCCAAAAATCAATATTGTAGCATATTTACAGGCATTTACAGAACAGAGCAATGAAAAAATTGTGTTACCAGGCAGAACACAGTCCAATTAAAGTGAACAAGGCTCTCCCACCATAGACAGCTGCCCTCACAGCCTATTGAGCTCTAAATCAGGCTGGTTTTGATCCCAGAGATCCACCTGCCTTTGCCTCAGGAGTGCTGGGATTAAAGGAATGAGCCTGAGGCTGGAGAAGTGGCTCAAGGGTTAAGAGCGCTTGCTGATTCTTCAAGAGGTTCCAGTCCCAGCCCCCTCTTCCCCTTGTGGGCACTATTCACATACCAGTGTACATACTAGACTTCAGAATACTCGTTCAAGTTTTAGAAAATAAAACATTAAAAAAATATAAAATTAAAGCATGTGCCACCATGCCTAGATCCCAAATTTTATTTTTAAGAATTGTCCCAAAGAGTAGGGCTGAAGCGCTGCCTATATAGCAGTCTTAAGTTCATAAGGCCGGTGATGGACCTTACAAGGAAAATGTACGTTAGCTCAGTTGTGTTCAGCTATTATTACTGCTACCAGCCATGAGTTCAATTAAACGTACTTATGACGAGGTATCTTTTGAAATAAACACAGAATCACAGGCTATAGGCAGTTCCTTGATCCTGAATTTCCCTTATAAGCAACAGTTCAATATTCACTAGTGCTTCTAGCAACATGACAGATCTCAACTGCTGCAAATTATTACGAGTCAACTGGATGTGAGGGAGGGAAGAAAGTGGCTTTCCAAAATCAAGACAAAGTTTCTGTCTAGTTTGTTCACAAGTGCTGGGGGGTCATGTCTTACAACTAAGGAACATACACTCTTATGAGGGGGATCTAGGGGAATCCCTCAGAGTCAGTCAACCTCCAAATCCACTGAAACTGGTAGCTAACAGGCCTGCGTGAATGCTGATCAGCAGAGGGCCACACGCATACACATAATTACTAAGTCACTGTAGGCAGAGAAACACAAAACATGGTTTGAAATATGAGCCCACACCAAAAGGCAGAAAACTGAATTTTATGTGCTACTGTGCCTTTAGGTAACTTCAAGTAACTAGCAAAAGGTTGGAGAGGTGAGAGCATTTATCTGACAACTAGTTCCCAAACCAATGGGGACAAACAGTGCAGAACGGCTCTCACAGCTTCATATTTAGAAAGTTCCTCATTGGGACAGTCTCAGTGTACTGTCAGTTCAGTCTCAATTTCCTGCTCATGTAATCCTCCTGCTTCAGCCTCCTAAGGAACTGGGACTAGAGGTATGCACTAGCCTGGGCATGAATTTAAAGTACAATAATCCTAACTGTTCAACACGAATCTGTGGAGGACAAGATGAACCACACGATTCCTATACTTCCATCTAAATATTTGGTTTCAGGGACCTGCACAACAGAGGTCTCGTCAGTGCATTAACTGTGGTCATTTCCAGCTTATTTGGTAATCTATTTTCAGAGGTCAAAACATACTTTTCTTCTTCCTTCCTCCTTGCGATCAAAAGCACACTGCTGTTTACACTGCTCACAGGTCTGAGGTGGTCCATACTTCTTTTCTGAATTGGTACAACGTTGACACTTGGTACCAATAAAAGCTGCAATTATGTTACAGTACTGACATGGCTTGGGCTGAAAAAGATACACATTTTTTTTTAGCTGAGAGACAAGACATATCCACTGCTATAGAAATATTTTAGAGGTTAAAGAAGGAAACTAATAGATCAAAATAATTTTTTTCTGCCACGTTCATAATCAAAGACAACATCACGGTTCTACTCACTCCACTAGTATCTACTGCTACAGTCAGGACTCACTGTACTCTAACAGCACCTACAGAGTACCATGAGACATACACTCAGGACTTACAGAGTATGCCACACGATGAAAAAGCTGCAAAATACAGGCATTCCCAGAAAATTTCATGAATCCAGAATCTGAGGACATGAACTTGTACGATATACTAGCTGGCTTGACTGCTATATGCCATTTATTCAATTAAATTTTTTTCCATCATATATAGGTACAAATGACACAATGAACATACACTACAGGTAAGTTTCAACTTCACAAAATGGTATAAACATTTTTAACATAAAATACAAAAAAACATACCTTGACTTCTTGGATATTCCAAAGACAATTCAGGACAGTATGGAGCCTTAAAGTCAGTATTTTGACCAATCATAAAACTTGATGTCATGTCAATATTAACTATAACATTCAAGTAAGCCAATTCTTTTTCTTTTGGTCTTTTTGAGACAGGGTCTCCCTGTGGCCATAGCTGTTATGGAATTTGCTATGTAGATCAGGCTGCCTCTGCCTCTTGACTACTAGGATCAAAGATATGTGCCACCAGAGGTGTCACTTTGTATTAGGATACTGTCATCAGTTTTGAATACCTGAATTGTCTGGCCACATAAAAAGTTAGAGATCAGGGAAAATCTGATTACGTTAACATTATGGATAAAGAAGGTTCTCCATATTAAGGAATTTACTGTATTGGGCTCGATTCCTAGCACCTAAGAACTGTCTGTAACTCCAGTTCCAGGGGAATCAAAGCCCTCTTCTGACCTCCTCAGGCACTGCACAACACTGGTGCACTTACATACATGCAGGCAATACATTCATACAATAAAAATTTTTTAAATCTTTAAATTTGCAAATTTCAGTGAAATTTAGTATATATCATGTAAATAAATAAGGCTAGAACACTACAGGTTTTTCAGATTTAGCTTTGTGAAAAATAGAAACTGGCTAGCAAGAATAAAATGAAAACAAGACATACTTACTGTTCCAAACTGCTTGACATTTTGAGCACACTTCTTACAAATCGTGTTAGTCTTGCTGAAAAGGAAGTGATATACAGATTACACTCATGTAGTTTTCCAGGTTTAAGTAACACAGGCTGCAACGGATGAATCTAAAAGTTATAGTTCTTAAAAACCCACTCTAGGACAAGTACCTTTTTCAAAAGGTGAATATTAATATTTTAGGCGTGTTCTATCTTAACTTTCTCTTAAAGACCAATTTTTTCATATGCTCTTTACTGATAAGAAACAGTCTCAGGACAGAAGCGCAGACTGATCTCTAAGTGCTGGGACAATAAGCATGAAGCACTGTAGCAGCCTACTGTGTATTTCTGTAAAAGAAAATAAATAATACTCAAATCTTTCCTCTAGTTCCAAATCTTCACTTACCAACACAAATGCACAGTATGGCGCACCTGGGCCTATCTAACTTCCAGTCAGCCATTCTGCATGGTGATGCCCACACATGCTTATGCATTAAGATTCCTTCTTCTTTTAGTTTACTGTCTGGTGTGCCCTCAAGTGGGCACACTCCTGTTAAAAAAAAACCTCTGCTAGTCACGCTGTTAACTAGTCAGTGACTTCACTCTTGCAAGGCAGTTAAATAATGCTATAGGTCTTTCTTCAAGCCCATTAGCATTTTAAAAACATAGTTTAATAGTACACTATTCACATTTTGACTGTTGGCAACGGTGTATCTTTTGTACTCCTCAATTTAGGTTTAACGAATGTGAAACTGAGTTTAACATGTTCCTCATGTTTAAACTGAGGTCTTTTTCAGTCAAAGTTCTCTCTCATAGCATGTATAAAGGTTTTTAAGTTTTTTGGGGTTTCTACACAAGGTCTTCCTGAAGCCCTAGCTGGCCTGGAACTCCTAAGACAGACCAGGTTGGCCTCAATCTCAGAGACCCACCTGCCTCTGCCTCTTAAGGGCTGGGGTTAAAGGCAGGCACCTTGAATTGAATTTCAGAAGCAAAACCACCTTTCAAAGCACTTCAACGGAAACATTACAAGCCCAGATATTCCTTAATCATAACATTGCTTTTAACAAAGAAAAGCTGCTCAATATACAGACCTTTCTTGTTGAAATTCTGATCTGCAGTAAGTACATTTTACAATAGGATGTGCAATCCGACATTCCTGTAACAAGACAATTCGTGAGTGTTTATCTCAAGAAATCCGAGCTCACTTTTCCAAAACCTAATCAAACGCCCAAAACATCAATCAAAGCGGGTTGGAAACCCATAAACTATTGGGTGGCCAGTTACAATTTAATTCCGTCGCGAGGGCATAGGTGTCTTTGTCCGTATTACATGTAAGCAAACGGTAGCGATACATTAAGGAAGCTGTCAGGGCCGATTTCGAGGACGGTTACGTGTTCAACGACTTGTTATTTTACGCCCTGGCTCACAGGCAGCATCCCGGCTTTAATGGGATGGCAGGAGCTCCCAACCACGGAGCATTCCGTTCCCAAACCAGTCGCTTCGCTTCCGGGACAGGGAAGGAGGAGGCCGTCCGCTCTGCGGCTTCGGGTTCCTACCGAGAAAGTGCAAAAACGGACCCGCCGCCGGCGGAAGCCGGGACGCAAACATCTCCACCCCGGGGTCCGCGGCCCGACAGGTGGCCGCGCGGCTCCGCCCGCCCCAGGCCGTCGGGCGCCGCCCGGGCCGGCCTCCTGCGGGGCGAGGGCGCCCTCGGCAGCCCGCGCCCCCGGGGGAGGCGGCGGAGGCCGTGCCGCGCGCCCGGCGCCCACCGACCTTGCAGAGCTGTTGGCCCTGCGAGAGCTCCTCGAACGGGTAGCGCTGCGTGCACTTGGTGCAGGCGTACAGGGCCGACGCCGCCATCCTGTGCTCGGGTCCGCCGCCGCCCGCGCCCAGGCGGGGCCCTCCGGGAACTGGGCCGCCCTGCCCGCGGGCTCCTCTTGCGCCGCGGGCCCCGACCTGGCAAGCCTCGGGCCTCGCTGCCGCCTCAGTGCCCCCTCCAGCCGCCCGCTGCCGCCCGCGCGTAGGCCCCGAGCGCGGCGGAGGGAGACGAAGCGGGCCCCCAGCGGCGGGTCCGCTTCCTCCTCGACCGCGCGTCCCCCTCTCCGATTGGCGGCGGCCACGGCCGCGTCACCCGCCGGCTCCGCCCGCACCCGGGCCGCCGTGACGCAGGGAGCGCCCACAAAGGGCGGCAGGCACCGGCCAATTGGACGCCGCCGCTCGGAGCGCGCGAAATTCGCGTCCCAGAGGCCCCGCCCACACGCCACACCGATGTGGGCGTCCGCGGCGACCCCCGCGGGTGGGCGGGGCCCGACGGCGAGAGCCCGCCCCCCTCCTCGGCGCTGCTCCTTCCGCGGCTCCCATTGGACCACATTCTTCAGCCCCTCCCACTCCTCCTGGTCATTGGTCCACAGGCCAGTACTTCACCGGAGGCATTCTGCGCCTCGCGCTCCCGCGGCGCTGGTCCAGGGCCCTGGCTGTTTGGACTTCCCTTGGCTCCCACTCGGCTCCCGGACCCTGCAGCCTTCGCCCAGCTTCCTCCTCCTGAAGGCCCGGTCTTTTCCAGAATGGTCCCACAGCCGGCGCTCGGCCCGCGCGACGACCTCCGCCGCGCGCTACCTTATGACATCAGCGCGGGAAGGGGCGGGCACCCGCCGGCCGCCGGAAGATATCCTCTTTTCTGATTGGCCACAGCCGACGTTTGTCAAGGCGCGCGGCCGTCTTCGTGTGCGCTCTGGGCGTGGGCCGCCCTGCGAGGGCAGAATCGGGGTTCGCAGCCTGTCCGCTTCCCGCCCGCCCCTTCCACCGGGGACTCGGTGGTGGGTCGCCCCTGGCGGGCGGCGGCGGGCTCCCGAGACGAGCGGGACGCCGGCGGCGCAGGCGGGAAGATGGCGGCGGCCTCGGTGTCCGCGGCTTCGGCTTCTCAGTTCTCGGTAGGCAGCGGCGAAGGGCTTCGGGGTGGGCCGGGCGTTCCGGCGGAGTGCGCAGCTTAGCGGAACCAGGAGCCGGGCAGGGGAGCCCGTGTGCGCCAACGGCCCGGCGCGGGAGGACTCTGCCGCTCGGTGGCCACGGCGGCTGCTGTGGAGGCGCGCCCGGGAGCCGGGTGCCCGGGTCGGAGGAGAAGGGGCGGCGTGGACGGATGGGTGACAGGGGTCGAAGCTCAGACGTGAAGTGTACGGTCCGCGGGCCACCCAGGCAGAGTCCCCGGGGTGGAGGCTGACCTCAGTAGACAGACCCAGCAGAAATCCGATTTTTACTAATACACTAAAAATACGCAAAGTCACTTAGAAAGCAAAGTCCACCGACCACATGAAAAATATCTAACTTGGAGGGAAACATTATTTCCTAAGACAACATCAAAGCAAATGCCCAAAGGTAATAAAGACTGGGAAGTGGCCCCTCGGAGGTAAGGCTGCCATTTTACTTAATACTTTAGAAACACTTTAGGTTAATGAACACCTGATCATAAATATGACCGTATGAGACCTTGAAATTACAACGTGAACTCAAAAAGCTTCTCATTCAGATTTTAGTTCTGTGAGTGTTATCATCCAGTACAACACATAATGCAGCGTTGATAAACCTCTCGTGGAAGTTGTTTCTCTCTGGCAAGGACTTTTAACAAGTACATACACAAATAACAGCCTTTAAGAAACAGCTACCATATAAATCTCAGATATAGATTTGAGTGGCTATGTAAATTTTTAAAAATCATTTTACTTTGTGTTTGCCTGCATGTATTTAAGTGCACCCCGTGTGTGCAGTGCCTGTAGACCTTAGAAGAGGGCATTGTATCTCCTAAAACTTAGGCTGGAAACAGTTGTGAGCTGCCACCAAGTGGGTGTTGGGAACTGAACCCAAGTCCTCTGCAAGAACAGCCAGTGCTAGAGCCACTGAGCGCCCCCCACCTTTGAAGCCATTTTGAAGATTTACTTATTTTTTATGTTTTGAATGCTTTCCTGCATGTATGTGTTTATGAACCAGGTTCATGTCTGTTAATCTGCAGAGGCCAGAAGAGGGTGTCAGATCGCAGTAACTGGAGTTACAGAATTGTGAGCTGTCATGTGGGGATGCGGAAGACCAAACCCAGGTCCTCCATGAGAGTCTCGAATGCTTTTAACCACTTAGCCATCTCTCCAGCAGCCCCTCACTTGGTTATTTTTACCTTGCAACGCTGCAGGAGTTGCGTTGCAAGGTAACATTTATTGAATGTTTGCTTTGCATGAAGTTACTAGCCATAGGGAAAGGAAAGGAAGAATGTGATTGGGCATTACAAGGACAATGCTAAACAGGTTCTAGCATTTCAAATGAACAAACTGAAGCACAAATTTAAATCAAGGCTAAGAGCTAATAGATGCCCCAACTGCATTTGTTTGCATAAAAGGTTAGTCCCTTGATGAACTGGGTATCGGGGAGTTGTTTATTAGATAAACAGTTGTCTTGTGGTGGTCTTTATGTGCCTGACATGGCAAAAGTTTCTCTAATACAGCAATTCTCAAAGTGTGATCTAAGGATCCTTGGAGGTCTGTGCTGCTTTGCCAGAGTCCAGTTCTAGTGATTGGATTCTTTGGTGTTTTTTACTTAGGTAATGGAGATCTATTAAGTTTAGATTATTTTCACTTGTAATATCTTTTGTTCTGAAACAGGGTCTCACTGTGTAACTCTGACTGACCTAGAACTCGCTATGCAGATCAGGCTGGTCAGCAGCTCACAGAGATACGCCAGCCTCTGCCTCCACAGGGCAGGGATTATAGATACAAGACACTCTATCTGGCTCTTACTTCTTTTCATTATCCTAACGTCAGCTAGAAGATTCAGTTCATCATTAACTAGAAATTGTGTAGATAACCTTATCCTGTTCCTGATTTTAAAAGGAATGCTTCATGTTTTGGACCATTAAAATAGGTTTGCCTTGATTTTTTTTTTTTTTTTTTAGTAGTTTCATATTACCATAATTATAATTGTTCGTTGCTGTGTATTGAATGTTGCCAGATGCTCTAAACAGTTTAAGCCTCTCTGATTTTTATCTTTCATACATAATTGGTATGGTTTGCTAAGATTTTTGTTTAGGATATTCAGTTTTGTTGTAGGGTTCTGGTCTCCTTGCATGCCTTTTTCTCTGCTAGGTTCCCCGGCCAGGAACTAGCTTTAGCTAAACAACTTGATCAAGAACAACTTAGCCTTTAGAGGCCTAACTACAATTGTTCTGAACCAGGTGCAAGTCATGTACTCAGATGTTTCTTGGAAGCCTGAACTGCTGCCCCTATCAAACTCCCCGTGAAACTTTCCTGCAGTTTTTTACTGTCACCTGCTGGATGTATATATATTAAGCACCCTGCTTGAGTAAATGGGACGCTTCGCCACCATTTTCGATGTCTGTGTTGTGTTTGTCTTGTGTATGTCTTGTGTGTCTTCAGTTCCTCAGGCCCTCGCCCGATAAGACTCGGGTGCAGTTGTAGCAAAAGGCACTACATTTTGTTTCTGAGGAAATGATGGCCCATACTACTGCACACACATTATAAAAGGGGATTCGCTGGGTTAGCTTACACAATCAGGGCCGCTAAGTCCACCAGTGGCACACTGAAGAGCCTGAAAACCTGGATGCTCCAGCAATCACTGGTGAAGAACTGGAAGATAATGGGAGCTTCACTGGTCTTCGGTGTAAGGCTGAAGATAAGGAAGTTTAGTATTGGAGGACGATGGCAGCAGAGGTAGATACCCACACTGGCGGGAAGCAAAGGCAGGCAAACCGATTTTCCCTCTGACACCTTTACCTCTGGGCCACCTGTTGAAGGTCTTACCTCTGGGAGAGGGTCTTCCTTCCTCCCTGAACCCTTTCTGGAACTGCCCTCACAGACATGCCCTGAGGTGTGGCTCCTAGTTGATACCAGATCCCATCAGGTTGACCAACAAAATGAGCCATCTCAAGTATCAAGCTTGTCTCATAAAATGAGTGGTCTCTCTGTTTTGTTTTTGGGTTCTAAAGTGCTTATGTTCTATGAAATGCCTCGGTTCTCTAAGACCATGATGTTTATTGTAGAGAAATTCAAGCACTCTGTCAGGTTTGTCACCTTTTATTAGTTCCTTGGTTGATTTCCTCCTTGGCTTAGTACTCTTTTTTCAGCCAAACTAATGTGTTCATTAACTTGAAAACTGTTCTTGTGTAACCATTTCTTGTTTTTTTTTTTTTTTTTTTAAACTCTTGGTCAATCTCTAAGACCCAATATTGAAATTTAGCGTTATCTGAATGCTTCATATGAAGAAATACTTGTTGAATGCGTCTTACTTTATAGTTTTGTTTGCATCCAGTACAGCACGTTCTATTCAAGTTTAAACTTTGTCTTAACTATGTTGTGTGCCTCACTTGATCATGTTTAACATAGAATCAATTGCAGGAATAGTCTGTGAATATTTGAACTATGTGTTCCTAAATATAGTATTTGCTAGAGACATATTTTGCTTGGAAAAAAATATTTCCGGAACTGCACTGTCAAGGAAAACGTGGTGTCTTTATCTCTCCTTCCAGGACATTTGTGGCATTTGTTGCACTTTGTCCTAAGACTTTTGTCTCTCAGGAGATTGTAGTAACCTGGTAGAACAGTCATCCTTTATAGAGCACATCTTCTGTTTTGCAAAAAAATTCTTTAACTAACTTAATAATCAGTTATTTAAGTTTCTTTATTAGAAATTGAGATGACATTTTCCTAACAAAAAGGTTCACCCAGTGTCTCAGAGCTCATTTGAGACCAATACTTCAGATATAACTCAGATCTTCTACACCCACATCCCTCTCCCCTGTCCACATATTAGAGGAGTGAGTCTTAATAGTTGATTCTCTTAAGTGACTAGCCGGAAGCCCTGGATGTATCCAAGCCATCTGCATTTCCTCCTGGCCGATTTAAGTGGTTCCTGTGATTCTTTGCTTCAATAACTCAAAAAATGGCTGGCAGTATTCAGAAGTCCTTGAACAACTTCATTTGTATTATGAAGGGTGAGACTTGAGGCTAGGCAAATGGAAGAGAACTGGGCGAGATATAAAGCCTCTTTTATCCACTCTCTAGAATATGCCAGAACTGTTCTCAGGTCCTCTTCAATCCAAACGGCCCCCCGACCTTATTTATTCTAGATGTTAGTGCAATCTTATTACATAGGCATAGTTGATTATATTTTTAACCATTGGTGGTTGGATTTAGTCTCAACAGTTCCCTCCCTGAGTTTGG
This sequence comes from Eospalax fontanierii, assembly GCA_035773235.1. Taxonomy (NCBI): domain Eukaryota; kingdom Metazoa; phylum Chordata; class Mammalia; order Rodentia; family Spalacidae; genus Eospalax; species Eospalax fontanierii. Next base: position 3,793,304 of record CM069539.1, read on the forward strand.
TAATCATTTTTTTCCCTAGGGGTTTTAAGAGGGGAGAACTTTGATAAGTGTAGCAAAGATACCCTTATCATTTAAGAAAATTAAGGAACTTTTAAATCCCTGTATAGGGTCAAGGACAGAAGAGGGGGAAAAATTATCCGACCACCATACATGTAGTATTTCAGGTAGTGCTGTTTCAAATAAAAGGTAAGATACAGGGGTAAAAAAAAGTGCTGTTTTAATTAGGTTGACCAGGGACTTGATTAGTGACAGACTTGAGTAAGTAACAGACAATAAGGAAGAGAACTCTAGGCAGAGTATTCACCAGAAGAGAAGATGTATTGTGCATGTTTGAAATCCAAAAAGTAGTCCCTAAAGTCAGGAACCTGGTAGGAGAGATGGTGTAGTGAGAGAACAGCAGGGAAGGGATGAAGGGCTTCTCTGGGGCTAGACGTATGTGGAGGTTTTATAAATGGTGTTAAGCATTTTGAGTTTTGCCCTGTGTTTAAAAGCCATAGAAGGGGCTGGAGAGATGGCTCAGCAGTTCAGAGCACTGGCTGCTCTTGCAAAGGATCCAGCTTCAATTCCCAGGTAATGCAGTAACTCTAGTTCCAGGGGATTCAGCACACTCTTCTGGCCTCTGTTGGCACTGCGTGCATATGCACACTTGAATGCATGCAAAACACACATAAATTAGTAAATCAAAGATTAAATCATGAGAGGGTTTTGATTACAAATGTAATTAAAAAAAGGATCCTTATAACTAGCAGGGTATTAGGAAATGTGAAGAATAGTTAATGGTGTCATGGTAGCTTAGATTTAAAAACTATGGTGTCACCTAGGGTATTAGCAACAATTTTAAATATGTTATAGAAACAGAGCCTCTAAATGATTAACTGAAAGATTTGATGTTAAGTATATAAAAAAGAGTCCATCCAAGAATGTTCTGAGCAGCTTAGGAAGTGGTAGTGCCAGTTTTATGCTGGGACAAGAGCAGATTTGGGGTCTAAACCATGAATTTGGTTACAGCCATGTTAAATTTGAGATAACCTGTTAAACATTCAAATAGTGTCTTAATTTCTCTATTGCTGTGACAAAACACTGACCAATTCCAGCTGGGGAGGAAAGGATTTATTTGACTTACAACACTGTCCATCAAGGGAGGAACCTGGAACGCAGACTAGGAGGAACACTGGTTACCACTTGCCCTCCTGACCCACACTCAAACTGCTTTCTTACAAGATACAGGACCACCTGTCAGAGATGACACCACCCGCAGTGGACTGGGCCCTCTCTCATCACTCAGTAATCAAGAAAATGCCTCACGGACAAGACCACAGGCTTGTCCAACGGAGGCAATTCCCCAATTGAGGTCCCCTCAGCCCAAGTGTGTTAGTTTGACAGCTAAAGCTTTCAGCACAGATCAGTAATGAGTGTGAAAGTTTGGAGTTTGAGATTCAGATCTCTAGATTCCAGATTTTAAATTTAAAAGCTGCTGGAAAGTAAAAACTCAAAGACCTGAAAGTTAGAGAATTCATATAGGTAAGAAAAGCATCTCAAAGATTCTTTTGGAAACTCTAACATTGTTTAATAAGAGAAGAAACATCCAAGGCATTAATGAAGGAGAGGTCTAGGAGACAGAGAAGATCAGGGCTTTGTAGATGTTGTTCTGTCCTCTGAGGAAAGTATTTAGATGAAATAGTTCCTGTAAGGGCCTGCATTTTGTTTTATATTATCTAATTTTTTTTCATTATTGTGTGTGTGAATACACATGCCACAGTGTGTGGTAGAGGTCAGACGACAACCTTAGAATTGTTAATCTCCTACCTTTATGTTGGTTCTGGGGATTGAACTCAGATCATCAAGCTTGTGAGACAAGCCTTAATGACTGAGCTATCTTATTGGCCTAGATTTTGTTTTAAAAACTGAAAAATGAGCCTAGTTCAAGGAGTCCTAAAGTTCAGGAAAAGATTTTGTCTTTATGGTCCTTCATTGCACTAGAAAACAGAGTGGAGGAGGAGAAATAGGAGTTCCCGCGAGGGACTTAATTATGGTTAAATCAGTTAACCAAATTTGGAGAAGGTAAATTGAGATAGGTGTCCTATATAGGTTCATTGCTTGTTACAGGAGAGAGGGAAGGTGGGGGAGGGCTGAGGAGGACATGAGTTGATGGGTTTCTTTTGAGAACTAGTTCATTCAGATGATCACATGGTTTGACTGTGCTGGTTCTATGGGGAGAGACTAGTTAAATCACCTAGCTTGCTTTAAATGTTAAGTGATAGGGTTCTGATAGTGTCTAGATAACCAATGAAGACGTAATGTTCTCTATGAATAATTATAGTAAAACCACGGTGTGCGGTAATTCATGGTGCTGTACAACAGCACTGGTCGCATGTTATTTTAAAAATTGCAAACTTAGGGCTGAAGAGATGGGTCAGCAGTTAAAAGCACTGGCTGCTCTCTCAGATGACCCACATGGCAGCTCAACCATATGCAGCTCCAGTTCCACAGGCTTTGTGCACACTTGGTGCTTACATACCTGCAGGGAAAACACTGACACATAAATAAAACTTAAGTTTTAAACCTAACTTTTTTTCCCAGTTCCCTTTAAAACTTGTTGCCAGTTTGCCATTAGATTTGAAAAATGACAACTGTTAATCTTTGAGCCCACATATTACCGCAGATAGTATATTTGATACTAACATTTGATTTTAGCCCAAAGGCTGAGAAGTGGTAGCATTTAACTGAATATGACTTTTGAGACTTGTCCTTTTCCTAAGCTCTTTGTCCCTTTGTAGTTTTGCACAGTTAAAGTATGATGGAAATTTTTTTTTTTAACATGAAAGTGCAATTAATGATTTTTTTTTTTAGTAACCTTTAAAGATTATGGAGGTATCTAGATCTGTCAATTCTAAAAGGTGGCTTATTGTAATTATTCATTGTTGTTTGTATTTACATAGACTATTTTGATACTTTAGAAGTAGAATTCTTCAGAGGTAAGAATTGAAAGTCTAGATAGTTGTGGCAGTTTAAAGAAGAAAAATGGATGTGTGAGAGTTTTGAAGAGCTGGCATTCGTTCAGTTCAGCCCCCAGCATCTCCATTATTTCACCCCTAACCTGCCTGTCCAACAACGGAAAATCATCTGCTCCTAAAACTAGTTATCAACCTGAGGTATATAATGTGATGAGTTTGCATCATGTAGAACATAACTCCAAATTTGACAGAATTCCAGTCCTGACAGGTGGCATATATTGTTTAAGGCATGAGCATGTCTTGATTTCTGTAGGGAGTTTGGGATATAAATATGGAGGAAATATTTGACGTTGAAGATAGAGTAATTCAGTCGTTGTTCTAATCTGAACAAAGATGTACTTTTCTAAATACTTGTATTTAGATTGTGGGAGCATTATTTTTGAAACACAAGACGTTAAAAGTTATATTTCTTCACCATAGTGATTAGATTCCATTGTAGAATCAATGGAAGACTGCTTTGTTTTCCGTCCTCTTAGAGGAACATAGATGCCCCTTTCTTGGTTTCATTTGTGATTTTTAAATTTTTGAAAGGTAATTTCAGTTTTGTTTTGTTTTTTTCCAGAACATCCTAGCTGAACCATCAAGATCTAATGGAAATATGGTTCGTCATTCTTCATCTCCATATGTATTATATCCTCCTGATAAGCCTTTCCTTAATAGTGATTTGCGACGCTCCCCAAATAAACCCACACTTGCCTATCCAGAAAGCAACAGCAGAGGTAATGAACTCAAGCAAATAGATATTATTTGCATTTACTGTTAGTTTTGAATTCTTTATTCTGTCCTCCATTGTTTGAAATTAGAACAGGATATATTTTCCCCCTTCTATTTTGAATTCATTGTGCAATTTTTATATTGACTCTTCCTATCTATGGATTCTGAGTCCGTGGATTCTAACAACTCCATTGAAAAATATATACACTTTTTTTCCTGATTAATATCCCCTAAACACAGTTTAACAACTACTTGGCATTTAGTTTGGGTATTATAAATAATCTGATTTAATCTAATGATTTAAAGTATGGGGGCAGATATAGTTTGGTCATAGGTAAATTCTACCAGTATGGTTTGGGTATACATGGTGGGATAGAAGGTTAAACTAGTCCTCTGTAGACAATTGAGTCATAATGATTAATGTTAATGGTTACTCTGAAGCATTATTTAGAGAGCACTGTGCTCTGAAAGCAGAAAATAAGTTAAATTGCATATTGTACTTCCCACCTGCCCTTGATGTCCCCTTCCTTTCTTTTTCTTTCCATGTTGAGGTATAAAAATGTAGCAGAAGGACAAATCCCTAGTTCTTACATCCCACATTGTTGTAGCTAGAGTTCGATTGCATGATTTTGTGTGTGTGCATGTGTGTGTGTGTGTGCACGCGCATCACACTTGTTTTTTAATAAAAGATCATGGCTATAATGTAGTAGAATTTTTGCTTTCTTGTGAGTTTTAGTTTTTACTTTTTGCTTTTTAAAAACTGTTCTGACTGTCATAGTCTTTGGTTGCCATAGTCTAGTGTATAGCATCCTATCTTTTATTTCAATCATTATGTTTTTTGTAATAATCATTATTGATGCACACTATCTTATAGCAGTTTGGATATTGCAATTCCTTGTTTGTTTTGTTTTGTTTGTTTGTTTTTGACAGTGTTTATGTTTATGAGTGCCTGCGTGTATGTAAGTGAAGAACTCATCTTGTACAATGTCCTTAGAGGTCAGAAGAGGGGATCAGATCCCCTGGAACTGGAGCTAAAGACAGTTGTTAGCTGCCAAGTTGGTGCTGGAAATCCAACCCAGGTCCTCTGTAAGAGCAGCCAGTGAGTGCTCTTAACCACTGAGCTATCTCTTGAGCCCAGGATGTTGCAATTCTTAAAAGACTACTGCTTAAATTTACCTCATAAAACATTTTGGTTCTTCGTTATAGGCTAAAATTCATGTTGGCAGCTGTTTGCATACTATTGCTATGATATACTTTTTCTTTATAACTTATCCCTTCCCCCTCAACAAATACTGTCAGACCTTTGTGGTGGCATCTTTACTGCACCCATTTTTGAGAAAATGCCTGCCAGCTATCTAATTCTACAAAGCCTTAGGTTATCAGAAATTCTTTAAAACTAAAATGGTGTTTTTTGAAGTTGTTTTGATTGAGCTCACCATTAAAACATTTGTGCAAAGTCCATTTCATCAAGACTGTTGTCTTTTGCGAGCTACTTTATACACATGTTTACCTTATTTAACTTTAGTAAAAGATGATACTCAAAGTTCACATTGTTGTGATTTTTACTGTACAGTTAATAAAAATTTAGTTTTGGTGATGGAAATGACCTGAATTAATTAGCTCTGGTAAAGGACAGCCCTTTTGGTTTAGTTATGCAGAGGCAAATAATTCTTTGAGTTTCATGCATTGTGTTTTGATCATAATCATCCATCATTCTATCTAATTCCTCCCATATCTGTCTACCACCCTAATCCCCCCCAACTTGTGTCTTTCTTTAAAAAGCTTCCTTAAAATTTCATTATTTTTATTTTATTGGTGTGAGTGTACTGCCTGCACATGTGTAAGTGTGCCAGCATCATGCAGTGCCTTTTCGAGGTTGGAAGAGGGCATCAGATCCCCTGGAACTGGAGTTAAGGACAATTGTTATCTGCTAAGTGAGTTCTCAGAATCAAACACAGGTCCTCTGCAAGAGCAGCCCGTGCTCTTGAACACTGAGCCATCTCTCCAACCCCAACTGTGTCTTTTTAGAATTATCTACTCCAATTTGTTCTGCTCATATGCTTGTGAATATATGGCCAGACTGGAAATAAGATGAAAAAATACACTTACATGTTTCAGAAGAGGTTAGGCGTTGGTTGACCTTAAAGAGCATTAATTTCGTGTCTGGGCTCCTTTCCTGTTAGGTCTCATACTTGCTTTTTTGATCTTTCAGATTTGTAGATGTTTGGTTTTTTTCAGATGTCTAGGTGGGTGTGTATATTTCATGCATCCGTTCTTCCAGTTGGGTTTACTTTCAGTGCACACCAGCAAGAATAAGCTGACTATTATTATAACATGCTTTAGTCTTCTGCTATCTTTTCTCAGTATTTAAAAAAGGAGGGCGTCTAAGAGATAACTCAATAAAGTGCTTGCTTTGCTTTGCAAGCTTGAAGTCTGAGTCAGTCCCCGGAACCCATATAAAAAAGCAGGGTGTGTGGCATGCCATAGTAATCCTGGTTTTGGAAAGTTATGAAAAGTACCGTTGTGCCTGAATAAAAAAACAGCCAGATTCTTAGCATTAGTTTTAAGGGCAAGAATGGACCTGAACTCCCTGAGAACCACACAAATATGAGACAGACTTCTCAATTCTTACTATTTTCAATACTGTTTCCAGCACTTTGCTGTGTGAATCATGCATACCAACATTTATTTACTGTCTTGTGTGGAGGGCAAGGTTGGGGTCCTGAGGGATTAAAGTCAGACCCTCAGGTCACAAGAGGATTACCTGGCTCAGTGAGCTTGTTTACATTACAAACAGTAACCTTCTGGGGTACAAAGTTAGGTAAAGTCATTAGTCTAGATTACGTCCATATTGTAAAAGTCATGCCTGCAGAAAGGAGATTCACTGACCTAATTGATGAGCTCCAGGCCAATGAGGGATGCTGTCTCAAAAGATGTGTGTGATGTTCCTGAAGATGATACCCAGGGTTGTCTTTAAGCTGCTTTCCAAATGTACATGTGCACACACAGGCATTAAAAAAAATAGTGAATGAATAAGTGAAGGTATTGAGTAAAAAAAGACTTAATTCTTAAATGTTCACCCATTTCCCTGTTATAGTTTACTTTTGGTTTGAAGTGAGAGTTTTTTTATAATTACTCGTCTTACGGAAATTTATTATATGAGCAAATGCTCCATAGTACAGCTAGTGTGCGAAGCAAAACCTAAGTACATTTTGATCTCAATTTATTTTACACATATAGAAAAAGTTGAAAGAACCAATATGATCGATGGGTAGGATTGCAAACTATGTCTTCATTGTATTTTCCTGGGTCTTCGACAGTTTGTACAGTGAATATACATTATGTCTTGAGTTAGAAACTTGTGGCCCAGTTTATTATGTGCTCAGGCTTTTTTCCTACCTAATGAAAAAACACAGATTAAAGAAAGTTCTGCTAGATGTGATAGTGTGTGCCTTTAATCCCAGCACTTGGGAGGCAGAAGCAGGTGGATCTCTATGAGACTAAAACCAGGTAGCTGGGCCTACAGGGAGACCTTGTCTCAAAAAGAAAGTCCTGGTTGTACTTGAATGTGTTTTAACTGTGCAAGTGGAACCTACATGTGCTCCTGTAAATAAAACAAAAATGGGGGGCTGGAGTGATAGCTCAGTTCATAAGTGCTTCTCCAGCATCCACTTAAGTGACCAGGAGTCATCATGTGGGCAGCAGTAATGGGACTCAGTGAATTATATTTTTAAAAGGGGGTTAAGAAGGTGGGAGGGGGACTGGTGGGGAAGTGAGTCCTGGAGGAACAAGAAGGGAAGTATGAGTGATCAAGATATATTTACATGTGTGGAATTGTCAAAGAATGAATGCAAACAGTATTTTGGGAAGCCAAGTGTTGTGACATGTGCTAATATTCCCACTCCTGGGACGGCAGAGACAAGCTGATCCCTGGGGCTCAGTGTCCAACAAGCTTCAATCCCAGTGAACCAGACACTGGTTGTTACCTGAGGAATGACACCCAGCATTTCTGTCTTCCCTTGAAATGCCTGTGCATATACAGACCAAGGAAAAAGAAACAACTCAGGATAAGTGCTTTGTGACTTTTGCTGGGGAGATGTGAACAAATGTCTGCTTGCCTTAGAGGGCAACCAACAGACCAAAGATAGGATTACATTAAAGACAAACTCAGTGAAGTAGTGAGCTTATTGAGCTTCTTCTTAGGATCATGGACGGGCAATTTACAGGTGGCTAAAGAAGCGTCTCCCTGTACCCTCAGCTATTGTGAACCTCTTGTGAATCCTTGAGAGGGGAAAGCCATGTATGCTGCCTCCTAAGCTGCCTGGTGAACATTGTGAGCTTCCCATGTTCAACCAAGGGATGTTAGGCCCAGTCTTTTGCAGGTCTTCTGGGGATAGGCAAAGCTGTTCAGATTTCAGTGCATCATACCAAGAGGAGAAGAGTTTCACATATATTAATGTACTTTGGGATAACTATGAATTTTTGATTAGCCAACTTTTTTAACATTGAGAAAAATTTTCATTGGCCTGGAGAGATGGTGCAGCCATTAAGAGTACTGACTGCTCTTGCAGAGGACCTGGGTTCAATTCCCAGCACCCACATGGTGGCTAACAACCATCTGTAACTCCAGTTTCAGGGGATTCGACACCCTCTTCTGACCTCTGTGGGCATTACACGACACAGGTGTGCTTACACACATGCATGCAAAAGACTGATACACATAAAATTAGTGTGTCTGTGTGTAGGTATGTGCATGGATGGGTCTATCCCATGTGTGGGAGCCAAAAAACACCTCGAAGGGGTTGGTTCTCTCCTTCCATGAGTGGGTCTTGGATATGGAACTGAGGTCAGCAGGCCTGGTGCAGGAGCTATTCATTACCTGCTGGGTCATCTCACTAGCCCAGAGATACACATTTTCACTTAAGTAGTTATAACATGTCAAAGACTCAAAAGATGTCTTGAAGTGACATTTTTAAGTTAAGTAACAGTTAATACTTTATTGTTTTCAGAGAATGATCGTCCACTTGGTCTGCATTATCCTTTTATAATTTCCTTTTCAGAGTTGGGTGTGTTGGCTCATGCCTGTAAATCTAGCACTTGGGAAACTAAGTCAGGAGGATTATTGTGGTTTTGAGGCCAACCTGGGGTACAAAGAGAGAATTTGAACAAAAACTTTTTCAGTGGACTTTATCTTACATTGACTTAGAGTCATTTATATTTGGCAGCCATCTTTTCTGCTCTTAAGAATCTTCAGGATAAGATTCGACGCTTGGAACTTGAAAGGATTCAGGCAGAAGAAAGCGTGAAAACCTTGTCTAGGGAAACAATTGAATATAAGAAAGTACTGGATGAGCAGATACAAGAAAGGGAGAATTCAAAGAATGAGGAATCTAAGCACAATCAAGGTTTGTTTATGAAGTCAAAAGGCATCTGAATATTGTAAATTATTCTAAAACTCTACACTAGCATTTTTGTACTCGTTATATTTAGACATCACAAAATTACATCATAATTTGGTGCATTGTGAGGAGCAAGGGACTTTGTGTGTTAGACACAATGCCAGTGTGGCGTATTTGAGAGACCATAAGGAAGAAACCTGTTAAAGCCATAAAGGCCTCCAGGACTACTGGAATGTACTAGGGGCGGGGGGTGGTTATTTGGTTGGGGGTATTTGGGCACTCGAGGCAGGCAGTTATATCTAGTCCATTAAGTTCAGTTCCTGTTAACAAATTGTTCTCTGTTTGAGCTGATTATTACTTTTTGTATGTATTCCTTTTAGAACTGACATCCCAATTGTTAGCTGCCGAAAATAAATGTAATCTTTTAGAAAAACAGTTGGAATACATGCGAAATATGATAAAGCATGCGGAAATGGAGAGGACATCAGTCTTAGAGAAACAGGTATGGGACCTCCCAGTGCACACTCAAGAATAGCACCTGAGAAGAATGGCCATGTAAGCATTCAGAGTCTGCATCATTACTCAGTATGGAAGTAGTCACTTTCGAGCTGAAGAGATGGTTCAGTGGTTAAGAGCACCCGCTGCACTTGCAGAGAACTGGCGTTCAGTTCCCAACACCCACATGGCTGCTCACAGACATCAGTAACTCCAGGTCCAAGGAATCTGATGCCTTTTTCTGATCTCCGAAGGCACTGCATGTGTGAAGTGATTACATACATGCAGGCAAAATGTTCATATGAATAAAATAAAATTTTTTAAAATTTTAAATCATATGCCCTTCTAGTCTCTTAAATCTGTTTTCAGACTCAAGTGAGAGTTGTTTCAAAGGCTTATTCTTTGAAAACCCATTACAGTTGTAAAAAAAAACTTGCAGATTAAAAAAAAAATTTTTTTTTGAGACAAAGTCTCCTGTATTCTAGGCTAGCTCACCATGTATCCAGGGATAACCTGGGATTTCTGATCCCCCTGCATCTGTCTCCCACGTCCTGAGATTACAGTCATGTTCCACTACACTTAGTTTATGTGGTTCTGGGATCAAACCCAGGAATTTCTTGAGTCCAGACAAGCACTGTATCAACTGAGCTACTTACAGTTGTTATTTCAGCACAGTTTTTTCTTCTATTACACCAGAAGTCTTTGAATATCAGTAATTTGCACATTTGTAAGACCATAGTTACAACATGAGTCTCCAATATATTTTTTAAATTTCTTTTCATACCATGCTGTAGCATTTGAATTAATCATAAATATAATTGCATATTAGATAAAGTCATATATATTAAGAACAGATGGGATGGTTCAGCAGGAAAAGGCACATGTGGGAGAACCTGAAAACCTGAGTTTGATCCCCAGGGCCTACGCTTAAAAAAGATGTCCTTTGCCCTCCACAGGCACACCTTGGCATACACACAAAGTAAATAATATTGTTTGTTTTTTACGAAAGAACACTATCTAATTTAACCTTTTAATTGGTGATACCCCTGAGGTTTTCTCTTAATGTTACATTACTAGAATTCCTTTCTGTATCTTAGGAGTTCTCTGCAAGACCAGGCAAGTTATATCTGTAGTATAAGATGTGCGCAGTGTTTGTAGCATTTAGATATCAGATTACGCCTTATTTTGATATTTTTCAGGTTTCCCTAGAACGAGAACGACAACATGATCAAACTCATGTTCAGAACCAACTAGAAAAACTGGATCTTCTTGAGCAGGAGTATAACAAACTTACCACAATGCAGGCACTTGCAGAAGTCAGTGAATGAATCTTTTACTTGCTAATGGAGAATATTTTGATTGCTGCTATTTTTAATTTCATATCTGAATACTTATAAAATGATCTTACAGCAAAATACGCAAAAGAGAGTTATTAAAAAATAATTTGAGGAACTGGGACAATGACTTGGAGGTTAAGAGCACTGGCTGCTGTTGCAGAAGACCTGGGTTTGAATCCCATGCCCTTTTCTGTTCTCAGGCATTGAACAGCAGGAGTGCACTTAACATACAAGCAGGCAGTACATTCATACAGAAATAAAAATGATAAATCATTAAAAAAATGATTTGAAAAGGAATGTTCTCATTTTCTAGTCTTGGTAGCTAAGCGTAAAGTAATTCTTTTTGAAAACTGAAGAGTGAGATATTTGGCATACACTTAATACTTGCATCGTGGGGTTTGTGTTTTCTCTACACTAATTTTATTTTCAGCTGTGTTTCTTGTGGTAGGTATTTGATGCCACAGAATACAGTTTCAGATTATGCCTTCATGTAACCTTCATCTTTACACCAAGCTGTGTTCTTTGGCCACACATTTTGCTCATAATTCTGATGAGTTACCTCACAGCTCCCTCACAACTGACTACTGTGTGATCACAAAGGAAAGTGTCCTGGACACTGTCCACTGAACTAGCATGCCCATACTGATTATACTTAAAATTTGTATATTTTTCACCATTTCTGTTTTAAAATTCTTGTCACTAGAAAAAAATGCAAGAGTTGGAAGCAAAACTCCATGAAGAAGAACAGGAAAGGAAACGCATGCAAGCTCAGGCAGTGGAGGTAAGGTTGGGTTATGAGCAGGTAGACATTGTACTTTTATGGGTGTAGGTAAACAGTTGTATTTCAGCAGATTGTTTATACTGTAGAATAAATAATCTGTTATACAAATCCTCAGAGATAGCTTAGTACGGGAAATTATGAATGTCATGTTGCTAAGTAAAATTTGAGAAACTGTTTACCAAGTTTCTCGTTACCGCATCTGGATTAGCATTTTAAAAACGAATGAGCTAAAAATGACACACATGTGCATGCTAAGCATCCATGTGATACTTAGGTATCACAGCTACTATCAGGTCATATAGTGTCTGATATAAGTACTTCTTGACTTGGAATTAGCTGAGTAGTGGAACGATTGCCTAGGCACTTGGTTCAGTCCCTAGTACTGCAAAACAACAAGCCTGCTGATTTTCTTGATATTTACTAATTCTGAGGCACCAATCAAGGTAATGGTCTGCCTCATAACTGGTGGTTCAGACTAGTTCATAGAAGTAGCAGGAGAAATGAACTCTAATCTCTCACGGTTTTGAGTTTTATCCCTATAGCCAGCCACCTGGTAACTTGGATGAGGCAGTGTAAATTTAAAACAGTGAGTTTATGTAGACCAGCCAGAATTGCAAGAATACTGAAGTTAAGTCTTTAATTTGACTCAGTAAGATTAAACTTCTGAATACTGAGATAAAGGTATGTACCACTTTGTACAGCCAGCAAGGAGTTTTGTTGGTTTCTTTCCTCTCTCTTTTTAAAACTAAAGACGCTTTGAGATTATTTACCCTCAGACTCCATTTTCAAACCCCTTAAAGTGGACACATTTGTTTCTAATTGTTCTCCTGGTATCAGACTTTTTATTAACCCTATTGCTTTCTGACATAGATAGCCACTTGTCCCTTTTTGACCTTCAGCAAATTGATTCTGCCTGTTCTGACTTTAGGAAAACATTTTTATACCATGTCTCTGTTTGCAGATGTATTATATAGTTCTTATTAAATATACAGATTGTCACATTCAGTATTTTACTAATTTTAAAAATTGTTCTCTCCCTTTCTTTTTCTTTTAACAATAGAGGCTAAATCAGTTTTTCCTGCTAATACCTCATCAGTTAAAGGCTTTGCGTTGTGAGGGTGAATGTTATGGTCGTGGAAGAGTATTGAAGAGGGGAGTGGGGGTGGAGTTCCAGGACTTGCTGATTCAAATTTATAGAACCTTGAGCAGGTTATGTAACCATTCAGAGCTTGGGTTTTACCACTGATAAAGCAAGTTTTACTTTAAGTCTTATTGTTGAAGAAATCAAATTAGAGAAATATTAGTGAAATCACTTTAACTGTTAAAATTCAGGCGCTTTATTTTAGGAAAAACTCGATGTATGAGCTAGATAGTTGAAGCAAGCAATCAGAATGTTGTTTCTGTGACTGTTGACACTCATTGTTATTGTAAACCTTCCAGAGAAGTGATTTCCTGTTGAGTTATATCTTGTTAAAGTACAGTTAGTTAAGATCAGCTGTGTAAATGCTACTGAGAGTAGAGTGTCCTGTGTTTCTTTGAGCTCCATCATAACATTCTGGGAAGCTTTTAAAATACTTTTAGAAAGTATATCTTTTACCACCTTACATTTTAAACTTACCAGTCTTGAGGAATCAAGCCATCTGACTTTTTACCAAATTCCAGACAATTTTGATATAGAGAGAGTGGAAGGGACTGCTTTTACAGACTGGAGGACAGGGATATTGAAAGATGGCGTAGGGAAAGTTGCAGCTTTTTAAAAAAACCTTTGTTATTTTGTATGAATTTTTGCCATAAAGATAACATTTGCTGAAATACCTTCTGTTTTGGCCTTCAAATGGGAAGAAGCATATTTTGATCTCCATGTGTTCTGAGTGTGGCATTATGGTAATTCTGTTTTTTGCAAAGAGAAAATATCAAACTATCCGTTTGGAGTCATGTGTGGTGCATTTTAATTCATAAGCTCGGGTTTATAGAATAATTATGAGTAGTAAAACAATAGGTTCAAGGCTGAAAGGCAAATTGCAGTGTAGTCGTACAAGATAAATGAGGAATGGTTATCAGTTTAAAATACTTGACAAAGATAGCCAGACTGATTCAACATACTGATTCAAGACATAAGTCTCTGTGATGTATTTCTCAGTGTGGCGATTGCCATTGGATTTTACAGGCTTGTGTATGGCCAATCTCACATTTGGGTTACAGCTCAGGCTACTTTTATTTTTCCCTAGTTGCAGAATGGTCTCGAAGCAAATAGACTGATTCTTGAAGATAAGGCAACTTCATATGTTTCCAACACCAGAAAAACTAAAAAAAAGAAGTCAAAACCACCAGAAAAGGTATGAAAACTGAACCACTCAGGCAAAGTGCCAACTTGTTGGTATAATTTGTATAAGAACCCTTCTATATGCGGAAAGTGACTCGTGAATTCTTTACTTAAGAGGTGAGGAAAATAAAGTAGAATTTATTCCTACATTCTCTCCCTTTGCTGAGATGATAGTGAATGAGCCCTGCACAGCAGTGCACAGAGGGCTCTTCTTCAACTTCTACTAATTCTATTTGACTCTTAAGATGCTTTATTGTGTCCGAATACTGGTCTCTCCTTGACTGTGACACTGCTTCCCTACTAGTTTCTTCTGCCTTAGTCTCAAGTACTATTAGGCTGTTCAAGACCATAATATCCAAGTATTCATAATTATTATGGTTTCAATGTGAGCTGTCCCTGATAGGCTCATAGGTTTGAGCACTTGTTCCCAGAGTCAACTGTTCAGATTTCCTACCCTGGCCCCACTTCCTGGCTTCTCTCTACTTCATGACCATGGATACAGTGGGACCTCACCCTACCCCCTGCCAATGTCTTTTCCATGGTGGGTTGTATTTCTAAAAAATTTGAGTCAAAAGAAGCCCTTTCTTAAATTGCTTCTTGCTCGGTTACAGGAGCATTAAGAAAAACTGACTGCGGTAAGGTGACTAGTAGTTCCACAATGAGCTGAGTCTCAGGTTAGTTGTATGTAGGCAGATTTTATCATCCTTGAAATAAAATACAATTGTTTTCTTTTCTTCCATCCAGAAAGGTTCTAGAAACTATTTCAGTGCACAACCGCATTACAGATTATGTTTGGGTGATATGCCTTTTGTTGCTGGAAAGGTAAGTTGTAACTGTGGATTTTTCTATATAGCTTATGTGTTTGAATTAAATCCATGTATCTGTATGGCTGCCTGTATACATGGTGCAATCAGTTCTATGCAGCATTTACCTAAAAAGGAAAATAAAGTTGGGATAACTTTTATGGGATTGAAGGGAGAGGAGATGAGGAAGGTACATTTGACAAATCTCATAAAGAATAGAAATGATTGTTTTAAAAAACCAAACTTTAGGTGTAGTCGTTCAGGTCTTTAACCCCCTCAGTACTCAGGAGGCACAGGCAGAGGCAGTCAGAACTCTTGAGTTCAAAGCCACCTTTTCTACATCTCAAGTGCCTGGGGCTACATAGTGACAATCTGTCTCTAAAAAATAGAAAAGAGAAAAAAAAAAAAAATGCAGGCTCTAGTTTTGTGTCACTGCACATACAGGGCAAGGAAGTAAGAAATTGGACTTGTAGCTTTGCATGTTTACTATTAACTTAGGGTTTGTATTTAGATAGTTAAATGCACAAGTGTCTTATTTTTCCACACATCAAGATCATTCCTCTCTGGGGCTCATTCTTTAGGAAGTCATTTTTACCCTTAGGTTACTTTAGTGCTTAAATTTGAAGGTGATTTCTGTTAAGAGCTAACATTGTATTATTTTATACAACTTTTTCTTGAACTGTTTGATGCTAGTTTTCAGTTTAAGTGTCTTGAATATACAAGCAGATTGTCAGTTTTAGTGACTTAGATAAGAAAGGAGCTTTAAAAAAATACAATTTGCATTGAAGTAGTTATTTATATATTTTTTTAATCTCATAAGAGACCTTTAATGAAAGCTTGGGCAGTAAACAGTTTCCTAGATTTTTTGCTTTTGCTTTTCAGATGCATGGTGCAGATCTTTTACAGTTAATTTGTGTGGTTGCAGAATTGTAGATCATCTTTTCACCTGTATTACCTATGTTGCTTGTTTTATTCATCTGTGCTACTTAAATTTTTTGAATTGAATCTTTGTGCATCTTATATAGAACATTTCCATCTTGATTATCTTTATGCCCTTCCCCACTGGCATTTAACATTTAACCCCTTGTTCTATGTTACGTGAACCTTAGGGTTAGGGTTGTATTTAGATGTGCCACTCAGGCATGGGCAATTCACAATGTGTATGAGCAGTTGTGAAACTGTAGTAGTCTCCATCTGGTGCAAAAAAAACTTCTTTAATGAATGGTGATTGGGATACTTGACTAAATACAAGGATACATGTTTTGCACTTAGTAAGAAGTTATATTTGTCTAGGGATGTGACAACCTTGGGGATTACTCATGAGATCTAAGACCTCTTCAGCCATGTGTATTTGGCTATGATTATAGTAACACACGAGTTTCCTCCCATTGAGTGGCTCTAAGTCCAATTAGATAGCTGTTGATTGCCCCCAAGTGCCACTGTTGCACCGGTGTTATACTATACCAGTCATCAATGTGATCATTTGGTCACGAAGCGGGTGTTGGTCATTGATCGATGTTCTCCCTGAGCAACTTGCATAGAGCTTGCCAGACTTATGAGAGCTGGCCTTGAGGGGATGTGGCTTCCAGGTCAGTTCCAGCTCCATTGCTCCAAATCTGGTCTCTGATTTATGTCCTGTCTTCAGCAATAGGGTCTTACCTTGAAGTTCTTGTAGGCATTCAAGGACTGTGGCAATGACCTGTGTGATTTGGGGAGTCTCTTGGACCACTCTGGCCAACAGCTCAAAGGAAGGGTCTCCTTTCTGGCCCTGTTTCTTGTTATTTAGCCTTTGGCTATGCAAATAGATTTATGTAGAGATATTATATGTGGAATTTGTCATTAGATGGTTAGACGAGTATGATTCCCTCTGAGATTTATACTAGCTAGGAATTATTAATGTCTTTTTTCTCTTTCTTGCCCTGTCTCACACTCCCTCTATGACTTCCCCATTTAAAGTGTCCCTGTTTTCCCCATGATATAATACCAGTGTCCTACGGCCCCACCTCTCTCGACTTCCTTCTTTCACTTTATCCCCATAGTTCCTTGTGTAATCTTCACTCCCCTGTCCCATTTAAATACCCTGGTTTTATCTGTTTCTCCTTTAGTAACACCTGTCTCCTACTACTCTTCTCCCTTAATTTCCTTTTTTTCCTTTACCTCGCTGGTTCCTTTCCTGGTTCCTACAGTTACATCAAGATACATACTCATATATATAAGGATTTGGAGCTAGGATCCACGAATGAGGGAGAACATATGCCATGTATTTTTCTGAATCTGTTACTTTACTTAGTATAAGAGTTTCTAGTTCCATCCATTTACCTGCACATTTCATCATCTCCTCTTTCTTTACTGCTAAGTAGAAGTTCATTGTGTAGATACACCATATTTTCATTATCCACTCATCAGTTGAGAGTCACTTAGGTTGCCTCCGTCCATTAGCATTGTGAAAAGAGCAGCAACAAACATGGATGTACAGATATCTCTGCAATAAGGATCTAAGAATCCTTTGGGTATGTGCCAAGGAGTGGTATATATAACTGGGTCAAATGATAGGTTCATTTTTACATTTTTAAGAATTGTCCACACTGCTTTCCATAGGCGTTGCACCAGTTTACACTCCTACCAGCAGTGAATGAGCATTACTCTTTCCCCAGCATTTGGTATGGTTTTTTTGTTTATTTGTTTTTAGTTCTTTCTATCTTCTGGATGTTGAACCTCTGTTAGATATGTTGCAATCTGTGGGTTTACTCTTCACTTTCTTGGTTGCTTCTTCTGCTGTACAGAAGCTTTTTAGTTAATGGTTTCCTATTTGTTGATTTAATTCCTGAGCAACTTATGTCTGATGCTGAAAGGCCTTTCCTACACCCATATCTTGTAAGTTACTACCCTGTTTTCTTCTAAGAGTTTCAGGTTTCACATTGAGATCCTTGATCCAGTAAAGTTGACTTTTGTGCAAGGTGAGAGATATGGATCTAGTTTCATTCTTCAGGTGGAGATCCAGTTTTACCAGCACCTTTTGCTGAAGATGCTGTCTTTCCACAATGAGTGTTCTTGGCCCCTTTTGTCAAATATCAAGTGGCTGAAACTGCATGGACTCGTGTTTGAGTCTTCAGTTATATTCCATAGGTCTATAGGTCTATTTTTTGTGCCAGTACCATGCTGTTTTTATGACTATAGCTCTGTAATGTAGTTTGAAATCTGGTATAATAATCCTTCCTGCATTGCTCTTTGCTCAGGGTTGCTTTGGATCTTTTCTGCTTCCATAGGAATTTTTTCCTAATTCTGTGAAGAATGTCATGGGGATTTTGATTGGGATTGCATTGAATTTATATATTGCTTTTGGTAGGATGATCATTTTTACAATATTAAATCTTCTAATCCATGAGCATGGGAGGTCCTCCCATCTTCTGGTGTCCTCATTCATGTCTTTCTTTAAAGATCTAATGATCTAGATCATTATAGAGATCTTAAATGTCTTTTGTCAGGTTTATTCTGAAGGTTTTTGTTTTTTTCTTTGTTTTTTGAGGCTCTTGTGAATGAGAGGGTCTCCTTATACTTTTCTCCAACTACTTGCTATTGGTATATAGAAAGGCTATTGATTTTTGTAGATTAATTTTGTAACCTGCCACTTTACTTAAAGTGTTAATCACTTGTGGGAGTTTTCTGGTGAGATTTTTAGCATCTCTTAGGTATAATATGTCATCTGCAAAAAGGGATTATTTGCTCTCTTCTAATGAGTACTCCTTTGCCTTCTGTTGTCTAATTGCTCTAGCAAGAGTTTCAAGCACTATATTAAAAAGGACAGTGGAGATACTGGACAGCCTTGTCTGGTTCCTGATTTTAATGGCAATGCGTCTAGTTTTTCCTCCATTTAGAATGATTCTGGCTGTAGGTTTTTGTATATAACTTTAATTATATTGAGATATGTTCTCTCCAGGCTAATTCCCTCTAGGACTTTTAACATGAATACATGTTGAATTTTGTCAAAGGCCTTTTGGGCACCTATTGAGATGACCAGGTGATTTTTGTCTTTGAGTCCAGTTTATGTGTTTTATGACATTTATTGCCTTAAGTATATTCAGCCATCCCTGCATCTGTGGAATAAAAAAGCCTACCTGATCATGGTGGATGATTTTTTTGATGTGTGTCTGTATCCGGTCTGCAGGTATTTTGTTGAGATTTTTTTGCATCTAAGTTCATTAAGGATATGGGTGTATAGTTTTCTCTTTTTGTTGTATCTTTACCTAGTTTTGGTATTAGACTGATGGTGACTTTATAGATGGAATTTGGGAGTTCTCCCTCTGTTTTATCTTTTTGGATAATTTTAAGTAGTTTTGAATGTATATCTTTTGAATGTCTGGTAGAATTCTGTTGTGAATCTATCTGGGCCTGAGCTTTTTTTATGCGAGAGGTCTTGTAGTACTACTTCTGTTCTATTTTATTACTATTAGTAATTTCCTTATATCTTATGGATATGTTTAAGCTGTTGATCTCTTTGTGATTTAGCTTTGGTGATTCCCATGATTTTTGATGTATATCCATTCCTTTAAGGTTTTCAAATTTAATAGCATATAGGTTTTAAAATTTAATAGCATATAGGCTTTAAAAGTATTCCCTTATACGGTTCTGGATCTTTTTGTTATCTGTTGTGATGTTTCCCCTTTTACTTCTGATTTTGTTGATTTGGAGTTCCTCTTTCTTTTGGCTAGAAACTGGGCTAAAGGTCTGTCTATCTTGTTTATCTTTTCAAAGAACACACCCTTGGATTTATTGATTCTTTGTATTGTTTTCTTTGTTTCTGTTTCATTAATTTCAGCTCTGATTTTTGTTCTTAAGTCTGCTTGGTTTCAGTTTATTTGGTGTTGCCTTTCAAGATTCTTGAGTTGCAATATTAAGTCATTTTTGTGTGCTCTTTCTGTTTTTTAAATGTAAGCACTTAGTTATACATTTCCCTCTTAGGTCTTCTTTTAAAGTGTCCCAGAGGTTTTGTTGTGTTGTATTGTCCTTTTGGATTAATTTCAGGAACACTTACTTCTTTCTTAATTTCTCCTTTGACCCATTCATCATTCAGGAGTGTGTTGTTTAGTCTCCATGAGTTCAGGAAGTTACCAGTGCTTCTTCCAGTGGTGATTTTAAGTGTTATTGGGTTGTGGTCTAATAGAATACATGCAGTTATCTCAGGTTTTTTGTGTGTTTGTTGAGGTTCTGTGCCCCAGTATGTGGTTGAATTTTGATAAAGTTCTATGGGGTGCTGATTAGAATGTGTATTCCTTAGTTCTTCATTGGAATATTCAGTAGATATTTATTATGTCCATTTGATGTATGGTATTTTTAAATTCAGATGTCTATGTATTCTTGGTCCAATTTACCTGTCTAATGGAGACAGTGGAGTATTGAAGTCCCCTCCTATTAGTTAGTTGGGATTAATCTGTTCCTTAAAGTCATGTAGTAACTGTTTATGAAGTTGGGTACACCACAGTTTGGTGCATGTATGTTCATGATTATTACGGTTTCTTGGTTATTCGTTACTTGATTGGAATGGAGTGATCCTCTATCTTTTCTGCTTATAGTTTGAAGCCTACTTTGTCAGATATTAGAATGGCAACTCCTCCTTGTTTCTTAGTGCCATTTGCTTGGAATTTTTTTTTTTTTTCATCCTTTCACGTTAAGGTAGTGCCTATCCTTATAGAGAAGATGGTTTTCTTGTAGACAGCAAAAAGATGAATTTTGTTTCTTGATCCATTCAGTTAACCTATGTCTTGACTGGGAATTTCAGTTCATTGATACTTGAAGTTATTATTGAAAGATGGGTATTGGTTTCCCTCATTTTAATTTCCGTTTGCATTCTTGGTCTGTTTGTGGTTCCCCAGTTAGACCTTCATCTGGTTTCTTTCTGTTGTCCCTTGGGTATAGTTTTCCTTTTTCAGCTCTTTCTATTGTTTCAAATAGTCTCTGAAGGGCTGGTTTTGTGGACATGAATTCTTTTCAGCCTATCCATGTCATGGAAGATTTTTCTCTTTCTTTATATTATAATAAACATTTTGTGTAGGTAAAGTATTCTGGGTTAGGATCTCTGGTCATTTAGAACTGGGAATTCTTTGATCCAGGCTCTTCTGTCTTTCATAGTTTATGTTGAAAAGTCAACTGTACTTCTGATGGGTTTCCTTTATATGTGACTTGTTTTTCTTTTGCAGCTTTCAGTATTCTATACTGTTTGTTGTATATGCTTAGTATTTTTACTATGATATGCTGTGGGGAATGTCTTTTTTGGTCTTGTCTATTTGATACTCTATCTGGTTCTTATATTTTTGTATGGGCATGTCTTTCTATAATTTGGGGAAATTTCCTTTTACAATCTGGGCCAAATATCTGGGCAGTACCATTACCCTGAGATTCTTCTTCCTCTATATCTATCATGCATAAATTTCGTCTTTTCATGATGTCCCACATTTCCTGCATATTCCATTCCCATGTTTTAAATTTTTCATAATCTTTTTCAGTGCTCCAATTCTTTATCATCCAGTCTTGATAGTTTTTTTTTTTTTCATTTCATTCATTCTATTGGTGAGGCTTTCTCCTGTTTCCAATTCACTTACTTTTTCACTTCTTGTTCATTTCAGCCTGAGTTTTCCTCAGTACTTCTATGTTGTGAATTCAGTCAGAAGTTTTTCCCTGTTTTTAGTTCTTTGATTTGTTTGTGTGTTTGTTTGATCATGGTTATAATTGTGCTCTTCATGTCCTGGGTTATCTCTGGGGTTCTCATAGTACAACTCTTCTATAGGACTGGTCATGGTTGGTGGGAGCATAGTATTTGGGTGTTTCATATTATTTTTTTGGTTGTGATCTTGGCATGTGGATTTCTTTTGTGATTCTCATGTGAGACCCAAGCCTCCCTTTGTTGAGCTGCTGTCTGATTCTCTTTGTATATTTGATGTTACTTTGTTTTCCTATTGTGTAAGAAAAGCTGGTTGGTCAAATATAAAAAATGATTTTATATTTGAGGGCTGAATGACTCTAATCCAGCTGCTCAGGAGTTCCTGCAGAGGCACGAGTCAGGGGAGATCACATCCTCTCAGACTCTTAAGGTCTGGACCCCTACTAAAGTTTCAGAAGCCTAGCCTTGCAGCAGATGGGAGGGACTGCAGATGGTACCAATGTAGAGGAATGGGCATGGAGGAATTTGGAGACCTCACAGCCAGGCAGAGCAAAAAGGGTAGTCCAGAGATCTGGGGTGCTAAGAACAGAAGCAGACCTGTATCCAAGGGTATAAGTAGAACAAGATGTGGGCTGAGGGAGATTGGAATTGCTGGGGCATTAGGGTAGTGGAGAGTGGGCAGGATCAGATTTACCAAAGAATAAGGCTGGTCTCATGAATCCAAGGCAAGTTGGTGGTGGGGACAGCCAGGGTAGATGGCTGGTTTCTGGCAGGCTGAAGGAAGTTGGGAGTGGGGACAGCCTGTGAAGACTGTAACAGACTAGACTGAAAAATTGAGCTGGTCTGAGTACAGTTGTTCAGGGTGCAGCGGGTAGGACTGGACCAAGAGAATAGTGCAGATATCTGGGCACTAAGAGCAAAAGTGGGCTGTGTCCATGGCTTGAAGGAGGACGTTCCTTTTTTTTTTTTTTTTAAAGTTTGTATGAATGTTTTGCCTGCTTATATGTAAGTACACCCATATCATACAGTGCCTGCAGAAAGCCAGAAGCTAGGGATGGTTGTTAGCCACCATTTGTGTGCTGGGACCTGAACCCAGGATCTCTGCAGGAGCAACTAGTGCTCTTAACCACAGAACCGTCTCTCCAGCCCCATGGTGCTCCTTTCTGTCTCTTTCGATACAAGTTTTTCCTATATGACTCTGGCTGGCCTAGAACTTCCCTTAGTCTCTAGTGCTGTAATTAGAGGTATGTGTCAGCATGCACATATTTACCTTTAATTCTTAGCAGGCTTTCTTGTCCATCACAGTAGAATCTCCTGAATTTCTCCAGGGTTGGCTAGTAGCATCAGAATCACCAAGAATACATTTTGTTAAAGCAGATTTGAAGCCCTACTACAAACATTATAATAATCTGGATGTGAGCCTAGATCATATTTTTAATCTGTTCCCTAGTTCCAATTTGATGTTCACTTAAGGTTGAGATGCATTTTTATTCTGTAAACTTCCAGGGGGTGCTGATCCACCTTCTGTGAATGCTGCTGACCAAGATGCTATGAGAACTGTTTTTATTTTAGAGTTCCTATAAACTTTGTTAATTTTTTAAACTATATTCCTTTTATCTGCTTTTTATTTATATAAAACAAAGCTTGACTACCAGGATTTTATTGAGGTAGATTTCTCATTTTTCACTGTTGATCATAAATATGGTTTTTCTGCTTCTACAGCCTTCCTCTTACTTGGAATTGAACCTTCTTGGTGTAATGTCTAGCAAAGAGTAGACTATGTGCCATTCTAAATCTTTTGCTGTTTGAGGCTTAGAAATGCATTTGCCGGGAGGGAGGACCTGGCTGGGACTGACTTGAACTCATGTCAGTCTTCTGGCCTCAGCCTCCTGGGTGCAGGGTTACAGGTATAACTCAGCACACCTGGCTCTAGCAGGCATTTGTATAGAGATACACCATTCCTTGTACCCACTGTTGCTAAAGTCAACCTAAGAAACCAGTCTTCTAGATGTTTGCATCAGCTTCTGTAGGACCTATATATTTGTGGAGTTACTTTTTATACAGAATTGTTAATAACTTTTAATGTGTATTTTATTATGGGAGACAGTGTGAGCAGAAATACACACAAGCCATGATGTGTGTGGAGATAGAGGAAAACTTATTTATTTTTCACTACATTCATCGGGGGTGGGAGGTGTGTGCCTGCCACAGCATATGTTGTAGCTCAAGAGACAACTTGAGGGTGTTGATTTTCTCCTTTAGGCCACCAGGTTTGCATGTCAAGTGCTTTTTCCTGCTTAGCCATCTCACCAGCCCTGTGCAGAATTTAAATATATACATTATGTAATGTGCTCTTTTGATTCCAGAATTTCATACAATGTATTCTGATCACATTCCCTCTCTAGACTCTTCCTACCCCAATTTCATGTCACCCACTAGCTGCCATTTTATTTGTTTTTAAAAGGCCTGATACCAATTCATACCTCCCAAGTACTCCTGGTTGGAGGTCCCTTGTGCCCTGGAGTCTGATCAACTTGCCATGTGTTACCCAATAAGGAAAACTTAACTCTTCCTCCACTGGCTTTCATCAGTTGCCAGTAGATTCTCAGCTTTCTGCCCACTTCTCCTATCCATGCTGGACCTGTGTCTGGCTTCTGTTTGCACAAGTCTTTATGCACACTGTCATAAGTGCTGTGTGTTTCTGTGTTCACACAGCAGTTCCCTTATGTTCATCTACCACCCCTGACTCTTAAAATCTTCCCTTCCCTGAGCCTTTGAAAAAGGTTTGATGAGGTGTCCCATTTAGGTCTGAGCACTTCGAGATCTTTTATTTTCTGCACATTGACTATTTGTGGGTTAATCACCATCTGTTGCAAGACTCTGGTGAGAGTTGGGATGTACCAATCTGGAGAGAAGTCATTATGAGTCAGTTTAGTATCATACCTACTTTAGCAGAAGGATAGTAGTAGTTTCTCCTATGTGGCCTGTAATTTGTCTTTAATCAAATTAAAAAGCTTTATAGGAATACATTATCCTGTTCTATTTGACAGTCTCTTTACCTCTTCGATTGTTTCCCCCCATTTGTCTGTCTTGGGTAATTCTTACTGAATCCTTTAATGGCCAAAGTTAATCCAGGTACATTCAAAGAAAGGACTTTTCAACCTCAACTCCTTTTGAAGTTGTATTGTGTATTCTTTATGAAGCACTGTTAACAGTGCTCAGGAAGACAATTGCTTAGTTGAATGTGTCTCAGTCTATTGGTTATGAAGAGCCAGTTCTTAAATTACATATTGTTACAGATATCTATGTGTTTGTAATACTTAAAATTAATAGTTAAAATTAAAACTATAATTTTTATTACTCGATTCAACTGACATAAAACCAGTCATAAAAATGGCAACAAAATTTTCAGAATCTGCTTATTACATACTGAAAATGTATATATAAGTAATCGGCATAATACACATGCATTAAAAGTTACTGGCAGAGTAGTGATCCTTTTTATTGTCTTTAATCATCCTTGCATTCCTGGGACTGAACTCCATACTTGAATCTTGTTTAATTCTTTTTGAGAAATGTCTGGTCAGAGTCAAATGGAAGTCTTAAACTTGAACATTTTCAAGCCCTTAACCATATTAAGTTTAGAATACTTCCCACATAGCTGCATTTTAAACAAGTTGCCTGGTAATTCTTATGGAGCTCAACAAGCCTGGCCAAGTATCTATAAACAAAACTAGCATATTGAGATTGTTGTTTAGTGATAAAACAAAAAATGTTTGAGATGCCTATCGAGTTTTACTCTTTATGTTGTGACAAGTTCATTTTAGTGTTTCCTGTTACTCAAAGGAAAAAGCTTGAGTGTATTACACAGCTGTGATCCCAGCACCGAGGAAGCTGATGCAGGAAGGACCAAGTTTAAAAGCCAGCCCAAGTGACATATGATAGGTGTCTGGCCAACTAGTGCTCCAGTAGTGGAGACCATGTCTGACAAGAAAGTGTAGAAAAATGCAGTAATAGTCTGGTATCTGAGTACAGCTGAGTAGATAAAGTAGGTCTGTAGACATCGAGAATATATTGTGATAAATGCAATGACAGAGCTATGTAGAAAGTGCTACATGGTTATGAAAAAGGATTCACTTAGCATCTTTAAGGAATCCTTTAGAAGTGGTATACACACATGTATCTAGGCTGGGTTTTAAATGGTGTGAAAATTGCTGCACAAAAAGAAATGTCATCTGTGAATAGAACTATTGGCAAAATAAAAATTAGGGAACACTGGAAGATGAAGCAGGAAGGGCACAACTTGGTGATCTCGTTTTCCACACTGCGGTTTGTCTTTTATCAAAGCATTTCAAGTACTATAGCATGATGAGAGTAATGTTTTGGGAGGATTAACTGGTAGGAATAAGGCAGGAAGACGGATTAGACTAGTTAGGGGTTTTATTTTTGTGTTAATGTTCGGGTTTGGTTTTAGATGGTCTCCTGTATCCCCACCTGGCCTCAAACTCAATAGCTGAGGATGAATGACTTTTGAGTTTTTGGTTCTCTTGCCTCTACCTCCCATGTGCTGGGATTACAGGTGTGTGCCACCACACCCAATTTATATGGTGCTGGAGACAAAACCCAGGGTTTGATGCATGCTATTGAAGTATTCCACCAACTGCACAAACTGCCAGTGGGATATTCTTTTTGTAACTAAACAAGCAGGTACTGAAATGTGCTGCAGGATAGAAGGGAAGAAAAGATTGGAGAAATTAACAGAGGTTGGCTGAATCCATGGGATCTGGTAGCTAGTTTACCATGAAATCAGAGATTTATGTGTTAGAGATGGTTTATTCTTACCCAAGTTAGAATAGAAGGAAACAGGAATACAAAATAAGAGTTTGAATTGCTTATCTTTCTTCAGTCCACCAGTCCTAGCCATGCTGTGGTAGCCAATGTTCAACATGTCTTACACCTAATGAAGCACCACAGTAAAGCTTTGTGCAATGATCGAGTTGTCAGCAGTGTTCCTTTGGCAAAGCAAGTTTCTTCACGAATTAGCAAGAATAAGAAGTTGTTGACGCCTCCGTCCTCCAGCGTTAGCGAAGAACTGTCAGAAGTCTTACAGACTTTACAAGATGAATTTGGACAGATGAGTTTGTGAGTTTCTTATTACAAATTACATTTAGTTCCAAAAATGTCAGTTTTAGCTGCTTAAATTTAATAATCCTAACTTATGTTGATCTTAATCCTTACACTAGCTAACTTACTAGGATGTTGACAAATAGAAAAGGGAGAAATTTTAGCCATAAACAGTTCTAATACCATTAAATGTTTTGAATACCAAGGTTTACATTTATCTTCACTTTTTTGAAAGCTTGTTATGTATTTAAATTTAGCTATGCCAACTAATGAGTTAGGATGTCCTGGTGAGGGAAGCAGAGTTGATTAGCCCTTTGAAATTGAAAATTCTTGTATATATTCCCTTTCCTTTTAATGAGTATGTGCCTTTGAGTATGCCACATGTATGTGGGTACCTGCAGAGGCCCGAAGAAGCCAGATCCCCATAGCTGGAGTTATATAGACAGCTGCCCAAAGTGGGTCCTGGATGGGTCTTCTGTTAAGAGTAAGCAAGCTCTCTTAACCAGTGATCTATTTCTCCAGCCTCTTTAATGTCTTTCTTGAACTTTGAAACACACTAAATAGTCTGAAATGAAACCATAAGAGTCATTTTTCAGAGTGGTAACCTGTACTGAAATATATAAGGGGCCTAATTGTTAAGCATAGGAAACTTAAAGGAAGCCCTACTTGCTTTGTGTGCAGCGATCACCAGCAGCTAGCTAAACTTATCCAGGAGTCACCAACTGTGGAACTGAAAGACAACTTGGAATGTGAATTGGAGGCATTAGTGGGAAGGATGGAAGCAAAAGCCAACCAGATAACTAAAGTTCGAAAATACCAAGCACAGGTAACTAGGTTTCCTTTACTTGTTTTAATGATTATCTTTTTTTCTCCTTCAGATACATTAATTATTGACACCAAGTGTATCTAGTTAGCAGAGAAATTCATGGAAAATACTGTTTTAAGAGTCAGTGTTAAGTGCTTTAATAAAAACTTATGTTTTAATTGTTGAATTTGTTCAAATTAAATTGTCTCAAATGAACCTTTTACCAATTTACAAAGGATTAACTCAGATAAAAATACATGGAAATAGTGTTTCCTCATTACATTAAATAATTTACTCAAGACGTTTAGTCATTCATAGTAAATAAAGAGATTATTTTGACAGCTGGGAGGCCAGGACAGAGGCTGAGTCCAGCTTCCTGTACTGACAATAACCAGAGTTACTTTGAAATAGGTTTTGGAAGTAAAAGTGTCAGTGCTACTTGCTTCTGGGTATGATCATGAAAGAGGAACTGTAAGGAAGGGTTATGACCTCTGGCTAAGTAGGTATGATTGTCATCTATTGATTGGTAGCTCAGTAAGAGACACAATGCCAGGTGCTTTGAGTATGTCATTCCTTTAAATTTTCTCAAAACACTTGTAAGGTGGGTTATTCCCATTTTATAGGTGAGAAAGCTGGGGCCATATTTCTGGGAAATAGACCTGTTCTCAGTGTTATTAAATAACTTGTCCAAGGACATCCTGCTGAATGGTTAATAGCAAAGCTAGCATACAAACTACCTTGTCCACAAGTAGTTCCATGAGGAGACTCCTCATCAGCAGTTGTTTCCTGCTTCTGACCTCAGAGAGGGACCTCCAGTCTTGCAGTTTAGTGAGTGCTGAGGATTAGGCACCTGACTCTCCACTCCAGGAGGGAATATTTTAATTCAGAGGAAATAGTCATGCAATCCCTTCATTTACCTGTTTGTACATTGTTAGGTATTTTAAGTACTGACTACTAGATTACCTCAGTAGATGTTTTTATGCTGTTTAAAAATACACCTAGTCTGTGTTGAGTGCTATGGGATAAAGTCACAGCGCTGGGGTGTGGTGGTATATTCAGGTTGAGGCTTCATAGGAAGACCCTGTGTCTGAAACAAAATGTACTTGCTCTAGAAGAAAGGGTTTCTTACTGAATTCTCTTCCCCTGCCTTATTTCAACAGCTAGAGAAACAGAACACAGAGAAGCAGAAGAGGGAATTAAAAGCTAATAAAAAAAGTCCTGATGAAGAAGGAAACGGCAGCAACCGTTCCTCTGGAATCGCAAGGACCACAAGTAAGAAGGATTTTGCCAAACTGAGACCTGGAGAGAAAAGCAGGAAAAATCTTCAGTTATTGAAGGACATGCAGACCATACAGAATTCATTACAGAGCAGTAAGCCCTGTTGGGATTACTGACTGGTACCAGACCATAAATGTTACTCAGACAGTATGTACCTAATCAGATGATGACAACTTGCTTTCCAGGTTTCATGCTTGCTAATGTTGGAATAGCAGGTGTTGAGGGCCCAAGCTTCATACAGTTTCTGTGTTACACAGCACAGCTAAATGTGAAACCATTGAAATGGAAATCAGGGGAGTTTGACAACCTGAGAAGCTATACCACTTCTTTGAGTTTGCTGTACTGATGATATATTGCACTTTGTAAACAAATTACCAGATTTTTACTTATGGGTGTTTTTTTTAAAAAAAAAAAAAAAAAAACAGGTCTTTGTAATATTTAAGTTGGGTTTAAAACTTCAGAATATGAGGCTCCCCCATACAGTGCTTAAAAAGTCTCATTTAAAAATCTCCCATGGCGTTAAGTGTCCACTTTCCCTTCTCCATATGACCATTAAATGTACTATTTCAACTACTGATGGAGGCTTTCTGTATTTAAATATTTATGTATTTAAGAGGACCTTGTTGATATTTCAGACATTGATCAATATTAAATACACTTGTATTGCTTTTTAATCCACTATTAGACATCTCAAGACCCAAACATTTTAATTACCCATGAAAAACAACAGCTTTAAAAGTATAATCAGCTGTTAATGAAATGAGATTTTGGGAATTGAAGAATTAGAGCTAGGGGATGTTGTGAAGTTCACACATTTGCAGTCTTTAGACAGCACCTATTTATAATCATGTTAATTCACAGTTAAGGCATTGGTTTTGAATCTTGAATCTTGGCAAGCCCCTTGAATATTGCTTTTTTAGTATTCAGTGTAATTACAATATGTGAACTGTAAACACAATTGTCGTATTATGTAAGTGTAAATTATAATTTTGAATAGATGGACGTGTTAAAAATTTCATAAATTGGTACTTAAGTCAATAAAGTAGTTTTTTTACCTTTCCTCAACAGCCTGTTAACAAAGGCTTTATTTATGGTATACTCTCAAAAACACATTTCTGAATAGGACACTAGTACCTTGATCATGAGAAACAGTATTTGGTTACATACCTGCTATTCTTGTGCTTACATAGGAACTAAGCAAGCCCAACAAGAATCGTTACTTTGTAGTATGAGATGGAGGGTCCAGGGTCACATGTAAACAGCATGAACTATCCGTGCTCCTTGGCACTCTGCTTGTCCCATTTCTTCTGACTAAAAGTTCTACTTTGTCCTTATTATAGATTTTTGAGATATCTGTGAGTCTCCAGAAATTGTGTAAACTTGTGTGTGTGCAATTTTTTGACTAGCAGGTATGAAGCATCACTGACCTGACCACAGTGAGTCCAGAGACCCCGGAAAGTGACGAACTGCTCTGGTAACTTGGCAGATGTTTACGTCTCAACCACCATTTCAGCTATTAAATTTCTGTTCGCTCCTTGTTTGAATTTGAGGACATTAAACTGTGTGTCTAATTCTCATCTGAATGGTAATGGCTTCAAGTCCTACTGAGAACAGTTAATTGAAAGATGTATGTGAATTGTTACTCTAGTACTGTAGCAGGAGTGAAGTTGTACTCCCCATGTGCATAGTGCTGTAGGGCACCCATGACAGGCAGAGAAGTGACAAATGGCCATAACTCCCTGGAGAAGAGAAGGTACTCTACGCCAGAGAATTCAGTCATAAGGACAGGAAGAACAAGCAAAGCTTGTGAGCTGTGAGTAGCACAGCTGGTCTGTGAACCCAGAACAGAAGGCTAAGGAGCCACCAGCAGAAGACAGTGCTGCCCCTCTAAATTCTAGGTGCCTGATCATAAGTGGGGTGTTCCTGCACAGCCAGTATCCGTAAGACATAGTTTGTAACACTTGCAACCAGCACTCATACATACAGGTAAATGTAAGCGCCAGTGCTCGTTCTCCTCACATAGTACTTACTTCATGTGGAGACTTCTCAGGCCTTTGGGTGGAATTGGAAGTGATACGAGTTCAGCTGTGAATTCCTGGTCTTGTCAACATTTGTCTGTCACACCAGATGGAGTGTAGAGGATAGTGGGGTTGTGAAGTACTCAGAGTAGCACATCAAATACCCTGCTAAAATAATCTTATAACAAATTTCAAACTGACCGAATCATTTAGTGCCAATTTTGTTAATACTGGGACTGGGTATATAACACAGTATTAGAGTACCTAGTAAGTGTGAGGCCCTAGGTTCAGTGTTCAGACATGAAAAAAAAGCAGATGTGATATACACATAGAAACTGCATTTCCTCATTACAGCACAAAACAGGACAAAGGTTCAGACAAATGATTTGAAAAAAGTACTATATTGTTTGGTTTGATTTAGGTGTTCAGGACAAATGCACACAAATTTGAACATCTTAAACTCCCAAGTAACATTCTGGGAATGGGGGAAAGGGGCACTTAAGATTGAAAAACACTTTGGTCAAGGACGAAGTCTAAAATACGTTAGTTGACATTTAATTAAAAGATCATGGGATCAGCTCCTTTGTTACAATACATTAAATATGGCTCATCTATAGAATAAAATAGACACCAGGAGTCAAGTGTTCACACCAGCACCCCTCTCTCACATGGATAGAGAAACAAGGCTCCGCTTGCTGGCATCGAGACTGTAATGGCTCTGTACATGCAAGGCGCTATCTTCTTTGGTAGACTGAATCCTTCAATAGAAATGGAGGTTTTACTAAGGAAAAACGAATGTACTGATGCAAAGTTTGAACATATTACTTCTTACGACCTATCTGTCCAGAACAAAGTTGGTCTCAAATACTGTCTTAAAACTTGTCAGGTAAAGTGGAGTAATGAGTTTTTAAAATGTCTTTCAGGATGATTCTACTCAGTGGACACATGGAAATTAATCTGAGGGGTGTGGATTCAAACTCATAGATGATACTTTGTCCCTTCATCCCCTTAAGCACATGTATAAGGACCTCATTTTGAAACTGTTGGAATCACCCTATTTATAGTACTGTTGGCAGCAAGGTTTAGCCACTACTATTCCATAATATCCCCAAGACTTTGCCTTTTGCTGTATATGAAGGATGAAAGGTGACTAAGATATATTACCACTAAAAGGAAAATGTTAGGAAGGGTGATTTGATGTGTCATATGTACATCAATGCCAGTATATACGATTTCCAAGAATTTCAGTGATTTGGTGTGAAGAAGGTTGATGTTCTGGATTTTCTCACATCAAGAGATCTTACCAGAAGCTAGAGTTTTTAAGACAGTAGTTTAAAATTAGACACTTGTTCCCACTGTGGATACAGGATTGAAGCAGTTTAATGTTCTTTGGGTGTCTTAAGATTAGTGTTAAAATCTGTAATTACAAATGAAATTTTTTCCTTTAAGTTACCTGGCACTGCTACATTTCCAAACTCACCTAGGAGAGTCTTTAAATAAACAGTATCTGAACTTTTCTCCCATAGATGGATTTATGCTGAGGAAGGCTTTCTATATGTAAGGCGGCCGCTGTAGTGACAGTTCTTTCATACAACAGTTTGGACAGGAGTAACACACTGTGCTGGAGAGCTGGCTCTCTCTGAGGATGAGGTTGATCGGTTGGAAATTTCTCTCTGAAGTTCCTCTACTTTTTTCTGAAGCTCTGCCCTTTTAGCAAGAAGCTCTTTGTATCTGCTGTGAATAGGCTCCTGCAAGAGTAAAACAAAAAATGGCACCAGGTGGGATCCCTAGTCAGACTTAAGGTCTGACCGTTCTGTAAAGGTTGCAGTCTTTGTTGTTCCAGCAATTTGGGAGCAACCCTACCCTTTCAGCACATCGGGGATAAGAAAACTCTGGTTACCAGTGCTCTCGGGTGTCCCAGAAGGTGGGACTTGCACAAATAAAATAAAACACCACAGCCAGAAGGCAACACCCTCTGTCCCCAAAAAAGCATTTAAAGTAATAAATATATTTTGCTTAATGTACTATACACCAGTTTCTTAGGCTTTTAACTTTCCTAAATCTCACACTTCTACTTTGTGTCTTCCTGTTTGGTTATACTGAAGTAATGTGTGCAGTCAGGATAAGACCCTTATCTTAATGTAATGGTTTTTCATTTTCTGTGGCTTTAGAGAGAGGGGACAGATCTAGTAGTGCTGCTCAATGCAGATGAAAACTCCCACTGTATGTTGGAGATTTGTACCTGTGGTTTCATCCGTGGGTTCCACCTTATGTAATATCCCACCCAGAGCTCTAGGTGGCGCATGCTGGCTACTGGATAAAGGACATGATTGGAATAGCTCCCATAGAGAGGATTAGTGAAGTCTTCCAACTGGCTATTTATGTAAGACCACAGTGACACAGTCCTTCTAGGAAGATTCTGCAAGAGGAAAAAATATGTAAGGATTCTGTATACATCAGCCTTTTAAACTTTGGAAATTAACAAACGAGGGAATGGACTAGGACGCCTTACTGTCTGTAATTATCAAAATTAAAACACAGTTGCCATGTGACCCAATAATTCTTCCCTTAACAGAGCTGAGAAATTATCTAGTGTCCCAGGGCTGGAGAGATGGCTCAGTGAAGAGCACTTGTGGCTCTTACAGAAGACCCAGGTTTGGTTCCTAGCACCCATATCAGAAAGCTCACAACCACCCCTAAACTCCAGGGACATGTGTGTACACACAAACATTTCCCCTATGTTTAAAATAATACTGCTGACAACAGCCAAAAAAAGGAACAATCCAAAGGACTACCAACTAATGGATATGTATGTAAATATATACACACAATGGGACATTGCTATAAAAACAGCACATTCTACAATGAAACCCTGAAAAGATAGTGAAAGGAGCCAGACAGAAAGGTAACATGCGTAATAATTCCATTTAAGCGTAGTGTGTAGAAGTCCATAAGGAACAATCAAATCAGGTTAGCATCTGTCTGGACCTGGGAGGCAGGAGAGTGGTGTGGGTTTTCTTGGATGAGATGAATGTTCTAAGTTAAACAGTGATAGTCCTAGGATTCTGTGCACAGTTAAATCAAGGCACAATGGATTATTGTTTCTCAAAGACTGACATTATCTAATGTCCCATAAAATACTGAATGACACCATACATAGAAATACTGCAGCTTAAAAGAGAATACTTTCAAGATACAGTGTAGGAAGCACTTAATCTTCTAGTAGTAGGTGCTATTTCCTATGTTACAGAGGAATCGAACTTGCTCAGAGTTTTATTAGTGATATATTAACATCTAAACTCTGTAGCTGATCTTCAGTGTAAGTACTTTTACCCAAAATACCCTTTAAATTTTCAGAACGTAAACTGATGTACAAAGAAGTACTGAGCGCTCTGAGGTACTTCTTCCATGCATTTTTTCAATTTTTGTTTTGAGACGGGGTCTTATATTAACGAGGCTAGTCAGATTTATGATCCTTCTAAGCTTCTGGAGTACCTGAGATTTAGGTATGATCTACCACCCCTGTCCTGTCTATGACAGTTTTTCTATGCCGTATTTTTCAGTGTTCAGAGTATTTCAGTGTGAGAATGTGAACTGAGCTGTCCATTTGCTCAGTACGTTTTCTGTTAATAGAATTATTCTGTACCTGTTTTGAAGGATTTCCACCCTACATGGAATAGTGCAAACAATGCTGTGTCTGAGATCCATGTTCATTTCTCTCTAGCAGACAATGCATCCCATGTATGAACTCAGCTGACATGTTAGCTGGCATGCACCCTTGAGCTTTGTGTGACCAACCAGGTTCATATACATAAGTAGAAATAATCATAGGGCATCTTATAACACAGGACCAAATAAAATAAAAAGCAGCCTCCTCACTCCCCTCCCCCTGAAAAAACAGTGGTTGAAATCTAAACATTCTTGGAGGCAACAGTGGAGCACAGGCAGGGACAGGAATTCATACTTCACCTCCTTTCCTCTCTGCTGTTCACTGTTGCAGAGGAAGGTCCCAAATAAGCAGCTGTATAAGTGGTCCAGGATCGTGATGAGGAAATACTCATTGAATTCAAATGCAGTGGGGAACTGCAAATTGATCACAAAATTGAGACATTTTTTCAAGTGCACTTATCCTTGTTATTAGTAGATCCTTTGATAAGATTGAAAGTGCTTAGCTAAGCTATGTGGCATTATCTGTTTGTTTTTTTGGTTCACAAATCCTTTATTACTTTTCCCAGCTAATTTCTACCAGTCTTTTTCTCACGCAGCAAGTATCTGAGTGAGGGCTCACACTGTGTTCTGTCCATTGTATTAGCATTCAGCATGTCTTGGTTCCCTTAGAATTGAAAATACCGAGTGCAGGATATGCACAGGTGTGCAGTAACTTCCCTCCGGGTCATCAGTCCCCTGTAACTCATACTGGCCCAATGCAAATGTACCCTCGCACCCAAGTCAAGGATCTCAGTCAGTGGGTCTTCTAACTTCATACGACATAATTATGGAGGGTCAATAAAAAGAATAATTAGACTACAGAACCCCAAAAGGTTTTGAAGGTTGAGTTTTGTCTATCCTATCAGTATTCCAAAATTAATCAGAATCTTAGGTTTATAAAACTATTGACTTAGAGGGTTTTGAAATAAAATCCCATTGAGGATCTAGACTGCTGACTGGAAAATGTTTTCAAGTGTTTGTGTTTTCAGAAATTCAGCATAAAGTGCAAAGAGTAAGACAGATAAAACAATCTTGTCTTGAAGTCTACTGGCAAAGAAACGTGGCAGATTGCTCTGACAAAGGACAATTACTAGGCACCCAATATTTCTAACTGTAAAGCTGCTGACCAACCTTAAGTCAATCTGTCAAGTCCCATTCATTTGCTTCACAAATCCCACTGCCTGTGCTTATCACACGCGCACAGCCTTCACTACTCAGCCTGGGAGTAGTCCCCGTGCTTTTGGTAACCCGCTCCATGAGAAGACAGCTCATTCCTGCTCTTGATTTTAATGTCCTAAACAGAAGTCTTTTTCCTTTACGTGTTTCAAATATGGAGGGAGGGCCTTTCAGCAAGTGCTTCCTTTTTGCAGTAGCAGGGAAATGAGGCTGAGAGTGGAGAGGCCGAGAAGACAGCAAGTTACTTCCTAACTGTCCTGCGTAGCAAACACTGCGATTTGTACACTGTTGAGTGCTACTAAACATAACCACATGTTTGTGCTAACAAGGGAAGACAGAAAAGCAAAAGTACAGACTTAAATATCACTAGGTCTCAAAATTAAGATGAAACTTTTCAATAAGCAGCATACAGAAATAACTGATATGGTATTATTTTTAAAAATACAAACCAGAACTAATATATTCAGTGACATTACCCTCTTCAGGGTATCCATCTTAGAAAGCATACTTTGCCTCCAACTGGGAGGGAGGATTGGATCATAACACATTCATGTAGGAAGATTACATGCTTTTAAGATCATATCTCCCTTTCAACAATGCCAGTTTAAACACCACTCTCATTCTCTGATGACCTCTGATTTAAAAGTAGTACAGTAGTTATCAAAACAAAATTGCTCCTACTGTTGGGGCCAGCTACCCTGGAAAAAGACTGTCTACTTCAAAAAGAATGCCACAGAAGAAATTCAGGCTTATTCCAATAGTTAAAACTTTTTAATGCAATGATTCTCCTTCCAAATACCCAAAAGGCATCATTTATAAAAGGAAACTCAGCTGTACATTTATTTTCATTATATGTGTAAAATTCCAGGCTCACTAAAGTCAGTCACATTTGTGACACTTGTGGGTTTCAGAGTAATCCAAGGTGAAATAAATGCTCCTGGGGAAGGCAATAGTAAGTATAAAATTGGAAGACTTCTTTCACCTCAGAATTACTATTTTCTTTTAATGAGATACTGCCTTCCTGGATTAAAGTTAGCTGGTGATTCCAGAGACAAGGAAAGCCAACAACTGCTCTACGAGGTATTCAGATGACAAACTAAAAAATCTTTCAGACTCTTGGCTCTGAGGGCTAATGTTTCTTTTGAGTAATAAACATACAATAAGCTGCCTTCAATTTTGAGGTCTAGGGATGGTCTTCTTGATTTAGAATTAAATCACATTAAAAAACATGCCCACCCCTAACAGCACTCACCCCCCTCAACTCCCAGGTTAATACCTGGTGACATTGAAGGGCCTGGATGCTCACCTCTGGTAGGTGTGGGTTGGTGGCAGTGGGATCTCTAGGACAGGAAAAGAGCTGTGTTGGATCCCACCAGTCCTGACATCTGACTGAGCCAGCAAAGTCTGGCCAGCTTCTCCATCATCCATGTATCTCCCCATAGACTGTGTCTCCAGCAACAAGTTCAACCCTACTCCTACAAACACTGAGACACTGACTCTTTGCTTCCTATGAGAAAATAAACTGTGTTTTTCACAGTTCTCTAGTATCCTAAGATTAAAAAGTTGTTAGGAAAAAAATAGTTCTCTACAGGACTGAAAAAAAGTTACCTCCTTGCTGCAATTTCTACCCAAGCACATCTGTTTTCCTTAAAATAGCTAAACTGAATCAAAATAAGATTTTGAGATTTACCTACCTAGCTTATTTCTTCATCTCCCTTATTAATGTACTTAACAGAATTTGTTCCAAACAGGGGAGGAAACATTTCTATTTACCAGTGCCCAGCCTGAGATGCTGCTAGAATCCAACTGCAAAGTGTTTAATACCACCCCAGGTACCCACTTTAATTCCCAATCTGAAAATAAGTGTAGCTCATAGCATTCTACCCAACAAGAAGTGTAAGCTACTTAGTGACAGGTCTCCCTACTCACTGCAGATGAGTGAGCAGGGACCCCAGGTCAGTTACCTACCTGTCTTGTCATTTGCCAGACACAGTCAATAAACTGAAGGAAGACAGGTGATCTGTCTGCGTCTGCGTGGTTCTTGTCTCCATGGCCAACTCTCTAAACAAAGACAATGAAATGTTACATGTGGGATTTTTACTTAATAGAATTTTACTTTCCAACAAAAGTATTTTGTCACTTTTTAAATTATTCATAAGTCACTTTAAGGGCATTGCGAAGGAAGTTCCACCGAGAAGGACTCTACTAACACTGTACGTAAGCATCTGCCACATCAGCACCTAGTACATGAAACCCGATGCTAAGCTAAACACCCAGTAAAGCAGGCGCAGGCCCACCTCCAGATTTTTGTCCTGGAGATTTGACTTCCCTCTGATAACTAAGATGTCCTTCCTTACAGCTGGCCAGTGAGCAATGGGCACTGCTAACTCTATTAGCACAAATCTGAAGAACTTTGAGAAGTCTGTGATCACCCTTCACACAGAAGCCCCCACCTACTCTGGAAGCTCTTTCCTCTTCTTTCTACCCACACAACTTAAAATCCCCAAACAGATTCATTCAGCAAGTACGGTCCAGGCTTTGATGTCAAAACTACTGTCGTAATGCTACGATGTTGCTCTTACTGGCCTAAGTGCTGATGTCTCTACTGCTGTGCAGAGGTGTGAAGCAGAAAGCTGCTGTTGGCTGTCAAGCAAGACAGTGGTGATGAGCTGTTGGGCCTCTAGCGCCGCTGCGGCTCCAGCCCACCCTTTTAGGGCAGGGTTGCAGTTCTCCACGGGGCCGACTGCACCTGCTGTGGCTGACAGTTTGGGAGATGGCAGCACGGCAGGCGCCGCCAACGATTGCGATTGCCTCCTCCCGGGCCGCTGCCCTGGCCAATGCCCCCTCCCGGGCCGCTGACCCCGACAATCACCCCCTCCCGGGCCGCTGCCTCCAGTGATCGCCCCCTCCTGAGCCCCCGAGGATCTCCCCCTCCTGGGCCGCCGCCGCCACCGAGTCTGTGGTGCGATGCAGTCCCCAGAAAAAAATGGCTGCCGCCGTCCAGCACGTAGGCCGCGGCGTGGCTCGGCAGCTCCAGGCAGGGCAGGAAGACGGCCGGCCCCCGCTCCGGGCCTCTCGCAGGCTGCCGGGGGCCGGTTGTGGTGGCGCACACTGGTAGGATAAGCTGATGGAGGCAGGGGCAGGAGGATCTGTGAGTTCGAGGCCAGACTGCACGACACTGATCGGGTGTCCTCACATGATGCACTGGGAGCTGCAGGCTGACGTGGGACAATTGTGACTTGGCCTTAGTGCAGGCCTTGCCTCCCTGCTTGCCACAGCCAGACTTCTAACAGTTTCCAACCATCACAACCAACTGTCTGGAATGCAGCTGTCAGAGCCTCACCCGAGTCTGACGGCCTATCAGAATGGACTTTGCCTGGCTGCAGTTTACGGGACAAAGATCGATTGGTCCTTCACTCCCCTTTAGCCCCGCCCCTACCCTATATAAGTTATTTTGTAATGGTTAATAAACGAGATCCTGCTTGGACAGACTCCCGACTCGGCGTGTTTCTTTTACACTCCGGAGTGGAGAGGGGCCGGGTCGCTACACTCACCATCCCGCTCAGCCCCTGGAGGAGGCCAGCTGGACCAGCTTCTCCACTGCCCTACCTGCCGGCAATCCCGGCAATGAGCTGCAGTACTAGAATGGATCTACCCTGTCAGATGACAAGTTGCTTTCCCAGACAACTGTCATCAGTGAAGCAGAAAACTGTCATTAGATCATACCAGCTGAGGATACTCTTTAAATGACAAGTGGAGAAAGGCATCCGTGTGATCTGCAATTAAGCTGCGTAGCAGAAGCACCATTTCTCCATGGAAATTCAAGGAGAAACCATATGATATGTCAACTACAGATAAGTCCTGAATACCTGATGGACACTTTTCAAAACTGTGTAAATGTGTCGCTTTAGTCATAATTCAAGCACTTGACTGACCATTAGATTTTTAGTGGTTTCACCTACCCACTTTTCTGATAAAATCACTGACATATATAGCTCTATGATACTGCAGAATGAGATACAGTAATAAATTGGTCTGTGAGCCAGTGTTTTCTTATAGTCAGAGCATGACTTTACAAAATCATGCATGGGCAGTTTATAGAGCATGCAAGAGACCAAAGGAATTCAGTGAGACAAAGGGCAAAAATTTGTGATTTCTTTCTGGATTCCACAACCTCTAAGAAACTACCACTTGTTAAGTTTGGGCATAGTATTTCAGAAGGACAGCTGTCATTTCCAAAAAAAAAAATCTATGAGAATGCTGTTTTTCCACCTACATTAAGATTTCCCTCACATGCTCCAGTAGACTGACTAGTATTGGCCACCTTCCTGATTGGATGTCTAATTCTAGGAAGACTGGGGGGGGCGGGGGAGGCAACAACATGGACTGGATGCTAGATGGTTGGACTTCTATGAAATAACTAGAAAAAAAAAAGTGAGCCACTGGAACACTTTCCTCAGATGCTCGATTCTGTGTAACAGTCACTCAGAAGATCAGTGGCTGGAGAGATGGCTTTGCAGTTAAGCGCACTGACTGCTCTTGCAAGAGGGCTCAGGTTCAATTCCCACATGACAACTAGCAACCATCCTAACTCCAGTTCCAGGGAATTTAACACCCTCTTCTGACCTCCATGGGCCTTGCACAGCATGAGTACACTTACGTGCACTACACTCATACACATAAATATTTTTAAAAAGAGCAGACATAATGTCTAGTTTTAAACAATTATAAGCATTGCTACTACAGCTTTCTGTGTGCACTGCAGATTAATATTAAAGATAGCAATCTGTGCAAGTATCTTCCGGAAACTAAATCCAGGAAAACATTTGTCCCCCAAACCATATTCTCAAAGTTCCTTCTAGACTGCAAATGCCCTCACCGTGATTCTCCCAGTGCACCTCTCCCTCCACTCGGGTCTTGTCTTGATCACTGCTCGTTCCCACCCTGATTACCTGCTCATCCTCCATCTTCTGGGAAAATAATCCCTGAGTTCACTCTAATTCCATGAGTATGATTGACATGTACGGGTAATACATGAGGAGACTAAAGCCCACAAGGTCACTGTTCCCAAGTTTCCTCATTCCAAATGGTATCAAACAGACACACCTGAAAACCACTTGACCATTTGATTTAAAATTCCATGAGTCCAAAGTTTATTACAAGAAAGCAAAGGCAAAGGTCAGTCCTCTGGGTACCCACACTGGAGAAAGCCACAAACACCACCAGAGGGCAATTTGGTTAGAGAAAACCAAAGATCTTCCACCCCAAAATGGAAGATTATGGTGGTATGAGAAGACAGTTGCCTTCAGATCTATGAGACTAATTTGGAAGATTCTGTTGATGTCTCTCTCCAAAGGGAATGTAGGGCAATAAGAAACAGGTTTCATTTCACTATTACAAAGAGACTGCTAGCAATCCTGGTGAAGCTAATAGCTTTAGGAAGGGCCATCTAGCTAGTTTCTGAACATACTAATGAACCCAAACAGTAATTTGGTAGGTACATCATTGGGGGGATGGTTGGTATATACTTTGTATTTATGGATAAATTGGCTTTTTAGTCCAACAATGAATAGATTCTCAAGGGCATTCTAATTGTGAAATTTAATATAAAAAATCTGATGCCAGCAGACCTGTAATTCCCAGCTATTCAAGAGGGGGAGGCAAGAGAATCCCAAGTTCAAGGTCTGCCTGGGCTATAAAAGTGAATTTGGGGCCAGCCTTGAAAATGTGGCAAGACCCCATCTCAAAACAAACAAAAAAAAGGGCTGGGGTTGTAGCTTAGTGGTAGCTTGCCTAGTATGTACAAAGTCCCATGTTAAATAGCCAGGATTTTTAAAAAGGGCCTTGAAATTGCTGAGTCCCCTGCAGCTGCAGTTCTAGGCAGTTGTGGGTTACTCAACTTGAGCGCTGGGAGGCAAATTCAGGTCTTCTGCAAGAGCACTGCATGCCCTCACCACCGAGCCGTCCCTTCCGCTCCCAAATTTAAAATTTTTACTCTAAAATTAGATTACTTGAGATTCTGGTCTTGTAAACAGCACAGCTTTGTATAACTAACTACTGTAAATGAGTAACTGAGCCACTGTTTCCATGTAAGTGCAAAGGAAAAGCTAGTGGTGCTTCATAGTTCCAAAACTACACTAACGAAGACTGGCACATGGGGGCTGCAGAGATGGCTCAGCACGTTAGAGCACTTGGGACTCCTGCAGAGGACCCAGGTTCCATTCTTAGAATGCACATGGTGCATTTGCACACACGCAAGTGAAACAATACACATAAAAATTAAACATTTTTAAAAACTGCCCTTTGGAGGGGGACACTCATACAGTTACTCAGTAATAACTCAACTTCTAGGTAGACATCACAGAAATGAGAAACCCTTAGTCCAGACTGTAATTACATTTCCCAAACAAATATTCTCATGAGTCTATCCTGTGTGAGGTAAACAGTCAATCTGAGTTCATTTTCACATTTTACATGAGATCCCTGTGACACATAGAAAACAAAGTTTACCTGGGGCTGAAGAAAGGGCTTAGTCGATGAAGTGCTTGCCATGCAAGCAGGAGGACCAGAGTCTGACCCCTACACTCATGTAAAAGCTAGTCAGCTATGCGTACCTGCAATCCCATTACAGAGGGATCTGGATAGGGCAAAACTCTAGGGCCTGACAGCCAGCCAACTGGCCACCCCAGTCCCTAAGCTCCAGGGACCCAATCTCAAAAAGGTAGAAAGGAACCAAGAGGAGTTGATCGCTGGCCTGTACAGGCCACGCACACCCACATGGACAAAGTGTAAGATGAGGGCTCATTACTCACTAGTTGGAACCGATGTCCAAAGCTGAGCCACTCTTTCTCCACAAGCACTTCAAATCCTCGGATAGTCCGGTAGTACCCGTCCAACATGAGCATGGCGAGAGCAGTGAGCTGGGCCGTGCGGTCCCAGCCATCACTGCAGTGCACCACCACAGAGGTCTTGCCTGACTCGACTTTGTCAGCAACCCTAAGCGCCCCTGCAAGGATGAGCTGGAAAAGAAGAGGTTTTAAGATGAAAGTCTTCAAAAACACTTCTCAGAACAGACTAACATAGTTTTGTCTGACCATGGAAAGAAATGAACACCTTCTTATGAGGATTTCTGTTACATTTTTGTTTTAAAAAGAAACCCAACATAGACTCATCAATTTGCACAATGAAATCTCCAAATGAGAGGAGCTCTCGGCTCTAAACCGATCAACACAAGTTTCTTAGAAGAATTAAGTTCTAGAGATAGAAGTCCTAAAGCCTAACCTAGTTTCCACTCTGCCTGCAGGAGCCTAAAGCAGACATAAAGAGAAGCACAGCGAACGGGACAGCTCCACTGCGGACATGCGGCGTCTGCAGAGCTGCTTCTGCATGAAGTGAGTGGAAGTGGGCTTTCTGAGGTGACGTCTGAGGTGACATTTGAGCAGGATCTGAAGAATGGGCAAGTGTTGCAGGTGTAGAGTTCGGTGGAGAAGGAAGTTCAGTCGTATTGTACACAGGCCAC
The DNA here is from genome assembly GCA_035773235.1 of Eospalax fontanierii. Lineage (NCBI taxonomy): Eukaryota > Metazoa > Chordata > Mammalia > Rodentia > Spalacidae > Eospalax > Eospalax fontanierii. The sequence continues at coordinate 3,836,453 of CM069539.1, forward strand.
GGCTGGTCTTCTGGACAGAATGTTATAACAACTAATGAGATGACCTGGAGTTTTCTCAGACAGGCACAAATTAAGTCCCATGTTTTAATTGCACCATACCATTTAGGAGACTGGGCCACACAAACATGCCCTCTCACCCTGTAGCTGACTACAATAGTAACATAATCATCAGTCTCACTGTTTGTGTGGTTTTCAATTCTGCCTGACTTGCAGAAGATGTTAAGTGAGTATAAGTGTGATCCTTAACAACAAATATAGTAATTCACATGACTTCATAATATGTATGTGGTTACCTAAGTATATTGTAGTAATTAACAGTACCAACTGACGTTCAAAACCTATCTGTAAATACATATATTAAATAAAATATGTTAAAAGGTGTTCACATGGTACTTTTCAAGTGATTTAAACCTAAAATGATACCTTCTCTCTCAACTACTCCATTTCCAAAATGGTTCAAACTTCCTAAGTGATGCAATGGGTATTTTCTGGCTCCCTAAACACAGAGTCCCGCCCTACCTCAGTCTGGATCTCCACAAATTGTTTTATAAAGAACAATGATGATGATGATGATGATGATGACAACGATGAGGATAAAAGCTAAGTATCACATTCCATGCCTGTAATTCCAACCTTTAAGAGGCTGAGGCAGAGGACTGCCATGACTCTGAGTCAAGTCTGAGCTTCAGAGTGAGACCGTATCTCCAACAAACAAAAACTGGCAAATAAATGAAAACCAGAGTATTAAGGGAGGCGGGGTGAAGAGTTTCAAGAAAATGGAAATAGATATAAGCTGACGTCATCAGAAGTGAAATATGAACTATGATCTGAAGCGTGGACAGAATTCAGATGGACTGGGAAATGCACAATAAAAGACATTGATTTGGTCAAACTCCACATTGTATACAGAGCTCTAGAAACCACAGTCAACTTTCCACTACTCAAATTTTCAGAACCAGTGTAGACAAAGGGGTAGCACCTCTGCTTCAGAAAGAGTGGCACATACACACCTTAATGTGTTCCAGCCAGTGTGTAGATTCCAGGTTAGACAACCAGTGAGTTTCCTCAATATTGGGGTACACAATTTCCTTCAGTTTTCTCAATGATTCTCTCATAACATGGATATTGTGGATATCCAGAAAAACTAGTTCTGCATTTTGATAGGCATCTTCACTTTCATAACCTCCCCCCTTTGCCTGGAAAAGGATACACATCACAGGAAATCATACATAAATACACAGTCATCTTTTGTGGATATCTATTACAAAGTTCTAAAAAGCATGAGAACATACATATGACTGATCGTAAGGAAAACCCCACAGGAAAAAGGGACAGCCCAGGCAACTTAGAAGAACCACATACTGCCTCATATTATTCTTTAAAATATTTTGTTTTTATTTTATATGTATGAGTATACTGCCTGCATCTGCAGTTAGGTGTACCTGGGTTGTGCAATGCCTAAGAAGGTCAGAAGAGGGTGATGGATCCTCTGCAACTGAAGTTACAGACTGTTGTTAGCTGCCATGTGCGTGCTGGGAATCTGGGTCCTTTGCAAAAGCAGCCAGTGCTCTTAACTGCTAAGCCATCTCTCCAGCCCCTGTCATATTATTCTTTATAAAACAAGAATATGTATTTAAGCCTTAAGTGATCCTTATATTAACTATGAAACATACATTTTCTTAAACAATTTTAAAGAACTAAACTTTCCTTACCTCTCAAATCCTACTTTAACTTCTTACAAAGTATTGGCTTCAAACTTACTGAAACCATGGGGCTGTCAACTCCACATGTGAGGACTCCCTGCACATGAGAGGACTCCACACCGTTTATCCCTGGTCCTCCCTCCGCACCTGTTTACTATTAATATTTGAGAAATTCTTTGTAATCACAATGGAAGATAAGTCATTCACTGTTCTGTTGCTGTGACAAAATATCTAAGAAAAAACCTTCGGATGGATCTGACTTGTGTTGTTTCATGGGTTTCAGCTCACCCAGGCATGGCCCATGTTTCTAGAACATGGTGGAGGAAGGCACCTGTGGCATCCAGGGAACAGAGAAGAGCGCCAGCAAGGAGTGAGGCCAAGACAGAGCCCTCAAAGGCATTCACCTCTCTACGGGAGTCACCCGTGCAGGGTGAAGACCTGCTACTGCCCCTGCTCTGGGGTCGCCGGGGCTCCGTAAGTGAAGCCCAGTAAGCTCACTGGCTCCTCAGGGTGAAAGCAATGGAATCAAACTTTGATTTGTTCCTGGGACCTCATTAGAAGGGAGGCAGATACTTCTGAGCAGTTATGTGCTCCCTCCCCAGGAAGATTCTCACAACCGATGGTGAAATGTTTGATGGTGTTACTACGCCTCATGGTTTCAAGGAAAAAATAAAATAAAAGGGATCCGTCAGTAAGAAAAAGAAATACTAACAAGGATGTAAGAATGGAAATATTTTTAGTAAAGAAAGCTTCTATATGAAGACTGGGATGGCTGATGTTTTCCCAAAGTGGGGAGGAAAGCTGCAAAGCTTCAGCAAGCTACAGAGAGGACTGAGTCAGCTCTGCATGGTATGGGAACTACAAGACAGAAGTGATGAACATGATCCTGAAATCTCGAAGGTCAAGGTTCAGTGGTGTTGTCAAAGCTCTGCTAAAATCCGTGGACTTACTGGTTCACTCCTGATAGCAATTCCAGGGAGTTGCTTTAAGAACAAAATGTGTGCCTGATCAAGGTTTATTTTATTGGTTCCTGTTCAAGCTTTATCTAAATATTAGAGTTAAAAGCATCAGACCAGTGTAACTTTCTGAGTGTTGAAGGTCTCCACTAACGTCAACAGGCGGGTTTCAAGGAACAGGTGTTTTGCCCCCTTGCCCTCCAAAGCCAAATGAGTCCTTGGCATCCTTGCGACATCTCTCAAAATGTCTTACACTGTGGTGAATAATCTGGCCTCTTGTTAAGACAGCCCCCAGGTCCCCAAGTGGACTCTAACTAATTTGCATTTACAAAGAGAGTCAACACACGGGAAAATTTCCTTCATACTTCCAAGTGAAGCCACAGTAAGATAAGGCCATTGGATTAAAAAAACAAAATCACACAGATGGTACAAAAGGTAAAAGACTAAAGACACAGGTCCCTCCCAAGGCAAGTGACCCCCAAGGACCACATCCTCTGCTGGTCTTGACTATACAAAGTAAGTGGTTAACTTTAATACCCAACAGGAAAGCATAACCAAAGACTAGAATGACTAGTATGTTTCTTCAAGAGTCCAAGGGCTAGCACTCCCCAGACATTAATTTTAAATCCGAGTATGTTAGACAACTATGTCTCACAATGACTAGACGAGGTTAAATTTCTTCTCTTTCTCCCTTGCTGGCAGCCAGCTGGGTGGGACCGCACACTGTGATTCTCGCCACTTCCACAGCTATTTTCCCCAAAGCAGTTCATCGAGCCTTGGAGGCCCACAGGAAAATGAGGAGGGTCCTGGATGGAAACAATTATGAGTCTATCCAGAGATTCCAACAGACTTGGGTTTGAACATTTTGAAGAAAATCTCGGTCCTGCTTCTCCTGAGTCTTTGCCTAGGGCTTGTAGTGTTCATCAAGCTGTCTCCTCATTCACATCCACCAGGCACCAGTCAAGGACTTCCTCCCTCCCTACAACTGACACTCGGTATGCCTCATGGGGCCCCAATTGTGTGACAGCACTGAACCTAAATCTAAATAAAATCTCTCGTTCATCTCACAGAAATTCAAGGACAAGATAAAAACGCTATGTTCTTTGATGCCATCAGCGAACTCGGGGTCTAGAACTCTATAGGCAATGTGTATGGGAAGCCAGACAGGTAAAAGAAGGACCACGGATGAAGAGACTCCAAGACATGCTGAGCACAGCATTCTAAGGCAAGGGCAAGCTACAGAGCCCAGAGACGCACCTCGGGGACAGAAGAATAAAGAAATACAAGCGAACACGACTGCGGGGCAGGAGCGGTTGCCACAGGCGGGCAGAGGGTGGAGCTATGGTGAGCACACCTGGAGGGCTCGGCCAGCACTGTTCAATTCTTGACAAGTCATGGCTACATGGATATTTATCACATAGTACTCATTGAGATATAAAAACTGTTCCTATTATACACACAAAAAAACTGCAACATGGACATACACTTGATAAAAAAGAACTTCCTGAGAGAGCTGTATGTGGGGATGGCCAAAACACAAAACAGGACTGAACACCGTCCCTGTCACCTCTGCTTTCCTTCCCTTCCTTCGTTTCACTGGACAACCCCAGTCTGACTCCTGCCAGCTCGTGGCACGGCGCGTAGGCTGCTAGAAGAGCACAGCACTTGAGTCCCCCGACACCAGCTTCATCTGTACCTAAGCATCACACACACACATGTTTAAAGACAATCAGGCTCCTTCACTGCAGTGACTTAAAGCCGTGCAACTCCCTCACTTCCTGTAAGAGGAACATTTACTGAGAATGCCTGGGATTCGCGACGCCCTCCAAACTAAGACGGACATAATGAGGGACACCCTCCATGATGCTCAGACGATCGCCCACGTGCTATTTATAATGGCAAAAAGAAAAAATTACCTACGCTTTAGTATGATTAGTTGTCCTATGTTAAAATGGCATTATAGATGAATTTTTATAGGCCTAAAAATATATGTGTACATTTTTAAACATTCCATTTCATTCCAAATATGTGTGCATAAATACACAAGTCTGGACGTACTAGCAAAGTTCAGCAGTGTTTCTGAGCTGCAGGTTTATGGGGTGCTTTACAGCACTCTCTTCATGTGCTAGCCTTACTAGTTTTCTACAACACAGATGAACTACAGTCTTAAAAGGTTTAATAATGAACTCAAATTCTCACCAACCAAAACTGCGCACATTCTGCCGTCTACCTCCCCTCTTAGTACCAGGCCGCTTCTTCCCAGGATGGGGTCCAGCCAGATTCAGCTGACTCATCAAATTGACCATAACCCAGATTACTAATGAGGAACCCACCTTATTGGCAACAGCATTCACACTTGGCCGGGCATCAAATATAAAAATCTTGTGAGACTGGGCATTGGCGTCCATGATGGCCTGGAGGTACTTCTCGTCGTCCTTGCTGCGTCTTCCACTCACCCCCACCATGGGCTGGCTGCACCGAGTGACTGTGGCTTGGCTTTCAGGATGAATCCACGATAAAACCTGGTAGAAGAGAAAAGGGTAAAACATCCTGTCTGGGTTCTCTGCTTGTAATTCTCCTCAAAGCCACTTCTTTATAAAGATGCTTTCTGGAAGAGCCAAAGCCTGGTCAAGACAGGACAATTCCGGAAACTCATCACCTGGAAAACTCATCACCCTTCTGTCAAGCCAAGTCTGCTATGTGAGAAATTATCTAATTCTTAGACACTGATTTGTAAAACTCGCTGATTATTGAGAAGTCTTGTCTAAGGAAAGAACATGGAATGGGGCAAACCCTACTGAAGTTCTTATTACTGTGTCAGCAAAACTGTAACTCTGAAGTCTTCAGAATCTATGCACTTTGTACCTAAAATTAAGCTGATTTCTCGATATACCGTCATTCAACGTAAATCTGCTTTCTTCTTGAACTTATTGGACACTTGCTCCCATGACTAAACAAGGAGTACAATACAAATGCACAGGGCAAACATTCTCAATTAGGAACACGGCAATTCTCTTTTAACGTTTTAATTTCACAGTTCAATTTTTACTAGAGAACCCAAGTCTCTAACACCCTCATGCAGACACCATCGCCACGACCGCCCTGCTCTTCCCCCAGTTCACGACCTGTGTCAGCAGGGGGAGTGCGAAAGCGTCTGCAAAGAGCTACCAAAGCACTAAGCTACTTACAGGGACTCGGCCGCGGGACCTGAAGGATGCCGCTCTCTTTAAGTCTTCATCAGGAACGTTGGCCGGCACAGCCAAGAGGGCAGGGTACGTGTCACACAGCTCATACCGCTCGTTTACCTTTGTGATTCTCCAACTTTCATTTGGAATTCCCTACATGACATAAAATGTAAGACAAACTGTTAACTAAATATCAAAAGGCAACAGGCAGAAGCTATCTACATCAATCTCTCAAATCTCTACCAGTATCTTAAAATATTTGAACAGTGATAGTTAAGCTTGTAGGAAGACAGATTTTAATGTGGAGATCTGCGTTCATTCCAGCACCAAATTTAATGTTAACAGGCCTACTAATTCACTAAAATGAGAATGAGTCTGTGCTGGGGAGGGAGGATGGGAACAGGAAGACTGCAATGTTCTGGTCTAAAAGAAAATGCAGTCCCTCCCACTGGGTGTGATTAGAAAACTGGTTTTGCTGCCAAGAATCCACTAGCATCCCATGTGCAAAGTTATCATGTGACAGAATACATTTGCACATCTATTCTCTACTGTTCTGATCTAAAACATGAGCAAAACAAGGAGACAATGGGAAAGTGCAGGAAACACCCATGCAAGGGACATAACTCACCCCCAATGTGCTTTATAAACGAGGACACAGTGGCACTGCCTGTGACTAGACCAAAGCGAATCTTTATGCAGATTCCCTCCAGTCACCAGGTGGAAGACAGTGTGTCTCTGACGAGCATCTTGTCCTTCTCTGACTAGCCTGGCCTAACCTTTCCACTAGCCTGGTGCTAAGTGCTCCCAGGACCTCCCTCCTTCCTCCTCCCTCCTCTCTCCTCCCTCTAGCTTTCCTCATTCTAAACAATTGTAACATTCTTACTTCTTCCCAAAAGAAAAGGAGAGGCTCAATTAGAATCTTCTCAGAAAGTATTTCACATCATAATGGAGGTGCAGTGAACTCTGTAGTTTAAAAGCAGAATTCAAACAAGTCATTTCTGTGTCATCTTGAACTCCTCTCTCTCACCACCCCGCACTCAGCACAGTTTCTACTCTTCTCCCCAAAGTACTGGAATCAGACTTTGTTCACTTCCCTCGGCCCTCCCTGAGAGCTCCCTAAGCCAAGCCCTTCACTATGTCTTCTCTCTCTCTCTCTCTGCAATCCGGTCTCCCTACTTTCCCTGTAAGAGTCTCTGAAGTGCAGAGTGATCATGACTCCCTTTCCCTAAAACCCGTCTGTAGCTACTCATTCCTTCCACATACAGTGGAAACCTGTAAAGGCCTTGCACAGCCTTCGGCAATGCTGCTCTCTCTACATCTATCTCTTGCTCCCGCACACTTGATCTGAAATAAAACCGCTTTCCCTTCCAAGATGACTTCGCATTCTCTCCAGAGGACTTGCGCACTTAGATGAATTCGTTCCAGTACATGGTGACTGCTAATCTACTTGTCTGGCTGCCCTACTACATCTGAGTGTAGTATATAAATTGCCAGAATCAAAATGGAGTCAACTCAGTCAACTGAGTTGTTATGTAAGTTGAGACGTTATGGAGGGTTTTTATCCATACCTGACAGTAATTACCAGAAGAGGTAGTGCACTCACTCGCACCGAAGCGGCTGCAACCTTTAACCAAACGGTACTTCTGCAAGGACACCTACCCAGCAATGTTCTAATCAACACCAGGCTAGAGGCACATCACGATGGCCAGCAATACTCAGTATAATACTCTGAATTCTTGTCCTCAAGACATTCCCTCATCTCGAGTTCCTGAAGCGCCCATTGTGTACAATGTGCATTCCCATGCGATGTTCTACCATTCCCAAATACGTATCAGTATTTGTTGGAGAACTGGTATATTACTTTTCTGTTGCTGTGATAAAGACACTGCAACCAAGGGAACTTATAAAAGGAAGAGCTTATTTGGGTTTACAGTTTCAGGAAATTACAGGAGGTAGCTGGAGCAGAAGGAGAAAGCAGAGACTCATCTCCAGGCAGGCACAGGAAGCAGAGTATGACTGGAGATCCGGTAAGGCTTAAGAACTCTCGAAGCCCACCCTAGTGACATGCTTCCTCCATCATGACCACACCTTCTAAGGCCTCCCCCAAACAGCACCACCAACCACCTGGAGCCTGTGAGGGACGTTCTCATTGGAACCACCACAACTGTGTTTTATTTTTTCCTTAAAGGTTTAAAACGAACCCCAAATAACTAGCATAGATCACACATTTATGTAATTGAGACAAGACTTGACAGGATTTACATTTCTTTTTTACTCACTTTGACAAGTTAAATTTTTTAGGCAACTGGTCACATCACCCAAAATTTTCAATTTAATGACAAAGTAGTTTAAGATCTCTTGATATAAGCTTGACATGGTGGTGCACGTCTTTAAGACCAGCACCCAGGAGGCAGAAGCAGGCGGATCTCTGTAAGACTGAAGCCAACTTGGTCTACATAGTGAGTTCCAGGTCAGTTGGGGCTACAGGGACACCCTGTCTCAAACAGAACAGAAAACAAACAAACAAGGTATCTTGATAATAGGGACTGGAGAGACAGATTAGCAGGCTAAGAGCACTGGCTAGTCTTGCAGAAAGAAGTCCCGGGCTCAAATCCAGAACCAACATGGCAGTTAACAACCATCCATAACTCCAGTTCCAGGGGATCCAATGCCCTCCTCTGCCCTCTGCAGGCACCGCATGACACAGGAGCACTTACACTCATACAGCCGTAACACTCACATAAAATAAAAATAAATCAAAAGATACCTTGATATTATCCTAATACTCAAAGAATCTGAAAAGACATTACCCTTTTCATTTCTAACACTAATGGTGGAAATTTTTTGTTTTCTCTAGAGGTTTGACAATGATATCTTTCAGATAAACTACTGTCTCTGTTGATCATTATGATGTACTGATTTCTGACTGCACTGGTGTCTGTCCTTACTTTCATATTTCCTACTCTCACACTATGTTCACCATACTGTTTCTCTCCTAACATCTTAAGATGGATTTTAGCCCCTTGGACTACTAGTGTGTTTTCCCTACTGCATAAAGTGTAAGCTGCAGCTATAATCTGACCTGGCCTAGTATAATTAAGTAACTTTCCTTACCATGAAGACAATACAAGAACCTTTAACTACAGCTCTCTATCCTCTTCTGAGTTACTTGTTCATTTCTACTATTACCCCGCAGACACCATGAGGCACACAGTGGATGCTCCTTTCTGGTCTCCACTCTCTCCCCCTACTTCTCTCCTGTTCCATGTTCCTAGTGTTCACCTGGGGTCATTTCACTCTGCCTGGTATTCACCCTTTAAAGCTTTCTCTGGTTGCCAGCTGTGGTAGCACTGGCCTTTCTTCCAAGCAGAGGTAGAAAGATCTCTGTGAGTTCCAGGCCAGCTGGGGCTACACAGTGAGACCCTGTCTTAATTTCCTGATAAAAATATCTCTACTTCACTTTCATAATTGCAGGCATAGATGTCCCAGCCAGTGTGTCTTCCTTTATGCCCCAGAGGTAAAATCACATGGCTCTCTGGCTTCCATTAATGCTTTTGAAAATCTGTTAGTCCAGCTTCTGCTTTCTTAAAAAAAAAAATCTATTTTTTCTTTTTTGTAGTTTTGTATTATTACTTGGGGAAAGGGGGGCAGAGGAGAGGCAAATGAGCCATGGCCTGTGTGTGGAGGCCAGAGGACGACTTTGTAGAGCCCAATCTTCCACCCCACCATTATATGCAATTCCAGGGATTTGAACTTGGGTCACCAGGCTTGCAGTGCATGGATACTCTATAATGTCAATCTTCTTTACATTAACCTCTGAGGTTACTGAAGCTTATTCATTCTATGGACTGGTATCTTTTTAGTCTGAGAATAATAAAGACTCCCTATTCAAATATCATCATAACCAGCCCTTTCTCTCTCTGCCAAAGTCTTATAGGGAATCCAACTTATTCAAATCTAGGCTTCAAGTTGTCAAGACCTGATTTAATTCCCATTCACTCTTCACTGAACATACAGTACTTTGGGCAGGAGGATTAAAGTGTTCAACATCAGCCTGGCCTACTTAGTGAGACCCTGGCCCCAGTTATGCCAAAAGATGTTTTGACACTTGGTAAGTTTAATGTTGAGATGTTTCTAGAGCTAGACTTCCTGCATTATTGATTTCTGCACTTAGGAGCCATGTTTCCTTGGGCACATTACTTACTGTTCCTGTGCTTCAGTTTACTCATACGCTAAACAGAAAATATGAATAGCTATCTTCCGAATACTACAAAGTATTTTGGAAATGCTTAAAGAGAAAACCTGGCACATATATACACGCACATATATACACACACACACATACCATATGTTTAAATATGGCTTGATTAAGTAAATAAGCCCAGTATGCTAAGATTTGCTACCTGACAAATACTGGAGTACACACTGTAAACAGAATAATTCCTAGGCCTTGCTCGTGCATCCACTCATTCAGCAGACACTATGCTGGATCAGGCATTGCTCCATTCTGACAGCGGAGCACAGAGAACACTGTGCAGCAACTTCCCTCTTGAAACATGAACAGTAAGTAATAATATCTTCAAAATTACAAAGAGGATTCCTTCAAAAGCTGTTACCACCAGTGAAAAATTACAAAGCAAAAGGTCAGCAGAGAAAAACACAGAAAGAATGTACACACGGGGCATTAATATTCATCAAATTAAAATGAATCAAACCAGGTGGAAAATACTTGAGAAGCCATCAAAGGTAGTTAAAATTTTGACCTGCATACAAAAGAGATACAGATCAGTAGCAGAGTGCTTGCCCAGCATGTGTGAGGCCCTGAATTAATCCCTAGTAGAGCAAACACAAACACACATACACACACATACACACACACACACACGAAGATGTGCAGTCATGTCAAAGGTATCAGTACTGACTAAAGTAAACCAACGCTATCCTCAGCACAAGAAAAAAGGTTTACACTGTGTCCTTGCTGAAGAGGACAACAATTCTACAGAGCTAAATTATAGACAGTAGAGATATTAAGATATTTTCAGAATTAAATCATAGGATGCCTAAAAAAGGCCTGAGTGAATAATTGCACATTCTGGAAAGCTCCTCAGAGAGTGATAGGGACCCAAACAAATCAGCCTAGTGTCCATTCCACAAAGAACACCAGAAACCATCTTCTGAAATGCTGTTTACCCACTAAGTTTTCTCTGTAATGGAAAAAATACAGCACATGAAAATGGAGCCAAGGAGTCCATACCTGCCTCCTGTATTCTAAAAGAGGGTCGTAGAGCTTCCATCCATTCTCAGGAAATACTTCTTTATATTCAAAAGCAAAAAGAGGCTACAAAAAAGCAGACATTAGTAGTTTTCAAAGACACTTAAGAAAGCAATGAATCAGAATACAACCCTAAAAAGCTTTACTTATTTATTTCAATTTACTTACATGTAAGAAAAGTGTTGACACTTTTTCAATAGTTTTATATTTGAAAATATTGTTCAAGTTACAACATTCAACATAGTTTTTACAAATTTTTCCAAAGTACAAAAAAATCCACAAAGATCCACCCATAGAATTTACCAAATACTAACCTATTTCTTTCAGATATTTCTAGCGGCTTCTGTGGTTTAAATCTAAGTAATAAAAGGCACCTCCAAAGACTGGAGAGATGACTCAGCAGTTAAGAATACTTGCTGCTCTTGCAGAGAGGACCTGGGTTCCATTACCAGCACCCAAATCAGCAGACTCACAAATTGTAACTTTAGTTCCTAAGGAACCAACATCCTCTTCTAGCCTCCAAGTGCAAGGCACACATGTGGTACACATACAAATAAGCAGGCACTCACATATATACAGTTTTGAGCATCAGCAACTCAAAGGCATTTTCATATATAAATAACTGGTCTGACATAACAGATAGCAGCAGTTCAGCAAACACAAGGTCTATGCTACATTTTCTAAAATACACTTGATATTAAGCATGCAGAGTTTTTTACTTTTCTAATATCCTGAAAGAGATGTTTTTATAAACATGACTGCAGAAACAATTATGCCTGTAAAAAAAAAAAAAAGTTTTAAGTAAAAATCAGAGAACCCATGTTGACCCCTACTAGGTACACACTTAATTCCTCAGCTGATCCTGGTTTCATTTCCAAAGAAGGCACAAATAAGGTCACCGAGGAAGTGAGTCAGTGCCAATTAGATGAGGTGCATGGTCCTATCAACGCTGCTGGACTAGTAACTGCCCCAAACCCCTCATCTCAAACGTCAGCTCCCAGCAGCAGGGCTTTATACCCTAATGAAGGCCCCATAAAGTGTTACATCATGGAAACACATTCTAAATAGAACAATTATACAAGCTGAGCCTAGGGACACAAACCTGTATCCAGGCTACTCTGTAAACTAAGGCAGGAGAATGACAAGTTCAAGGCCAGCTTGGGCAACTTACTGCCGTCTCAAATAAAAATATAAATATGGCGTTACATTTCATGATAGAACATTTCTCTAGTGTATGTGAGGCCCTGAGTTCAATCTCCAGCTTCCCCTACTTTCCTAAAAACACTGTCATGTCATTAGAGAGTGTCAGCGATGGGGGGGAGAGGGGGTTTTGGAAATGAGTCAACTCTCATAGCTGAAGAAACTGGTATAATGGGTTAGATTAAAACAAAGCTACACATCTGGTTAAATGTTAAAGGAGGAATGTGGAGATTCTAGATAATCTAGTCACATTTTTTACAGTGATAATTGCAATCCAGATTTTTTCAAAAAATAAAAAACATTTACCAGGCCATTAGAGACAGGAAATGCGTATTTCATTAGATTCTCAAATATGGATCTTCTTGTTCGCCCCTCAGGTTTGTGAGCAAATCGTAAATTCCTGATATCCTAGAAAAGACAGGATCCAATTTAATCACTGTTGACTTTTTAATGAATAAATAAGGTTACTTGGAACTATCCTGCAATCTATAAATTTGAGATACACAAAACAGACAATAGTTCCTGGAGGCAAGGAAACTAGAATGAGAAACACAGAGCACTCTACTACATGGCAGAAAGATCTAGCTGTGCTCTTGGGCTCTTCGAGGGCCAGTAAAGGTGGGGATAAAGGATGGGAGTGCTGGAGGTTAGAGATCGCTCTGAATGATCTTCCTCCACTCAAGGGAGATGACCAGCAGTCTGTCTGTAATCTTTCGATCTCAGCCCAGAACAATCTACAATCAGATCTGAGGGCCAGGGCCCCTTCCTTACTTGTCCACAAGAAATTTTCACATTTACACAGAATGTGGCGTTCATATTCCAGTTAACTATGCTATCTTACAACACACAGTAAAAAATTTGAAATCAAGAATTTCTTCAAACATACCCGATTTATTTAAATGTTTAAACCCAGGCACAAGTTGAAATGCTTTGATGTTTCTCATTATTTCTGAGCCCAGGCTGTGCTCTGCTCTGAGCACCCCACATTATACAAAGTAGTGCTTTTTCAGCTGTGTCTTGCCCTAGGGGCCTCCACTTTGCAAGCAGCTTTGACTCCACTGTGAGGGTGAAAAACAACCTAGAAGCCGCCCAGCTGCTGGCACCACCCACCCAGCACAGACAGGCAAACAGCCTATTCCTGGGATAGAAAGGGAGCCACCCACAAGTTTACTGGGGTGAGCTGAGGCTGTAGGACACATGAGAGTATTCAAATCATGTAATACAAAGCAAGCCCAAGAACATATCCAATAGTCTGGACAGGGAAAGGGTGTGATTTCCTTATCTGGATCCCATAAAGTGATGGACACCCACCACTGCAATGGCATGGCCCCAATCTACCACCTGGTATGTCAAGGACCAAGGACTCCCCCTGACTGCTCCCTGTCTGGACGTGACCTGCCATTTCTAGTTCTCAGTCCTACTGTGGTTTCCCCTCAGCTGAACTCTGCTCTCAAATCTGCCTCAGCAACTGCAGCAGTAGCAACATCCTGGCCCTGGATGGGTTCATTTTCCTATCAACACAGACTCTTTATCAGCCCAGTTCTGAAACCTCTCAAATTCTGTTGCAGCCTCTTTAACTGGTCTTTATTCCGTAAACCATAGATGTGCATATACATTTACAGTTCACTGTAGTATGTGTGATGTGTAAGTTAATATTACAATTAGGACTGGAATAAAACGGGCCGGATAGCTCAGCAGTTACCAGCACCTGTTGCTCTTCCAGAGGACCCCACTTTGGTTGCCAGCACCCACATGGCAGCTAACGACTGTCTATAATTTTAGTAATTCAGCTCTCTTTGGGCTTCTGCAGACAATGCACGCATGTCGTACACTTACATCCATGCAGACAAAATACTCATACCCTCAACACAAAATATAAATAATTTGATTTTAAAGACTAGAATCAAAGAGTCTGCATTCACCTCAGCCAGACTACATAGGCAGCAAGGCAGGCAGATTATGTGACAAACTGCTGCCACTGAAACCACTAAACCCTGTGAAATTACTGTTACTCAGTAACTTATCAGAATATAGAAAGATACAAATATGTTCATCTACATTTCTGGCAAAGGACGCTCAATTGTAAAAACCTCAAGGATATCATACTACATCGCACCCACAATACAAATAAAATAGCCTACTAGAAACCTGATCCAACCCAGAGCACTAACTTTACCATTCTGTGGAAATACACACTGAAGCTGAAGCTGAGATCTTGCTTTCTCCCAGGAAATGCATTTCCAACTAGAAGACACTCAGTCACCTTGCTAACCACAACTCTCTGAAAAGCACCAGAGCAGAAACCAACTCTAATCATCACACCACACTGCATGGGGACTACACTTACAATGAGTAAGAGCTCAGTCTTACTCAAGAGCTCACCCTGTCTTGTATTTTGTGCTTTGTCTACTAGTAGATCACATGAAAGTGACCAAGAAGCAAAGTACCTCACAATGGTTGACAACTGTTACACTTACCGAACTCTCAGACTCTAATAAAGAACATACAAATAAGTCACTAGTTTTAACATCAGATTCAAAAACCCTTAGATTAGCATACACGACTGTTCTGAATAATGCATGTACTGTTTCTTTAACTTTCAGCACTGGCAGAATAAAAGGAAGGAGCCATGTGTTCTGGTGTTTATTTCTAGTATGAAATCCTCCTGGTATTTTGAAAATCAGTTTCCAAATACAGGTTCTATTTAAAAACTTTCCAAAGCTATGTATAGAGTCACATGTATATTATAAATTTTACCTTGCACACAGTTTCCAGTCCATACGAATTTTCACCTCGGCTAGACGCACCACCAATTTTTTCTACTCTACTAATCACTCCAAGAGAAGCATCTAGAACAAATGGGGGGTCCTATGAAAGAAAACACACAATATCTAAGAAACTCTAACTTGCTTGACTAGCAAGAACAGGACTCTGGGTTCAATCAAATCCCAACCCCATCCCGCAAAAGGTGTTTAAGCAAAAATTACCACAAGTGAGCCAGGTGTGGTGGTGCTCACCTTTAACCCTAGCACTGCGGACGCAGAGGCAGGAAGATCTCTGGGAGACGGAGGCCAGCCTGGTCCACACAGTGACTTTTAGGCCCGCCACGGGTATAGGGAAATTCTGTCTCAATCAATCAATAAGAAAAAAATTACCAAAAGTGAGCAAGTTGGCCACAGACACACACATGAAAACTGAAACCAGGAGTCATACCCGCTCCATACTCTTGAAATACAATCTGTAATTGGTGACGGTCAGCGTTCCTCGTACAGCACCAGTGAAGGGACATATGTAAGTTACATCTTTGGCTGAAAAGATAAACATCCACAGTTTACTTGACATTGAATACTGTCACAAACAGCTTACACATTTTATAAAACCATGCTGACTGGTAGTCTAATTTAAAAGAAAATAATCCCAGAACCAGTGCTTCCAAAAAAGTCAGAATCCTAATTCAAACTCCCAACCGTGCCCTAATCTGAGGAAGGGATGCAGAACAGGAAGCCAGAGAGGCAGAACAAGAAGAAGAAAAGTCCTATCAGAGCCAGCAAGAGGCTGGAGTGGCAGTGGAGGTGCTGGCAGTGTGTCCGGGAAGAAACAGTCCTCGCCTGCACACAATTCTCCTAAACCACTGTCACCCATCTCCTTGGTCTTCCCAGATACAGTCCATTTATACCACTTCTCTAAAAATAAAATATGGTATACACAGTATCAGAAAGCACTGAAGGGTTATACTTCTGCAGGAAATACTGCACTTGGAAAAAAGAATACTTTAATAAGAAAATACTAAATTCATGACCATGTAACTGGGGTCCAATTTTAGAGAATAAAAACTATAAGCAATGTTTTATTAAAATAGTGAATCTGTCATTATGCTTTTAAAAATATGCACTACCTGATTAAACAGGATAACTGTCGCCACTAGCTTGTATAAAAATACGATTTAACATGGCAGCGTTCACAATCCCAGTACCAGGTTTTCAGATCTTACATTCATAAATTCCTTCCATGCCATTACCAAACAAATAGTAGATAAAGAAATGCCTTTAACATGCCAAGAAACAGAGTATAATTCTATAGAATCTCAACATTTACAAGACTAAAAGGCAAATAGTTAGCAATTACTATCACCCATTTAGAGAGCAGTTCCCCACTTTGGCCTGTTACTCTTACACAAGAAATGACACCTAGGGAAAATGAAGCACTCTTGTTAACAAAGATGATGGAAAGATGAGGAGAGCCAGCACTCACTTCGGCAGAAAACCATCTACTTCACCCTGCTAGCACACTGCTTCTCAAAATCTGTGAGTACTATGCCGGCCATCACAACAAAGCAAAAGCATAAAGTCAAACTACAGTTTTTCTGCCCATTTCTGGTGCCCAATTATGACTATATCATATCATATTACATTGTCTTATCTTATATAAACACATAATCTACCCATATTATGACTATTTACACTAGGTACCAACAGGTGTCTACAAACAAATGGCTTATTGTGCAATGGAGACGAAGTATTTTCATAGAAAAATTAACTGAGTTTACTAAAGGAAAAAAACAAAATAGAAAAACAGAACTTTAAGGAAAATCACTTATTCATTGTTTCCATCTAGACAACCCATATCTGAATACAGAATTCAAAATAATGAAATTTTCTTTCATAAAACTGAGCAACAGCTTTTTAAAAAGGAGTAACAATAAACCTGTATGTTTGCCAACAGCCTAGACAGGAACACTACCAACAGCTCTAGGCCTAGGCTTGCAGCACACATGGAGAAGCCCAGGCAGGAGGTCTCCTCTCTACATTAAGGAGTCACTACTGCACAGTCCAAGAAAGAGATAAAAAACCCGATTACATACCCATGTCTTTAATGTTTTCTCCCGGAAGCAAGGGTGGTTCTTCCATTTCTGCTAATTTATTTGACTCCCTCAGGACCTAGATAGGGGTACAGGCAAGAAAAACATTTTTTTATTCAAAATTCTATTTCATTCAAATTCTATTTGCTCTGATTTGAAATTATAGTATCTCATTACACTACCTGAAATCAAGTTATACAGACTGTAGGGTTGGCACATGTAACCCGAGGCTGCCGTCTGTCTAAAAGCATTTGCTGAACATCTAATAATTATAAGTCTTAAATTCACATATAAAATAACCTGTGCATGTATTCAAGTTTAACCTAAAAATATGTCACTCTTATTCTCATTTCACAGGTGAAGAAAAATAGGTCAAAGTGGTAGTAAACTTATTCAAAGTCCCATAGCTAAAATAGTAGTCTAGGCTAAATTATAAGGGTAAGCAACTCCAAATTCCCCTTCCAACAAATCATATCAATGGAGTCATAGGACATTTATAATCAGGTAAAATCAAACTCTTATGTGGATTTAATATTTAGAGAATTATTTTTAGTGAAGATGATGAAAAATCTTGCAAAAAAGGGCATTAAATTAAAATCCCGATTAACAATTGCTGAGTCGTTACCTTGGGAAATATGTGACCATTTTCAAGAAATCAAATACAGAAACATAATTTTCTAAGGAATTATGACCCAGAGAAAACACCACACACACACACACACACACACACACACACACACACACACACACACACACACACACAGAGTCATATAGTAAACAGACCCTCCATCAGCTACCCCAACCCTACCCCACCTCCCTTCCTCCTTCCTCTGCCAAACAGTAGTCTGGGATCAGAGTGTTCCACCTCCCACTACCTGCTCACTTCCTAACCCACTGCCCTCCAAGGACTCTGCCTACCCCAGTGACCTCTTCCTGAAGACAGAAAGACAGGCAGCTCGTTTCATTTGTACCTCTTCGCCATGAGCACACTGACACTGCTCACCCCTCCCGGCCTGCTTGGCCAGGTCTAAGTTCCTGGGTTTCTTCCAGGCCTGTTCCTCTGATACTCAGCTCCTCATGGCTTGTGTCTATGGCTTCAACTTCAACCACAATCAAGACAGCTCTTAGGCTCTACTTCCATTCATCACCAGTTCAGGTTAGTCCTCATTCAGATGTACCACAGATGCCCTGAACCTAACAGACCTAATGCTGTGCTTAGCTGATGGCACACAATTCATTTGGTTGTACTGAGTGGGAGAGTGTGGAAAAAGAGCAGTGGCCTCTGTGGCCTTATTCAACCTTGATTTGTTTCATTAGACTCAGACAATTCCACCAGAAGAAAAAAAACTTTCCCCAAATTCATCCCTTAGTTTTTTATCTTTTATTTTTTAATCTTATTTTGTTCCATCTAAAGGACTCACTTAGAGAAGTTTAAAAGAAGATAAAGAAAGAAAAAAAAAGGAACTAATAAGGGCACCTTCTGCAGGCCTTCAAGACTGACTCAGTTGCCCACATATGAGCTCCTTCCTCATTCAACATATCTACTCTAATGGCCCATTAGTCCTCCCTGCCAGGCTCCAAGGGAAGAGATACCTTCCAGAACTCTAAATACCCAATAGAAATACATCATGAGCCAGAAAAATAATCTTTATCAAATAGCCACACTAAACAAGTAAAAAGAAAGCCAGTTTTTATTTCAGTAATATTTATTCTTTAATTCAATACTTTCAAATCACTGTTACTTCAACAACTACATTTTTCAAGTATTAATTTTTCATTGTTCATGCTATCCTGGGTGTATATATACTCTACATTTACTACATCTCAATCCAGACCAACCACATTTCATACACTCATTTACCCATATGTCTTGTGGCCCCTGCATCTGACAACTCAAATAGAATCAATCTACTTCTTCATCAGGTCATTTTTTGGTTCAAGACAGGGCTTCAGGAGGACTACACTAAAAGGTCAATCAGTACTGCACAGTCCAGTACTCACCTGTAGCCAGTAACTAACTACAGAGAACAAATCAACTCAGTTAGGATCAATAAATTTACAATTTAAATAAATTCATTCTTTCCAAAGTTCAAAGATCTATCTCACAAGTAATACACTGCTTAAAAAGCTATGTCATACACACACATGTGAACATTTTTTATATTCCATAGTCTAAAACTCAAGGATCATCATTAAAGGCCATCTTTCTCAATGCTCTCTAGTTATCAGGCACTGATACAGTCTCCAAAGAAATCACAAAGAAAGAAAAGGAGGGAAGAAGGCAGATCAGCCTACAAAATGGGAAGGCAGGGGTGGGGCGGGACAGAAAAAAAAAAAAAAAAAAAAACCCGGTAACTCAGAGTGACAAATGTCCTGGGCCTGGACCCTGTGCCACGTACACAGTGCCTCTTGGGCCAAAGCACTAACTTCTCTATGCCTCACTTTCTCCATAGAGAAGATGGCAGTAATTATAATGCTCTCCAACACAGCTGCAAGAATCAACTATTTCTTATGCTTGTAAGTTTGCTGGCAGATCTGATGCACTTAGTGATGGTGCCGATTAATAATAATTCAGGTTCACAATGTCAGAATCTACTAAGAATTTTCTCTACCTGTTAAATCAACAGAATTAGACTAAAACCCACAAATAATAACTTCAACACAGTACCCTGGAAAAAACAAAGCACTGTTGCTTTTCGATAGACAGAAAGATGAAGGTGAGTGCATTGCATTCAAAGCTGGGAGAGGTCCCTAGTCAGAGTTAGGGCTCTTCACTGCTGCTCCTTCCTGATGTCTTATACAGACAGAGGAAAGTAGCTCTGTCAAAGGCACATAGCCACGGGGAGGGGGGGCTTACAACTCTCCAAAGTAACACTTCATAAAATAAGAAAAGAACCAAGAAAACTTAGATACTCTGAGAAGGGCAGGCTCTTGCACACTCTGACTAGCGTGTGAAAGAGCAGAGCAAGGAGAAGCAACACAAGATCCGCCTCTGCCCCCTAGAGCTGCAGCCTGGAGCAAAAGCACACGTGCCGTCACAGTTGACTTGGAACAAAACTATTTTTATGCAAAGCAAAGGAAAAATAATAGGACCTAGAAACAAGACCTGACAAGGAAAACAGTGTCATCCCAAGGCTTTATTATTTTTTTAAGTCTCCAGAAAATTAATTTCCTACAGGCATGAGCAAAAACACAAGTAGTTTGCATATTCAAAAGGAAACCAACAATATTTACTAACAGAAACAAAAGGTCATAAGAACACACATGTCCCCTCTTTCCCAGCGTCCTGGCCAGTGATGGCTGTGGTCTGTTTCTCAATGTCAGCTGGTCTAACTTGGGTAAGAAGCAGTTTGTGTCCCCTGCAGCTGAGGACTGGACTCTTAATCCCCGTTTGTTTTATTCTTTTGACTCCGTTCACTGGGCATTTCCTTGTTGGTTGATTTGAGGTTCTGGTGTTTTATTTTTTCATTCTTTATTGTATCCTAGAGATATTAACCCCTGTCTTGTATAACAGATACGCATTCTTCACATCCTGCAGGCTGTACCTTCACTCACGTGATCTTTTTTCTTCCCTCTGCAGAGGCTTTTTAGTTTTGGATAATTCATTTGTGAGTTCTTGAAATTATTTCCTGTGTGTGTCAGTGGAGTCCTTTTCAGAAACTGATTGCCCTTGCCTGTATCTTTCTCCAAGCAATTTCTTTTCAGGTCTTAAATTAAGGTCTTTGATCCATTTTGAATTAATTTGTGTGCAGGGCGAGAGAGGTGGGTCTAGTGTCATTATTCTAGAGTGGATATTCAGTTTTTCTAGTACCATCTGTTGACTAGGTT
Source organism: Eospalax fontanierii (assembly GCA_035773235.1). Taxonomy (NCBI): domain Eukaryota; kingdom Metazoa; phylum Chordata; class Mammalia; order Rodentia; family Spalacidae; genus Eospalax; species Eospalax fontanierii. The sequence continues at coordinate 3,857,455 of CM069539.1, forward strand.
GTCCTTTTTCTCCAATATATGTTTGTAACATCTGTGTCAAAATTAGGTGGCGGCAGCTGTGCGGGTTCATGTCCCGGTCTACACGCATGTTTTTGTTACCGTGGCTCTGTAGTATCGATTGGTTTTTCTCAGCATTGCTCTTTCTGCTTATGAGACTGACATGGCTGGTTGGAGCCGCCTGCTGTTTCCTCTTACATCATCTTTACATTCCTCTGTCTGTGCTTCAGCTGACGTTTAATACATTTCAAAATGACTTGCTCTTGGCATTAAACACAGCCTTAAAGCAGTGCTCGTCACAACTGGAAAAGTGGGCTCTTTCCTGTGGAATGTGGAGTAGGTGAGTTTGATCTTGCTTTCTTTGGAAGTAGTTTGCCTTTATTATTTCCTGCCAAAGTTCATGTAGTTTGTTATTTTTATTTTATGTGCTTCAGTATGTTGTCTGCATGTATGTAAGTACACCCATGTTGTACAATGTCTGTGAAGGTCAGGGGAGGGTGTGGGATCCCCTGGAACTGGAGTTACAGATAGTTGTTAACTGCTGTGGTGCTGGCAATCAAACCCAGGCCCTCTGTAAGAGCAGCCAGTCCTCTAACCACTAAGCCACCTCTTAAGAGTGTGTAAAATGTTGTCAGCGTGCAACTAGGTATGTTTGTATTCCTTGCTGTTGTATGCCGCACACTGAGCTGTTTGGATTATCAACTTCTAAACGTCATTTAGCTCAGAAGACATTCTTCAGCTGTATTGTTTTGATTTTTTAAGATAATAGAATTAATGTCTTGCTCTTTGTTATTTTCTCCCATGATTCCTATCTTTGCTCCTTCTGTCAGGTTCTGGGAGCACGTCTATCTCTTACAGTGTTGATGCTGTTTTCTGAACTGTCAGACTGTCAGTTCAGTTCTTCACTAACTCCACACACATTTTCAAATCTCCTTGGTAATCATTCACTTCACCCTTTTTCTCCTGTCTGAGGTAGAAACTGGTACAGTCACTACGAAGGCTGGTGTGTAGGTTCTCACACACTAAACACAGGTGTCATATGACAAATCTACAGGTAACCACCTAACACCTAATTGACTTTTACTTGAAAAGACTGACATCTCATTACAGAACTGGATGAAGAAGGAAAATGAGGTTAAAACACAAGGGTTAACTCAGAAACACCCAAGGCTCCCCTCCTTAAATGGGGGCTGAGGACATAACAGAGGACCAATCTGACTGGGGGTGGGGGGTGTCAACATTCACAAACCCCTCTGGCACAGCATAAGCCACACAACCCCTAGATGTGAGAGGAGAAAGATCTGTTCCTGCAGGAATCCTTTGGAACACAAGATATTTTCCTTCACCCAGATGAGATGACACAGCTGATGAGATGGAGCGCACTCTTCTTCCTTTCCTCTGATGAGCTGCTTTGCGCTCTCCTGAGCTCCCATCTGACCTGCCCTTTCCATCACGGTACTTGCAATAGATCAGCACTCTTCTGTGTGGCTTTAGCTACCTCTCTTCCCTCTCTGCTCCCACTCACAAGAACTGCTACGAAGGAATTTCAGAAGCCTTGGTCTGGAAGCTGGTAAGTTCATGAGTTCCTTTTCATACGAAACAGGCAGAAAGTAGAGAAGCAGAAAGCATTTTTTTCTCAAACAGCAAAATACTAAATAATAATCACCTGAAAGGGAAAAAAGAGTCCATACAGTTTCAACCTACTCTCCACAGTTTATGTACTAAAACTGATAGAGAAAAATGAACTAACTTTCCACTGGATAACTGTTTACATTAGCTTTTTTCATTCCATTTTTTAGACAACTGGTAAATCACACACTGAGGAAGGAAACAAACATTGACTCTTGACAGGGAGAACCACAGACGAGCATTTGGGGTGAATTTTCTGGTTATACATTTGAAACTACAGCCTATCTCCAACAGAGAACGCCTTTTCTTTATGCCAGTCAAGGACAATTTAATGCTAGAACAAAGGCAGGAATTATATACGACGAACCTCTTATAATGCCAGAAGGTAAAGAAATGCTCAAAAAACAACACTAATGACAGGAGTGTGTCAAAGGGACAAAGGAGCTTACTGAGAAAGATTTCCAAACTGGGGGAACAGTTTGAGCACTGATCATTTTAGATTGTAACACGGAGTATGGTATTAATATACGTAAGTCCAAAATGAAATGACCAAATGAGGCAACATAGGAGGGCAAAGAAATGAATCTCCTATTCATAATTCCCAAAATGCACGTAGACAGTTTGTCCTCGGTGCGGCAGAGCACGACCCGATGGACCAGCTGTGTGCAGCAATTTCCTTCTGAAGATTAAACGAATACAACACTGGGGGGGGCAAAGGACACAGAGAAAGAACCAAGACCTTCTGGACCAACTGGCCATGGTCAACAATTAACACAGAAGGTAACAGTGACTATATGCAGCCCTGACAAGGTAGGAAGAAGAGAGCACTACCTCTGCTGTCTTCCTCCCGGAACCTAGAACCTGAGAAGAACCAGGTAGGGATTCTACCTAAGACCTGACCAGTGTTCTAAGCCAACAGTGACCGCAAGTAAAGTCCGAGGAACTGTCACAGCTGAGCACAAAGGAGACAGAACCCCCAAGTGCTGAGCTAAGAATGGAGGGGAGCAAAAGAACAGTGGAAAGAAACTAAAGGCATCTGAATAAAGTATTTAATAGTAATATATCAGTATTGGTTCATTACATGTAACATATATATCATAAAGATAAACATAAGATATTAATAGAACAAGAAACTAGATGTGACCTGCATGGGAACTCTCTGCACTAGGGTTTTCTTTATACTGATCTAAAATTAAGCTGACCAAATGAGAACAATAAATTGCAACATTCTGTGTACAGATTAACATTCTAGCCCTCTCATTACATTTCAAGGTAAACCAGTCACTCATTATTGATGACAAATATGGTGTCCTAAGAAAATGAAGGAAGTCAGTATGCAGAGATGGTGACAATGGAGGGTAAACTGTTTTAACTAGTAAATAGTAATTTAAACCAATTCTGTTTTTAACTAGTAAGATCTGACCAAGTAGGTCAAAGGTGGAAATTATTAAGTTTATGTGCTCCACTAGAGTTTTATTAATCTAACACATAGGCAAAACAAGAGATACATAAGGGGCTGGAGAGATGGCTCAGCAGTTAAGAGTACTGATTACTCTTGCAGAGGACCTGGGTTTGATTCCCAGCACCCACATGGTGGCTAACAACCAGTTATAGGGGATCTGACACCCTCTTCTGACCTCCAAGAGCACTACACAGCATGGGTGTACTTACATACATGCAAGCAATACACTTATACACGTTAAAAAAAAAAATCAAATACATTTTTAAAAAACAGACATAAGATATGAAGATATGTACTTTTCAGTAGTAACAAGTTAAGGAAAAGCAATAATGAATTTACACCCACTATTATTATCACTATTATTACACCACCAAACTCTGCCCTAAATGCATACCATTCTCTAAGATAACAGAAAAGGATCTCAGGAAGCCATTATAACTAGCATAACACACACAGATTATGAAAATAAGCCTTGGGCCTGGAGGGGTGGCTTTATTAAATCTAGTGTTTTATGAAATTTCACACAACATAATGACAAATATTTCAGAACCCTTTATAGATATTTCTAATCTGTCTTCACATTTGCTGGAAATGGAAACATACATTCTCAATATATGCTCAACAGCAAAGGACTTCATTACTGAAAACATTCAAATTCTCCACCATGTTATACCAAGACAAACAAGGAAGGACATAGGCACTGTGTCTGCTAGCATCTGAACCCGGACTTCCCATTGTCCAGAACCATGAAAATGTTTCTTGTTTAAAAAGAAAACTCTGAAGTCAAAGGATTACTACCATTATAAATGCATTTTTTTCATCACTCATAGGCAAGAGACCGTAGAAGAGCCGATGAACTCACAAATGTCCCAAGTGTTACAATGTGTCACTGATGTGGTTCCTGTCATAGAACTAAAACAAGAGATGTAGGAATATTTACAAAAGATATTGAGATGTGCAGGAACAATCAATCACACTGTGCTTATGTGACTTAGTTCCAACACTGGCAATTTACTGGCTATGGTATGTATTAGCTATAAGACTTTGGACATATAACTTAACTCTGAGTTACTACTGTCTGTGGAAGAGTGACAGAATGCTAAGAACATTACATGAGATCACTGAAGTTCAGCACTTACACATTAACTATGAAACTAGTCAAGAAAATCATATCACAAAAAATTATTATCTCTAGGCAAGGAACTTAGAAGTATCAACTTTAGGAACAAATCACACATTTATTTTTCTTTTAGTAAGTAAACATTCAAATTTGCTAGCTGGTCCAGGATGCTTCATGTAAAGGCTGAGTCTCTGACAATGCTCCTTACCAACCTCACCTGTTTAGTTAGTAGTTACGCTGGCAGCATTAGTCACAAACCCCTAGCAGAAGCATTCCACCAGTGTTTAAAAGTCACATACATACCCTCAGATCAGGAGAAAAGTTGTCTGCAGACGTTGAAATGGAATCTGAAGATATAACAGAAGCTGATTTTGTGTGCACTGAGCCCTCAGAATGAGAAGTGGAGGCACTGCAAAACAGAAACCGGGGTGTCTAGACAACGGGCATTTAAAGAGCGACTTTGGGCGTTCTGCTTAGGGCGCCGGTATTTACAACTTTCTGCTTTGCCTAGTCAACTTTATTTTTTTAATGTTTTATTTATTATTTTTATTTCACAGGTATGAATGTATTCCCTGCGTGCATGCAAGTGCACCCATGTCATGCAATGCCTAGCAGAGGTCAGAGAGGCGTCAGATCCCCTGGAACTGGAGTTACAGACGGTTGTTAGATACCATGTGGGAGCTGGGAATTGAACCCAGGTCCTCCGCAAAATAGTCAGTGCTCTTAACTACTAAGCCATCTCTCCAGCCCCTTATTCAACTTTATACCCAAACACAAGACAAGGAGCTGCAGACGCTATTCTTGAAGAGTTAAGTTCTCTTACCATCCAGTTCTCTCAGTAAACTCAGCATTCATGAGCACCATTTGGGCTAATTCTTTCCTTGTATCCATTCATTCATTTATTCTCCTAAGAATATTGATTGGGGGACAAGGAAGACAGCTCAACAGAAAAGGGTGCTTGCCTCCAAGCCTGGTAGTATTTGATCCTAGAACCCATCTGGCAGAAAGAGAAAACCAACTCCCTGCAAGCCCACATAAACACAAGCAAACAAACAAACGCCAAAAGGTTTTTGAAAAGAATATCCCAATGGGCAAAATCATTGTACCAGGTACAGTGAATCAAAGTGAAATAGGCATCGTCCACATGTCTATGCAGTTCACAGACTTGTATTACAGACATGTAAGTAAATATATGGTCCACTGTGATAATGGCCCTCTCACATTACTCATCAGAAAATTCAGGGAGAACTTACCAGAGATGATACAGGAACTGAGCTATATTTCATACAACACTGAGGGGGGGGGGGGGTCATGCATATCAGGCAAGCATCTCCACTGAGCTATATTTCGGTTCTTTTTTCAAGTTTTAATTTTGAAACAATTTCTTAATTACTTTGCCAGGCTGGAAGAGAATTTACGTGCTTCGGCCCTCTAGGTCTGAGATTACACACCTTCTTAAATGAAGAAACTGCCAGGCCAATAAAACAGTAAGGGCATTATAAAGACAAACAAGCTCTACAAAGAACATTATCTGACAATAGTACACAGACACAAGGCTTAATAAACACTACTTGCAACATACAGTTTATGTTAAGTCAACAAAACAACTAAGACTTAAAAAATTATTTCAGTGTCTTCTCAATGGATTGGTTCACATTCTACATATGAGTGATTTTTTTGTCCAAGAATACTGCCTGAATTTTTTGCAAAGAAAAAAAGCCATACAGTTTGTTCCGAAAGGTTGCACTGTCATGGGTTCGGTAAACAAATTGAACTGAACACTCGATGTTGTCTTTCCCTGGCTGGCTGGCTTACTTAATTAAGGTAACAAAAGAGGAATGAGCTGCTTTCAAAATGCGTAGCACTCAGGTCAGGTCCGCTAGGCCTGACTTTAAAGCTGGTTAGTACAGTGCTACAAAAATTCTATTCAGTTACCTTTCCTTTCTGAAGCCTGTTCAATGCTATTTAGATGCTGGCATCCTTACTTCAGCAAAGGTGTGGGAGGGCCTTATAATTTTTTAGGGAGGGTAATAAAAACCTGTAATATACAATGCACTACATCAGACTTTTACACGAATGACAAAAGTATTCTAAATCTTTTAAATCTAAGCACTGTTAAAAACAAGGAGTCATCTAATAAATTTATTTTTCATAAATAAAAAGCACTGCGAAGATGTGGCATGACCAAAGGTCCCCCAATAACTGAGAAACTGTAGATGTGCATCCCACTGATGAGAATATGCAGACAGGCTTCTACACTGCAAGCCTTCCCAGCACATTCAACTCTACGCTTTGACTGAGTCTGTCATAAACACAATGGTCTCTACTACCGTAAGAAATCACACTCAACAGTTACACATTTTCTGTCTTAAATTCCTATGTAATTTTTAATATCTGACCATATTCTACTTTTTATTGTTTACTGATGTCAAATCGAAGGACAAAAATGATGTATTTATGTTATTTTCATTATCCACAAAGTCTATTGCAGTGTAAAACTTTAAAAATATTTAAGGAAAGAAAAGCCAGTGATGAAATATATAAACATTTTGCAGTAAGGCTTAAAGTACAGATTTTAAGTGTACATACATGCATATATTAAATATATACATATTTAAGATTGTCTCACTATGAGGCCTACCCTGGCCTCCAACTTGCGATTCTCCTGCCTCATTCTCCCAAGTATAGGGGTTATAGATATGAGCAACCACACCCAACTTAAAATACAGGTATTTTTAAAGATCCATTCCCAACATATTAAAAGTTTTCCTTAGACAGAAGTCTTAACTTTTTCAATGTATTTTTCTGAAATGCTATCCATCTGGGGACTGGGATAATACTTGAGAATGTTTTAGTTTTGAAAACAAATTTTTAAAAAAACTGTTACTTCATTTAAATGGATGGAAAAGAGACATAGTTACTTGTAACAAAATTCAAAGGGTCAGAAGTTATATTTCCTAGATTTACAATGTGAGAAAAGAAAAACTGATGGGCTGGAAATGTTTCCCTTTGTTTATAGCTGACTTCTGATTCATTTAAATGCTATTTTCTTTACCTGGCGAACTAGAGCTTAGGGTCCCACAGTTGGACAGGTGTTCATCTGCTACTTTACAGAGTCTCCCTTTTCACTCTGATCCTGTACTGAGCCCAGTAAGACTGACTTACTTCCCTTGGATCCCTCATAAAAGCCTGGAGAGGCAACTTTGTCACTGGGACTGAACAAGGAGTCTTTTCTTTTCTGTTTGCTTTGTTTGTTTGTCTGAAACAGGGTCTCACTTGGTAGCCCTGTCTAGCCTGGAGCTCACAGAGATTCACCTGCTTCTGCCTCTAAGGGCTGAGATGGAAGGTGTGGGACAGCACTGGAAATCTTCCCTTCCCGAAAGCAAGCATAAACTGCATGTAGGGCAATCCTTAATCCTCTTCCCTGAAGTAAAAAGCAAAGCATGGGAATACAGTGGCCATTCTGCTGTACAGAGGACATGGGCTACAGAGCACAGAAACCTCACCAGGACAGGAGCCAGTTCTGAGGTCCTTATAGAATCCTGAGCAGCTGAAGCCATGCCCATAGCTTGGCCTCTGCAATTCAGGTCATGAAAATTAAGACAAATGAGACTTAATTTCTGAAATCACCATAATCATTTTTTATTCTATAGAAGCAAATAAAATTCTAACACAGTCATCAACTACTCAAAGTCTGTTTTGGGAAAGTTCAAATACACAGAGTACTACTTTACCTTTTGGGAGAACAGGACAAACAAGAAAAGAAATGTAACTGGAAATTACAGGTAGTGCATTAGAAAACTACGACAAAGAGAACAACACAGCATGCAGCAGCGAGACACCAGATGACTCTCAGAGCCAAAGCAAAGAACAACAACAAAATAAGCCTCGTAGGTTCCCTACATCCAAACCTATTCTTCCTTCCCAGCTCAGGTCATGAAATGTCTTTCTTCAGACTCAAGGTCAATCTTTCCTACCATGCTCCTCAACCCGCCTGCTCCAAGCTCCTTGGTAGGGTGGGGATGCGTGTATGCACATAGAAAGTCTTACAGCACTGGTCACTTAGAAGGAACTCAAAGGTGATTACTGAAACCTCTGTAAGCATCATTAGTCACTCAGACCCAAGTACTCTAAGGTACGCTTTACTGCACATCCTTCGGAACCTGAGAAAGAACCTAGAAGTCTCATTTCTCTCAGTTCTCATCTGCCCTAACCTCTGAGAAACTGACCCACCTGTCAAAGCCTCTTTACCAGAATGCTTTCCTATTCCGTTTTCTGTTATCATTTTACAATCTTTCTCTGGTCTCTTTTCTTCCAGTCACCCCCGAATATAGATTATCTGGAAAGCTGTAGCCTCACCTTGGTTCTCTGAATTCAATTTCTTTCTGTAATACTGCAGCTTCCTTCAACTTTATTTACTACCTCTGTGCAAATGATTTTCTAATTTGTGTCTCAGTCCCTACTCACCGGCACACTCTACTGTCTGGCCTCAGCCTCTGCCTAGCTTTCTTTCTCACTCTAATGCTGCCTGCCTACTGCCTACATCATGTAATAAGACTAAACTGTACAGCAGGGAGAGTTACGCCAACTATTGTTTTAAAATGTTTCTTTCAAAAGCAGAAACAGGCAACAGTTAGTCGACTATTTTGACAGCCAGGGAGTGGATTATAGAATCTAAGAACTGTAAGGGACCTCAGAGACCATTCTAGCGAACCCCCCTTCACTTACAGATGTAGAGTGCAGCTCAGGAAGAAAAACAGTTAGGAATAGGATGACAAATTAGACACATACACACACACACAAAGCATGCACGCACGCATGCACCATAGAATCATAGAACCAGGTGTCCTTTTGAATAGCTTACATTAATACAGACTATGGAACTAGAAGGAGGAACACTCCCATGGTGCTTGTCTAACTAGGGAAATGCAGCATCTGCCTCCCATCTCCAACATTTCTTCTTATCACATCAACTCTGCATTTACTCTCTAGCTTTTCCTCAGTCTCTTCATCTTCTGCTTACTAACGCCCAATTTTTCTTAAGGACATTTCGAATCTCTCTCACATAGAAAAATAAGATGCATATCTTTTCCTCTGGAACTGAGCCCGCTCCTCACTTCCCATCAGAGTGCTCTTCCTCTCGATTTCGCACATCCCAACACTCAGTCATGCACTCCTTAGAACCTTCCTGGAAGATTGAGCTTCAGGCTCACCACAATTCTTCTAATACTAACAATTTCCTTTTACTGAGAGACAACACATAAACCAGGTTGACTTCAAACTACAATTCTCCCACCTCATCAGCCTCTAAGTGCTGAGATTAAAAACAGGACACACCACCACCTCTGGTTCCAATTTCTGTAATTCTTAAACTCCAGCTCTCTGTTATTCCAGACCTATAACTACATAGGTGAATATACCCAGAAAAAAACCTCTCAATCACATGAGTTATGCTCATTTCCAATTCATGACTACATGCTTCATCCAGGCCCATTTAAAGCTACTACATTACAGTGCAGGGTGGTGGTACATACCACCTTCAATTCCAGTAGTTGGATCTTTGTGAGTTTAAGGCCAGCCTGGTCTACAAAGTAAGTTCAGGCCAGGCCAGCAGGGGTTACAGGGAAACCTTGTCTCAAAAAAACAAAACAAAACAAAACAAAACACACAAAGACCAAAGCTACCACATTAGGCTCCACCTCTCACTGTCTGTGGGCATAAGGAAAATCTCCCCAGTCTTTCTCTCTAGTTCATGCACCCCTGCTGACAACCCAGCCAGCTAGCAGAGAAACATGCTATTCTTCCCCATACCTTGATTCCTCCAGGCACTTCTCTAAGCATCTTTATAGCAAAACCAGTCAAAAGAGACGTCCATAATTCACCATTTCCAACTCCTCTCATTCTCTTTCAAACCCATTTCAATTAAGTCTCTGCCTCAGTCATACCAACAGAAACACTGCTGAGGGCATCAATAACCTCCACTTGACTAAATCCAACCAGTCACGTGGAACACAGTTGATCACTCCCTCCTGAAGAACTCCCCTTGGCTTCCAGAGCTCTGTGCTCTTACAGCTTTTCTCCTCGTTCGGCAGCCACTCCATGTCTCCTGTAATGGGGTATCTGTGACCTCACTCCCTCAGCCTTTTTCCTTCCATATACACCTTGCATCCTTAATAACCCCATCTGGCTTCTCATCTTGAACACTTCCAGGTGAGTGAATCAAAGCTTATAGATCAACTTCAAACCTCTCTTGAATCCCAGACTCCAATAGCCTATTTAAACACTTCCAGGTGGACATTCAATAAACCCCAAACCAGTCTTACCAGCTCCAAAAGTTTTCCAGATCTTAGGAAATAGCAATTATCCCTCTACTACTTCTTGCCGAAAACTTACATCATTTTTCACGAAATTCTTTGGCTGTGCCTTCCAAATGAATCCACTACCCAACCACGGTGACCTTCTGCTGGTCCATCATTGCCCCAGGATGATCCTAATCTCCTAAACCAGACACCTTGCTTCTGCACCTTGCTTGTTAAGTTTGGTCTTAACACAGCAGCCATAGTGAGCCTTTGGAAACATCTGTGGTCATTCTCCAGTTCCCAAACTTCATCACCTTTCTTTCTCATCTCAAGGAGAGTAAAAGTCCAAGTCCTTTATGGCCTCTCACTACTCGTGCAACCCCCAGACCTCATCGCCTCGTCTCCATCTTGCTCCCCTGCACTGCATCCATGAGTCTCAAGGCCACTCTAAGCAGCAGGACCCTTTGGGCACCACTACTGACCCTGCCTCTTGCCAATACTCCTGGTTCCATTCACCCCTCCAGTACTTACCAGCATATTGCTACTTATTTTAAAGTGCAGCCTCTAGGAACCTACCCTACTCCAATCCCCCAACTCCCCCCCACACACACTCCCACCGACTTCCTTGCGTTACTTTCCTCAGCATCTGACACTGTTTGTTTTATTTGTTTATTTTCTGGTCCCTACATCCTCTCTTACTCTAAGCTCTTTAAGTGTGAACCCTCTGAGGGTTTCACATCTCAACGATATTGCCCTCTACAGTATCCCCAGGGTCCAGAGCACACATGTGAAATGGGAGGAACATGAGGAAAATTATTTTTAAGTGTTATTTTACTTTTTGAGATAAAGTTCCATAGAGCTCAGCTGGCCTTGAACTCCTGATTGCCATGCCTCTACCTCTCAAATGCTGGAGTTATAAGCACATGCCAAAACACCCAGCGAAAGCTTTATTCTTTTAAGCATAAAGCAGAGTAGATAAAATCAAGACCACTATGTAGACATGGGGGTTGGGTGGGACAGGAGAGTTAGAAACAGAATGGAGGAGGGAAGGAGGCACAAGGACACTCAGAACACCAGCAGAAGAATTCAGTGGTAAATAAATGCAATCAACTTAATCTAAGCTCCTTTTCACCCATAAAATAAAATACTGATACCTTATAAAAGTGTTTAGTATTGAACTGGTAGGAAATGTTCAACAACTGCATTGTGGAAGTACAAATGCATCATGTCAGAAGAATAACCAGGATGAAATCAGAAATAAGGAACCACTAATAAAATCAAACCAAGCAGTTGGACCAAAAGTCCTTTTCACTCAGATGTGATCTATAAAATCTCCTCATGTGCAGAGGAAAACTGACAAACTTCTAAATTCAAATTACAACTTCTTGTCAGCTGTTAAATCACATAACAGAGGATAAATGTTAGGGAAATTTAAATATATACATATATGTACATACATATGTACAACTTTCAATCCATTCACGTAGAAGGTTAACCCTAGCTTCAATCACAAAACCAAGTCCACCACAGGCATGTTTTAATGTAAACAAAAGCAAACCTAACTAGTGGATGCTTTGCTGGACTGTTAGTGAATTATTCATTACTTCCTTATCACATCATCACTTGAAGGTACTTAACAAGAGAAAATCCCCCTGAACAGAGTATCTTCTATTTCTCCTAATCCAGTATTTCAAAAGTCAATGAAGCATTTCCTGTGAAAATCTCCGTCACAGACAGAAATACACATAACCAGCATTACCCACTCTTCATTTAAAACCACCTATAAAGTTAGAGATAGACCACCTGTCTCGTCTTATGCCCAGCAAGCACATGTCTTCAAGGCTTCAAGAGTTCCGTGTCTGGTCTATTCCCAGGCTCGGCTGCATAGAGACTACATCACAATCTACATCACTTGCCTTGTTTAGACCATACCTGCCACACTGCCGATTCAATTCTTCTTCAGTATCCCATGAAAAGAAAAGGTATTCTAAACTATTTTCTTGTCAGCAATGTCTGAGCACTCAACACAGCATGTCGGCCCACGAATATTAAAGACTGCCCCTATATTCTGACTGGGAGCAAGCTTTTCTAGGAATGCAAATTTTGCTCAACACTCACAATGGACTGCAGTGTCCTAAGCACTTTTGTGTGCTGTATTAGTCATTCTGTTGAAATTTTTACTTAAAAAAATAATAAAAGGCCTGCAGTGTGTTTTGGGACACAAAAAACCTATTGTCAATGTATCTGTTGGATCCTCAAAACAGAAAACAACTCCACCAAAACACACTAATTTGCACCTTTTCCTTGTTAAAATCTTCATGAAATGACCTTAATATCAAGGCACTGACAGAAACGAGATTACACTCAGAGAAACAAAAAGGCTCTGAGCCTTCACAGCTTTGGACTGATGTTTGTTGGCACTATGGAAAATCCCAACGTATTAAGAACATGTGACCCAAGATATACAGTTAAATTGATATTGTTTATTTCCAGACTTACCAACTCTAGTTCCCAAACTAAAAATCACTGCACAATATCGAATAATTCCAACAGTCTAAACAACCAGCTTGTAGTAATAATAGATTATAAACCTTTTTTCCCCACACGTTGTTTTTCAAAGATCTTATCTCAAAGTTTAGATAAACAAAACTGGTAAATGCAAAATATTCCAGTCAAAATGAATGCATAGAAGTGGGCTGAGGACTGGGGAGCAGGAGGGCCCCTGAGTACCAGCACCAATCCCAGTAGCCACAGAAGCCTCTAAAAGAACACCTCAGAATCTTTTTTAAAAAACAATCACTGCTTCATGCTCAGAGGACAACTTAACTTAATACTTGAATGACTTCACAAGTAGGCTACAAGGAAAAAAGTTCCCATACATCACTTAACTTGAAAAAAATACTCTAAACTGAAAACTGTCCGGGTCATTAGAGCTCAAGGCACAAGCTCTGCAACCTGAAGAAGGTGGAAGCACTAGCTGATTCATTCAACCAGGCCTGGACGTGGACAAGACGTTGAGAAGACACAGGCACTGATGTCGTAACACAGGTACTGACATCCTAAGAGATGACATAAGTTCTCAGGTCATTTGCAAATCATTACATAAATAACATTAGGCCATACAGAAAAATTTTCAAAGACCAGCAAAATTATTATTAATGTCATTACCTTTTTAATGTAACTAACTTTTCTACACAAACTTCAAAGTCTCAAGAGTAAAGATAACCTTATAAGTGTAGTGACCTGGGTTGTTTGTTTCCCATCACTAAATTAAAATATTCATTAAGAAAAGAACTAGCCAAGAGTTTGACCCCATCACTCAGGAGGCAGAGAGGGAATGGGGGAGGGAGGGTTGTTAGAGGACACTCTGTAAGATGAAACCAGCTTGGTCTACACAGTGAATTCCAGGTCAGCTATGGCTACAAGAAGACTCTGTCTCACAAAGACCAAAAAAGAGAAAGAAAAGAACATTTAGGGCTGGAAAGGTTCACTGGATGATTCACTGGCTCAGCAGTTATGAGCACTGGCCGCTCTTGCAGAGTATCTGGGTTATCTGGGTTCTGTTCCCAACACCATGTGACAGTGTCTGTAACTCCAGTTCCAAAGGGATCCGATGCCCTCTTCTGGCCTCCACAGGTATTACACACATGAATGTAGTCATACAACCATTAAAAAAAAAAAAAGAAAAAGAAAAATTAAAAAGTAACATAAGGCCAGGAACACAAAGGGTCACAAATGGCCACAGTGTAGAGAATAGGAGTCCACAGAGTGCAGGCCCTGGGACAGAATTCCCATATTAATCTCCACCGACCCATGGATCAGGGACCATTGTGGAACAGGAGACAGAAAAACTGTAAGAGCCGGTAAGGAGATGTATGCCCACAAGAAAATGGAGTCCTACAGGCTCCTGGGACTCCACACAGGCTGAGGAGACCCCAGTGGATAAGCCTGTACTGGAGAATGTTTGGGGACACTAACTTGGCACAGATGACAGAGTACATGGATTCCCTTTGGGGGACTGTGAGGGATGATGCCAGTGGTAAGGGGCATATAAAGATAATTAAGATTGATTGAGGTGCTCTGTATGAAATACACAAAATTTAAGAAAAGAAAATAACATTCTATGTCCTTTCTTTTCTTGTCCTGGAAAAGTTAAATTAAAAACCTAACCTGCTGAACATGCACACACTTCTCAACACTATTTACGCAGTGGCTGGCTGTCAAAAACAAGAAATCACTGAAGATATTACTACTTTTTGTTTGCTTTTGTCATTCTTTTTCTCTACATGAGATGAGAAACATCTTTTCTAAGATGATGTGAAAGGAGTAAGACCTGACACTATTAGTTCCCTTTATAAATGCCCAAGAGCTCTTGGACACATTGTCTTCTGTGATTTCTGCCCATTCTGGAGCTAGCCTGCTCAGCACTGAATTCAGGTTCTATACCATGCATGACCTTGAAGAAGTCATTTAACCTCTTTGAGTCTCAATCTCCTCATTTACAAAATGGGAATAGTTATAACACTTATATCAGAGAAGACTGCCATGAGGGCAAATTAACATAAATAAAACACTTAAAAGAAATGCTTAGAGCACACTATGCCTACTGTAGGTGTATTTACTTTTTAAAGTTAGTATCATCATCACCATCATCACCATCCATAAAGACAGGCAGCAAACTACTGCTATTCCCATTTTCTAATAAGAAAATCTAGGCTAAGAGAAATCAGCTGGCTCACCCAGAATCCTAGTTAACAAATCGAACTGAAGAACCTAGGACTAAGAAAGGAGGCTTCTCTCAACACATCACATAACAGTTGGCATTGGAATCACTCAATATACTTTTAAAGATAACAATCATCCTCTTATAAACATTTGAAGCTCAACGGTTGTCAGAGAATGCCAGTAGCTACACTGAAGAGGAGACTTTTTTCCAACATAGTTTCTTTAAAATGTGTTAGAGTAGTGTAACAAATCAAACTGAATGGTTTGTTTCCAAAGGTACCTAGAGGCAGCTTAGGTCCAGCTACAATGAACAGAAATACTAAACCCTACTAATGCCTGATAGGAGAGGCTAGCTAGTCCTCTCCTCCATCCAAACTCTGCTAAGCCACTCCCTACTACCAGATGTTTAGAATACAAAAGTACTAACAAGGGCACTGGAGAGATGGCTCAGTGGCTGAAGCGCTTGCTGCTCTTGCAGAAGACCCAGGTTCAAATCCCAGCACCCACATGGCAGCTAACAACTGTCCATAACTCCAGTTCCAGGTGATCTGACGCCCTCTTCTACCTCTGTGAGCACTGCACAACACAAGTGCACTTATACATGCAGGCAATACACTCACACACATAAAATAAAAGAATGAATTTTTCTAAAAGAAAGAAAATTTCTAACAGCCAAGCTTACCTGCAAGGCCTCATGCCTGATAAACTTTAAAATAAACAGGATGTAAAATGCAATAACAAACTCATATTTGTTTTTTGTTGAGAAAAAGGCAACAGAGAGAAAGCTAAGACCCAGGTGACGTTGAAGATTGCCCCTCCTGATTACTCAGTAAGAGGAAAGGGAAGAGGGGTCACGCATTCACACTTGAGAAACTATTCTCTGCACTCCAGCAGTCAGTAGGCTCCTCTGGGCGGATGCCCGGCTTTGCAAAGTTGTAAAATAAACACTGGCTTTTGCTGCTCTGAGTCCCCAGTGCTCTTACTATGAAGTGAGCTTCTTTGTTTCTCAGAAGTAGGAACAGGAGTCAGATTTAACTGGGCTGACTGTACATGGTGAATTTATCACCAAGTTTCTGACACTAGGGATTTCTTTTAATAAACAAAATATACACCCGTGAACTTCTTCTGTGCTCTAGGTTATGTTGGGAGTAAAAGGAGCAGAGCATTTAGAGCAAAACTAAATTCTAGTTTCATCTTTCATTAGCAGAGACATTGGATAACTGTCACTGCTGTGGGCCTTAAGTATCTGCCAAATTAGAACTCACTTCCCAGGGGTCTTACAGGAAATAATGGACTACATAAGCACAGCACCTCTGCAACTATAAAAATGGCGCCAAATTGTTACTTACCATTAGCTACTGTAAATACACTGAGAAATGTCAGTGGATATTCAATCATTCTTCATTCATTAACCATTTTCGGCCATGCATAGTACTGAGTGTTTGGTATAACTTAAAGTGACAATCTGGCTTAGTCACTGAAATTTGGTCTCAGGTTCTTTTCTTGTTGCTGCTATAAAGTACCCAGACAGAAGCAACTTATGAGAGATCAAAGGTCCAGTCCAACGCAGTCTCTGAGCAGCTAGTCACACCGCATCCCAATTCAAGAAGCAGAGACTAATGCACACTAGCACTCTACTCATTTTCTCCGTTTTACATAGTCTAGGGTCTCACAGGTCTACCCACATCAACTAACATAATAAAGAC
Organism: Eospalax fontanierii; assembly: GCA_035773235.1. Lineage (NCBI taxonomy): Eukaryota > Metazoa > Chordata > Mammalia > Rodentia > Spalacidae > Eospalax > Eospalax fontanierii. The sequence goes on from CM069539.1 coordinate 3,874,393, forward strand.
AGTCCCCCACAGGCAGGCCCCAGGTCTGCCTCCCAGGTGATTCTAGATGCTGTCAAGCAGACAACACTAACATCACAGACTCCTACACAGTGAAAAAGAAGGCCAGGTTACTTGGGTAGTGCTTACGTCCTATAAAAAAGACTCAATAAAATCTAAGCACAGGAAGTAAGAGGAGAGGAGACGTGACCTGCATACACATTTTCATTCAGATTTTAAGTGAAATAATATTAATAGCAAATATTTCCCATTAAATCCCAAGGAAACTCTGCAGGTAAGAAACAGTGTCATTCTGAAATCCCCACTCTTGAGCAAACTCATTTGGTGTCCTAACATAGCAAAGGGGGCTAACACTACATAAGGTCCCCTTTCTTTTTCCTTTGTGATGTTAGGAATTGAATCCAGGGTCTTGTCAATGTAAGAAAAGGGTCTACCACTGAGTTACAGTGCCAGTCCCTGACGTCTCTCTTTAGACCTAGTAACATTTGTAATGTTGAGCCTCTGGTTATAAAACCAATAAAAATGAAAATATGGTCTGTAATTGCAAAAAATAACTTACAAGATATGAAAATGCTATTTAAAAATAACACTTCTGGTATGTGCAAGCCAGGCCTGGTTCAGTCACCAGCAGCACAAAAAATAAAGTAACATCTAAATAACAGTAAGACATATCTTAAAATATTCAAAAATAACATCTTATAATCAAAGGTTAATTCAGGAATTAAAGAATTTTTTTAAATTAGGCTAACTACACTTACTAACATGAGATAATAATTCAAGAACTACCAAGGCACATTATAAAATATGTATAATGATAAAACTAATTCAAAATCTTATAGCCAAAAAACACCTTAGAACTTTTCAGTAAACACTATCATATTACAAACAGAAAGTAACTTCAAGAATTTAAGATCTCTGGTTTGACATATAAAGCATCAGATTCTATACAAAGCAAATAAAGCCACTCCCAATATTTCACAGACTCCAAGGTGGGAAAAACTAACGAGTCTCAACAGTAAACTGTGCTTCAAGCACCTGACCAAGTAAGCACCTAATACTCATTTAGAAACAAAATCAGACACTCCTCTTCAGAAGCATAGAAAACAGAAAGTCCAGGTAGATGAATGACTGTCCTAGATACAAAAAAACTGGTTTTCCTCCACCAAAACTGTTCTCTAAGGGTTTCAAAACCAGAATCAGTCACATCTGGCTCAAGACTGAGAAACAGAGCATGTTTCTCACATAACAGTCTGTGACTTCTAGAGTTTTTTTCAGACACAGTGGTAGACTCATTGTAATGTCATAAATGGGGGAAAAGGAAGGATTTACACATGAAACAGTGAAGCTGACTGGCTGAGCAAAAACTACATCATGACTTGCAAAGTCAGAACAAAGAGTACCTAGTACTAAATACCTATGACCTTGGAGAAAAAAAAAACAAACACCAACCTCTCCTGGCCTTCTAACATAGACTATCTTTGGGTAAATAACTCAGCTTCTCAAAAGTCTCTTTCCTCATCTGCAAACTTTTGGGTATGGACTAAGGGTCCAATAAGCACCTAAATCAATGGTTCTTAAACTTTCCAGTGCACATTCCTGGGTCCACGCCCAGTAATTCAGAATGGGCTGGTAACTATGAATTATAAATGTTCACTAAGCACCACAGATGACTAGAATATGCAGGTGGTCTTCAAGGCACTTAAAAAGCACTCAGTGAATAATCCTGATGCCCTTAACAGAATACAAGGATAATATAACTACTTTCAGCACCAAGCTACAAAAAATTCAGGATCCAGCTGGACATGCAGCTTAGTTGGCAAGCCTTGCTTAACACCCCCAGAACCACATAAAACAGGTGTGGTGGAGCATACCTATAATCCCAGCACTCAGGAGTGGGAGGGAGGGGCGGGAGGATCAGAAGTTTAAGGCCATGCTCAGTTACAACACAAGTTAGAGGTCAGGTTGGTCTATATTAGACCCTGTGTCAAAAAATAAAAAAAGAATTCAGGATCCAGCATAGAGTACAAGACATAATGAAAACTAATATTTATGGAGAGGAAGAAAAAGATGAAGAGAGGGAAGAGGGATGGGCAGGCTTGCTATGACCTTCCTAACAGCAAGAAATACAAAACGGTAGCACACACGATCTGCACCTTCTCATCCTCTCGTCCTATCAAACGGCGAATGCTACGGAGGAAAGGGGTCGGCAGTACACAGAACAAAGGAAAGTTCTAATGGAAATCACTGGGTGCTTTCCTCAAATAAGATTCCAGAATGTTCCAAACTGGGACATGGAATTGAGATTAAGGGGTGAACTTACTGGTTACTCATATGAACAAAGTTCATTTGGGATAATATATGGCTTCCAAAAATAGTACTGGTAATATTAACCTGTCTCTCTCTCTTTTTTTTTTTTTTTGGCATTTTCCCACTCACATTACAGTTTTTGAGATGTTTATCTTCACTTCTGGGGGTCTTCAAATGGCTCTTAGCACATTAACTGTAAACAAACACAAAAGGACTTAGGGGAGTTCAGACATTTAATGAGCCCAAAGTTAAGTGTTCTAGTTTACTGTGTAAACCCTGCAGACAGAGAAGAAGGCTTTTATTTGCTTCATAATTAAATCACAGAAAATAACATGACCAGCAGGTATCCTGTCTTCTGTATGAAGAAAAACATTCAAAGCTACAAAAACTTCTCTCCATTCACTGACGTGCTGGTACCTCTATTGGTCTACCCCTGTGTGTCTGCCTCGGAAACACCCTCTAACTGCAGCCTGGACGCCAGGCACCTGATCTTCAAGTAGCACACAGTTCCTTGTAGCACACAGACCCTAAGTCAAAAAGATCTGGACTCAAAGGTCAGTCTATTATAAACTTCAGTTTTCTTTTCTGTAAATGTAAAAATTAGTACTGTCTACCTTAAAAAATTAGTGGGGAAAGCACATGTTTGACATCACACAACACACTGTAAGCCCACAATGAACGCCAAGTGCTATTACTATTATGGTGTATATAGTAATTCTGTTGTGTTACTATAACAACTGTCACTTGGATGTCTTTGATATAATGGAAGAATTTTCTTTTTTTAATCATTCTTATTTTATTATGTTTGAATTTTTGCAACTTTTCATACAATATAATTTAATGGTATTTACTTCCTTCGCCTATTCATACCTCCCCTCACTGCATCCCACCCAATGTAATGTACTCATATATATGGCCTATAGAGTTAATTTTGTGCCCCCAAAGGTTAGAATGCTTTCTAATGTTAGTAAAAGATGACATATTGACCACAAAAACTTACTTTTGACCTTTGCAGGCATCTTGGTTTAGGTGAAGAAAATCAAGGCTTATAGTCAAATGGCCCATTATGAGCCAAAGTCCTGGAAAGAAACCTGTACTGCTCATCTACTACTATAAGGAAAAGCAATCTGTAGAGAAGATGGATATACTTGTTATTTGTGCCTAGGAACTTCCATAAGCCTGATGAGGAACGGTCTTCAATCCAGAAAACTTATCTATTCATTCTCAAATGATTCAAATCTTCACATTTGAGAGCGCATTCTTAAAATATTTAAGTTAGGCTGGGAGATGGCCCAATGGGTTAAGCACCTGCCATGCAAGTATGAGGAACTGGGTTTAGATCCCCAGAAACCATGTAAATGAAGACCCCACAGCACACACCTGCAATTCCAGTGCTCCTAGCCAAGCTTAGATGTGAGGCAGAGACAGGAGAATCAGCAACATCTCATGGGCTAACTAGTCTGGCACATGCTACAACAAAAAAAGAACTTGTCTCAGACAAGGTGGAGAGCCAGAACCAATACTCGAGGTTGAACTCTGGCCTCTATGTGTGTACCATAGCACACGTGCCCCCAGTTACATCCACATACACTCAAGTCATACACACATATATACACACACACAGATTCTTGTTAAGTATAAAAAAATATGGAAGTTAGGTGACACAAGAATTCACACAGCACTGATTTCTCTAGATTTTCAACAAACTTTAGCTCAAAGATATAAAAATAGAATGTTGGGAAAGAATTCATGAACTAATATAGAGGAAATGGCCAGTTTTATTTCCCACACATTTAGGGACTGCACATTTAGAACTGAAACAAGGGGCAAAAATGTCTGAGTAGAGCCTGCTACAATATTTCAGGAGATTAAAATCCATCAACACATGGTTTAGAAATGGACACAGAGCTGGAGGAGTAAGCATGGTCACCTGTAAGCCCATTACCCCACCACTTAGCAGCGCAATTCCTCGTGCTCTTCAAATGAAATAAATTAACACAGGCGGTTAACTTTGCCTATCTTAATGATCGAGCAGTCACTAAGTGCACCACTCTTATTTTAACGTCACAGATTATGATCTGTGATTATAATCAAGCCCAAGATAATACATAAGAAAAGTATGGTTAAACTCAGAGTTGAAGGTACTGCAAGACAGAAGTCTTTCTCCTAGTATATTTTCCATTACGATCACTACATTTGTAAATTAGAGTATCTCTAGCATAAGTGAAGTTCCCTAGACTTTAACTGGAAAATGTGCCTTGAGGGTTTAAATATTCACTTGTGTAACAGGGAAGGAGCCACTGATGGTCTGCAATGCCCATGTCCTACCATTCCTTGGTGTTATTAAAATTCTCTCTGGGAAAGGTGGACTAACTTAACCGGCCTCTCTCTCCCTGCTTGCAATCCAAAGGGTCCCCCCCTCCAGGCCTCGCAACAAACACACAAATTCCTCCACTCGCAGTTAAACAGATTTTAGTTAGTTTACTTGGGCTTACTAACAGAGCAATGGGTGAGGACTTACTTACAAAACACAGGCGCCCACCCTCCCCTCCACAAGTTCCATTATTAAGTCCACCTGGCTGGGATCTTGCGACTTCCTGGTGAACAGGTCCTAATGGCCCATGGTGGAGGGGAGAAAAGGGCCGGCCTCCTGGCGCCCCCAGTTTAAATACCTTTAGCCCCTCCCCTTCTCACATCCAAGGCCAATAGGCCGGGTGGGTGGGGCATAGGATTTTCCCAGCTCATCCATCTGCTCAAGGTGGTCTTGGGTGATACCACTGAGAGGGGTGTTTGTCCACCTTTTCCCTCGGAGAAGCAATTCACTCTACACTTGGTAAAAGACCTCTGATTTTCACCTCAGCACAGGGTCTTAGAGAAGAGACCACATTTCCTAACCTCCCTTATAGGTAGCCATGGTCACAGGGCCAGTTAGCCAACTAGACAGTAGTTTAAAAATAACTTGTGACTGTCAAGGAGTACTCTTTAAAGAGAGGAACTGTGCCTGTTTTTCCTTCCTCCTGAAGAGGTCAGAGCTACAATGGTCAGAGCTCTAACTGCAATTCTGGTTCATGAGCTGATCTTAGAGTGCAAACACATGAAGAATCTGTATCCTTGGTACTCAGATCCACCACACCATACCTGCACTGACTCTCTGAGTTTCAATGTGAGAGGAAAAAAAAAAAAAAAAAAAAAACCTATTGTCTTAAGCTACTGTTAATTGGCTTTTCTGTTATACTCTGTGAAATCTAAAACCTACTTTAGGGGCTGAGAACATAGCTCAGTGGAAGAGCACATACCTCTGGTACTCACATTCTTTCTCTCTCTCTCTTTCTCTCTCTCTCTTGTCTCTCTGATCCATGTGCATATATACATACTTAACTATTTTTAAAAAAGAAGAATTTCTCAAATATCAGTTCTTAGATTTACAGAGGTTATAAATAAAAGCATACTTTTAAAGTTCACTTTTTACATTGAAAACATGGTATCTGTCATTATTTAACAAGCTTTATCCACATCAAATGAGCGTCTGTGAAGGAACAAAACTGTTTCAGTGGTTCCTGCCATGGGTCTACCTAGGCAAGGAAAGAATTGTGCAGTCTTCTCTTTTAATGATTATGGTTGTAACATAGGTGCATGCACAGAATCACCTTAGAAGAGAAAAGCACAGTTAGTTCTGTGTAATAAAGCTACAGAAAAAGCAAAATTTCCATTAAGAGAATGTCTTGTACAATCCCTTTTATTTGTAGTATCTTGTATCTTCTAACATTATTTCTTTTAGGATTCTTTTTTTAACTTGCTTCCTGTGGAAATCAGTCATTTAAGATCATTTCCTATCCTTGATTATCACCTCTCTCCAAGTTTTTAATACTATCTATGTGTTTAACAGAATTATAAGAGACACAAAAATAGCAAGTGCTTTATATATTCAAAGTTATTTTCCTTAAAAATGGAAAATATTCCACACTACAATCTGGAGAATTTCCACTTCTTAAAAATCCTAAATCACATGCAATCTTTGACCCTGACAGTTCTGAATACAATAGCATTAACTTGGCAGCTTTCCAAAATAAACTTACTGCTTTCTGGACATCTGTGACCAGGTTATTTCCTTCCTTTGTGCACAATTCAGGTTTTAGCAATATGGTTTGTTGGTGTCCTTCTAGAATTTCTCCATTATAATATTTTTTATAAATGCATCTTAATGTATAAATACATCCTAATGGATCTCATTAGGAGCCAGCCCATTTTCCAAGAAAAGTCCTAAAGCCTGTACTTTCAACTTGTTATTCATGACTGAGAGGGAAAAAAATTGAAAATTTTAAGTTTAGATGTAATAATAACTTGTGAGTACAAGAGGTAACTTTCACTGTCCTCTAAATTCTGCAGTTCTCAGACCTCATTAAAGAAGTTTCTTTATACAGTGGACGGTGATTAACACAAAAACTCAGAGCTGGTCAAAGTGCAGGGACTAAGTGTCTGTGGGGGTCCATGCTCCCTGGGAAAGGCTCAGGGGCCAACCACCGCAGAAGAGGGAGGGGAGGACCAGAGCACAGCAGTGTCTTCTAGACATGACAGGATGCCTCTCATGAGCTCAGCAGCTGTTGATGACTGCACAAAATCAAGCCAGTCAGCATCCCAGCATGGAGCAGGAAGGGTTCACAAGCCCCTACCTAGCTGAGGACAGTTAAAGGCTTTTCGGGGAGGGAGGGCCAATCTTCTTTTAGAGTGTGGTCCCTGGCAGGGTGACCATGCTCAGGTATGGATGGCCCCAAACCCATGAGCATACAGGCAGCATGAGCTGGAAGTAGAGAGCCATTTAAAAAAACAAAAAGAGTTGGAAGAGTAGAGGGTACAGAGCGGATCTGGGAGGAGAAGGAGCTGAACATGCTCAAAATGCATTGCATGCATGTAAGAAATTCTCCAAAATTAAAAGTATTTTTTAACAAAAATAATTTTCCCATGACTTCATGAAACAATGTCTACAAAACTACTCTCTTAAGTAACAGGCTTATAGTACCTGTAGCAGAAACCCTCATTTTGTTGGTTTCATCTGACATCCATAGAGCTTTGAGGTATCAATTAGCAGAAGATCCAAGGTAGGGGCTCTCAAGGCGCAGCATGTATCAGATCCCTTGGAGGGCTGGTCACCACACCCAGGGCTTGTGATTCAGCTGGGCCTAAGTCATCATCAAAAATCTACTTTTTAAAACAAATTCCCAAGGGATGCTGATGCTATGTGGCTGGTTTGGGGGTCATATAGTGGAAATCAGTGATGCAAACTAATAGAAAACTACTGATGATAACATACAAAGTAAAGAAAAATACACAGGACCCAAACTTCGTACTTTTAAATAGTAATCTGGTAAATTCATGATAATATTGAGTCTTATGTAAGAGAACCTTAAAGTTCATTTAGGGTTTAGGAATCATGAAATCCAAAATAATTTCTGGATTACCAATACAATAAATGTCTGACTGACTCAAGGTGCAAATAACAATGCCAAGACTGTAGACTTAATCTGAAAGTGTCACCCTGTCTTGACGCTATAGTTTCACACACTTTTCCTGTCTACTGCCTCAGAAAACATGCCAAGTCAACAGTAGATGGGTAAGAATGTGACAGCATAGAAATCCATCACTACTGGAAAAACAACCAGAAAGCACATTTCCTCCAAACATGATGTCACTTAAGTGACCTTGAAACTAAAACTACAGATGAGACTTTGCAACAAAATATGCTTCAGGAATCCTGGAAACCACTACCTAAGACCCTAATTAAAATTCACAGAAACAAAAACCCAGGACTCACTGATTTCGAATGATGCTAATTTTAAGGAGGACATCCAATTTGAAAATGCAATTAAGGTTGAGAAGTAGGGAACTAATATGGGGTGTCCAAAAACCTCTCATTCAATTTCAAGAGTATGTTATTTTCAAAAAACAATGGAGAGTAAAATGAGTTACTATATTCCTCTTATTTATAGTCTTCTCATTCCAGAAAGGCAAAAGATACATTAGCAGTTAATATTTAAACATAATGTCAACTGAATTCGTCTCATAAAAGAAGCATTTGAAAAATTAGAGATGTATTAGCAACATCAGTTATAATTTTGATGTTTTCAGCTAAGATAAAAGGATAGTTACATAGTTTCTGTTCTCCAACAAATAACAAGTATTAATAATTTTTGCATAATTTCCCTTGTAGCTAAACTCTGGAAACATCAGGTATACAAAGATGACTCAGCAGTTAGGAGCACTTCATGCACTTTCAGAGTCACGGTTTGGTGTGCAACACCAACACGGCACTCACAACTGCCTGTAACTCCAGTTCCAGAGGATCCGAGGGCCTTTTCTTTTAAAATTATGTTAATAAGTGTCTCTAATGAAGCTATTATCTATCGTTGATTAAAGAGTACCACAAACTGGTACCATGTATAAGGTACATTATACTAACAAACTATCCTGTGCTGTTTGAGCTCACTGAGAAGCTGCCTCTGAAAGCCAGATCTCTACCTCCACCCTTCATTTCAAACACAAGCAAAGTGTCCTCCAAGGCCTCTTATCTGGAGATGTGTCCCCCCCAACTCTGTGACATGGCCCTCCTTGGACAAAACAATTCAAGAGTAAAAATACCATGCCTTTGAGAACAGGATAGTAAACTACTAAAGTAAAAACACTGTGCCCCTGAACACAGTTGGGAGGGAGGTAAGGCATTCCAAACACCTTCCCCAAATGAACGGACTCAGCTACTGCTCACCCAATGATAGAAACGTGCTGTGGTGGGAAAAAAAAAAGCTGGGAAATCAGCCAAGGGATATTCAGCCATGGAGAGGAAGCCCAAAGGGGAGCTCCTGCTGCCTACTCCAATTTCTCAAGTTGACTCCTGTTGAATGTAGTGAGTGCCCAATTTAGTACAACCTGTACCTGTTGTTTGTTCCTTTACTTGGCTCAGTCCAGGGCTCTCAATGAGGAACTCCACCTGGCTGCTTTAAAGGGGGTTCCTCATCATTTCTATACAATTTGATGATGTTTTGTGCTCTAGGTCTCTATTACTTAATAAATTCATTCTAAACAAAAATATGGCTACTGTAGCTCATTCGCCATTCAAAGCCTGTTTGCTCCAGAGAATCCAATGCCCTCTTTGGACCTAGGAGAGCACCCACATTTATATGCATACAACCTCATGCAGACACAAACACATATATTAAAAAAAAAAAACAACAAAAAAAACACCATGATAATGAAAAAATAAGAAAGAATTTGGAAAGTTAAGTTAGAAAGACCTTCTATCTTCCAGAGAAAGGAATGAAAGGTGGAACTCTCTGATGGGACAATAGGGGTCATGTCTGTCCTGAAAAGAGGCAAAGTCACCCACCAAAAATATTGTCATTCTTAATCTTCAAATTCATGTCAGTAAATAATTTTCATGAATAGGTTAAAGTACCAGGTGAATATATAAACTTAATATGGGTTTTCTCTTTTTCCAGGAAGTTAATATTTGTGAAAGTATTCTTTTTTTTTTAATTAATTTTATTTTTTGTGCATATGGGTGTATTGCCTGTATGTGTGTAAGTAAACGCACCTGTGTCTTGCAATACCCATGGAGGTCAGAAGAGGGCACCAGATTCCCCTGGAACTGGAGTTACAGACAGCTGTTAGCTGCCATGTCGGTGCTGGGAATCTAACCCAAGACCTCTGCAAGAGCAACCAGCGCTCTTAACCACTGAGCCATCTCTCCAACCCCAGTTCATTGCTGTTTTAATGAGCCAGTTCTGGTACACAGTTCAGAAAGGCTGGCTTTAAATTGGCTATGTAGCTCAGCTACATGTATGTAGCCTCAAACTCATGATCCTCCAGTCTTAGTTTTCACAAGTGCTGTGATTACAGTCATTCACTGTCATGGCACTTCAGTACATCAGTTCTTAAAACTTTTTTTATTACATTTATTTATTGCGGGGTGTGCGTGCGTGTGTGTGTGTGTGTGTGTGTGTGTGAATGCTGTCAGTGCATATGAATGTCAGAGGACAACTAAAGGGAGTCAGTTCTCTCCTTTTACCCTGTGGGGTACAGTCACGAGGCTCAGACTTGTAGTACTTTCTTGCTAACACACTATGCTGCCTCCTGTGGCTCAAACATTTCTCCCTTGAATGTGAGAACTAGTTGCTTCATATGTTGTCTTTATATTCTACTCTAAATCATATTTCCAATGTGTAGCTTTCCCATAAAATATAAATTTCCGAACTACTTTGTGGATTTTAGTTTTCTAAATTCCAGTTCCAGGGGATCCAATGCCCTCTTCTGACCTGTTTGGGCACTGCACGATGCAGATGCAGGTGCACTTACATATATCCAGGCAATACACTCATACACATAATTTTTTTTTAAGCAGAATAAAGTGTGAATTTAGGACAAGAATCTAATTTAGAACGATGAAATCAGTTAATGGTCCCTCCATAAGAGTGGACAGACACCATCAAGAGTGGAGAGCCACCAGAGCAAAACCAGCAGCTTCATTCACTCAGCAGAATTCAAAATGGATCAGCTGATGGAACCACCTCAGCTTCTTCAAAGGAAAAAATGCAAGCTGCTCTCCGGCAGCAGTTTAGTATCTGTACGAACTCTGTAACATGCTATTTCTTCGTAAACTTTTAGAACACACATGTCAATATCGGCTACATCGCTCTGCAAAGATGTATTAAGTCTCCCTTAAATCTCTAGAATAAAATTTCAACCTGCTGTATGAGCAATGACGACTTGGGGAACCTAACAGGTAAGCCAAGAAACGAGAAGACTACCACCAACCTCGCTTTCCTAACCCAAGCGGCGAGGACAGATTCCTTGACAAGGACTTCAGCCGAGGTAACTAAGGAGTAAAGCAGGGGACATTTTAATTTACAGAAATGGGCAGAAGAGGAGGATAGGAGAAAAACTGCAGTTCGGGGAAACATCAAAGAAATACTTGACGAAGTCTGACAAGATCCCCAAAACACAAAGGCAGAGGACGGAAGAAGGCAGACGGGAGGATGTTGTGCAAAGAAATGAAAAGCAGGACATCTCAATGCGGTGAAAGGGCGGTTCCGAGGAAAGAACACGGAGCCGCTAAGGTCTCTCCTGGAGCGACCCGACCAGAGGAAACCGGCTCCAGAAGGGCCCGAAGACAGCGCATTTTCACCTCCAACGCCGGGCCAGAGACGCAGAAACAGGACTTCCGGAACCCGCTGGGGTCCGGAGCGGCCCGCGAGACCACGGAGGACTGGGCCTCTCCTCCGCTCAGGGAGGACCTGGCCTCTCCATTCCTCCGGGAGCACCCGCTCTCGCCATTCCTCCGGGAGCACCCAATCTCTCCATGCCCCGGTGAGGACCCGGTCTCTCCTCCGCTCAGGGAGCACCCGACCTCTCCATCCCTCGGTGAAGACCCGGTCTCTCCTCCGCTCAGGGAGCACCCGACCTCTCCAACCCTCCGGGAGCACCTGGTCTCGCCATCCCTCCGGGAGCACCCAACCTCTCCATCCCCCGGTGAGGACCCGGTCTCTCCTCCGCTCAGGAAGCACCCGACCTCTCCATCCCTCGGTAAGCACCCGGCCTCCCCATGCCCGCACAGCCCGGCGTCCTCACCTGGACAGCGAGTCCTCGCTGGGCGGCCGCGCCGCCGCGGGCTGGGTGCCGAGACTCTCGCAGCTCGAGCTCTTCTCCATGGCGCGGGAGCCAGAAGCCGAGGGGCTTTCCGCGGCCGCCGGTGCAAGAGGTAGGAGGAGAAGAAGGAACGCTCAACCCCGCGCCCGCCGCGGAGTGAGACCGGAAGCGGCCATGTTATCCCGGCCTGCGCCGGGCGCGGAGGCTGCCGGGAGCTGGCAGGGGAAGCGGGGGGAGTTGCCGGGCGCGGGGGCTGCCGGGAGGGGAGGGGCTGCACTGGGCGCGGGGGCTGCCGGGAGCTGCCGGGCGCGGGGGCTGCCGGGAGCGGGGTGTTCGGTTCTGCCCCCGGCCCTTGCGCCTGCGCTCTGGCCGCCAGTCCTGAGATCTGGGCGGGGAGGGGGCGGAGGAGCTCTGGGCGAGGGAGGTCCTGGGAGGAGAAGGCTGAGGACCCTGGGCTATGTGGGAAAGTTCCAGACTCGGAGTCTGGGAGCACTGGTACGTCGGAAGACGCCAGGTGGTGAGCGCTTGGGGTGCCGTCAGCAGCGCGGAGTCCAGAGGAATGAGAGAAGGGGGTTCATCATGCGTGAAGGGCCATGCCTTCTGTGAAGGAGGCTCCAGAGCCAAGCAGACAGGACTCCCGACGATGCTTCCCAGTCGCCCTGGTTATGACATCAGTTTCATGTGCAGAAGAGGAAGAATATCGATCTCTCAGCTCAGATGCTTTGAACAGTGCTTGATGCAGAGGGAGTGCTCGAATGGTAGCAGGTTGTACTGCTGCTACCTGTTCTAGAGGGGCTGTTAGAATAGAACGGACCAACCAGACCACTCTCTTAGCAAATTAAATAAATGGTTGTCTGCGGCTGTTATGTGGCTAGGAAAGGTGACACATCAGTCAGAAGTGGCTGATACAGCCAAGGTAGTCAGTGTGCCCCAGGTGGGGAGGGAAGGGCTGAGGCTGAGCGTTCCTTTGCATTCCACCTCGGACCAGCATTGTACAAAGGGAACCGGGGAAGACGAAAATTTCCGGCTTACAGTAATAGACTGTATGGGTTAGTCGGGTTTGGAAATGTCTGCAGCGGAAAAGCACTTTGGCATCAGTCCATAGGTAGAAGTATTGCAGAGGGGATGAGGAGGAAACTGGCACGTGCACGAAAAGAACCAAATATCTACCCTGCTGGATGCAGTGGTGTCAGACAGCTACTCTGTGCTCTGTCAGAGTCTCCTGCAGAGCAGCAAAGGAGAGTGGAGAGATAGAGATTGATAACCGGAACAGGAACTGGGTAAAAGGCATTGCTAATACCCGTGCTTTTCTGTTTCCGAGGACATAGTGAGGGCACAGGGAGGATATCCTAAAGCAATTTTTCTGATTTGGCTCGGCCTTTGTCTTGAAACCCAGTTTGCTGGTGTAATAACTTGTACATGGACCTGTCTGGTGATTATTATGGAACAGTGCAAGTTAAGTGAGAGCCACTGGAGCCAGACCAACCTGCACCGTTTCGCGATCTTGTCGTTGAACTTCTGCTGTTGTTTCTCATCGTGGAAATGAAAACACGCAACAGAGTGCTTTTCTCCACACAGAATCAGTGGCACAGAAGCTCTTAATAAGTGGGTCTGTTGCTAACCTGAACCGTGAGCAGTAAAAAGCAGAGAGCATTTTTATCTCAGCTGAAAGCTGAATTGCTGCCTTTCTTCTCTGACACACTGACTATTATGTCATATACCCCGAAACATTAACTGAAGACCGGATTATCTCTTGTCTCACTTTTCATAAGAATATCTCAGCCAGGGGCTAGGGAGGCTCAGTCAGCAAAGTGCAGCACCTCTGCTGAGGAAGCAGGGACAGCAGTGTTCCAGGGTCTCTCTGGCCAGCAGGTCTAGCCAAGAAAATCAAGCAGTGGCACCCACATTTCATCTCTGGCCTCCATGTGCACAGATGTGCACGTGCATCTATGCAAATAAACATTCAGGTGCAACACACATGTCAATAGTACACATTTTAAAGGGGGAGAGGCTAGGGAGATGATCTAGTAGAAAGTACTTGCCATATAGGCAAAGGACCGAAAATTTGGCTCTCCAGCACCCGCATAAATGCCAACAGGCATGGCAGCCCACCTGCAATCCCAGCATACAGGAGGCAGAGATGGGACCTCTAGTTCAAGCTAGCCAGCTAGGTTACCTGAATCAGTCAGCTCTGAGTTTGAGTGAGAGAACCTACCTACATATATAAACTGAAGAATAATTGTAGAAGATACCTCTGGTCTCCACATGTACACACATACACACACTCCACATGTGAACATACACATGCAAAAATACCTTGGCTTGCCCTAGGTCACTGAGGAGGTGTTGCCATAATCAATCAAAATGTATTATCTAGGTACATTTCTTCTATTAGATGTTTAACTTTAGGTCTACCCAAAAGTTAATTACTAATGTTCCACTTAGGCAGGTATTTCTCAAGCTTCCTGTGGAAATTATTAGTGTTATGCTTTTAGTTTCTATCAGCAGTACTTTTTAAGATATAAGAAAGACAAAATCTAAAAAAACAAAGGCATACAAAAGGTCAAATTTCTTTCTAGATTTAGGTGGTAGAAGGTCCATGAAAAAAAAAAATCATAAAAGTTTATATTCTCAGTCCATCTTCTCATGATGCACAACTGTATCAGTTACTTTTCTGTTACTGTACTAAAACACCAAACTAAGGCAGTATATAGAAGGAAGAGTTTATTTTGGGTTATGGTTCCAGAGGCTTAGAGTCCACCAGGAAGGGGAGTCAGGGCAGTAGGAGCTGGAAGCTGAGAGCTGACACCTTCAGCTGCAAACACAACAGAGGGAACTGGAAGTGGGTAAGGCTAGCTCTCCGAATAAACACCAGTGACTACACTTGCTGCAAGTTCCATAACCTCCCCAACAGCACCACCAACTGGAGACCATGTGTTCAAATATCTGGGCCTATGGGGGGCATTTAGCATTCTAACCACAACAGCATTTTCATGTTACAGGCATGAATGTCAATGCGTAATTCAAAAGGCACTGACCTGGATCTGTAGGTGTCTGACTCACGGCTTTTCAAAAGCTGCTTATTGGTTATGTGAATCTGAACGAAGAAGTAAATGTTGTTTTAGGTGGAAGCATACAGGGCTAGTGCTGCTGCTCCTAAGCACGAGGCATGCATAAATCTTTGAATCAGTAATGCACATTCATCCCCGCTTCTCTGGGATGTCACCTTTTCACAGTTTCAGCCATTCACAGTCAGCCATATTTAAAACATTCTTGGAAAATTACTTGGAAAATTACAGAGATGGTAAGTTTTCAGCACACAGTCTCCTGGCTAGCTGATAGGATCTCATGTCACCTCCTTCCTGTGCAGGATGTGCATCATCTCACTGGATGGTTACTGAGCAGCACTCTCCCTCTCCCGAAGGCTATGTCCCCACCAGGTTTATGTAACCAGACCATATCTATTTCTTCTAATGCCTATTATGCAGCCACTTCTGGTTGGTGGGCTTGTCCCACTGGACTAACTCCCTGTGTCCATGGACAAATCCTAAATAATAAGCTCCATCAATTTTGTGTTATGGTTCAATTGTTCCCCCGAATGACTTATGAAGAAACTCAGATGGAGCTCGCTTTCTCCGCCTTATTGTCCTCTCACCCTAGTGTCAAAACCAAAAGATCCATAGGAGCAGGAGCCATCCTGCTCCTCTTTAGCTGGGATAGGGTTAGATGGAGCAACTGGGGTAGGTACCTCAGCCCTGATCCTCCAGGACCAAAATTATAAAACCTTACAGACAGCTATTAATATGGACCTCAAAAATCTAGAACAAACAATTACACAACTGGAGGAATCCCTAAACTTGTTAGCCGAAATTATTTTACAAAATAGAAGAGATTTAGATTTGCTCCTGATACAACAAGGAGGACTCTGTGCAGCCCTGGGGGAAGAATGCTGTTTCTATGTAAACCATTCTGGGGTCATTCGGGACTCTATGGCTATGCTTAGAAAACCCCTAAGAGAAAGAACAACAGGAACCTGGATGGTATGAATGACTCTTCAATTGGTCGCCATGGCTTACTACCTTATTATTTGCCCTAGCTGGGCCCCCGATCCTTCTTTTACTAATGTTGACTATTGGACCATGTATTCTTAATAAATTGCTTGCTTTTGTTAGGGAACGGATTAACACTGTGCAACTGATGGTTTTATAGACACAATTTCAACCCCTCAGCCTCAAGAGCCAAACTCCCTGCATTAACCCATGATTGGATTATTCTTATGTACTAGAAAAAGGGGGGAATGTGGGGCCCTTAGAAATCCCATTTCTGTTCCCAATGTCCTTAGATTAACTGCTCTTTTCACTTCTGTAAAATGCTTGGCTTAGAGGTATCACATAAAGCTAAGAGATGGCTCCATCTTGTCCTTCTAATAAGCCCCTGGCCACAAACCTATAAGAACAAAGAAACAAACCTAAGCCAGTATAGCCAGGGAATGACCGGCACTTTATGATAAGCTTAGAAAAACAAGGGTCAGGGCCAGACTTGGGTAATGGTCAACACATTTCAATAGGCTTAAGTAACGCATTCCATCCTCTTGCCCCAAAGATGGAACCCACCAATAGGGAGCCTTATAGCTCTTTTCAACCAACTTTGGTATATAACCCATAGTATCCAATTCATACCCAATCATTTTAAAATATGCTTGGCGTGCGTGGGCTTTCCTAACCAATGCTGATGTTACATGGTAAATCTCCACCTCCCTTTGTCCCTAACTTATAAAAAGCCCTTACTCCCCCCTATCGGGGCTCTCAGTATGGATCCACTGCATTGGTGAGGTCTGAGAGTCCTGGCTTAAGCTGGAATAAAGGCTCTTTGTTCTTGCATACACTCTTGGAGTCTTGGGGATACTTGGGGAGCCATTCTCTGGGCATAACACCCTGCCTCCAACCAGACCCTGTGAAAACTTAAGACACGCCCCCCTTTGGTATCTAATTTCATGCAAACACCTTGTGTGAAAGAAGGGTACCTAATCTCATGCAAAACGTCTTAAGCGAATAACCATTGTTAATGACCACATCTGTGCCTATGAAGTGATAATGGTCTGTAACCAAACCATAAAGACTGAAGTGACATCCTGTTTTTGAGCAAGCTAAACTTAAAGGGAATTCTGCCCTTGACACTTTGGACACTTTCTCATGGTCTTCGAGATTGGATATAATACCAGGATATCTTAATCGGGCACAAAAGCAATGGCTAAAATGCAAACATCTGCTTCTGTGGACTTTGCTGGGGGTTTGGGGTTGGATATTTTAAAGCTGAGCTTTACACACCTTGTACTTGCTTATAAAAGCTGGATGTTACAGTGAATCTGGGCTGCTTCTCAGAACTCGCCCTAGAGTCCAGAAGTCAGCTGAGCCATAATAAACTCTACCTTTCCTTTCATTTTGCATGTGGTGACTTCTGATCGGCACTCTATAACACCACACTTTCCAGAAAAATAAAACAAAGTCCCAAGACACCAAAAGTAATGTCTAGGGCACGAGCCAAAATTGTATCAGACGTGTTATCAAGGGAAAAAATAACCAAAAGACACTAAACTCAAAAGTCTAAAACATCAGGGGTGGTAGCACACCTTTAATCCCAATACTCGGGAGGCAGAGGCAGGTGGATCTCTGTGAGATTGAGGCCAGACTGGAATGGTCTACCTAGTGAGTTCGAGGCCATCTAAGGATACATAGTGAGATGTCCCAAAAAAACAAAAAAGTCTAATATGATAGAAATGTCAGACAATGGCTTTAAAGCAGCTAATATTACTATATTCAGTGAAGTAAAGAAAAATACACTATTCCATGGCTTGGAGCAATGACTCAGGACATGGATTTGATTCCTAGCACCTACATGGTGGCTAACAGCCACCTAAACTTCAGTTCAGGGGAATCAGACACCCTCTTTTGACCTCCACAGACACTGCATGTCTCAGGTGCACGTACATACATGTAGGCAGTATGCTCCTTCACATAAAATTTTTTAAAAAATACACTTCTAAATGAAAAATATACTTCTAAATGAAAAGCCAGTCATTCTCCGCAGAGAAACCGAATTTCTTTATTTTTTAATGTAGCCCCACAGAGGAATTTTGGGAGAATTCAGTTCCTGGCCTGTGTTAGTTCTCTCATTGCTATGGCATAATGCCTGCATAACAGAATAAGGAGAGGGATTGGCTCGTGGTTTCAGAGGTCTCACTTGGCCAAGGTCAGCTCTGTTGTTTCTGAGCCAATGTAGGAAGAACAGTGGAGGCAGGAACATGAAGGCCACTCACAGCATGCTGGGAAGAAACAGAGACAGATCACATGGCAGCAAGGGAGCAGAGAGAGGAGTGTAGCAAGGGGCCAGGAAGATGTGGCCCCAGTGGCCCCGGCCGGTGGCCTGCTTCCTCCACACCCGCCTACATGCCGCTCCTAGCACTGTCCTCATGCTAGGGATCCACCAAGGAATTAAACCGCCCATCCTGTCAGAGCCTTCCTTATGTAGCCACCCCTTAAATAGCCTTACAGACACGGGGGCGGGGGGGGGGGTTTATCACAGGTATTTCACAATCCAAGTTGAGATTACCCATCTCACAGCCGAGTGCAGGTGGGACCTGAAAGAGAAGAAAGTGCTAGGGACTTTAAGACTGATTGTTATTATTATTATTATTTTTAAGTTAGACAATCTGATGCTTTTAAAAATATTAACTCTGGGGCTGGGATGTAGCTTACTGGTAAAGTGCTTGCCTAACATGTACAAGGCCCTAGGTTCAAACCTCAATACCACCAAAATAATAATAATCATCATAATAATAAGCAACTATGAAGGGCACTTGGGGGCAATATCAAGAAGCTTAATATAGAGTCTCAAAAGAAAAGGAAACAATTAGGCAGGGAAAAGCATAATGAGCACCTAAAAACTTACCAAATAAAACAAACCATGCCTTCATACGTCATGACCAAACTACTGAAAACCAAAAATAAGAGGGACTCTTATGTAACCAGGAGGGACCTGGAAAGGAAGTGTGATGCTGAAAGCAGAGTTCCCAGCAGAGTCCGTGGTCTGCAGACCCTGGAAAGCAGGAGAGAAGCGTCGGAAAAGCACCGGGAGAAGAAAGATCAGTGATCTCAGTATCTTGTAAGAACACTTTCCAGAAAGGTTAAATAAAGATGCTTTTACATAATGGAAAGTTAAGATAATTTATTATCATGAGGCTTATACTACAAAACAACAACAAAAAACTGTGCTGAGACATTTCAGTAGATAAAAATGCTTACTCCCAAAGCTGTTGACCTGAGTTTGAGCCTGGGACCTACATGATGGAAGGAGAATGAACATGTTACACACATGCCCATACACATACACACTAAATACCTAAGTGTAAAAAATGAATGCTAATGGATTCCCTTAGGTTAAGAAGAAATGGTACCAGAGGACACTTGGGCTTTCAGGAGGATGGTTAGGAACGGAGACTACGTAGACAAATGTAAAAGACAATTTTTCTTCTTAAATCTCTTCAGATAGCTATGTCTATATTTAAAGCAAAAAATATTTTTATAGAACTTTTAATGCATGTATATGTAATCCGTGTGACAATTAAGCCATAAAGGTTGTCAAGAGTTTGTGTTTAAACGGACCTGTATAATCACAAAGTTGTATTTCACGAAAAGTGGACTGAAAGGAAAAGGGCAAAGCAGGTTGCATATGGCATGGTCACATGAAGTGAATAAGCACTAACGTTTAGATCCACGTCTTCACTACCCATCTTTTTAGCCACTCTGCAGTGTCTCTTACCAAATAATTCACATAATTCTTACAAACCTTTAATTAGGTTCTCACTGAAGATGAGCAGTGAAATTTGTTACAGTGTAATTCAGGAAGATTCTTAGCCAAATTCTTTCTAGTCTGGAAGTCCCCTCCCCCAGAATCATGTAATTTGTTTCACACAAACACACAAGTATATGCTTGCACATGCACATAGTCTCAGACAACAAGTGAGATTTACAGGTTATGTTGGTAAGTAAATCACTCCACAATCTGTGTGCTTTTTGCCAAGAATTATAATTTCCAAAATTTAGTGCAACAATATCTGCCTGCAAATCTTTTGTAAGAAATTCCTCTGTAAGCATTGTTACTCATTATTAAGTATTGCTGTAAAAGCCCAGAGAATCTAGTATACTGACTCCCTCCATGAAGTTATGACTAGATCCTATAATGTCCAGTTATTCCCACCACCACTTCATAAAAGCAATCAGGACTTACTTCCGATACTGACAGGTGATGAAATGGTGTGGGCTCTGCTCTCCCCCTCACTCAGCTGCTGTGATTATACATCGGATGGACGGAGACTGCTGGATGGATGAAACCGCGTGAAAGCTGTGAGAAGCCCCTGAAGCGCAAAAAGTGGTAAGAACCTAAGGGATGGTGGAGAGCCTGTGGAGAGCGAAGGGAAAGTTTAGATGATCTTTGTTTCCTGCACTTTACCTTGATTACATCCTTGTCTACAGCCACTTCTACAAGGCAAAAAATAAATGTAGCCCATTATCAAGGAAAGGTCAGGCACCCAAAGGTGGCCCATTGGAGAACTAGCTAGAGTAAACAGAGCAAGACTAGCAAGCTCTTAAGTATTTCCATTTCCTGAGCTTGTCTTCTAAACCCAGACAGCTAGATATACATACAGTCAAGACAGATGAGTGGTTCACAAGTAGGGACAAGGGCATTCCTCAAAGGTCAAGGTGCTTCATGGCTGGAGGCGTTGCAGATGGGTGGAGACCAAGTCCGATCTGCCCAGCCAGAGAGAACATTGCTCACTAACTTTCCCCAACCCAGTAGGCTAAGCACAAGCTTGGACTTTGCTTCTCCAGTATACATTATCATTCAAGGTAGCTGGTACTGCAAAGGGAATAGGCTCTTTCAAAGAAAGGTGTAAGACATTGATGGGAAGGAGTAAAAGTACTTGCTGCACAAGCCTGAAGACCTGAGTTCAACCCTCAGAAACCCCTGACCTCCATGTATGTGCCAGGGCATGCATGCGCGTTCACACACATGATGATGATGATGATGATGGTGGTGGTGGTGGTGGTGGCAATGGCAGTAGTAGATAAATAAACTGAAGGGAAATCATGACTGTAAACACACATATGAAGCATGGAGGGATAATTTCTAAAAGTATTCTTATTTGTGTTTTAATTAGCATAAAGTCATAGGTAGTATATGGCATTTTCTTACATGCCTTGTCTTTGATGCTCGTCCCCTACTAATCCCGTCTCCTTACCCCATGCCCTTCTACTCACAGTAGCCCCACTCCAACTGCATGTCACGTGTAGTCTATTACCACCTCCACCGTACACTTCTATGAAAGCTCTTTTTTCAAGGACCACTTTCTCATTTCATGATCCATGCCCACTTAATTATAAACAAAAATAGGGTGGCTGGAGAGATGGCTCAGTGGTTAGGAGCACTGACTGCTCTTGCAGAGGAACTGGGTTCGGTTCCCAGCACCTACATGGTGGCTGACACCTGTCTGTAACTCCAGTTCCAGGAGATCCAGTGCCCTCTTCTGGGCATTGTACGACATGGATGCACTTCCATGATTGCACCCAAACACACACATAAAAATAATAAACAAAATTTAAAAATAAATAAGGGCTGGAGAGATTGCTCAGTGTTTAAGAGCACTGATTATTCTTGTAGAGGACCTGGGTTTGATTTCCAGCTCCCACATAGTGGTTAACAACCATTTGTCACTCCAGTTCCAAGGGATCCTGTATCCTCTTCTGACTTCCATAGGCACTGCACGACATGGGTGTACTTACACACATGCAGGCAGTACACTCATACACATAAAAATTAAATAAATAAATAAATAAATATAAAAATAGGGATCCACATAACAGAGAACATGTAGTATTTGTTTTTTGAATCTGGGTTACCTCAGTAATTCCAAGATCCACCTGTTGTCCTGAAAACTTCATGATCTCATTTTTCTTTGTGGCTGAGTAAAGTTTCATCTATGTACATGTACTACATTTTCATTATCCATTCATCTGTTTGTAAACATCGAGGCTGTTCCTATTTTCTTGGTATTGGCTAGCAATAAACATGTCTGTGGTAGGATTCAGAGTCCTGGGAGACTCTAGAACCAGGTAGGAGTGATAGAGCTGGGTCCTTTGATCATTGTGGTTTTCATTTTTTACAAAACATCCACACTGATTTCCATAGCGTCTGACTAGCTTTTTTGTTAGTCTGGCAAGGTGCTTGCTGATCTTGTTAATCTTTTTACTGAACCAACTTCCTGTATTGCTGTTAGTCTCTATTTCATTCATTCCCCCTAATCTTATTATGTCTTGCTGTCTACTGCATTTGTGCTTGGCTTCTACTTGTTTTTCTAGAAACTTGAAATTCATCATTAGATTATTTATTTGGTCTTTATTTATATTTTGTGTGTATGACTGTTTTGCATGTATGCATATAAGGGAATCAGTGTTGTACAATGCCTGCGGAGCCCAGAAGAGGGTGTTGGATCCCCTGGAACTGGAGTTATAGACAGTTGTTAGCCATCATATGGGTCCTCTAAAAGAGCCCGCAGTGCTCTTAACTCCTAAGCCACCCCCCCCCCCCCCCGCTTATCTGTCTGTCTCTTTGTCTCTTATTTTTTAAGAATATTTTCACCTATTTTTATCTTACCTGTATGAGTGTATTGCCTGCATGTAGGTAGTGCACCCATGTCGTGCAATTCCTACAGAGGTCAGAAGACGTTTCGGATCCCCTGGAACTGGAGTTAGGACAGTTGTTATATGCCATATGGGGCTGGGAATCAAATCTGGGTCCTCTGCAAGAACAGCCAGCCCTCTTAATCGCTGAGTCTTCTCTTCAGTCCCTCTCTGTCTTTTAAACATGCACATTTTTAGCTATAAACTTACCTCCTGGGACTTACTTGGCTATATTTCAGAAGTTTGGTGTGTTGTAGTATCATTTTCATTTGATTCTAGGAATTTTTAATTTTCATCCCTGAGTTCTTCAATAACTAGCTCTTCATTCAAAGATGTAGTATTCAGTGTCCAAGAATTATTGTAGCTTCAGAGAGTTCATTTGCTGTTGATTTCTAGTTTTAGTCCATTGTGATCTAATAAGATACCATGAATTATTTTATTTTAAAATTCTTATTTACTATTGCTTGTGTTGTAGCCTACAATTTGACCAATTTTAGAGACAGCACCACTAACTGCAGAGAACAATATGCATTCTGTATCTGTAGATACCTGCTAAATCTCACTGCTCTGCGATATAATGTCGCTCTGAAGTTTCTTTGCTCATTATTCATTTTACAAGATCTATCTAGATATGAGAGTGGGATCTTAAAGACTCCAACTAGCATTGATTCAAGATCTCTGTGGCCTTTGTGCCTTTTACTGTTTGTTTTATGAAACTGTAAGCCCCAAGAGTGGATGCATAAGTATTTACAATTTTTATATCTTTTAAACAAATCATTCCTCTTTTGTAGTACCCCTGTTTATCTTTTCTGACTAGTTTTGGTTTGAAGTTAACTGTATCAGATATGAGAATTGCTATACAACTTCATTTTACTTGGTAGATTGATTTCCATCTTTTGAATCTTTGTTTTAGAACGTCTTTTCTAGTTAGATATGCTTCCTGGAGAAAGTAGATATTTGGATTTTGTTTTGTAATCCAGTTAGTTAGTCTGTACCATTTAATTGAGGAGATTAAACTATTTGCATTTAATGTTATTATTGCGAGGACTTTGCTCTTTCCTATAATTCTGTTGTTTGTTGCTTTGATTGGTTAGATTTTTGGCAATTCTTCTGTTCCTCCCCTGTTCATATTAGGGGATAATGTGCTTCCAGGCCATCCTGCTATCTTGGGTTAGATATCCTGACATTCATATGTGAGTCAGCCTTTTCTGCATTGTGCTGTCCTAGCAATCTCTGAGTCTCAGTGTTAAGTCCACTGAAGTTTTTCTGGAAGACACCCGCTGAGCTGCCTGCAAACATGGAGGTGCTCCACATTTCCAGCTTAGCTTTCTTGAGCCATCATTCTTGCTGGCATGGATTTTTGGTGATGCTGCTATCTTGAACCATATCTGCTCCTGTAAGTAACCCCTCGCCCGTATTCCTGTAAACAGCTCAACACAACTCCTCGGTTCACCAAGTTGGACTTTGTCTTCCTTACGCTGCACTGTCGTCGTTTCGCATCTGGGCTAGACAGACATTTGTTCAGGATGGGGAAAGCGGGCTCTGAACTCAGGAGCAGCCTCTACCAGAGAGAGGCGTATTTCACTTTTCTGATAGCAGAATGAAGTTAGTAGCTTTCAGAGCTTCTGCTTGGATAGGGCATACACCATTTTACTCGACCTGTACCGGCCAAAGGAAGTCAGAGGAGTGGGCGGTTTGCCTCTTCCATGGGGAGGGGCTTGTGGGACACGCTCAGTAACTTGGAGCAACAAAAACTTTCAACAAATAATCTGTCTCACCCAGTATTTTCTGTGTTAGGCTTTCACCTCCAGAAGAACCAGGCCAAAATGTAAATGTCTGAATCAGCAGAAGACAACATGATCCAGTTCCAAAGGTAGACTAGAAAGAATACAAGATGCCAGCATGTGCTGCAGGGTTACATACAGCTCATCCCCTCGGTTGTCCCACCTTCATAACTGTTCTATTGATACTTAAAATTTCAAGTAACAGCTGTACCAATACAAAACACGTGCTTCCAGCCGTGATGAAATAACTGACACAAGTGAAAACACTTCCCAAAGGAGAATACCAAGATCTCACCTGTCTCTATCTCTGAGTGATGTTTATTCCTTTTCTCCATTAACCAGAGCACCAACACGGCACTCAAGAAGATGGGACTGATTAATCCTATTATTGAGTAATAAAAGAAGCAGCCATGCTGTAGAACACAGGAAGGAAGGAAGGAAGGAAGGAAGGAAGGAAGGAAGGAAGGAAGGAAGGAAGGAAGGAAGGAAGGAAGGAAGGAAGGAAAGATGTGTCAAGCAAGATGCTAAGGAAGGAAACAGGGGTGGGAAAATATGAATGCTTGTTTTTGTTTGTTTTGTGTGTGAACATTTGTGCCTTGGGGACATGTGTGTCCACAGAAGTCAGAAGACTTTTTGCTACCGAAAGCCTAGTCACTTAACATGGAAGATACCTATTTTTGTTGAAGGAAAGTCCCTACTTTTTTCTTTTGGAGACAGGGTCTCCCTGTAGCCCCAGCTGGCCTGGAACTTGCTATGGAGATCAGACTGGCTTTGATCTCACAGAGATCCACCTGCCTCTGCCTCCCAGGTGCTGGGATTAAAGACATGTCATCATGGCCACTTTGTTGGAAAGTTCAGGGTAAATACTAGGATGCCTGGGGAAAAGGTTTAGTGCCTGCATTAGCCATGGTTTTCCAGAGAAATAGAATATGTGTAATTATAAGAAGGGATTTATTCGATTGGTTCACTTTGTCAGGGGCTGACGGTCTCAAGTTGGAGAGTTAGGGAGACCAATAGCTGTTCAATCCAAAAAGGTGGAAACCTGAGAGTGAGAGACAGGCCACAGATGCAGATCCCGGCTGCCAAAGGTCTGAAGGTCCCCCAGACAGGACCTGGTGTATTCGCAGGTGCGGAACATAGTATCTGACGTGGTGAGGCACCAGACTGACCATCACAACGCCGGGTCCTAGCTAAACCCAGCAGTTAGGCAGTTAAAGATGGAAGCAGTCAACTCAAAGTGTGGGAGTGGAAAAGTCTGACCAAGGTGTGAATCTGAGAAAAGGTTACTTGCACCTGGTGACCATGGCTAAGCGTGGATCCGTGGCTTCTGTGCTTTCTGCTTGGCTGGCTCTTGTGCAGCTGGAATTGTTAGAGGGGCTCACCAACTCTAAGGCTTGGGAACTTAAACTTTTCACCTTTAATTTTCTTCTCTTTTCCTTCTCTGAGAAAGACCTATACTCTATTAAAATTGAAAACCCAAAAGAAATGGATAGATATCTAAAATCATAGGACTCACCAAAGCTAAACCAAAAAGAGATCAACAGTTTAAACAGACATTTCCATGACATATAAGGAAATTGAAACAGCAGTATAAAACTTCCTGATTAAAAAGAGCCCAGGTCCAGATGTATTTACAGCAGGATTCTGCTTAAAGAAGATCTACAACAATACTACTTAAATTATTCAAAATGATAGAAACAGAGGGAGAACTCCCAAATTCCTTCTTGAAGCCAGCATCACCCTAATACCAAAACCAGGTAAAGACACAATCAAAAAAGAAAACTATAGACACATATTCTTAATGAGAATTGATGCAAAAACTTTCAACAAAGTACTCACAAACCACATACAGACACACATCAAAAAGATCATCAAGTAGGCTTTATTCTTGGGAGTATGGTTCAATGTATGTAAGTCGATAAATGTCATAAATCATATAAATGGACTCAAAGACAAAAATCACATGGTCATCTCAATAGATGCAGAAAAAGCCTTTGACAAAATTCAACATGAATTTACGTTAAAAGTCCTAGAGGGAATTGAACTGGAGGGAACATATCTCAACATAACTAAATCGGTATACAACAAACCTGCAGCCAGGATCGTTGTAAATGGGAGCCCCTGCCTACGAGATGTCATCTACCAAGGGCTGCATCTTTCCATGTCAATAAACTTAATTAGGACAATCCTTCCCAGACAAGCCATAAGTCACACAAATATAGACAGCCCCTCATGGAGACCCTCTCCCCACGTGATTCTGAGTTGTGTTGTGTTGACAGTTAAAATGAACCATCACAGAGTGCAGCATGGGAAATTTCATACACAGAAGATAGCCACCTGACCATACACCATCTCCAGAATTTGCATATCATAAACTGAAAACTTGGAAGAAAATCAAGATAGCTACTCTCTCAGCATCATGATATAATCAAAGTGTGTGTCTATAGTTTTCTTTTTGGGTTCTGTCTTTACCTGGTTTTGGTATTAGGGTAATGCTGGCTTCATAGAAGGAATTTGAGAGTTTTCCCTGTTTCTATCTTTTTGAATAATTTAAGTAGTATCGTTGTAGAAAATACTGATGGTAATTGTTGGAGCAACATATTTTAAGTAGTAAGTGCCTCCAGAGAGGTAGCAATCCTGAATATAATTCTGAATTTAGCACTTCCTGGGTACACTGTGTGAATTGAGACCATTTAACCTCTCTGGCCTCCTGTAAAATGTGGAAATATAATTAATATTCTTTGTCTTTTTGATCTTTTTGAGATGGGCTCTCCCTGTAGCCCCAGCTGGCAAGGAACTCACTATGTAGACCAGGTTGGCCTTGAGCTCACAGAGATCCTACTGCCTCTGCTTCCTGAGTGCCTGGATTAAAGGCATGTGCCACTATACCCAGCTCTTCTTTCGTGTTTGTTTGTTTTTGTGAGAGGGTCCCTATTATTCAGCCCAAGAGCTCTCTGAGTGTCCAGGCTGCCTTCGTGTTCATGGTAATTTTCCCGCCTCAGCCTCCCAAGCGTTATGATTATAATTGGCATAAGCCATCAGTCACGCTAGGCTAATTTTTAATCAGTATAGATTAATAATATAAGAGAATGGGTTTTGTCTTTATCGTCTTCCATCCATTCACATCATGTGCATACAAATGCACGTGTATGAATCACATAAGGGCATCTAGTACAGTGCCTGCCAAGTTACACATCATGTAAAACGCTCTTTTCTGTCTGATCTGCTGAAAGTGTTGTTTTAAAGAGACATACAATGTGGGTCAGACTGAGAAGGAGGAGCAGACAGAGCCGTGCTGTAATTTTGCAAATAGTTGAAGATGCCAGCGCTCAGTCTTTTCTTAAAATCTCATGTTAAGGAGCATGTTAAAGCGTATCAAAAGACAGAACCACTTAACACATGTATTTTATGTATTTAGGTTTCAGGTTTTTTATTGGATACTATTATGGCATATTTGAACACAGTTCACCCCCCACCCCCCTCCTGGATGCTCCTGATCCCCACTACAGCCTGCACCTGAACTCTTCTTGCATGACAAACATATTTTAGAGAAAAGCTGTTTCTGTGTTTAAATCTATTCACTTCATCTTTGCAGGTAATATGGTCTCCGTGATTGTAATTTAATTGAATGATGGTCACTTTTACATCAGGTAAATTAATTCATCTCAGTTTGATCATGGTCCCTAAACGGTCCACAGCTGGGTAGCTGTGGACAGACTGCTGTCCTGCTTTGATTCATTAAAATTACTTTCACATTCATGGCATTTTCATGACTGCTTGATATACGGCTTCAAATACTGGGAAGTAGATAAAAGATTTCTGGCATCGTGGGAAGGATGAATTTGTCCTGGAAGAGATTACATCTTGATATATTGTTATTAAATCTCCTGTATGAACTGTCAAGTTTGGTACCTGTTTGAAGTGCCTACCATTGGCCACCTAATGCATATCACATTTATATGGTGTAAGTTGCTTAGAGCCTCAAGGTCAGTTGCTGTGTGTCTGCTCCAACTGATAACAGCCAACAGAAACAGTAGAGAATCACCTCTCCTTGACCTTAAATGAAGTTGTGTTTTGAGCTACAAACTAATCAAAACCCCACAAGTCTTTGCTAAAGGTTGCAAACACTTTGAAACATTCAGAAGTGAAGAAAAAATTGAGCCAAAAGGAGCTGAAGCTTATTTTTGCTTCTTTCTCTTGCCGTAGCCAAAGAGTGTCGCGTCTGTCTCTTTAAGATACAGCAATCCGCGGCTCTCTACAAAAGAGTTTGACTAATCTTCACTAACAACATTTCTGTCCTAGTATTAATGCTGAAATCTGACCAGATATCCCTTCTTCCTGCCTACCTTGAATATCCTACTTAAAATCTTCACTTGCACTCTGCACTCAGATGTCCTCTTTCATTTTTTGTTGTTTATTCATACCCGCCATCATCTATCTCTGATATAATTAATATATATGTTCTTGACTAGTGTTCATTGTCTATTAAGATGACCCTTAGTTGTATTTAAAGGTATCTATTGGTTTTGCTTACTGTTTCCCCAGAACCTAGACAGAACATGACACAGGATAGAAATTCAGCAAACAATGGAAGGAAGGATGAAAGGATTTAGTTCCTACTTTCAAAAACTGTTGATATTAGGGCTGGAGAGATGGCTCAGTGGTTAAAAGCACTGGCTGCTCTTGCAGAGGACCCAGGTTTGATTTCAGCATCCACATGGCATCTAACAACCATCCGAAACTCCAGTTCTAGGGGAATCTGACCCTCTCTTATGACCTCTGCAGGCATTGCAAGACATGAATTTACTTACATACATGCAGGCAATACATTTGTACACACAAAATAAAATAAATAAAAAGGTTAAAATTGTTAATGCTCATGAAAACATGCCTAACGACAAGGGAAAATGGTGGCTGCACAGGCAACATTTTTGGGTTAGTGATGCGTTCTCAAAGAGTATGTTCTCTTGGTTTCCTTTGCATGAAATCCACCCATGACTAACTAGATTCAGTTGGGAAGTGCAGGCCCATTTCTTTATACTGCCTCAAAGTATTCATGATGAGTTGAATACTCAAAAATATGACCAACATAAATTATTCCTTATATTACCCAAATAGAGATCTTGGACCTCTGTGTCTAAATTTCAAAGCTTACATTTCAGAGTCACAATGCTGCGCTATTAAATGCTTTTTTTTTTGACAATATCATACATGAGGACTGTGTCTTTATCACCCACACTGCTCTCTCTCGCCTCCAACTCCTCCCACGCTTCACATGCCCGCTCTCTACCTCATGACCTCATACTGAATCCATTTAGCGGTGATCAAATGCACTGTTTATGGCTGACCATTGGAGACTGGATAACCCATCAGAGGACTCGTTCCTGGAGAAAAACAGATTCTCCCTCTCTCAGCACCCACTGGCAGCCTGCAGCTCTTCATCTAGAGGCGGGAGCTTGTGAAATTGCCCCACCTACACTGGTCGGTCAGCTGGTGCTGGCACTGTGCAGGTCTCGTGTAGACAACTATGTTGTTGACGTTTCATGGGTGCTGCTTTCCTGCCATGCCTAAAATGCACTCTGGCAGCAGGCATCCTGGTCCCCTGGCACCTACAATCTTTTCACCCTCTTCTGCCATGTTCCCTGAACCTTAGTTATAGGGGTTACATAGCAGGTGCTTCCATGCGGCAAGGGATCCAACGGTTGCTCTTTCTCTGTGTTTTGACCAGTTATGGAACTTTGTAATAGTCTCCATCTGTTGCAAAAAGAAGTTTCTTTAATGAGTGGTGAGAGATACACTTATCTGTGATCACACTCCACTATATTTGATGAGGTAATCTCTCACTGAACTTGCTACTCACCAATTGGTCTAGCTAGAAATCCCTGTCTCTGTCCCCACGCTCTGGGACTATAGGCTGGCCATGTCCACAAACCCCTCTAATTCCCACTCCCCAACGACTATAAAGCCACAACTGTTCCCAAAACGCCCTTTGATTAATTCTACTTCAATTAAAAAAAAATGACTTGGTTTCCATGAGAAAAGAAGGAAATTGGAGAAAATTATTTGTAGGACGCAATTTAACTTACATAAAAGTGCACAGCTGCCCCTCAAGCACTTAGGGTATTTTTAAAATTTTTACTTACTTAAAAACGTTGTTTTTATTTATGTGTTTGTGTCTTTGGAAGCCAGAAAAGGGTGTTGGATTCCTTAGAGCTGGAGTCAGCAGGAGGGTGTCAGCCCCTGATGTGGGTGCTGGGACTGAACTCAGGTTCTCTGGAAGAACAAAGGCTCTTAATCATTTCTCTTCCCCACTTACAATAGTCTTAGAATACAAACATATTATGGGTTTAGGAAAGCTCATGATCCTCACAAAAAGTCAAAATTGGCCCCTCACCAGTGGTTAGACCTGTAGGTACAAGAAATGTGAAGACTAGAGCTAGGGAGATGACTCAGTAAGCTGTGGGTGGGTCTCCATCTCCAGCACCGCTGTGGTGCTCCAGCCACGCCAGAGAATGGAGGACGATTGAACAGGGCCTCAGGTGGCTCAGAGTGCAGCGGGAGGAGGAGCTCCCGGGATGCTACATCAGTGGGTAGTTCAGTTATTAGAGTCAATGCAGGGGTTTATATAGGGAGGCCTTTCTGACCATTACAGAAGATGGGAAAGTTAAAGGTGGGGTGTTTGGCGTAAAGGCGGGAAGGTTGTAGGGCTGACGTGGAAATTAGGAACAAGGAAATGAAACCCAAAAACCTGGTTCTGGTCTGGGGTTGGGGAAAAGAAGATTCATATCTACAGTGATTTCCTGGGGCCAGGTTATCACATCAGGCAGAGCAGGTCAGACACCTGCTGTCCCTTCAGGGTATCCGGAGTTGCTAGCCTTGCTCAATACCCAGACCCCCACAGTAAGTCAAGTGTTTTTGCTGCGAAAGTGTGAGGACCCAAGTCTAGATCCCCAGCACCCACATCAAGGCCAGCTGGAGTGGTGCACATCTGTAACCACAGTGTTGGAGGGCACAGACAGGCAGGTCTCTGGAGCTCACTAAGTAGCTAGGCTAGCCAAAATGGCCAACTCCAGGCTCAGTGAGAGGCTCTGTCTCAAAATATAAGGTGGAGTGTAATAGAGGAAGACTCTTGGCCCTGACCTATGACCTTCTGACCTCCACAGATGCATGTACAGGTGAGCCTTCAAATGTACACATACACACACATACACACATGCTCATGCAATATGGAGATTGTAAATGGAACTGGATTGGAGCTTCCACATTCTTTTAAATCTCTCATTCCATGACTCTGAAAGAATAACTAGAGTTCCTAGGTCAGTCAGTCCTACTTTAATTAATTAATTAATTAAAGGTTTTATGTGTATGAGCGTTTTGCCTGAATGTATGCAAGGGTGCCACGGGCACCAGAAGAAGGCACCGGGTCTCCTGAAACAGCAGTTACAGATGGTTGTTAGCTGTCATGTGCGTGCTGGGAACTGAACCCAGGTCTTCTGGAAGAGCAGTTAGTACCCTTAACCACTGAGCCATCTTTGCAGCCCCAACCCCAGCTTTAATAATCAATTGTAACCAAGATGATTTCTAGAACAGAGAAAGCATAAATAGATGATTTAGACAGATTCATTCTGAGCCTATTAAGAGTAACAGAATCAGAGCTGGAAAATTTTCTCAGTGATCAAGGTCCACTTCCAGAGGACCAGGTTCAATTCCAGAACACACATGGTGGCTCAAAACCAGCTATAACTCTGGTTCTAGAGGGATATGACGCCCTCTTCTGGCCTCCACAGGTACTACTTAAATGTGGTACATTACACTTGCAGGCAAAATATGCAAACACATAAAATCAATCCATCAGTCAATTGACAGCATTAGTTAAATAACATTTTGAAGTTCAACAGATGATGAGATGGAGATTTGAGGCTAATGGTCCAACTTCAAGAATGTCTGTCTTCTATGGAGTGCTAGAGAGCTTTCTGATGATCACCCAGGTTCGGAGTTCAGTCTCTACTACCACAAAAACTTCTGTCTTCCTGAAGTGCCCCTTGTCCTCCATATGTCTTCATAAACTAATATATGTCTGTGGGGAGAATTCAGAAACTGGGGCTCAGGAATATATCAGGACAAATAAGTATATACTTTGAAAATCTCAGCACAACCTTTAACCATAAGAAATAAAAAATACTTGAATACATAATGCAGAAACAGATGGAATGCTTTTTAAAAGTGTAGTTTATAATATATTGTGCCTTCTCCGCTTAAACTGAAGTTTTAAGACCATGTGGTAGATGACTGCTGAAATTGCCCTGAGTTAATTCAGTGCACAATCCCAAGAAAGAGGACTTAATCTCTCTTTGCTTCAATTTCTACTGCTTCACAAAATGGTAATAATGATCTCATCAGGTCTTTAAAAATGAATGACTTAGAGCAGGTCACATGCTTTTACTAGTATCTATTGTATAGAAAGAACATCGCTCATTGTGGTGGTGGTTGCTATGTAGA
Source organism: Eospalax fontanierii (assembly GCA_035773235.1). NCBI lineage: Eukaryota > Metazoa > Chordata > Mammalia > Rodentia > Spalacidae > Eospalax > Eospalax fontanierii. The sequence goes on from CM069539.1 coordinate 3,907,349, forward strand.
TGGGACCTGGAACACATGTCCCTGTCAGAAGAATAAATATTAGGTGAGTGAATACTTAGTTATATGCTTAACATAAGGCACCTTTTATGCTGCTCAAATGAACTTTCTGTAGGAAAATGTTGCCATCTGTGATTGGGCTCAAAAACGGTCAGTTAAACAGGACAAAGGAAAGATCAAGTCTTCTGAGGACTGATGGGAGAGGGAGCTGGGACAACTAGAAAGAAAAGTGTCAGCCTCTTTTGCTGAGTGTGTGGACCACCCTTACAGCTTTCTCCCCTTCTGTTTGCCACTTAACAAGTTTCCAGAGCAGAATGAAATGGTCAATAAATGTTTATGAATAAAAGGATAATATAAGCTAATTTAAGGTTGTTAAACAAGATAAAAGTAAATTGTAAGAGACTCTTAAGACTACAGAATAAAGACATGAGAAAGAACAAAGAAATATCAAGAATTCCTGATTAGGGCTGGAGAGATGGCTCAGCAGCTGGAGTGCATACCGCTCTCACGGAGGACTCAAGTTCGGTTCCTAGCACCCACGTAAGGCACCTCACAAACGCCAATAACTCTAGGTGAGCCTCCGGCCTTCTAGGTCACCTGTACTCACATGCACACACACACATAGTTAAAACATAATAGAAAGAATTACTGCTATAGAAAAATAATTATAACTGGACAACTAAAAGACAAAAGTTAAAATAATGAAATAAAACTGGCACCAAGGCATGGAGATATTTCTACAGTAAGAAATAAAAACAAGTATTCTTAAAGAGGGAACTGAATTCGCAGGAACCCTTAAAAAGCTAATGGGAGATTTCAAATAACAGTAGATATGTAGAAACCCACTTCTGCCCTCTGAATGTTCCTCAAAGGCTTTAAGGCTTAATCTTAGAATGGAGACTAATTATCTCCACCCTTAGGCTCTAAGCTGCAAGTGCAACGTTTAAGGGCATGCTGCTGCTATAGCCTTTCTTCTAAAACACAGGTGAAGTGGTTCCCCTGTCCCAACGGTTTCATTTTAGAATCTCAGTCTCTTGATGTCATTGTTCCTTGGAAAGTGCTCCAGTGTTGGGCCCCGGAGTCTTCCGTTCACTGCTTTTGTTTCTGTGCCCCTAAAAGGCAAAACAAACGAAGCAGTCACTAGAAAAACTAGTGTTGGTCCCAAAGGCCGTCTGTTTTTAGTTTTTTAACTTAAGTACAAAACATTGCTTCATTACAAATACATCAGTTTTAAAAGCTTATTTTATTTATTATTTTTATTTTATGTGTATGAGTATTGCTTGCAAGTATGTAACTGTACCTGTGTTGTACAATGCCTGTGGAGATCAGAAGAAAGTGTCAGATCCCCTTGAACTGGAGTTACAGATGATTGTTAGCCTCCATGTGGGTGCTGGGAATTGAATCCAGATCATCTGCAAGAGCAGCCAGTGCTCTTAACCACTGAGCCATCTCTCCAGCCTTAAGTGTTTTTTACTTTATTTAAAAAATAAATACTTTTCAAGAGTATTTATCCATAAAACCCTCCTAAGTTAAATTATGCAAGACAGTCTTTCCTAACTCTACCACAGGATATCAGTTAAAAGTTTGTGAAAATAATAAATTAACTTAAGAAATTCAAGTTGTAAAATAGGTTAAATGGTTTTCCCCACTAGAAAAATTTCTAAAACACAGTCTCTTGTATCTCTAGGATGGCGCTCTAATGCTTTATGTGTCTGTTTTACAGTGTAGCTCCTTTGTCAAGAGCACGTTGCAAAGTCTGGAATTAGTGTACTTGGGAAGCACAGTTTCAAGAGCAAGAAAAGAGATGGAACTTGAATTCATTTTAAGATTTATTTATTTTTATTCTATGTGTATGAGTGTTTGTCTGCATGTCACATTCGAACCACATGCATGCCTCATGCCCAGGGAGACCAGAAGAGAACCTTGGATCCCTGGAACTGTTGTTATAGGCAATTATGAGGTACTGTGTGGGTTCTGGGGACTGAACCCAGATCTGCAAGAAGAGCGAGTGCTCTTAACTGTTGAGCCATCTCTCCAGTCTGAAAATTTGAACTCTTAATCAAGTCTCAGTCCAGCTGACAGGAAGAATTCATCAAGTGGGCTTTAACATTCTAGGGAAAGGGAAGAAAAGCACCAAATCTTGGGGAAAATGGTAGAGTTAAATGAACTTTTTAAGAACTGGACTTTCTGAATAGAGGACCACATATTTCAAGTCCAGAATCAAAATTGTTTGAGCATAACTCCTCTGAGGCGAAATCTCCTTAAAATGTTTTGAATAGGGGGCTGAGAGACTGCTCAACTGTTGAGAACTTGTTGTTCTTCCAGAGGACCCAGGTGTGATTACCAGCACCCACATGGCAGCTGACAACCGAAACTCCAGTTCCAGGGGATCTGATGCCCTCTTCTGACCTCTGCTGGCATTTCAGGACATGGGTACACTTGCATGCATGCAGGCAAAATAATCATACACATGAAATAAAAATAATAAATAAAATTAAAGTTTAGAATTTTTGAAATAAAAGTAAATGAATATAGAGAAACAGTATTGTGTTTTTCATAACTCATTTCCAGGGTTTGTTAAATTCAGAGATCTTCCTCCAATCTTTTCTTTTTTAGGTGATTTTTTCTGTGTTCCATAAAGAGGTGCAAACAACTTCTGCCAGTGTAGAAATGAAATGAAAACCTCAACACAAGAGAAGACATCATGTCCTGAGACATCTGTGCGTACAGCCAAAGTGGAGAACACCTTCGTGGACATCACCTGATAAGCCTCGCAGACTTGGCTTTCAAACCCTCTGGTTATTATACTGAAGAGAAAGGAAATGCCCTGTTCAGATATCACCCACCGCCTTTGAAATGCTAAAGTGAGAGGTTTTGAGACGAGTTTAGGCAAAATCTTGAATGACTCTCATCATCACAACCGTGTAGCTAAGTCACTGCCCAGCTCTGTGTCTTCTTACAACCTTCCATTTTAATGCTTGCAACTGCAGCCTAATGTTGCTATAGTGTCCTCTCTCTTAGTATACTTTCTGGACTAGATACAGGGTACAGAATATTTTTCCATAATAAAGTAGTCATCTGAACTGAATTGCCAAAGCGTAATCCTCAGGAACACCACCCGCATCTGGTTTTGTGAAATGAATAAAGACGTCTGCTTTGACACTCAGAGCAGGAAGAATTAAGACATCCTCCAAACTTTCTGATCATTGCAAAGACTAAGGAAAATGTCCTGCTGACGTTAACCAAAAGGCCAGATAGAGAATAATCTCTTTTCTTTTTTCCAGCAGAATTATACAAGAGGAGACGCATGTTACCTATAAAGGGGGAAATCTCTGTCTTGTTCTATGTGCTACTTACATTGAGCTTTGAAGCAGCACGCAGCGTGAGAAAGGAGCGAAATCAGCCCTGAAGGTGGTCTCATGTTACCTTAGTTCATGTGGGCCGAATCTTTCTCAATGTTTCAGTTGTCTGTTTCTCAGGAATAAATGTTTAGAGACTGTTTATTTTTATACACACATTTAGCCTCTATGCTCTTCTCTCTTCAACCGCCATTAGTTCTGTCACCTGTTCTCCACATTTGACCAGTTGTACATCTCTGTAGCAGCCTCTGATTGGGAAGAAAGAAGCTTCCCTGGGGTTGGGGGGATGGAGCTGTGCTCCACTCAGGGAATAAGTATGGAGTCCGTTGGTGTATGGCATACTGCAGCGTGGACCTTGGCCAGGCCACCTGCCATGAGGCATGGGAGGGGGCTCCTGTGGATGCAGTGCTCCGCCCTAGCCAGTCGTGACACCGAACTCTGCCCCATATCCGGAGGACCTGCCTAAGAGATGGAGATGAGTGGCCACAGCTGGGACCCCACCCCATTAGGCGATTGGCTAATCAGACCTATAAGACCCCTTGCACTTCCTTGAATAAACTGAGCTTGCAGCTGCTCGCCCTTCTGCATGCTTCTCAGGGAGGTCCTGGCGACTGTCTGTGTGTTTGTTGACAATGACCCCCCGACTCACCCCTCTCCCCACGGCGGAGACCCTTTGTCCCCCTCGGGCTGGCCCAGATTACTAGGGACCCCAACATGTTGGAAGCTATACTAATTTAGGAAAATGGCTCTGGAAGATTTTTCTCTTTGTTTGAACATATCCTGGAAGCTAAGCCGGGTTGGGGTCAGGCTACTTAGTGCAGGGATGGGAAAAATTAAACATCTAAACGAGATATCATGTAATTTCTCAATACAGGTATATATGTTTATCTTAATGCTTTGTGTGTAAGCACATCTCTGTGTGTGTGCTTGTGCATGCACACACTCGTGCCTGTGAACACATGTGGCCTAAAGTCAGAGGAGGGCAGTGGGGGCCCTGTTTTATCACTTTCTGCCTTATGTCCTGAGGCAGGATCTCTTCCTGAACCTGGAACTAGCCTGGCAGCCAGCGAGTCCCAGCAATCCTCCTGTCTCCACCCTGCACAGCACTCGGGTTACACTTATGCAGGCAGCCACACCTGGATTTTTTACGTAGGTGCTGAGATCTGAACTCAGGACCTCAGTCTTACACAGCAAATACTCCTACCCACTGAGCCACTTCTCTAGCCACGTATTTAGTATTTTAAAATCAGATTAAACCTATTCATCTCCTCAAGCAGTCATCATTCTGTACTGTGAGAAGAACCCCAGTCTTTTTCATAGATGTTGAGGTGTGCAATACATTCTTGAGAAGATACCAGAACTCCTCACGCTTATCTAACTGTGACTCGGGGCCTATTGGTCATCACTTCCCACCCCTTCCTGCCTTCCTCCACTCTCTCAGGTCTGTGATGATTAGGGTCTCAATGTGTCTGGTCTGGAATCATCTGAGAGACAGTCCTCCAGTCAGACCTCTGGGGAGTGCTGATAGGTCTACTGAGAGGGAAAGACCCATCCCCAAAGTGGGCAGCACCACCGTCTGCTTTGTCCTGCAGTGAGTGAAAAGGAGAAAACCAGCTGAGCTCAAAGAGCCATCATTCTGTTTGCTGACTGCAGATGCAATGTGGCCAGCTGACTCATGCACCTGCGACCAGGACCTCTCCGCCATGATGGCAGGATCCTCCTGCACACTGCAGGTCAGAATATGCCCTTTCTCCTTTCTTGTCACAGCATTTATCACAGCACAGGTAAAGCAACTGATACAATAGCTACCCTTCGAGCCTCAACTTTTACGAGATCAACTTTTTAAACTCCACATACAAATGATATCACATTGTGCTTATTTTTCTGTGCTTGGTTTATTTCACTTAACACTATGATCTCCATTTTCATCCATGTCACTGCAAATGTCAAGATTCCACTCTTTTAAATAGTTGAATAGTATTCCATCGTGTACATACCTCACATTGTCTTTATCATCAGTTAGTAAGCACTTAGGTTGTTTCAAATTCTTGGTTACTGTGAATAATGCTTCAATGAACATGGCACTGTGGATGTCCCTTCAAAGAAATGTTTTTATTTTCTTTGGATAGACACTCATTCGTGAGAATTTCTGGATCACATGGTAGTTCTATTTTTCATTCGAGGAACCTCCACACTAGTTTCTGCAGTAGAGAACTAGTCTGCATTCCCCCCAGGGTGTGCAAGCCTTCCCTGCTCTTCATGACTTCTCTTGTCTTTAGTCTTCCAGGTAACAGCCATCCTTGCTGGGGTAAAGAAATAGCATACAACCCTTCCCCTCCCCGCTGCCTATGGACGTGTTTTCATGCAAATGTTGATCATCTGCTTCTTTTGCGAAGTATCTGTTTAGGTCTACAGTCCTTTTTAAGTGGGGTCTTCTTGTTCGTACTTTTGCTATTGAGTTTTTAGAGTTTACTGCACCTTTGGGATATAGGAGTTTCCTGTCAGATGTATAGTGGGGAAGCACGTTCTCCCTGTTGTAGGCTGTCTGCCTCGGTGGTCCCTTGTGTGAACCGAAGCTCTGGAGCTCCATGTAGTCGCCCATGTCCATTTTCACTCTTTTTTTCCTGTGCTTTAAGGATCTTAAAAAAAAAATCGTGGTCCATTCCTAAAGCATTTCCACTATGTTTTCTTCTTGTTGGTTCATGGTTTCAGGTCTTCAACTCTTTAGTCCGTTTTAACTGACTTGGAGACACGTCTCTACTCTCACTGCTCTGCAGTGGGTCCCCCTTTACTCAGCATCTTTCTCCAGTGCACGTTTCTATGCACCACTGTTGCAGATGATCTCGATTCTGTTCCACTGGTCTATGTTTTTATCAGTACCATGATGTTTTGATTGCTGTATGTTTGTGGTATGTTTTAAAGTCAGATAAGTATATCTCCTGCTTTATTTATCTTTGCTTGAAATTGCTTGGTCTGTGGGGAAATTTCCATAGTTTCATAGAAATCTTTACATTTGTTTGGTCTAACGCCATGAATAATGCCATTGGTATTCTGATAGGCGCCACACTGAATCTGTAAGTCACATTGGGTAGTAGGTATATTTCACCAATATTGATTGCTCCAACCTACGAACACACGATTCCTCTTCATGAGTCCTCCTCAGTTTCCTTCATTACCTCCATCCCTTCCCCTCCCCTGCCCCCTTCCCCTTCTTTCTCTCCTTCATGGAGATTCCCGCATCCCAGCAATGTTAGGCAAGCCCTCCACCTGAGCCGTACACATCATCTCCTCCTGCGGGCCTTACTCCCAGTAGAATCACCTGTGGGTGTTTGCACCTGTCTTGGGCCCTGAGTCCACCTTAGCGCCAGGCCACCCAGAACAATGCAGGCCTTGGTCTTGCCCTGGCGCTGTTCTTGGTGGGCTCAGGCTGTGACAGTGTGTTCATTGGGGGTCATAGCTGTACGCAACATGGGAGCTTGGGGCTGGTCCCTTCACAGTGACTGTTACATAGCTTGCTTGTATTGATGGCTGCCTCCCCAGGTTGGGAGCTGGGACATACCTGAATCTACAGCGGCAGAGTGCTGCAGTCTCTGAAGGACCGACGGTGTGCCGCACATCCTCTCCGAGGACGGAAATGCACGGGCAGAAATTCCAGTCTGGGCCCCCCCCCCTCCCCCCGCACAGGCCTCTGCCTAACGTGGCCCTCAGACCTGCCGGGGGCTGGGTCTCACCTTGTCGGGCCTGCACCGAGCTCCAAGGCGGAGTCCTGCGCTGACCTCTGAGCCCTTCCCCGCGGCGGGCGGCGATATGCTGGCCGCTCTGCAGCCCGGGGTTGGAGGGACGGAGGCGGAGGCCGCCAGCCACTCAGCCTGTTCCAGGTTCACAGCTGTTCCAGGTTCTCAGCTGCGAGGCGAGGCTGCGGTCCGGGAGGGCTCGCACGGTAGGGTGCTGGGAACGTGGCTTTGCCTGAGCTGGTTTTGCCCCCGGGGACCTGGGACAGGTTTTCCAGTCTGAGGCCTGGACTTGATTTTTGGTAAGGGGCATGATACTGGTTTTCTCTGGAACTGTGTGGGACGTTTTGGAGCCTCTTTAGAGAACTTGGATGTGCTTGTAGTTCCTGAGGTGACACTTCAAATAAAAATTTTACTTTTTTTTTGACACATTTTTAATATAACATTTTAATTATTTCTTTGGGAATTTCTTACATGCATAGGATGTATTTTAATCACATTCACCCCCAATATCTCCACTCTGATTCTCCCTGCCCAGCCTCTTCCTGTCCTCTCTCTCTCTTTTTAATGGCCACCCACTGAAGGACACACACATTTTTTTGAATGAAGACAAGCTGCTATGACAGATGTCCTGTGGGAAAAGGCCCTCGAAGGGCTTATTTCACTTGCTTTGGTTGGATTCCCATGGAATACCAGCTCTGCTGTTTCTTTTTAAGCATAACAGTGCCGGCTTCCTGTAGGAGATCTCTGTATTATAATTCTCATCTTTCTAAAATTTTAATTTTGTCAGACGTTTGCGGTCTTCATACCCTGTAGTCTGACGGGATGTCTCCTTGAGCATTCGGCACCCTGCAATGTCTATGCCTTATTACTTGTGCAGGTGCCAGAATGCAACACCAAGCCCTTGGCGTTCAACCCTCAGCCATCGGGGAGCTGGTGCTTGGCTGTAGTTCTCACTTTTACTTCATCTCGAGGCTTGGCGTGTGGTTATGCAGTGGTGGCTCAGTGTTTGTTTCAGAACCTTTTATTGAGCTTTAAATCACGGGCCATAAAACTTAGCCCTTAAAAGAATATAATGCAGACAGCTCAGCTGGTAAAAGGTTTGCAGTGCAAGCAAGAGGACCCGGGTTTGATCCCAGCACCCATATGAAACCAGGGTCTGTGGTGCACCCTTGTGATCTTGGTTCCGGGGAGGTGAAGACAGGGGAGTGCCTGGGGCTCGCTGGCCAGTAAGGCTGAGCCAGAGCCCCAGCCTCAGTGAGAGTTGTCTCAGAAAGAATATGCTCAGTGATTCTGAGTACTTTTCAGCTTTTCAACCTTTCCCACGATAGGATTTTATGGCATTTTCTTTACAACCCCCCCCCCAAAACATCCATAAAATATTTTCTAAAGACTTTTTCTCTCATGAATTGTCTTGGTACTCTGTCAAAGATCAGTTGACCATAAACATGAGCTTTTATTTTTATCTGTGGTCTATCAGATCTATGCCTAGATCAGTACTACACTGTCTGTATGTCTGTAGACTTTTTAGTAAGCTTTGAGGTCATGGCTCATTTTTAAGCCTAGCATTTTACGATACTTATTAGAAGGGCCTTCCATTATAGATCATCTGCAGACTGCTGTGAGTCCAAGTCCAGAATGATCCTTTCTCAGCAGACTACTATCAGTGAGAATTCAGAGAAATGTGGCTTCGCTTTCTTTTCACTCTTCATTATTTACAAAAATACAAATGTATAACAATGTAGTCTTGGTCCAACTGGAGCACAACACAGTACAGTTGTGATACAGGCCCTGGGTGGGCTTCCTAATCTGGCCTCTCACAGACAGCCATACCTAGAGCTCCTGCCTGTCCTCCCTGTCATGACATATGCTTTCACTTCCTTATAGCCCTCTGCTCCCCTGTCATCCCTTACTATGAAAGTCACAACTCTAAGCACTTGATCTACAGTCTCTCTCGAGGCTCCAAAAGGCCACAGACCACTCGTGGGTAAAGAAGTATTTACTACACGTCTCTGGGCCGGTTTCCTTTTTCAGTGACAAGGCAAAGACTTGTTATAGGCATTCTTTCTTCTGTTCGTGGTTTTCCTCTGCATCTCATTTCTAGGTTGGAATACAGACACAAGGCTCGAGAGACCATGTTGTTATCATGGGGACAAGGTTGAAGGCACGGGCCTCTGAGCATCCTCATGGAAGAGGTGAAAGATAAAATGCCTCAGGTACTGGGTAGCATTGGTAGACCACTGGCATGGTTACCATCAGTCAGTCCTATGACTGTGTCTGTGAGGCAGCATTTCAATTGCTAATGGGATGTAGGCAGGCCTAGCCCACTGTGGGTGGTGCCAGCCCTAGGCAGTTGGGCTTGGGCTGTGTAAGAAAGGTGGCTGAGGTCTCTGCTGCAGGTTCCTGCCTTGAGCACCTGCCTTGGCTTCCCTCAGTAATGGACTATAATGTGTGAGCCAAATAAACCTTCTCCTCCCCAAGCTGCTTTTGATCATGGTGTTTATCATAGCAACAGAGGAGCAAACCAGAACATCTACTGTAGCGGTCAGGACTGCCACCGGGATCTCTGTCACATCACACAAATACTTCATTTCACCTCGTCTAAGATGCAACGATTGTAAACACATCTTTATTCCACATGCCACCAGGAGAAACAAGCTGACAATTATGCAAAATATAATGCTCTCCTTTCACAGGGATGGGAAAAGTGAGCCGCTGTGCTGGTTTGAATGATAATGTCCAAGGTTTTGGACATTTTTATTCCCAGTTGGTGGCGCTGTTTTGGGAGGTCTTAGAAGGTGCAGCCATGCTGGAGGAAGCTGGTCACTGGGCTGGGTTTAGAGCGTTCTTAAGCCTTGTTGGATCGCCAGTCACTCTGCTTCCTGTGCCTGCTTGAAGATGTGAGCGCTTAGCTTCTGGGTCTGCTCCAGCCACCTCTGCTGCTGTGCCACTTGCCATGATGGACTCTTGTTCCTTTTGCAAACATAAGCTAAATAAACTCTTCCTTTTATAAGTTCTCTTGGCCATGGTGTTTTATCATAGCAACAGAAAAGTGACTAATACATCCGCTTTACAGAATACATGTGGAAAACATGTATTTTTCTATGTGTTTTCTTGTAACAAGTAGGGAACCAGCGAGACTCCATTTTGTCATTTACCTTCCATCTGACCTTGTGAGAACTGGAACTCCAGATGAACTTTGCCTGGTATTTCCATGCAACAAGCACAGTTGAATTCCAGGAAGCGGCTGACCACTGTGAAAGAAGGGTTCCAATCTTTTGCAAACATCTTGAGCAGATAACCATTGTTAATGGCCACATCTGCTTCTGTAAGTCACTTGCTCACACAAATGAAGTTACCAACAGTGAATATCCATTTTGAATGTTCTGTAATCTCCCAATGTCAGGTTATAAAACCTTAAGATTTGGAACTGTTTGGTGCTGCTCTCTGAGAACTCGTGGAGTTCAGGGACGGCCATAATTAACTTTTGCCTTGCCTTCCATCTGTGTGTGGTGACCTCTGATTTGTGACTTACAACAATACCTTTCTCTGAACCATCATGCCGGAGGTTCACGTATTCACAACTGAATTTCCTGTTTGATACCATTCTGTAATAAATAGATTTAGATTGAATTAATTAATCCAAAAGCAGAGAAGGAAAACATATCAGGCCTTGCTGAGAAAGCTGTGTTTTGCATTCTAAGGCAGCTGAATGCCCTGGTGGCGTCTGTAGGTTCTTTATGCCAGGCCCAGACCTGTGTCCAGGAAGGTATGTTTCCAGCCCTTTCTCTGATCTGCACCACACTCTTGCAGACTGTGTTCCCATTCAACAACTGAAGTGGGTTTTCTGAAGACACAATGGCAGATGGAGGAGACTGTGGTCCTTTCCCTTCCTCTGCTATCAGCAACATCACCCTTAGCAGCTGAACCAGGCTGGTCAGTGAGCGATGTAACACCTGCCCCGGGGACCCTGGATCCTTCTGTTTCCATTTTTTGAGACAGGGCCTCCTGTAGTCCAGGCTAGCCTCATGATGAACTGGCTTTTAGAGATGAGTGTAACATTCTCTCTCTCTCTCTCTCTTTTTCTCTCTCTCTCTCTCTCCCTCTTTTTCTCTCTCTCTCTGTCTTTTTGAGACAGGGTCTCTCTGTAGCCCCAGCTGGCCTGGAACTCACTATGTTATGTAGACCAGGCTAACCTTGAACCTTGAACTCACAGAGATCTGCCTGCCTCTGCCTTCTGAGTGCTAATACTAAAGGTGTGCACTACCACATTGGGATAGATTTCTTTCTTTAGTGTATACATAAATTATTCCCTGTTATGGATTTTGATCTTGTTTCCTATTCAGTCTTCCCGATTCTTTGGGACAGGACTACAGAAAGTATCAGTTGTACTCCTGCTCCATTGATAATCCTAATAAAAATGGCAATAGCATATATTCCATTTTTGGCAGAGGGGACAGCAGCTCAGGTAGTGGGGAAGGTGAACTGGGAACAGTTCCTTTTGCTGCTATGAAGACCCACCCTTCTCTCCACCTCTTGGTTCTCAAAAAGGCCAGGTAATCATGCACAATCAGGTGTGTTTACTGAGCTGTGTTCTCACAGCCTGGGCTGACTAAATGTCACATATCAGGCCAGGCCAATGTCTAGAGTACCTGAGAGTTAGTCAGTCCCCCCCCCCCCCAGCATTTGGTAGGTGTTAGACATATACAATGTTATTTCCTTATTTTATTTTATGCATGCATGTGTTAACGTGTATCTGGGTTCACACAAATGTGTGTGTTCACATAACATGACAGAAGATGACCCCAGATATAATCCTTGGGAATGCTGTTCATTTCCTTGAGACAGGCTTTCTCACTGGCCCAGAGCTCTCCAATTAGGCTAGACTGGCTGCCTCTGCCTCCTCAGAGTGAGGATCACAAGTGTGCACTAACAGGCTTGGCTTTTTACATGGTTGCTGAGACTGAACTCAGGTCCTCGTGCCTGCACAGCTTGCTTTCCTGAGTGAGCTGTCTCCCCAGCCCCACATATAAAATATAAACTTTCTAAGCAAATGAAATACCATTGGAAAGAGAGAAGTCAGCACTGATGGCCGGAAGCTCTCTGCAGAGTGAAGCTCTGTGGGAGCGGGAGAGACAGCTCAGAGGTTACAAGACACCTGTTCTTGCAAAGGACCACAGTTTGCTTCCCACCTGTAATTTCAGCTTCTCTGGCTTCAGAAGGCACCGACACACGTGCACACACATGCACACACATGCATGCACACACACAATTTAAAAACAGAAATCTTTAAAGCAAGCATAAGTTTCCATGTAAGCAGCCATAACTATTACTATTAGTTCTTATAACTCTAATGCTGCAACATTGCCATTGCGGACTGAAAGTATGACTTTATACAAAAAAAAAAAAAAAAAAAAAAACCACTTCTGAATTTTTTAAACTATTTTTTTTTTACACATGGAATTACACACATTACAAAATACTTGTTTTACAAGTTGCAATCTTTACAGTCATGGGTTCAGTTACAGTAAAGCAGGTGAGATTAGTGCATTCACTCGGAGCACGGTTATTTCTCTTCATTCGGCTGGACACAAAGCCAAGAATGAATTATTTGCTTACATTGCTTTATCGTCTTTGAATTATAAAAAGAAAGAAAAATTATGCCTACGTCCTCTGTTATATGTCAGAATGATAAACAATGTCAACAATTAAGTAGTCTGGCATGTCTATAAATGGGATATTGCATCCCAATAGCTCTTAAGTTGTAAACCCTAAGGCTCTTACTAAATTTGTCTATCAAATTGTCATTATCTCAGCTTTCAGGAAAATTACATCATCTTTGGTAGTAGGCTGCCAACAAACAGAAACTGTAGATTATACTATTTTTCCAAAGAATCCTGTATTTTAATGAATAGCTGAATAAATAGACACTAATGACAACATTCACATTTAGATAGAAAAAAATTCAAATGTTCTGATTGCCTTACCTCTCCGACTGGATAGCGACTGCACATTGTACCATCTGTGTTCAGGTAAAAGGGTGGGCACTGAATGATGGGACTGTAATGGAGAAGTGCTGGCAGAGCTATACAGGAACTGGGAGGAGCCATAAAACAGACGTGCTCATATGTACATTACTTTTTCTCTCTTTTTGCATGGAGAAACACTGTTTTATAAGATGGGAAAACACACAGTAGAGCACATGCAACAAGGACTTATACAATGCAGAGAATAACCAAGGAGACCGAGAGCTAGAGGACTACTAAAGAATTTAGGAGCTGGAGAACAAGGACCAGGAAGGACTTGAAACCTGGAATGCTTTTGTATTGAGGTTTCAGAATATAAATTTGTTTAACAAGCTCTTGATAGTTTTTAAAAGTTCCTACTCCATCACCTATGGTTTAAGTGTAGAGCTAAAAATAAACCATCACATTATACAAAACTTTGTAGACCAGCATACAAAAGGTAACAATTTACTTTTTGTATAAAATATAACCTTTCGATAGTATATTTATTTCACATATGTATAAATATAACCCAAAGAATATGTTTTAAGCATTTCTACCAAAATATTCTTTACAAAAGTTTACAAAACAATTTATTTCTATTTACAAATCAGCACAGAAGAGATTCTGGGCTCCTGATGGTGTGTGGAGAGGAAGGAGAGAGCCCCAAGAGGCCTTAAAGACTAGAAGAGCGCTTTGCAGAGCTTTTAAAATGTGTTCTTTCTTGAACAGATATGTAGAGATTTGGTGCTCACATGACTTCAGTTAAATCACATTTGACACTGGAATCTGTGAATGCATAACTCAGAGGCTGGGGGTGACTCTTACTTCTCTGGCTTTAAGAGAATGCTGTTGATGGGGTTTTGTAGCCACCCCAAACCTGCACATCTCCGTTCTTGTAGATGTGGGTACTGAGACTCAGTGACCCAACACAAATCCATCCTTTGCTGTGCTGGGCCCTGAGGGGGAAACCTGGATACGAAGGGCCCGGTAGCACACAGGGCAAGGCCTTGTTCACGGGCTCAGGAGTACAGCGAGCAGATGGCTACTTACGGCCACATTTGGCTCAGCTGGTCACCCAAGTCCTATGTCCAAGGAAAGCTGTGCTGTGTCTTTCTCAGTGAAACTTTCCTCCAAAAGCTGTGAACAAGGCTTGCACTGCTCACGCCCTCCCCTCCTGTTTCTTATTGTCAATCAAAACATCCTACTCACTAAGCTCATTTTTGATACCCACACTTTCTTTTCTTTCAACTCTGTCTCTAGTCACCAAAATAACAGGAGGATGAAGCTCAATTTCATTCCCCCTGGGGACAAACCCTTGGGCACCAGTGACACTAATGATGCCCCAGTTGCTGGAGGCCAAGTGTGTCTCCTGCCCAGCAGTGCGGATTTCTGAAGTGAAATCTGACACAAGCAGCTACGACCAGGATACTTCAGCAGGATCAGCTATGACCAGGACACTTCAGCAGGATCAACATGAGTCTTGGTTATGTATAAAACCTGGCTGGGAAGCCCTAATCATGTGACAAGCTCTCCATTCTTATTTCATCACTAGACATGGCATCCCAGTAAAATACAGAACATGTGGGAAAACTGCAGAAATGGGGGATGAATCTAGGGACGAAATTCAATAACTTGCTGGACTCCTTCTAGGTTTTCTGGTTTTCTCTTACTTAGAACACTGCTTGTTTGTTCCAAACAAGCTTATTACATTTTGTTCTTTCCTGTAACCATGGGAAATTTAAGGGGAAAGACAGTGGAAAAGTCAAACCACACATATCAACCAGAGTGAATTCAAGGATCTGGTGCCTGTTGCTAGCACAAATGCCTGTTCATGAGAAGGGGTTTGAACAAGCCTCAAGTTCCATCACATTTCCTTCAGCAAGAAAAGGAACTTGGGAAGCTATTTTACACACTTAATTACACATCAGCATCATAGTCCTGTCTGGATAACTGGGTAACATGTCCTGAAGCTTGGACAGGGAGAAATGGTCCCAATGTTTAGCTTTCAGGTTTGAACATTTAAACAACATGTGAATGGATATGTTCATGGTGCACGCGCTGCCTGCTTTCTGTCTTGAGGCCTGTAGTCCATCTGGAAGTCAAGTTTGGCATCCAGAGGGACCTTGTAAAATACTGTCTCTTCCAGTGCCTGGAGCCCACAAACTGGCTTCCCTTTCTCCTTATGAGTTATTCCCCAAAATTTCATCAAGGTTGATGTCTTTCATCCAGTCGTCATTACCAGGCTCAGTCTTTAGTAAAGAATCAATGAAATCAGCATCACTGTTGAGGGCTGGACCCATACTGTCTGTCTGTTGGTTGAGGAAGTCAAAAGCTAAGTCGCTGCCATGGTCAGTTCCTTGAAAAGCCCTGGAACTTTGGTTGGAGGAAGGAAAAGTGCTGGGTGTCAGGGACGATGGCTGGCTGATGGCCGTCCTTGACTGGTTCAACCCTGTTCCTGATGGGTTCAGATTAGACAGACTCTGTGTGCTCAGCTGACTGGGTCTGAGGGTCAAGGCTCTGAGCGGACCCAGGGTTTGCCCATTGAATGTCTGATTTATTTGGTGCACCGGTCTCATTTGCACTGCTGGTGTTAATTGGTTAGGCGGTACCACTGCCCTCTGGGGAAATGGCCGGCTCCCCACACCGGGCTGCAGCGACTGGTTTGGGGCATAGGCTGTGGGCGTACCCGTGGGGAAGCGGACTCCCGTGGACTTCAGGGCTTCCTGCTGCTTTGCTGTTCCTTCTTGAGAGGCCCAGTTTGGTGCTGTTGTGGTAGATGTGATCATGACAGTCGGTGACCGCTGGGCTGGCATGCCTGCCATACTGTGGGTCAAATTTGGTCTTAACTGTTGGGAACCGCCGACAGGTCCGGCTCCAAAGGTGGCTACATTGCTATTGTTATTTGGCCCTAAGAGAGATGGCCGCGGCATCGGAGAGCTGTTTTGACTTGTTATCAGTTGATTGGCATCTCCCTGCCGGGTCAGCTGGCTCATTGCCGAGGCGACACTGTAGGCGTGGGGCGGGTTACAAGGCAGGCTCCTGTACATCCCTATGTTCTGAGCTGCGGTGGACAGCGATGGCATTCTCGTCCCGTGGGAGGTGGACATGAGGCTGGAATTCGGAGTTAGAATGGTGTGTGTTGAAACTGGGTTGGTCAAAGCCTGGTTCGAGTTTAAACTCACTGTAGATGAGCCACCTAAGAAAGAGCAGAGAATTGCATTCACTCCCAGCAGCACAGCACCTCCACCTTCACCGCAGCGCGAACGCCTCAAACCGTTGGAACCGCTGTCCCGTGCAAGAACAGTTTGGACAAATAGTTATCAAGCATATTATATAAAAGGAACACAACAAATTTGGGAGGAGATATTGCCCTAGGCCACTCCTTGGTTAAGGGTGTACACAGTGCAGAAAGAAGGCTGAAAGAGAGGAGCTCTATTTTCTGGTGTTCACTTTGTCTTCTGGAGTCACTGAGGTGATAGTCAATCTTTCATTCTGAATTAGTTTTATTATGTTACAAGTCCAAAGACTGCGACTTTGATTAGCTAGCTGTTAGGAAATCCCTGTTACTGTTCAGCCTAGGGTCCAAGTGAGAAATCGGGTAAACCCTCATCGTGACGCTACACTAAAATTCCTGACTGAGACCCAGAAAATCATGTCTCATTCCTGATATATTCATTTACATATTTCTCCATAAATTTATATATTCATTCAAGGATCCTCTATGAGGAGCTCCCCTGCATCCAAAGGGCAAAGGCTCATGTCTTTAGGCATCTGTGTTGTGATGCAATCTGCGCTTGGCCGTTATTTCCGTATGGAAAGCCTTCTGCTCTAGGGCGTGCAGTAGCGATGGCCTTGCTACTGAATGCACAGGAGCCACCTGTGTGTGCTCTTCTCTTTCTCTCACTGATGCCCTTTCACCTCCTTGAACCTTACACCTTCTTCAAGTTCCAGGCCAAGCGCCTGTGTGAAGCATCCCTAATATCCCGCCTCACATCCCCAGCAGTCGTTTCCTCTTTGACTCTTCCACTGAGCACTCAGGCAATCCACTGAGTCTCACAGGGCCTGCGAGTTCCACTGATGTCAGTCAGAGCTGACTGGATGAGGGGTAGTAACTGGGTCACAGGCTGCTGAGCAAGATGGCTCCCTGCAACAGAGTGACAGTAATATTCCTGACTTAGTGAGGTTAAAGTGACCCAAGAAAACATTTTTAGAGGCAAAAATAGAGTGTCAGGAAGTGGGAAAAGTTTCCCTGGATGATAAATTGCACAGCGGAAGTTAGTTGCACTGGCTTTGTTCCTAGTCCGGTGCATGGCACAGAGTGGGTGTTCAACTGAATTCTGAGTGAGAGAATGACAGGAAGGCAAAGCTCAGAGGGAGATACCCTCATGAAGACATCTGTAATGAAGAGGGTGGGCCCAGAGATCCATAACTATGGGGAAACAGAGCCACATGTGTGTGAAAGAGTTCTGTGAACCCTTAGGAGATACCCCGCTGGCTGAAGAGACTTGGTATGATGTGGAACCAGCAACATCAGGCCAAGCCAACACAACAGCATTGCTCTTTACTTCCAAATGTGTCTCTACCGAGACCACAAGCTCCTTCGAGGCAGAAGAGTCTCTGGGACCTACTATGTCCGTCCCAGGGATCCAGCACTGTACCCTGTATAGGAACCACTCAATAAAGTGGGATCTGAGCCAGATGGGAATTCTTGAGCAGTAACTGAGCATTCATACAATACTATGAATTTAAGCAATAGCATCTTTGTAGCTGAGGGTTTTATGGCAAGGACATTTGCATTATTCAAGTACTATGGAAAAATTCAGAAGTTAAAGGTTGGAATGCAGTTCAATGAAAGGTGCTTGCTCAGCATGAGCAAGACCCCAGGTTTAACCCCTCTCACTACCAAAATAGGTCTCCGCATAGGTGTCTTAGTTTTAAATATTTATGTATTTTATGTGTATAATCTTTGCCTGCATGTTTGTACCTCAAGTGTGAGCAGTGCCCAGAGAGACCAGAAGAGAGCATCAAATCCCCTAGTACAAGAGTTTCGTATGGTTATGAGCCATCATGTGGGTGCTGAAAACTGAACCCAGGTCCTCTGCAAGAGCAGTCAGTGCTCTTAACCACTGAGCCATCTCTCCGGCCCCAGGTATATTTTTTAGCAATATACCCTAAGCAGGTTTATGAGGAAAGCAGTGTTTATTTTTACATTTTAAATTTTATTTACTGTATGTGTGTGTTAGTACGTGTGTGGCATGTGGAAGTCAGAGAACAACATGTTGGGAGTTGGTTCTGTCTTTCTACCATGTGGGTCCCAAGAAACAAACTCAAGTTGTTAGGCTTGGTAGCAAGTTCCTTTAGCCACTGAGCCATCTTGTCAGCCTGGAAAACAGTGTTATTAAAGAACCAGAGCAGAGAGAATCTCCACATAGATCATGAAATAATGACAGTCAAGACTAGACGCTCCTGACACGTGAGATAGGAATGGTTACACGTTCTCTTTTGTCCTTCACCTCCAATGTGAATACCCGGGAGGGATCATCACTGTAGTGATGTTAAAACACAAAACTACAAAGGGTCTGTTGTGTTTTCTGCTGCCTGTTTCACTCCCAGAAGGTCACATGAAGCCAGAGTCTCTGGGGCTGCGACTCAGGCACTTGGGGGTCAGCAGTTGGATACAAGAGTCCTCCCAGAAAAACGTATACCTGCTCTTTGGAGGGGCAGTGGGGTGCCTGCTCTCATCCCTCCTCTGCAACCTCCTCTGAAACGGAGCTGTGATTTTGCAAAAATGTGTCCAGTGGGTAAAGCACATGTCTCCAGTGTTCTAGGTCCACAGAGATACTTCTGACTAGAGGAAGGTCCCTCGAAGGACCCAGATTTGGTTCCCAACGTCCACATGGTGGCTAACAACCATGCATAACTCCAGTTCCAGGGAATCTTACACTCTTTTCTGAGCTTTGTGGGCATTGCTTGACACAGATGCACTTACATACACGCAGGCAATACATGTATACATATAAAATAATAATTACAATATTTTAAAAGTTTTGCTTTGTGGCTTAAATAAATATAATTCATCTTTGGTTAGAAGAGGCTGTAGGAAGACAGGATTTGCTTTTCAATTATTCCATAGTGGCAGGATGATTTGTCTTTGGAAGACAATCCTTAGGGAGATGGGCTCACAGCTGGAAACAAGAATGACTAAGTTTATGCTGGTTGCTGGGGTGTTCTCACGGGGAGTCGTGTCTGCTTACCCGGTCAAAGTTTCTGTTGCAAGGAAGATGGATGGATGTAACAGCTGCAAAATGTTTTTGAAATTCTCACAGGCAGTTGGGACAGCAGCAAATGTGTTAATACAGAGCAAGGACAAGGAGGGTTTGTAAAAGGACTAAGAGGTCATGCTTTGAGGGCCGAGGACTAAGGCAGGGTGTCATGGAATAATCTGAAACGGCCTCAACCCACTATTAACTCAGGATGGACTTGAATTTAGGCCATTCCTTCTGCCCAAACCTCAAGAGTGTTGGGATTGTGGGTGTGAGCCATGACACCTAGCTCTATCTGTGGTTTTAAAAGTTAAGTGGGAGTTAATGGAAAGCTTGGGGTAAGATGCCTTGTTGGAGAGGAGGAAGCAGTGCGTGGAGTATCATCAGGGCTGTGATGTCCTGCCTCTGAAGAACACTTACCAGAATACTGAGTGCCTGGTTGCAGACTGCTTGTGCTTCTTCTTTGGTCTGTGTAATCCGGTGGTGGTCTTGTCAGATGTCGGTTTATCTGATCCTGTGGAGAAATTTTCTCCTTGAAAAGACACAAATGAAAATGTATTGAATTGGGTAGCTACTTTTTCACTTACAAAAATTCATATGATACCAAAGATGTAGAAATACACAAATATTTTGTGTAGGTGTGTTGGTGCACATCTGAAATCCCAGCACCCTGGAGGCAGAGGCAGGAGGATCACAAGCGAAGTTAGATTACACTACACAGCAAGACCCTGTCTCAAACCACAAACTGAACAATTTTGCATTGGTTTCAGATCATGACCTTATTTGGTAGGGTAAATTGAGAGGCAAATCTTTTCAATTTCAACTTCCTGTACAGAAGTGTCATCTCTGCCTCTCCATAGACTTTAATATGTTTTGTGTCTCAGGAGTAGACTCCTTTATTTAGCAATTAGATTTCAATTAGAACTAATTGTCTGTGTGTTTTGAGATGACAGGTCTCCTTTTCTGCTGTAGCATGCCCGATGAGCTTTGGTGTCTATGTATAGCTCTGGTGCCACACACTATGGAAAACAGGCTGCCAGGAAAAAACAAACCAGGGAACACCTGGGCATTCAGTGTTTTGATTTGGTAGGCCTGCCAACTTTCCATCAGAAAGAGATTTCGAGGAGTAAGATAACTGCCCAGTGCTCGTAGAGGCACAAGGCACCGCACCCTTCTGCACACTCATAACAGGTCCTCCAAGGTGGCTAACAGGGACTTCCCTTCGCTGTTGCTGATGGCTCAGCAACATACCCAGGGAGCCGTGTCTCAGTAGGAACCCTTGTGGAGAAGAACCTATCACAGGCCTATGACTTTGGGGGACTTGTGGGACTTGGGAGACCTGGGGAGGTCCTAAGGAGGTGCTGTATTGTCTTAGATTGAGGAAAGAAGTAGTCATCACCTATTAACAGAAGAGGGCAGTGTTTGGGATTTGGGGGCATATGGTGACCTTGTTTGTATCTGCTTTTAGACAAAATTATGAAGTGGCCTATTTTGTCTTAGTGTATCATGATATCAGAATAACCCTGTCTAAGGCTGTTATTTGCTAAGATGTTTATGTTCCACAAAGGACAAAATGCTTTGGCTGTGACCCCCTAACAGCTCAGGACAGAGAGGCCTGCTTCTCTTCTTTTTTGGTATGCATTGGAACTTTGAAATGACCTCACTGCAATTTTGTCTGTACTCTAAAGAAGTGTCTGTTTCCAAAGACAAAATAATCAGCACAGATAGAGCACTGTAATTATAGAAGAATCAATAGATAGAAAACTTTGTAATAGACAGACAGGGATATTGGCTGGAGCCAAATATGCGTTGTCTCTCTTAAACACAGTCTCCATCAAGTTCCAGAACTTTGGAATGGAATATGTCTACTCTGGAATGGGGTGAGGAATAACAATACCAAAAATATTAACAAACCAAATTCATTTCTTGTTTCTAAGAGAAACCAATGTGACAGACTTTTAGACTGCTTTTGGATACCAAGTAATTCATATAAAACATAATTTAGATGACTTAAGTGCAAATGAAGCAGAGGTGTGTGGGTTACATTTCTTTATTTAAACCCAGGTTTACAAGGTAATGGAAACAGTGGCCAGTGAAACTCTGGCTTTTTTTTGGGGGGGGGGTGCGGTTGGTTTTGCCTAAACCCTAACTGCTTAAGAAACAACCTGAGATCTTCCACAAAACCAAATGTGGCCATGAGTAAATCGTCCTGCTGTAAACTCTTGTGTAAACTGACAGTTTTGATTTTTAAGCCAAGTATGAGACTTTCTGAAATCTCTTTTCCAAGAAGTATTTTTCTTATGCAATTAGGTCTTGCTATTGCTTCTACTGATGAGACAGAGAGAGAGAGAGAGAGAGAGAGAGAGAGAGAGAGAGAGAGAGAGAGAGAGAGAGAGAATATGAAGGAAGGAAGGAAGGAAGGAAGGAAGGAAGGAAGGAAGGAAGGAAGGAAGGAAGGAATAATTGGGTTCTCGAGTCCCAGTCGTGGCCTAGATTTCAAACCCAGATTAGTTAATGTATCTTTAGGCTATTATCTCGCCAGCAGGTTAGTTGCTGCAGTTCAAGGTATTAACATCTACACCCCCCCGGGGGAAACTTGAATTTCTTAAACACTTTGTTGGCAAATAAATTATATCTAATGACTTTGCATATGGAGATTGCATAGGACTGCCAGACTGCAAGAGCCATGACGTAAGTCTGGCTTCCAATACTGATGGAAGAAAGCTACATTTTACACAACAATGATGTTCCCATTGTCATTGTATGCAAGTATAAACTCACACACTGTCCCTGAAACCATAAAATTTAATATCTCTTCAGTTTTCACCTCACCCAATCTCACTTGCTGTAGATTTGATACTGTCTTGTTTTGCTTTTCTCATTTGTAAAAATTAACTGCGGATAATTCTAAAACCTGTTTCTCAATCTACTGTAAGGCGAATCCTTTCATTCTGCAAAACCTTAGCATGGTGCCTGGCATTCAGAAGGTGCACAATATGTGTTGGTACTGAGGATCACTGTAGTAATTACTACTCACCTCTCTTGTGTGTGTGTCCCTGGTGGGAGAATGGTAGGGAGTCAGGCTAGCAAACTTTCATGAGAAAAAGCCTCAATTGAGACGCCTATATGGGTTACAAAAGACTTCAGCTCAGTTCAAAGCATACTCTATGGTAAGGGCATCAAAGGAGGGTTCTGCCTGGGCATGCCAAAAGTACAGGCGCCTTCCATGGCGTCCAAAGAGTGAACGGTCTATAACAGCCACAGAGAAGGCAGCCCTGTCCGCAATCTCCTGCCCACTGCCCTTTGCACCTATCCCAGCTGATCTCAACTGGGTTCAATGGGAGTCAGGCCAGCCCCTCAAGAATGTGTATGTCACTCTTAACCAGAGCCTTTTGAGGGAAGAGGGAAGTTCCTAAATTTGATGTTGATGTAGTTGATCAAATGAGTGGTATCCATGGGAATTAACAAAATAATCGCCAGTAAGTCCACTTAAATAGGACGGTTTTCTCTTCTCCACACCCTGGTTTCTAAACTACTTTGATTATACAGATAAAAGATGAGGAAGAAGAAGAATTAGGTGGGAGAATCAAAAATGTCAAAATCGTGATTTGTAGAAGAGAGCTAGCATGTCACTTTGTGACCCAGCCAATGACTCCCCATCCCTATGACGGAAGGCCCCTGTACACTGATTTTCTTCTACTTCTCATTCAAGATCAGCTAGATTAACTTCCTGCTATTCCAGTCACATCCTCTGGTCCCCAACATGCTCCCTTGTCATTCTTTAAAGACATAAGTAACTATTCTGGCATTACTATTTGTACTTAAGACTAACCAATAAATACAAACCAGGGTTGTGTCTTTTGATCTTTGCCTAGAATGGTAGGCCTTATACTTCCCATCATGGTATGACAGTCTCACAGTGGTAGATAGTCTGGTCTGGACTGGATCTAGATATTCTCACCTGACTGTAGTGCAAATCTGGACACAGTGCTCCTGGTTTTTAAAGACAACATCCTCTCTGTGGCTTTTCAGACAAGAGGAATTTGGATTTATCAGACTCCTTCTTCTGGCATCCGTAGGTGGCCTCCACTTTGCCAACTCTGACTATATTCTAAGCCTTGGCAAATTTAATAAGCTGTGTCCTCTGTGTCCTTGGGTCTTGAATGTACTGGTTCTTTGGAATGGAATGATCTCTTAACTCTTCCTCTTACCTCCCACTGTACCTTCTGATCCTTAATAGATAGAACTTCCTTCCTGAAACCATTTCTAGCAATTCCTGCAGCGTAGCCTTCAAGGACATGTTACAGTAATCCATTTGCTTGATGTCCCTGGTGGACTGTCCCCATTAGGGAAACAAGAGGGACCGTCTTGTCTGTGCCCTACATCTATTTGATATATCCATTGAATGTTTATGGTACCTGTAACACCCAACATTTCTGTTTCTACAATGTTCCTTGAGTATAAGATGATTTGACTTGACTTCTCTCCTTTCTCAGTGTTAGGGATCAAATTCAAGACCTCTCATATGCTAGGCAAGTGCTCTAATGCCAAGTTGCATTTCCAGACTGTGCTGTTCTTTTTCCTTTGTGCCTTAACTCTAATAACCTGGAACTGTTTGGCTTTGTCCCTTTTGACTTTATTTGACCAGTTTGAAGGGACGGAATGAAACTATTGTGGTCTTAAGAAGTGGAGTTTGGGTCAGATGTATATGATGATGTCGGAGGATACAGAGGATGATGGGCAGATGAATGTTGAAGCAAGGTTAACAGCTGGGTGGTGTTTGAGGGAAAATAACTTTTCTTAAAATGCCAGACAAATGCAGCAAAAAATAGAGATTCACTTTATATTTTCGCCAAAGAAAATCCTCCAGTCCAAGATACTTTGTTATTTGGAAGCCTAATCTTAGTGGAGAAGCCCGTTGCTTTCCAAAACTCCCTTTAGAAGTCATTTACCTCTAAGGCAGGTTTAGAGCTGAGATCATTAAAGTGAAGTCTGCTGTTTCTCCTTTTGAGGCTGGGAACAACTGAGAGCTCTTTGGCTCCATTCAAATGCCCATGTTGATCAGGCACATTCCTGAGCTGGGCAGGGCTAGTCAGGGAGAGAGGCTGTGTATTCCGCATGGGTAGCAGTTGGTAAATCAACTATACCCCTGGCCCCTAGCCTTTGAAATGCATGGAGCTAATCTCCCTCACAACCATGATACCCTGGTTGCTGTCACATTAGTAGATACAGAGAACAGGGCAGTCATCCAAAGTGGAAGGGAGCAACCCCCCACTTACCCCCCACCCCTCAGCCCGTGACCAACAAGCTCACAAAGTAGAAATCAGGAGAAAGCTTTACCACGTCCAGAATCTGTTGCTGGAGGAGCAGTGGCTGCTTCTGCTCCATGGTCGGCCTCTGCAGGGTCTGCTTCTTCCCCATTAACTGCTGATTCAGCAAGGACTGCTGGGAGTTCATATAACCACTGCCAGTGTTTGGATTCGAGCAGGAGTTGGGACTTGGACTGGGGCCTGTGTTCTGGCCTACCACAGTGTGCTGATCCTGTAGAAGAGAAATGGGGTTCTGTGAATTGAAAGGAAAACGGTGCATGGAGAAGATAAGCTTGGATTTCACACATCTTTCATTCTGTTAAAGATCAAATATGGTTAATGGGTTGGACATTGAGAATTGCTTTCTAAATGGAGAAGACATAATTGCACATCACAACAGCCAGAGCAGGTAGGTTAATGACAGGCGCTGAGTAAACTCCCTTCTGACTCTCACGGCAGAGGTTCCACATTATGGAAGATGTTTAGGAGACCGAAAAGAAAACTACCATAAAAATGTACAGTAAGCCCCTCCCCTCTGTGGAACAAGCACATCATAGGGCAAGGAGTCCTTCCTTCTCTCTAAAAGTGGTATGGATTTGTTCTTGCTGATCTTGCCCTGAAAATGATTTTCCATTTGTGGGTCTGAAACTGAATAACCATTCTGGACAGAAGGCATTTCCGCACATCTAGCCTTCTGTGATATGAAGAGAAGAAGCCCGTGAGTTCCTCTTTTACAAATACTCTTAAAGTTGGAAAAGACTTCTCTTCTCAAGGATTTAATTCTGTTCCCTACTCAGTGACTCCTGTCTCTCAGAGCATGGTGTACAAAAGGAACTCCCAACTCATTGACAATAAATATCCACAAGAAACTCAGTATATGTCAATCACTTTGGATATTGGTGAATGACATTCTAAGTTGAGAACTTTGCCAGTTTTTAGGCACTAACAATGAAGGAAGGGAAGAAAGCGAAAGAAAGCAGAACCCCATGAAGCAGCTTCTTGATTTCCTAGTGAAATCTTCAGCTCTGAGCTCAGCACGAGTGGGATTCATGAAGACTAGAAAATGCCATGAGAATGATCCTTTAACTAAGTGTTAGAAAATGCTCCTGTGAGTAGAGTTGGAACTGACCTGGAAGCCTCCTCTTTAAAGATGAGCTCTCATGGTATCAGAAGATACTAAGGGAAAAAACCAACAAATGCTCCAACCCAGCTGTGAAGCATAATAACGACAGTGACCCACACAGCAAACTCTCTCTATTGGGGCAGTAGTGGCACTTTTATCTTGGGGTAATTAACAACTATCTAATTGGACTGGTCTACTCAATGGGAGGGAACTCATGTGTGGTACTGTAAACAAAGCCAAATACACATAGCTGGAGAGGTCATAGATCCTAGACAAACTTAACTTCTCCTGTATGTTAAATATAGATCCTTCTATTTACAGACAAGTACCATTCTCATCACTTATCAAACTAGTTGGTTTTCTTGTTGTTGTTTTGCAACAGATAGAGGCTATTACAGGGTTCCACAGCTGGTCAAACACAGAGAATAAGTGTCTGTGCATTACCCAACCCTAAGTGGCACATTTACAGTGAAACCTCTGAACTGAAGACTCAGGGAACATAGCGGAACAGGAGGCGGAGAGAATATGAATGCATCTCTCAACTCTCACCAGCTGTTTCATCATGCAACAGATGGTGATTAACCCAAAGTCACAACTGGCCACAATGTAGATATGAGATGGCAGAGTGTATGCCCTGAAAAGGGCTCTCTTAACTCCTTCAAATTCTTTTAGCATCTGGATATTAGTCACTTGAGATCATACAGCAAGATGTAAGAATCTATATACATTTTCCCCTTGACAGTTCTTATTGCAAACTAAGTACCAACTAATGATTTGTTTACTTATTATCTTTCCCATATATGGGATAAAAAGTTCCAAGTGACTAATGCAATAGAGAGTGATTAACAAAGAAAGCCACAACTGGCCAAAGTACAGGGAATAAGAGACTGCAGAGAATCTGGATAGGACTCCTATATTAAACCTCTGCCACCCAGAGCTCATGCACCATTGCTGAAAAGGGGGAAGAAAGAATGGGATGACCACAAGGAAACAGGGTTTTGTAGGCTTCTGGGAACTTGCTCTTATGAACTTACAGCAATGGCAACAACAGGCACAAGACCCATGCAAACTCAAACCAGACAAAAACTCAGCATAGAAGTGGGGAGATGGGTAAGAAGCCCCAAGCTTAGCTGAGGAACTACTGGCGGCTGATCACTGCTGGGTGAAGGAGGGTTGGTCTTCTTCAAGGGAGTGATGCTGGCAGGATGACCAGGCTACCATGGGTGAACTCATATCAGTGGATATTTGGGGACAGAAACTTGACTTGAGAGGTCTTAATATATACGACAGTATGTATGAAATCTGGCAGGGGGGTGCAGATGGGGACCTAATACAGTCAAGGTGTATTGTATGGAATGCATAAGCATTCAATAAAATTTAAAAAAGAAAATGCTCATGTTCATAAACGTAAAAATTATAAAATCAGACTGGGTGTAGTGGCACGCACCTGCAATCCCAGCCTTGAGGGGTGGCAGGAGGATTAAAAGTTCGAGGCCCCCATCTGGTCCATAGTGAGTTTGGGGCCAGCCTGGAATGTATGAGGCCCTGAATAAAAAAAAAACAAAACGCAAAACAAACAGAACCAAAACGGTGCAGCATCAGACTTCAAGTTAGGCAGTCGAGCACAAAGCTGACAACCCTCACCCTTGGGGGGCAGCCACTGGGAGGAAGGGTGCTCGCTCATTAGCCAGCTCACAGCCGCTGATCCAGGGAACGCGCCTGTGAAATGCCAGTACCTGGCAGCCTTGAGGTTCAGCCTTACCCGCAGCTGAACTGCACATGAGAGCACGAAGAACTCCACAAGACCAAAGGAGCAGCAGGAGGGGCAGTGGGAGCACTCCGCTGGGAGGAAATGTCTTTTGTCCCATTTTCTTTAGTTATCCTCTAAGCTTTCTTAAAAAGAAGAAAGCCACCAGTCCAAAGCTCAGCGCCGGAAGCAACCTGAGTTCATTAGCCCTCTCAACGGCCAGGGGATTCAGAATAACGGTAAGGCTGCCACACACTGAGGCTTAAGATGGGATAGTCACAACATCCAGGGCTTTGCAAGGTTTTCACAGTGTCTCCCAAACAAACAACACGCAAGAAAGTGTCCTGTCACCTCCGCTTTGCAGCCTAGAAGCTCATGGAGCCGAGGGGTGAAGACCAAAGGAAGCCTGGTCATCCTGAGGGCAGAAACCTTCCTCTCCACTGGCTCTACATCTCCAGCCTGAATGGGCAAAGGGTTTCAAGCTTCAGGCCTGTGCCAAATCCCAGTTCATTCCTCTGGGCTGAGCGCCCTCAGGTCAGGCAGGCAGAAGGGAGTGTGTGTTGGGGAGCGCGCTGGGGAGTGTGTGCTGGGCAGGGTGGGAAGGGACTGGGCTGAGGGGTGCCAGCAGGTGACAGAGCCGCTGCGATGACCCCGTGACTGGCAGTCAGTCCTTTCCAGCCTGGGAAGCCTTTAATCCTGCCAAGTGCTTGGAACGTGGACTTAGAGAGGCAAACTCTGGGGTCACTGGCAGGACGGTAGTGGGGAGCCTGAGCTGGGCGTCTGGGCGTCCAGGAGGGAGGGCAGAGGGGCCTACTGAGGGCTGAAACTTGGGGGTTCCTCAGGCTATGAGGAGGGGTGCGGACCCCTGGCAAGAAGAAAGACAGGGCGGAAGGGCGAACCGCCACAGGAAATGGTGGTGGCGGGGCCCAGGCAGAAGGGAGCGCTGGGGCCGTGGGCCGCCCTGCTCGCTCACCTAGGACTGCAGAGGCGTCCGTTTCTTCTAGGAAGAAGAAACCTTGGCATTTTATGCAAGGTTTTCAGAATAAGATGTCATGATTTAAAAAGCAATTGGCAAACAGGTAAAAACAAACAAAGAACCACCGCCACCAAGAAAGGACCGCTTGCCTGGCGCACAGTGGGAGAAGCCTGGGTGCTGGAGAGGGCTCTGCCTCGGGGGAAGACACGGTTTGGGCATTTATTAGGTGGGAAATCTGGCAGAAGTGAATTTGCTTTCCTTATCTGTGAAATGGGAAATGCAGGGTGACTGGCTTCCTGTGGGGGGAGGGAGGGAAGGAGGGAGGGAGAGAATACAAATGGAATGTCTTGTACCCAGGAAGGGCTGGCAGGACAGCTGCTCATGGCTCTTAGTGCTGCTTCAACACTTAGGAGCAGGAGTGTGTTCTTGTTTGATTTTTCCGGGTGAAGCAAACAAGAGAAGGCCTTGGAAGTTCCCGAAAGCCGTGGGGTGTCAGCTCTACCAGAGACGTGAGCCCAGTTGGAACTGGGAGAGGCATTAGAGAATCACGTAGACGTACGTAGATGTACAGTTCCCAGCCCTCGCTGCCGGTGCCCCAGTGCATGGCCCACACCCATGAGCTGTGGAAAACAGTAACCGGAGAATATTAATATTCCAAACAGGAGGACATGGCGCTGGGAGGGAGATGGGGTGAAGGAAGTCCGAGGGAGGCAGAGGGAACGGATATGGTAAGAAGACATTGTATTAACGTGACATTTTCAAAGAAGAAATAAAAATATTGTTTAAAAAACCCTAAAAGAAAGAAAAGAGATGGATGTGTTTGGTGTTGGCAGAACTGGTGAGCTTCAAAGTGATTTCCAGAGAAATCTGGAACACCACCCCTCTCCGAGATTTATAAAAGATTCACATGCCAAGAAAATGTAGTTCTTTTTCTCCCTAATCAAACAGATGGATGATTCTAAATTTAGTTTCATTCCTAGACAATACAAAAATATTCTAGGACACTTTTCTCTAGAGTCCCAAGTCCTCAAATTTGAAACTCGCCCAGAGTAAAGGGACTTTCCCTGGCGTGGAAAACCAGTGAGAGGTACGTTCTCCTTTGGAACTTCGTGGGATCTATTCTTCTGTAGCCCACAGACCTTAGGACGGTGCTCTTACACCCTTTCAGTTCCTGACTGAAGTCATATTTAGCTGCTGTCACACTTTTTTGCCCTTATGTTAGCTGTGAAACACAAACAGCTCCCTCACAGACTTGCCGTCATTGCCAAGATGTTGTGCAAACTTCACTACATAAAATATTTTGAAAGAAAAATATGCTGCAGTGCCTTGGCTCTGGGCTGCACACCCAGCCTTGCGGCTTCCTTCAGATTCAGCCATGCAGAACTCAACAGCACAGAAATCATCTCTTCCCCCAGTACAGCTTTCCTTCTCGAGGGCATGCGAAGGTCATGGGAAATGGACACATTCTCAGTCCATAAATGCCTTGTGTGCATGCATGTACATATGTACATGTGTGACTGTCAGTGTCTTATGCCATTTCCATGGACATAATATCTTCTATCATAAAAAAACCCAGGTTTCTAAAGAAATTGGAATCAAAGATTGATTTGGCGGCAAGAATCTTAACACAGAACTGATTAACACCATCAACTTGAACTACCCTTTACTTTTTGCTTTTCTGTTTTCAGACTATAATATTTGATGCTTCTCCATTCCACCGTCTTGGAATTTGGCATTCACCTGCACTTAGTAGTTTTTCACACCCATGGTACATGTTATATTTGAGACTACAGGTGTGCATATCTGGTTTTAGGATAAATATTTAAAGAAACAGTTTGTCTGAAGAAAATCTTGTAAAACCAAGGATCAAACAGTAGAGGTGGAGCTTGGAGAGGGTCTTTGATAACGTAGCTCAGTAAACTGTGACAAATGTGAATGATCCTTCAAAAGGATAATACCTAATAAAAATGCTGAGGTGATTTCTTTCATTTTAATGCGATGCAAGAATTCTGTCAGGCGGGACTGACCTCAGCAAAAGATAGAAAGTGATTCTACTAGGCATGTCAGAGAGCAGCAAAGGAAAGACTCAGGTTCGATGGAACATAATTGACATTTTAAAGCTCTTTGAGTGTCGTCAGCTGCACTGTTAAAGCAGTTTTGTGAACAGCACAGAGACACAGCCGCTTTTCACAAAGGCCCAGAGTTTCAGGACAAGTATTGCTGTCTTGTTCCTAGGGGGAAAAAAAAAATCTAAAGAATATTTGTGTTATTCTGTGCATCTGACTAAAATGGCTCTTTGTTTCTCTAATTTTGAAGGAGGACATTTAATGATTTTTCCCCTCACAAAAACGAAGTCATGTAAGTTACTTGAGATCCCAGAGAGCGTTTTGGCTGGGATGACCACCCTTTCTTTTTCTTGGCTTCTAGAGCAGGGCATCTGCAATTTGCAAAACAAATTCAAGATAAAGTATGCAGCTGGGTAGGTCTGAACAGTGGAGCTCACAATCTGGTTTGCCATTCAACCTTCCTTTCTCCCTTGTCTTTCTCAGTCTCCGTGAGCTAACTGCTCAACTGTTCCCCCAGGCCATTCATCTTCAGCACTGTCTGCTGATAAAGCCATTTATTTATCTCTCTGCCTGAGAAACAAGTGGCCTGGACTGTTTCTTTCGGATTCCCTCCAAGCTGGCAAGCCCGCTTCATCATTTGGTGGAGGTGTAGATGGTGAGGTATGTGGTGGGCAGCTGAAGTGATTGAATGATCCTTGTTTGACACAAGGACAATGGCTGCAAAAGGATTTATCAGAAAATCACCCAGGCAGGAGCTTGGAAACAGAATGATTAAAGGCACAAAACACTCCTTTCTCAGATTGGGGTCTTCAGGGCTCAGTTTCAGGGTCAGCATGTCGCTACCTAGAGGGTGGGCCATATCCCACCGGCCATCTTTTTTTGGTAAATACAATGTCATTAGAACACAGCCATACACATTTACTTACATATTATCTGCAACTGCTTTCACATTATAAGAGAGCTCAAGAGTTGTGGCCAAATCCTTATGGCTTACAAAGTCCAAAATATTTACTATCTGACATTAACAGAGAAAGTTTGTTGACCTTTGGTCTACTTAGCTATACTGGCCAAAGTTATGCTGGACACTTTGGTCCTTTGCTTTAAATACTTTAGAGAAAGGACCCAGAAATTGTTGGAAGTAGCTAGAAAACTGGGACTGTCATGAGATCTGTCTTCATTAGTCTTCCACCCCGGCCACCATTACATGTACAGAGAATGGGAAGAAACAGACCCAACTTCACATTTTAAATAGGGAATCACCCCAGAGCGCTAAGGAATTCAGCAACACAGGTCATTTATCTGACCAAATGACTAACGTGTGTCTGAGTCGAGGGAAATGTACTAAAGAGAAATGAACAGAGAATAGAGCACCCAGGGGCAGGAGAGCCGGTTCAGTGGTTAAGACCGCTTGCTGTGTGCAATGGTATTAAGACACCTGGTCAGTTAGTGGCACAGTTTGGGGAGGGTCGTGGAGCCTGCTGGAGGTGAGGTCATGCTGGAGGAAGCCAGCACGGGGGCAGGCTTGGCGAGTTCATTCCAGTTTCTCTCTCTGCTTCCAGCATGTGCTTGAGGAGTGTGAGCATCAGTGTTGGCTGCCTGCATGCCTCGATGGACCTCTTACCCCCTGGAACTGTAAGCCAAATAAATTCTTGTTTTTGTCAGTGGCTTTGGTCATGGTATATTATCTCAGCAATAGAAAAGTAACTAACACACTGCTGTCGTAGAGAGGTACTGGGTTCAGTGCCCAGCACCCACATGCAGGCTAACAACCACCTTTAACTCCAGTTCCAGGAAATCCAATGCCCTCTTGTGGCCTCTGTGAATACACATTCTATATACACATGGTGCTCATACACTCATCCCAGCACATGCATACTCGTTAAAAAGGTTAAAGAAAAGAAAAGAAATCATCCATTTGCTTAAAGGAATTTCAGCTTGCCTGACAGAACTGACTTTTTCGTGTGAGGTGCTGAAGGTGCAGTATGAAAATGTGGAGAGTCAGTGGGCTCGTCTCTCCCTTTGCTCTCTGGTCTTTGTTTGAATTTAATAGAACCTTTTTCTTTTTTCCACTTGCTCAGCAGGGAAAGCCTGAGCTGGGGTTGTAAACCCTTTGGTTGCACTGATGAATGAGTCTTGTGGAGACTGTAAAGTCCGTGCCTTTGGGATGGACACCTAGTGTGGGCTGGCTGTGGGAGCAGTTTTGTGTGTGAGGAGGCAGCACTGGGGTGGCCAGTGGCCAGGAGCAGAGTGTCACTGGGTCAGAGCAAGGTGAGATGAGTATAGTCCCTCGGGGGGACTATAGACTGTAGAAGGGCCCTTTGTGGCAGACCTGAAGCTTCTGCTCTGCAGATGGCTCTTACTCTCTGCCTCTAGAGAATCAGGTTGAAATGCTCTATTGAATCCCGACGCTCTGAAGACCCACAGAGCTTTGGATTCCGCCTCTCCTCTTTCCACGAACATGCATATAACTAATAACTCTGTCCACAGTTTTAGGGAATTCATAAATTCCCTAAACGTTTCCTGGCCAACTATAGCTCTCTCGTTTAGAACTCTACTTGTTAAAGATTTGTGGTTTTGAACATAATGAAGTGACTTTCCTTCAGAAAGAGCCTCAACGCTGTACCCTCTACTTATAACTCTCAGGGCTCCTCATGGTGTTAGGAAGCAAGTCCTAACCCTTGAGAATATATAAGACCTTTCAGGATGTGACCTTTATATTTATCTCCAGCACCTTCTCCAACCCATCCCTTATGCTCTGAAGACACTGCAGTGATGTTAAGCTTCTTGCAGTTCCCTAGGCACCCAGAGCTCCTCTTCTTGGTTCTTTAGTGTAATATCTGTCTACTTTCTCTTTGCCTGGAACTTCTCCTCTGCGTCCCCTTCCCAGCTGATGATTAATCTTCCTGGGCTTAACACAGATGTCCTTATCAGGAGGTCTTCTGTGATTCTCCAAGGCTGAGGTAGATTCTGTTCCTCTGTTTCCAGGACACCCGGCACTGGTCCATGAGGCAGCATTTCCCACACAGTAGAGTAAAGGCTTACCTGCTTACACCTGACTCCTAGCTGGCACATTACATGGATGGTTGGGACATGTTCATCGGGATGGTCCCTGGGAATGGTAGACTCTCTATAAAAGGTTTTTGATTACAAATAAACATATGGGAATGAATGAGAGGAAGCAGTACAGAGTAGACATAAGGCCAGAGCTTCCTTTGTGAGGCATGAAGCGATGGACGGAAGGTGTCTGCTCTTTCCGGGAGGAGGGAACTGAAGCAGAAGAGAAAGGCCAGGTTGAGCAAAGTTCTTAATTCTGGTTTTGTTTGTAAATGGGCATGTTGCTGTAGAAGAGTTCTTTTTAAAGGATGCTTCAGGAAGGAAGATGAGAGATGACAGAGCTCATGGTGACAAGAGCAATGACAACACCAGTAATGGCTGTGGAGTGTCCGTGCTACACACAGGAAGGGAATCTATTGATAGTTATCAGTTTTGAAAGCCCAGACCATATGCTGAAGGTTTGACATCTCATTTAATCCCTATAATAACTGTTTTTAATTATTATTCAAAATTTAAAGATGAAGAGAAAGAGGTTAAGACACCTGTCTTTTTCTAAAAGACAAATGAGCTTAACAAGACAAAACACAGACTGCTTATAGACCACTGTGTGTTCTGAAAGCAACTGAAAGGGTAGGTAGCCGTGATGACGGGCCACAGATGACATGCCCAGCTGAAGCTGCAGCTCTGCTTCCCGCCGAGGTATATGACGGTTACGGCGTCACCGGGGTGATTTTTAAGAACTAGCACAAAGTAACTGAAGTACTTGGTATGATGATACAGAGTACGCAGCCAACTTCAGATAAATATTCATGCCCCTGCTTACAATAACCTGGTATTTACTCAAGATAATCTACCTATATGACTACAGACTAAATAATATATAATTTAGCCATCATATAGTGAGGTTAGATGGTTTATATTAATACCAGCAAAAACCCAGCAAACAATAATTATTCAGTCCCTTAGTATGGCTAAGTACTGTCACAATTTCTACCAAATAAAATAAGACTGGGAAATTGCATTCTAGGATGATTTTTTTTTTCCAGACAGGGTTTTACTAAGTACCCCTGGCTCCCTGGAACTTGCTAAACTTGTTATGTAGACCAGGCTGGCCTCAAACTCATGGAGATCCCCCGCCTCTGCTCCAAGAGTGCTGGGATTAAACGTGTGCACCACCATGCCTGGCTCTTAGAGTGTATTCCCTTTGTTCTTTTCTCTGTGGTTTATGATTCCTCTTTACGGACATATTCATTTCAAATGAAGATACATTAGTAAGGGTGAAAGACATGATGGAAGCTGGACCAGAGACCAGAGTACGGATGTACATTGAGGACTCAGTCTGATATCCTAGAATTCTCTGTTCCTCTAGGAATATTTGGAGGATATTATGGTCTGGAACAGGATAAGTTATCAACATTTCTGTTCGCATTAAAAGTGAAGGT
Source organism: Eospalax fontanierii (assembly GCA_035773235.1). NCBI lineage: Eukaryota > Metazoa > Chordata > Mammalia > Rodentia > Spalacidae > Eospalax > Eospalax fontanierii. The sequence goes on from CM069539.1 coordinate 3,942,424, forward strand.
CAGGCAGTAGACGAGTCCTGACGGATGGAGAGTAGACGGAGGGAGAATGACACCACAGTTCAAGTCTGGAGAGCCTCCTTATGATATAGTCATCAAAACCATGGATATATTACACAGGAAGCAAATCAGAGAGCTCATCTCCAAAGGTGGGTTCTTAGAACTTTGGGAATAAAACAGTTTTTAAAATATAGTTTTTACTGTAGAATTGCAGTTCAGTGAAAGTCATATAGATGACCTTCATCTTATTTTGTTTTGTCTAGTTTCTTATCTATTAAGATCTAAATAATAGTGCCTTCCTCATATGCCTAGTTTGTCTCCAATAAAACACACAGTCATAGCTCACAGGTCCCAGTCATGGCTCATGGGTCACAGCCATGGCTTACAGGCCACAGCCATGGCCTACAGGCCACAGCCTTGGCTCACAGGTTACAGCCTTGGCTCATGGGTCACAGTCGTAACTCATGGGTAATAGCCGAGATTCATGGGTCCCAGCCATAGCTCATGGGTCCCAGCCATGGCCCACGGGTCATAGCCTTAGCCCATGGGTCACAGCTGTGGCCTACAGGTAACAGCCTTGGTTCATGGGTCACATTCTTGGTTCATAGGTCACAGTTTTGGTTCACGGGTCACAGCCTTGGCTCACGGGTCACAGCCATTGCACACAAGTCACAGCCTTGGCTCATGGATCACAGTCTTGGCACACAGGCAGCATGTTGTTGGGTGTTTTGATTTTGAGGCAGGGTTTCATGTAGCCCATGCTGGCCACCAACTCACTGTGTAGCTAAGGATGACATGTAACTCCTGATCCTCCTGCCTCTGCCTCCTGAGTGCTGAGTTTACAGGCATGTGCCACTACATCCAGCCGTCACAGGCGGAGTTTGTTAGACTTTGAATAACTGCCCCATCCAAGTTCATGTTGAAACCTAGCCATCCTCTGGCTCATATTAAGAGGTGAGGCCTTTGAGAGATGGTTGAGCTATGGGGGCATCACCCTTGTGAATGACCACCTTCTGAGGGCCATTGTTGCCTTCTCCCATCCACCCCTGTGAGAAGAAAAGGCTTCAGCAGACACTCATTCCAGCACTTTGAACTTGGACTTCTCAGGTTCCAGAACCAGGAGAAATAAATTTAACATTCTGCATGAATGGTCCGATTTGTAGTATTTTACTAGCGCAACTATTATGAATACAAGAAAAGTTAGCATTTATTTTAACTATTACTGCCACGATTTTATATCCTCAATACACAAGGATATTCTTCTAGGAATCTGTTCCTTATGACCTGTGAACCCTGTTAGTTTTAGTCTTCCTTTATAATTTTTACAAAAATGCTCTCAAACTTTAAAGTTCAGGATTTAGATTATAATCTTTAAATTCTACTCTAGTTCTAGAAAAATTGAAATTCTATTTCTACTTAATCAAGCAAACAATAAATGCAACTGGGATAAAATAATTCTATTTTTCAACTGTCTAAAACACACTTCGCCACATGGCATGAGAAGACTTGTCTCTAATAAACAATTGGAGATGAAGGCTGTGGCTCCACGGTGCTTTCCTTCTTTAGAGAATGAGGTGAATGCGCCCAGACTGGGGAGTGGAAGTGTTGAAGGGCATCACTAGACTGACTGCCAGGCATGGTCACACACGAGAATGCTGGAAAGCATCACAGAGAATGGTGTCATTTTGGTAACAAATCATTTGTATTTTCCTTGGTTCTGGAAGAAAAAAAAATCTACAAACTATTTTCTAGAGATAACCATTAAGCTTTGAATCTCCGTGTTGTACTAAAATGTATAAAATAATCTACAAATTCTGACATATTTTCTCTCTGACAGATGGAGCCTGTTCTCATACCATAGGTTTTTAAGAGCTGTGGAGACATAGAAACCCTGGTAAGGCGTTCTGATTCGGTGCATGCCTTCAAAAGCCTCCATGCGCTACAACATATTTGCTGAATTTTGGTTATTTTATTATAATGGCCTCAAAAAGCCCTAGGAAGGAGTCACCTGTTTCTTTACATGCAACATGGAAGTCTGCCTGGACTAGAGGACAAGCCACTAAATACTTCAGTGGGACTTCAAAAAAAATCTGAGTTTATTCCTAAGAAACTGTAAGGGGTGAACTTCAAACAGCAGAGCTTTCTCTTGAATCAGTTCCCAGAAAATCAAGTTATTTACCAAATCTTTTATGCAAGCTCTACAAACTTATTTTGCTCTGTAGGGAACACAGTAATGTTTTAGAAAACTATAACCTTAGATGAGAGGTTACATATGGAAAAGAATGAGGAAGGTCAACTGTTTTTATCTGTCTTTCTCACTGCATTAAACCAGCCACACAGCTGTTGCTGGATTTGTTGTTATTTTGTGGTTTTGTCTCTAGAAAATAGTAACTAGAATTTTAAAATAAATTTTGTTAACAATACAATTAGGAATACCTTACACACACACAATATTCCATACTCATTATTATTTGTCAAATAAATAACAAATAAGTATTTACTTAAAGATCAGATAAAGTTCATTTATAACACAATTCACAATTATCTATGTGTTATTAAGAAAGTAACATGTATATTGAAAGCTTCCAGTAAAATTACAAACATCAATGTGAAATATCATATATACTGTCCTAACCTGGAGCATCGATTGTGGATGTAAGATCCTACAGAAATCTTTTTACTTATGGTGGAAGCTTCAAATGTAAATTCAGCAGTACAGATGGACATGAACTCTTAACCTCTGTTTCTCAGCAGTTTGGGTAGGTTGGTTGTATTTGGATTCTATTACTTGTAACTAGAAACAGATCCTTGATTTGAACTTAACTGTCCTGTGATTTTCCAATACGGCAAACATTTGCGGCTCAAGCTCCTAACTGTTGATCAGGGAGAATGCATGAAAGAGACTGATACATTGTGTATTTTCCAGTGTTTACACTATTTTGTGCTTTCCAGATCCATATACATCTGGGTCCAGCAACTCCTTAGCGGCTGGCTGGGTCCAAATAACAGCTCATTTAGTGTACATCTGAGCATGTCTGAACATTGAAATCAAAACTATGACTAAATTTGAGCCAATTGGATCCCCTTTAGAGCTTGCAAACACTGCTCTTCAGCTATCCTGAGAAGAAAACAAAACAAACAAATTGAATTGCTCACTTCCCCCGTAAACTTAGAATTTGGGCCACACATGGGCAGAGCCACATCACGGGACACTGTGGAGCTTATTAAAGTCAATCAGTTACGCACTAGGCATACATATTACCAAACAACTGCCTTGAAAAAAGATATCTAAATTAACTATATCAACTACTGTAGTTGCTTTGGAATCAGCAAGACACAGCTGGATTATCTCACCCCAGGGCCTGATTTCCTTGATGGATTTTTAGTTGAAGTTCTCCATGTTTATTTAATTCTCCCAAGGTATTCACTTCCATTTTCTTCTTGTAAAACAGCTGCATCGACACAACTGAGATGCCAGCCAGCGCCATTTGTAAACGTTTATTTTCAAGGTACTGATCAACCCTTCCTATCCCACTTAAAAAAGGTGGTATGTGCATATTTTTAAAGTTAATTAAACTAAAGTAACTTGAACTCCTTGGAGACAAAACTGCATGGTTAGATGAGGTGTTAATGTACCTTCACTGGCCTTGTAGTGTGGAAGGAAAAGCAATCCAACTGGTTTAAGATCAGCAAATCCTATTGAATGTGGAAGGTAGCCCATGCATGGACAGCAGCCCTTGACACCTCAGTGCTGAAACTTGTCCTTCAGCTCTTACTTTGGTCTGAGCGGTTTCTTTTTCCTGCCTTAATCACCTTCCTGGCAACTGGGTTCAAGGTTTTCTCTCAGGTAATCAATATGCAATTCATCCTGTGCCTTGCTACGCAACCCCCTCAGGCCCAAAGGTGGCAATCTTTGCAGTTCATCTGCAAAGTCGGATGGTCACGCTTTCTGTGGGAATAACAGTACATACCTGGGTAATTTAGCTGGTTTCGTCAGTTTTACTTTGTTAGTCACAAAAATCAGAAAGAAGGACTATTGGTATGTGGGGAAAAACTGTCAGACGACTCTAATATTAACAGAACCAGCTGTTATACTTACTAGTCCACAGGTGTTCAGAGGCTAAAAGGACATCATGTGGACATTGATAGATGTACAGTCACTTCTGAAAGAAGTCAGAAGTGTGGTAATTTACCAGAGAGCATTTGTTACAGTAAAAGAAGGCTGTAGTTTCTATTAAATGCTTTGTGTAGAGAGTGATCCATTTTGATACATTTTCCAACTCCACTAAAGACCTTAGGTGTGCTCCTTGGGAACAGCATTTAAGGACATCTGTTCAAGGACCAGCCTTACAAAATGGTCAAGCTCCTTCTCATAAATATGTCTGGTCAAGGCTAGGAAACCTGTCAGGCCTACCAAGATTTGTAAGGCTTGAGCTACAGGAAGCTGTTCCCTGAACATGTGGAACTCCAGAGCTGGTCTACTCCTTGCAGTTTAAAGGCATAAATGATCCAACCAATTAGTTACCATTACCAAACCTCACTTTTCTCAATTACTTTAGCCCAGTCTACCATTAACACACTGGTAAGCAGGGTCAGAGAAAATGGGCATTTTATATTTACATATGTATTCGGAGGGACTTGTAAGACAATGAAACCCACAGTGTTGACACATTCTGTTTTCTAAGGAAGCTGGATAGCTATTCATATATTAAATGAAAAATGAATCTTTCCTGTTTGGGAGGATTTATAGCATCTACTGGGAGACACTGAGACTGAACAATGGCGGGTCCCAGGTCCTCTTCAGTCACCGTGGTGGTCAGAATCCCTCCAATATTAAAAAAAGCACTCACGGTTACCTGCAGACCAGGTGGGAAATTGGGTGCCCCAGAGACACATTTTAGGTGGCTTGAGTGCAAGTACCCCAACTCAATTTCTTTGATGATACTGTGGATAGACTGAGAGAAATGGGGGAAATATAAAGAGAGGAATAGGGACAAATGGGACTTTGGGTCTGACAGATATATCTCTATGTTGTAAGCCATGAGCTAGAGAAAACAGCCAGCTTGTAGTTTGAGTTCATCTCTGAGAAATCAGCTCTAGGAAGATTCCACCCCCCTGTGACCACCTGTAGGCAAACTCAGTCTTTAATCCTTGTAACTAAGTTTCACAGGAATGTCCTGGGGTCTGACAAAAGGGCTCACCTTCTTCTCACTGGAGCTGAGCTAAAAAGGAAGCTCTGACTCCCCTGGTTCACAGCCCCTGCCTCCCCTCTTAGTGCCACCTTTCTGGTATGCATACAACTTCCTGGTGGGCTTTGGAGGTTAGAGATAGTGTCTCTGTTAATTACCACATTTCTGTATGGTACATTTGTATTCCTGACTCCCCCAAACTATAAATACCCCCTGGAACAATAAAGTGCGTGGCCTGAAGAGCCCAGGTCTTCTGTCCTGTGTGTCTGTCCTATGTGTCTGTTTTGTGTCTGTCCTGTGTGTCTGCGCGGCCTGAAGAGACATTTTCCCAGGTCCGTCTGTCTGCGTGTTCGTCTCTGTCTTGTGTGTCTGTGTGTCTGTCCTATGTGTCTGTCTGTCTGTTCCTTTCATCTCAGGTATATCTAAGGGTCCTTGCTCTACCTGAATCCCGCTGGCTGGGACATCTCTAGATGTAAAATGCAGTTCAGGTGCTGGACAGGTGGCTCAGTGGTTAAGAGCACCAGTTGCCCTCGAAGAGGACCTGAGTTTTATTCCCAGCACCTACATGGTGGCTAACACCATTTGTAACTTCAGTTCCAGGGGATCTGACACCCTCTTCTGGCCTCTACAGGTATTGCACACATGTGGTGCACTTACATACATGCAGGCAAAACACACACAAAATAAAAACAAAGACACAACAAATACAATGTAAGTTATTGCATCAAAACAATGACACAGAGAGAGAGGGGAAGAGAGAGAGAGAGAGAGATCATCTATGAAAGATGTGACTGAAGAGTAAAAGTTGTGTTTTTGTAACCCTAGTCTGTGCCAATCTATACCCTGTATGTCAATATATGATAATCTTGTGGGTTTTTGCTATAAAAGCTTGGTCCGAGCAGGGCCGGGGGGGCTTAGCTTCCTGAGGCTAAGTCACCCACTTGTACAAGTGCAAGAAAATCCTCATGGTGTTTGCATCTGACGGTCTGGATTCTTGGGACTGACACTCAGACAGCCTGAAGGGGTTTCGAGTCCCCTAGGCTGAAAATGGTAGTGGGGCAAGGCTCCCCGAGGTTGGGCTCTCAGGCAGCCCTGGGAGGGATTCGAGTCCCCTGGGCTGAGAGTGAAAACCAACAAACCCTCCCAGCAGTTACAGGACTCAGGGGGACTGATAGACACCTTGGCAACTCCAGCTTAACTTCCAGAATTCACAGGCATCTGTGAAAGAGACTCTCTGCAGCTCTTTAACACTGATAAGAAAAGCTTCCTGAGAAGATAAGCTTCCTGACACCAATTATAGGCTGGTTTTTGTTAACTACATTTCCCCCATTTATAAAAACTCACCAAGCAGCCAGGGAGCTGCTAGCCCCTTGTCCTTAATAAACTGGCCCTGTTAACACCCATGCCGGAGTCTCTTGTTTGTTTCTGCTGGGTCTCACTCTGAACCAAACCTTGCAGTCTACATTAATATATTAATACTTTCACGCAATATTTATCTTAGAATAATGATCCCATAATGCTTATAAAAATTTCACATATAAGGTTACCTTAGTCCAGAGGAATAATTTTTAAAATTTAAAAAAGCCGTGTTTTCCTCCCTTTAAATGTTTTGTGGCAGTAAAAGTGAATTTAAAAATGCTGATTTAAAATCTATAAACCAACTAAGCAGCAACAGAGTAGATGGATTTCTTTTGTACTCTTTAGGGAAATGCCATGACAGACTCCAGCCTCCCACTGAACCTGGTGGTGAAGAATTTGGCTTGAAAAACAGAATTCAATGATTTTTTTTGCAGAAGAGAAATAGTGAGATAGATTTACATGCTTATTTCTGTACGTTCTGCACATCTGAATAACATGCTGTGTTTTTGGTGCGTTCAGGAAGGTGTCATTCATCACTGTCTTAAAAATACTTCCACTCCTTTATTTGTTTCCCACTTTCTAAAGAAAACTGTAAAATTTCATATACCCAAATTGAGGTATGCCGGACTGGCTAACTGTTGTTTCTGGGGGGCTGGGGATGTCTCTTCTGGCACACCACTAGCAGGCACTGTTAAAACACTTTCCGTCAAGTTCCCTTTGCTTGGGCAAAAAGAGCAGCAGTTTCTATCACTGAGGGTCAGGGAACCACTGCAATCTCATAGCAACAGACACCAAAACAGCCCCTCATTACAAGCCTCTCCAACAATCGAGCCTTTAAGGAGAACAAAGTTGACAGTGATTAATCATTAAGCGGTTCCTTGTTCCTTGCTGTGCGTGTTCTCAGTTGCCTCCTACAGAGGCAGTCTGGCAGATTTCCTGTCTCTGAGCTCTGTGCCATGCCTGAAGGGACACCCAGGCAGCCTTCTCACTGCTTCAATTTCAAATGCGCCAAACATCCACAGACTCTCTGTGCACATGTCTTGACTTTTATTCTGAGCCTGGCAGACTCTGAATGGATATGGGGAACTGGGACACAATCACTCGTTCACGTCACACCTGCTTACAGATTACACTCAGCTACAGTGCAAGAAATTGGTTAAACACTGTTTCCCAGACCCAGCCTTGGAAATCTGTTCCCTTAAGCAATCCATGGATGAATTGATGTACATGGTGGGTGTGGATACCTCCGGTGGTGTGTCTATATGAAAACACCTGGTGGGCTGATACGGCGCCATCCCCAAAAGCCATCAACTGGTTTCCAGAAATCTGCTGTCAAATAGTTCATCCCATAAGGCAGCAGAGTTGTAACTAGAGCTGAGGCCACGGTCACTTCGTGTTTCTGATTCCCGGCTGAGGCACTGCGTCTATCCTGGTGGTCAGGCACATCACAGGCGGCACTGATCTTTACAGACTGGCTTGGAGGAAAGTTTTCCCTCACTTGTAACTACAACTATCACTGAGGATGAGCATGCTCCTGTCAGGTGAACCGGAAGGACTGGTTATAAACACAGATTTCCAAGAGCAGATGGACAAAGTTATGTAAATGAAACAAAGGAAAGGGAGGGACATCACTTCTCCAGTAGGCAATGACATCAACAGGACACAATGAGATGACACTGAGGAGGATCATTTGTGTCTCCTCAGCTCTCTCTTCAAATTAACCAGGATTAAGTAATGTCGGGTTTCCCGTGGATGGAGTAGATTTTAACACCCACACATCTATATGTAAAAGCTAAAGTGCTCAGCCCTTCAGTCCAGATCTGGGGTGGCTCTAAACTGAGTTACAGTCACTAGGAAGTGGGTGTGACAAGACCCACAGGAGATGAGATTGGCCAGTCAGCTCTCCTGCACAGCAGAGGGACTCATGGGGCCCCACCCCTAACCGGGGAGGTTTGGCAGCAGATGGCTGTGGAGGGAAGGAGAGTCTGTTGTCTGCAGGGGTGTGGCCTCTGCTAGGTTGCCCCTGCACCAGAGGCTGGCTGCACATCCAGGTGCATATGGAGAGCACTAGTTGGACTCAGTGGGGTATTTAGAAGAGGGAGGAAGAGGAGAGCAGCAGCGTGAGGAAATATGAAGTGGGGAGGAGGATGTGCTGGGGTCTGAGCGGTGTGAAATGGAAGAAGCAGGGTGGATCTGATCTAAGTACATTGTATTGATGTATGAAATCTCCAAAGAATACGTAATAATAATAAAACAACAACAAAGAAGGATGGCCCCATTGCTGGAAACTAAGCTCTTCACGCAGATGCATGACAGGGCTCACAGGAGGGCCACAGATTCAGGGGACGATCAGAGCAGCCTGAGGGGAGGCCCATTCAGAAAATAAACATCTCTCCTTCAGAGCCTTCCGGATGCACCTTTGACACTAACACCAGTGAACTCTGAACTGTGAAGGAGTCCACAGGGGGACCTGTGCGGGAGGGCCTTGGATTTGAGATGGGCACAGAGGGTGTCCTGAAACCACCCAATCTGGGAAGTCTGACTCTATTCAACTTACTGTTTAATGCTCTAACTCAACTGGTACATACATGTACGTGCCCCCCATACACACACACACGCACACACACACACACACACACACACACACACATAAATAAAGAATAAATCATGGAAAAACAAGTGAAATACCTGCAGCATCCTGGCAAAGCTATCAAAATGTGAACTTTGCAATTCAATTGGGTTTAATCCTGAGAAATTCAGTCTTGAGGTCTCTGATGTTGTTAGGAAAACAGAGATCATGAATTCAAGACTTTAAAGAGATGATGCATATTCCTATGACAAAACTCAGTTAATATGGTGACCATTATTATTAACTCTTCATGACAATTTAAAGGAAATAATATAATTTCCTGTGCGTATGCATCTGGATCCACCTTCGTGGCTCCCAGTTAAGTCTTTGCTTGTTCCTGGGGAATGCATCTAAAATTTTGGGGGGGACTGTCTTTAAATATATCATTAGGTTTGTTCTAGTGCCCTCTTGCTCAAAGCTTAATTTAAACAGAATGACCTCAGTGAGCTTCATATCATACTTGAGATTGGGTCTCTGTGTCCGAGCAAAGAGACCATTTGATTGATGAAATGTAATCCAGCGTTTATAACTGCCTACAAGCAAGCAGACACCGTGTGCACGCACTCAGGGGAAGGCGGGCAAGCAGTTCATGATGGGGAAGCACAGAGGAGACATGAGCGACAAAATGAGACCAACTAGTAGCTGGAGAGGGAGGAGCAGGAGGGAGGAGAGGAGAAGGAGAGGGACAGGGGACAGGAAGGAGGAGAAGGATGGAGAGGAGGAAGGGGGAGGCCGGAGGAGAGAGAACAGGGATCAAAAGAGGGGTGGAAGATAAGAAGAAATGGAGAAGGAAGAGGAGGAGGAGGGGAAGAGGATGGGAAACAGTAGGAAGAAGAGGAGGAGGGCTAGGCTAGGAGCTCAGGCTAGGCACTCAGGCTAGGCACTCAGGCTAGGAGCAAGGGAGGGCGAACTTGGAGGTCCTTGTAGGAGGCTGTCAGAAATTTAGCTTTCAAATTGAACAATCAGGAAAGCTATTAGAGAATTTTAAGCAGGAGTACGACCTGATATGATTTATATTTTAAAGATCACCCTGTCAGCTAATGACAAATGGAATAATTCAGAGGAGATGTCATGATTTAGCCCAAAGGGGTCACCATAGGAAGTGGCTGGGTTCTGTGAGACTTGGAAAACGAATCGTGGTGTCAACCAGTGCCTTGGATGTGCAGTGCAAGGAAAAGAGATCTGGCAAGGACCATAAGGTTTTCAGCCTACATTCAGGAAAGGAGAGAGTTATTATTTTCTGAGATGGAAGAGATGGTTTTGCTTTGTTTATATTTTTGAGGGGCTAGCATAAAGGTAGGACTGGACATGGGGAGTCTGACTTGTGACAGGCCAAAGGGGAGATGCTTATTACACGTCCAGGGGCGATGTGAGGTAGGAAATTTGGTCTGTAGGCCTATATTTCAGACAAGGAGTCCAGGCTCAAAATATAAATTTGAGAGTTTTCAGCATAGAGAAAGTACTTGAAGATATGACTCTGACTGACGTAGGAGCCAGTATAGGGGATGAAAAGGAAAGATTCTGGGCATGCCTCTGGATGCTCCATTGGTTAAAATCTGGTAGGTAAAGAAGAAACCAGTCCAGAAGGGTGCAGAACAGAGCCCCCAGACACCCAAGGGGAGAGCTCCTCAGAAGAGGGCAATGGTGGATTCAGTGTTTCCAATGGGTGGACTAGGACTGTGGTGTGAAGTGGCCATTGTTGATGAGGTGGCTGTCACCGTTGGCTTGGGTAGATCTCGTTGGTGATCTAGGGACAAGTCATGCTTTCAATGGGCCTGAGATACAGTGAGACAGGAAGTGTGTGGGAAGCAGGAGTTTGGAAGAAACTTTTCAGAGTATTGCCCAAAAGGAAAGTAGAAAATGGCAAGGAAAGACAAAGGGATGTGAAAGATTTTGTTTTTAAGACATGAGGTTATTTTATAAGGATATGAAAGTAATTTAGAAGAAAATGGTAAATAGCTTACTGACATAAAATATTGTGCATGTTTTATCTTCTTAAAGACATATACAATTTAGTATATTAAGGTCTACACACACACACACACACACACATACACACACACACACACATATATGTGTATATATATGATCAAATAGCAAGCAATATCCCTAAGAATGGCTAGTGGAGTTGGAATTGTGCTCGTATCATCTTAGTTGCTAACCTCCTCATCACAATCATGTTGAATGGAGCAGTTACAGAATTTGGCCTCTGTTACCTAGAAACAGTTGTGGAGCCTTAATGGAGTGTCTTCTGCATGGAAATGCTTCTTCCATGTGCCTCAAAAATCACAGACATGGGGTTGGAGAGATAGCTCAGTGGTTAAAAGCACTGGCTACTTTTGCAGAGGACCCAGGTTTGATTGCCAGCACCTACGTGGCAGTTAATAACAGTCTGTAACTCCAGTTCTGGGGGATCTGATGCCCTCTTCTGACTCTAGGAAACTGCATAGCATGGGTGCACTTACATACATGCAGGCAAAACACTCATACACATAAAATAAATAAAAATGTTAAAGTCACAGGCAAGCTTCATATGGAGTAGTTAGAGCCACATACAGAAAACATTATGGGAAGAATTATGCTGTCACCTGCTTCAAATCTGGCTACTGGCATCTTGGATTTTCTTTGGGCTAAAGTAACACAACTTTTTTGAGTCCTATACATATGAATTTAAATCACTCATTACTTCAGCAGCTAACCCTAATAATAGCAGAGATGTAGAAACACCTGGATTAACAAGCTTCTGGAGACAGGCTAGCTGAGAGCTAGGTCGAGGTTAGAAGACATCGATCTTGGAAGGATGTAATTTTAATGGCTGCTTATTTTAAGTAGTTGGCCTTTTGTTCATGAGAACAGTCCAAGCTAAGAAAGATGGCTCAGTGGACAAAGGTATCCTCAAGCCGATGTAAGTTTGATCCCCCAGTTCCACATGGTGGAAGGAAAGAGCCAACTTCTGCAAGTTGTCCTCTGGCCTCTACATGTGTCACTCAAAAATAAATAAGTGAGAAAAAGTAACAATCAGGTTGTGCGACAGTAAGCCTCTCTTCACATTTGTGATGCGGGAGCACGGATTCCCTCTGAGTTGCCCAGTTCTGCTGTTCAAGCTATTTGATTGTTAAGAGCCAAGTCACAGAGAGTTTTCCAGAAAACAGATCTGTTCTGTGCACAGCCTGGGTTAGAGGGGCAAGTCACTGAAGAGGGAATGAGATATCCTTGCATTCTGACTGGAAAGAAGGAAAGTACGGGGCGACCTTGACAGAACCTCCCAGGATCTTACTTCACTGCCACACTCCCACAAAGGCCACCTAAATTCAGAAAGACTGCCAAGAGTTAAGTGGCTAAAAGATGAACTGTGCCTTCAGGGCTCCCTTTCCAGTGCCGTCCCGATCCGACGCCTCTCTCAGGCCTTCCTTCTAGAGCAGCTCCTTCTGCTCAGGACTGAGGCGTCTTCTGTGTGCTCCTGAAGTAACGCATCCTTATCTTCCCACTGGGGCTGCACAGTTCAGATTTATAAAGGTCTCCTTTTCCATGTTAAAACTCACCTGTCTTAGAGTCAATTTGTTTTGCTCGAGGCTTGGTCGGTCAGTGGCTCTCCATCTTTAATGTGCACACGAATCACACTGGGATCTTCTTATAAAGCAGAATCTTATCTGATGCGTGTTGGTGAGCAGGGTGACTGGGTCTGGAAAGCTCCCATGGGATTCGGGTGCTGATAATCTGTAGACTGCACTCAGAACTGTGAGATGCCGGTGGACAGAGCCCCTGAGATGATGGAAAAGGCAGAGTAGCACACATTTACTGTGTGTCTGCTTTCTGGGCTAACAGTTTCAGAGTCTATTTTATACATCAACTAGAACAAATGTCTGTAATGGGAATTGAAGATCTCAGATTTTTGCAGTGCTGGGAATTACAGTTAGGATTGTTCTTGTTCCAGGCAAGCATCCTAATGCTGAACCACTATGTCCCCGGCAGTCATTTTCTCAGTGTGCTGAGGACTGGCACGCAGTGTGCTGGGACCACAGTCATGGCCCCTCTTTCTCATTCACTTTACCCATCCATGGCTTAGGACACCTTGAAGACACTTCAATTTCAACTTGCCAATCACATAGATAGATATTCCTTCTGGGTGTCTGTTGTGGTATTCTGTCTGCTCCAGTGATCTCCACCTTGAGCCCCTGTCCTGAATCTGTCTGAAAGCCTGGTGCTGCCTGTAATAATGAGAGAACGGTGTCCTAGTTTCCTGCCTTCCTCACTCTGTCCTGCATCGCTGCAGTTAAATGGGCTGTGTGCATCTGTGTCCAGAGACATAACAGATGGGATCGTGGGGATTAAGGCAGCAGAGAGCAGAGTGCTTCTAGAAGGATTAGTGTTTCCCTTATGGAGAGGGTAACAGAGGATGCTGGAACCTGATTTGAAAAGGGTCACTTGGCCCCATCAGCATATGTGACTGTTGTGGGGTTTAGTTCAGCCTCATTGTTTCTGCCCTTTTGAGGTTCCCCCGAATATCTGCAAAGAATCCTAGAGTGAAATGAAGTTCTCAGAACCGGCAAGGTTTGGAGTGCAACCGAGTGACCCCAGATAGATCAGTGGACCTCTCTGAGCCTATTTGCTCAGGTGTGAAATGCAACTGGGTATCTAGGCCACCTATGATGAGGAAGGCAAGGTCTCACCAGGATCAGAGGAAGGAGTATTTGAAGAAGCAGTCAGCTTCTGAGAAAGGGCTTCATAGTCTGAGATAGTGTGTTAAGGAGGAGGTCTGGAACTGATAGACTGAGGGACCAGGCTGGCTAGCTTCAAGCCTAACCTTAAAAGTGATGACGATGGTATCTTTGGATTCCGCTAGACCCTGTCCCATCATAGCAAAGGGCTGTGAAGACATGCTGTGAAAGGAAGGAAGGAAGTGACGTAGGTAGAGCTGAAGTTGGCTTGCTGGGATGGAGAGTTCTGGAAAGGCAGGTAGGTTAGTACTGAGTGTTCTGCAGAGGGCAGGCTGAGGCCCCTCAGCTAGAGAGGGGTGACAGGAGATGTTGACCCCCGTCTGTGGGGCAGGTGTCCTCACTGCTTCCTTCCCAGCCTGAGGCCAACATGGCAAACCAGGGAGGGGACTACCACAGGTGACAGATGTTGCCCCTGATGGCAACACCATTTGTGTAGGTAGTACAGAGGCCCCCCAAGGGACTCTTTATATTTTCTCCCCATGTGCCAACTTGCCAAGCATGGCTCTCAGACTCACAAAGCTTTGCAGGTGCAGCTGGGCAGGAGTATCTGGTGAGATTCCCACCTGGACCTGAACCACCTTCCGTCAGAGGACAGATGTGAGAAGTGAGATCTTGTTACAACTCAGCAGGGCACACTAGGACGTGAGGCCTCCCATTGGTGGAGCGGGGTCTAAGGGACTATGATGGTTAATCTTCCTTGTCAACTTGATGAGATCTAGAATTAACCTCTGGGGTTAATTCTAGATCTCATCTGGATAATCTTGAACAGGTTAAGTCCATCATGACGGACTGGATACTTGAATGATGAGCCAAAATAAATTCTTTCTTCCCTAAATTGCATTTGTCAGAATATTTGATCAGAGCAACAGAAAAGTAACTAAGAAAGGGGCTATCAAGGAGTTGCAGGCAGAGTCCAGAAGCTCTCACAAGAGGTCCTGGAAATCCACAGTACAAGTTATTAGGCACAAGGCTCTTCACCAGGTGTCTCTTTCTCATACAAGTCACTCCCATCACAAATATTTGCAGACATAGCACAAATAGGGCATGGCTGATAACCCCTGAGCAGAGAAGAAGCTGAGAGAGGAAGGGGAGAGCCGGGTCCTGAAGACGAGGTGCGTCCTTCCAGAGACAGGGCAAGAGGAAGCTTACTGACCAAGGCCAGAATCATCTTTTAAAGAAGATCTATTTCCTGCAGGAAGGTGACAGGTTAATCAAACTGCCAGTTCACTCTGTTGTTTAGACTTGAGAACAAAAGACATAGAAAGATCATAAAAGTGGAAAACCCGACTATCAAAGGTGCAGAAATGCTGAGAGAAGAGACAAATGTTGTTGAAGAGACATTCTAGCAGTATTTGGGGGAAGGAAACCCAGGAGGAAGAAGATGGATTTTTTATTTGTTTACTTATTTTAATTTTATATGCATGAGTATTTTTTCCTGCGTGTGTGTGAGTGCACTCATCCTATGCAGTGCCCTCAGAGGACAGAAGAGGCCATCAGATCCCCAGGAACTGGAGTTATAGTAGTTGTTTAGCCACCATGTGGGTGCTGGGATTCAAATCCAGGTCCTCTGCAAGAAGAGCCAGTGCTCTTAACCTCTGAGCCATTACTAAAGCCCCATTAGATGGGTTTTCAAACAGACGATTAAATGTTTTCTGTAGGAAAGATTCATTTCAGATTGACAACGGAAGAATTGCCAGCAGAAATGATGCACTTGCCTTTTGAGGTGAGGCGGTAGATGGATGGCCCCAACTCCACTGGCTTCCCAGCTGCACAAACTCATCAAAGCTGCTTAACTTCCCTGAGCCTCAGTTTTCTTTTATTTCAACTGGATATTTGAGTGATGCCCAACCAGAGGGTTAGTGAAGTTCCAAACAAACAAACTGTTAGCTAATGTTAAGAAGTTCTCTAGTTTCCTACATGACTCCCCATTCTTCTAGATACATAGACACAAGTCCATGCTGCTAAAGGCCATGTCTGTCTTTGAGTAGGTTTCTGGTAAGCAAAATTGCAAGGAAAAAGTGGAAGGCGACCCCAGTCTTCCTACAAAGCGCTGAATAAATTTCCAACCATGTCTGTGGCTGCTGCATCTCTCCAGTCTTGTTCCTAAGGACACTTGCTCTGTCTGACTCATCATTTCAGACTCAACTGTGCTGCTGGGTCAAACTGGCCATATCTGGACATCAGCACTGGGAGCGTCAGTTTCTGAAGTGAGATGATGCTTGTGTGGTAGGGAGACCCAATCCTGCCTTCCCTGGGGAAGTTTATACAACGGACAGCCTGTGAGGACGGCAGGGCTGTGACAGTGCCCTAGTCTGTGTGTGACCTCATGAGTGCCCTAGTCTGTGTGTGACCTCTAGAGTGCCCTAGTCTGTTTGTGTGACCTCTAGAGTGCCCTAGTCTGTATGATCTCTTCAGTTTTATTTTGATGGTGATCAAAAATAATCCTTTTGGCATCTTTGTGCTTAGCAAATATAACTGAAATTGCACAAGGTATTGAAAAGCCCTCTGTTAGGAGATGGGAGGAGGGACAATGGATAAACAGTCCACAGACCTGAAGCAGGGCTGAGATGGTCCAAGTGGCCATGGTAGTGTCACATACAATCAAGTTTTTAGCATCTTTGTGAACAAATACATAAAGCATGCCACCTGTCACAGTCCCAGCCAACATGACTTCTTTGCCATGAACCAAGAAAATCCCTTCCATTCTTAAACTTGCTTTTGTCAGGAATTTTGTCCCTGTGACACACAAAGTAATGAATGAAGTAATTAATAAATGTTTCTTGAATGGAAGGATAGATGGAAGCTTACATTCCGCCTACAGGAAGGACAGGAAACTGGAAGGAAGTCTGGATTCTTGAGTTCCATGGGTTAGAGGAGGAGCTAGACTCCAGGCAGTAGCTGAAGCTGTCAGTACTTGTGTCAGGAATCTGTGCCTCCAGAGGTTAATGTCCAGGGATAAGCTGACATGACTGATCACAAAACTGGCTACAGGCAGCTTTGAACCAACAGTCCTGTGAACCAACCATATTTTGTCATTTATTCACCCATTTACTCAGTCACTCACTGGATTTTTATGGAGTGCTATTGAATCTAAGAACCTCACACACATTATTGCTTACTATTCCAAAAAGCCCTGAAAAATATGCTCTTATTATCCTATTTTACCTGCAAGGAGGGTGAGTCTCAGAAGAGTGAGTTCTTATGCCTATAAGGGTCCTCTCTGAGCAAAGTCCTTCTTCCCTCTGTTTCTGACCTTCAGAAACTCAGATGTGAGCAGCGGATTCAGGAGGGAAATAATCACCAAGGGCTGGGGAGATGGCTCAGGGGGTGGGGGTGCCGATTGCTGATTACCATGCCTGATGACCTGAGTTCAATCCCTAGGACCATGTGGAAGGACAGAGCTGACTCCTGCAAAGTGTCCTCTGACCTCTACATCTGTATGATTTGTGAGCACACACATGTATACAGGGAATACCTGCCCACCCACAGATAAATGACAGGTGAGACTGAGCTGCCACAGGACCCCAAAGGGCATCAGATTCAGATCTGTGGAGGAAAGATGGGGACAGGGTCTTCCCAGATGATGTGCTGACCCAGAGGAGGGCTGGGGGCGCCTCAAGTTCAGAGGCAGAGGGCACAGGGCGCAGAACCTTCCAACTCACTGTTCCTCGGTTTCCACGAGTGGCCTCGCGTAGACAAGCTCCTTATGATCTCTGCGTCCTGCTGCTATTTGAGATTTGGAGGAAACTGTCCCACAGACTGAGATGAGTATTAGACCCTTTGCTCTGAACCCTGGAGGTTAAAAAAATCCCATCTCCACTCGTATCTTTTTTCCAATCACAGCACTTCTGTAATCCTATTTTCTTGCTCCAGAAAGAGTCTTCTTTTTCTTACAAACCTTTCTACCATTTTCTTCTTTTCTGCATCTGCCTGTTTCCTGGTTGTCCCTCGAGGTTTAGTTTGAACAGTCCCCTCTCTGGTAGGTCTTCAAACCCCAAGGTTTGGTGGGCTCCCGTAGTGCTCCCTACCCACCTCCCCTGTGCAATTCTCACACTTTTGTCCCTCACCTACTTCACTATCGCCCCCTTTCACCCTGAACCACAGTGGAGGTGGACGGCCAGGTTTGGACTCCTGCGTCTTTGGTGGTCACAGAGTATCTGGGACGTAATCGGCACTCAGGTACTCAAGGAGCAGCATGTATTTAACCCTGTTTCTTCTGAAGAAGAGTCAGATATACAGGAGCATCTTCTCTCTAGGCAGCGGAGCTGGAGTGGAGGTGGAGCACCTGTGTGGAGGAGCTGGAGTGGTGCTCAGGGAGGCAGTGTCTGCCGGGTTTGTGCCAACTGAGTAAGACAGGGAAGAAGGCTTCGGAGGGAGGCCATGGTCTCTCCGGGCCCTACTTATGGTATTGTAAGCGTTTTGTACTGAATTTTATGTTTTTAAGTAGATCAATTTCTCATTTCAGTCCAAAGGTCTCTGTTTCTGAAATCTGCAACATCTGCTAGGGAACTGAAGAGTGAAACAATTTTAAAAGATCAACAATTGAAAAAAAAAATTCTTTGTTGAAGGACTGTGGATTTTCAGTTTGTTCCACATGAGACCATCTCAGGAAATTACCTTTTAACTGGTTCCTGTTTGTGTGGCAATTCCCCTGGTAGGGATGGGCCACAATCTAACAGATTTTTACAGTGTAAAAGTTCTATGAATCCAAGGACAATGGCTATGTTTCCAGTTGCTGCTCTCTCAGAGACCCTTTACCTATGTGGGAGACCAAAATTTTTTTCCAGTTTTAAAACTGGCCATAATTAAGACAAAATTATTCTTTCCTGTGAACTACAGAGAATGACTGGATCATGCTGCCTTCCAGTGAGTAGATATGGGCTCAGGATGGGACAAGAGAAAAGACATAGAAAGAGGCTGGATTAGCCTGCGCCACCACATCCGCCGTCTTATCCCCCGTCCCATTTCCTCTGTGGCCAACAGATTCTCACTTATTCACTGGCTTAAGGTGCCACCTTCTGCCTTCAGTGGCCCTTCAGGCAGAGAAGCTGGTGGTGGAACTTTGGGAAAAAAGGATCTCAGAGCTGAAAGACGAGCCAAAAGGTCATAGCTCCAGCTAGGTCATCCAGAAAACAGGAAGATCATTCCAAGGCTAGCTTGGTTTATGAGGTGAGCTCAAGGCCAGCCTGAGCTACAGACTGAGATCCCCCCATCTAAGCAAAGAAAGGAAGAAAGAAAGAAAGAAGAAATAAAAGTTCATATCCAGAGAGTCCCACCTCACATGTAGGAAGCAGAGTAGAGATTCTCGTTTTGTTTGCTGTCAAGACTACAAAATACTTTTGGAAAGTGTTCTGCTATTAAGATTTTTAAACACTTGTAAGATTCATACAGAAGGAATAAGTTTCAAGAGAGTCAATATACTTCTGAAAAAAGAAAACTAAAAAGAGGGAGTTTCTAAACCAGGGACTATAGTATAAGCCTCTATAATTTCTACAATGTGAATTGGCTTTGAAAAAAAATATCAGCAGAGTAGCAAAGAATGTACGCTCAGATGTAGACTCACAAATTTTAAGTACAGTTGCCACAGGAGACGAAGGAACGTGCAAAGGCAAAGGAAAGGGTGGGATGTGTCACATGTGCATCTATGACAACTGCCCAGCTTCATCACCTTCACAGAATCACACGTTTCCATCAGCAGCTCGGGAGAAGCTCGGAAGCTGTGCGGATGGAGGAGAGCGTTCAGTCTTTGAGTGCTCCACATGGGTGCAGTTCTGGAAGGGGGAGAAACAGCTGACTGGCAGAGAGCTGCTAAGAATGACCCCCTGGGGGAGGGGAATCTTGGGGTGTCTGGAGGGCTAACTCTAAGCCTGAGATCCCAAGGGCACTGCAAGGCCTCGAAGCCAATGTGAAGAGTTCCGCAGACCTGTTTGAACAACCTCAATTCTAACCCTTATCACCATCAGGGGCAACAACAAAGGACTTTTAGCACTAGAATCACCCGGGTCTAGGTTTCTTTCTGGATCTGACACGTTCTACGCCTTGGGAACAAGAGGGGTACTCATGTGTCTTAGGGTGATTATGAGAACTGAGCAGGATATATGCAATTTTATGAGAGAGCACTGCGCAGTGTCTGGCCCGCCTTTCCCTCCGCCTTCTACGTCATCATGCATCCACTTTCTCTAATTTAGGTTATACTTAACAACTGAGGCAAACCTGACTTTATAGAAGGTACTTTTCTACATTTCACTGATTCCTCCTAAGAACCTAAGAAATTAGGGCTATTGTCCCCTCACAGTTTTATATGTGTGTGCACTGTGAAACTGTGAATAAATGTTTTCAAAACTATGTGTAAAGAATGAGGCCATCTTCTTCACTGTAGGACATCTGGGAATCATCAATGTGCTGGTGAGGAGTCCCAAAGTATTTGATAACTAAAACAGTTCTTGAAGCAGAAGAATCCACTCTTCAAAGAAAAAGTGAAGAAGATATTAGGGTGGGAGGAGAAAAGGGACGGATTATGCTAGGAGTTTTCATGGCTTTCTTTTTACATCTATGCACAGATTCTGAACTCGGGTATAAAGTTACTCAGTCTTTCTTAACTGGTTCTTGCTGACTTGCAATTCCAAGTTTTTAATAAAACATTCTTTACTAAAAGAGAAAGAAAAAAAAAGAAAGTTCTTAGTGATTTTCTTGGACTATAGCTTGGGAAAATTATAAAAAGATTCTGTGTGTGTGTTGTATGTGCACAATATGGGGAATGCTTTGAGCAGAGGCTAAGTGTTTAGTAGATTCCAGTTGCTGGAATTCTGTCTTAAAGGATTTAGATCTTTGTACATCAATGGCCTAAGCAGAGAAATGTTATCTCTCTACCTTAGTCAGAACAAGTATTACATTTCTTCAAATTAAAAATGTCTGGGAGCTGGCTTTGCCGATGCACACCTGTAATCCGAGCACTTGGGAGGCTGAGGTAGGCGATCCTGAGCTCTAAGCCATCCTGGGCTACAGATCCCATCTCCAAATCTTCCTGAGAATATGGACCAGCTGGCCAGTACAAACAACCAGGCAGAAAAGCAAAATGGTACAACTTTGGATGTTTGGCGCTTTCTCATAATGCCAAATACACAATTACTGTGTGACGCAGAAGTCCCATTCCTAGGTATTTAGATGTTTACCTACATGAGATAAAAATTTATCTTTCCACAAAAATAAAATTGTCAACAATCAAATGTCTTCCAGCTGGTGAACGACACGCACTGTGACGCAGTGTACAGTGAGGTACTCACCCACTCTAAAAGCATCCAACTACTGGTACGGACAACCGGGAGGGACTCCCACAGGCACTGTGCTAAATGACAGCACCCAGGAGAAAAGGTCGTGTGCTGTCGCAGTCCATCCATAGAACATTCTACACAGCATGACTACGGAGGTAGAATCCAGGTCAGTGTCCCTTGGACAGAGTGGCAGATTCCATCAGGACATGGGGACTTACTGAGTGGTGAAAATGTTCCCTTGGTAGATTCTGGTTGTGGTAGGACGAGTGTGCATATGTCAACATGTGAAATACTATATTCTCACAAGATCAACTTCACAGTATGTAAACAACAACAATTTTAAAAGTGAGGGAACTCCCCCAAATTCCAAAAAAGCATATTCTACTATCTAAAGACAAAGAAGAACGCATACTACTTAAGCACCTTCTCCACATGGCAAGGCCTACACCAGTGTAGCCTGGACAGCTGCTGCAGCTTCAACCCTCCCCTGCCCCGCGGGCAGTTTTGTTTGCTGGCGCTTGGGCAATGCCTGCTGAGCACAACCTTATACTGCAGTCCTTTCTCCAAGTCTCACCGTATCCAGGTTGAAAGTTGCAGACAATAGAAAATAATGCCCTCCCTGTACCTACAGCCTGGCCTGTTAAAGTGCCTGGCAGGGCAGTGCTAGGAAGAATGCTTGAGATGTGCATCAGCTGATGCTCTGGTAATTGCTTCGAGTTTATGAGTCGTCAGACTGTGGGCTCTTGGAAGATAGGGTTGTAAGTATATAATCTTGACCTAGGTCAACACTCAAGGCGTTTTTAAATACATGGGCATGTGGAGATTTCTGATTTGTGTGTGCATGGGTGAAGGAAGTGATGGCTAGGCAGGGCTAAGGTTTGATAGAGCCAACGGGACAGTATACCTCTTAGAAAGCCTAGTGTCAGGGGCAACGTCAGTCCTCTAGGTTTGACTGGCTGAGTCCCAACTTAGTGTGAGCTTTATTCAGAGCACTTGGAAGGGAGACACTCGATTTGGATGCAGTTGGAATCACTAACAGGGATGGGCCACAGAATGGCAGGTTTTCAATTGTCTCTTAAGCTTGAAACTGTTCCCAGATGCAAAGATGATGAAGGCTGCATTTGCTAAGCAAGGAAACAGGAAGCACTTTACAAAGGGTTTAAAGACAAGTCTTTGCTTTCTTTTTAAGAGTCCTTTACCGCCTACTCCTGTGCTGACCCTCGAGTGCTAATCTATTTAGGAAGGAGTAACGCTCCTTATTAACTATGTTTCCTAAACCAGACTGAGTGTAATTATTGAATCTATTTTACTGGATACATTTTATGAACTTTAGTTGTAGTAATTGCAGTAAAGTAGTTCAATATTCCAAATATCCTTCTGTTTTAGGTGGCTTGGGGTGGGGGTGGTGGTGTCATTGGGATCTATGACAGCATAGCGACCATTTGCAAAGCCAGGGCTTATTCTCTGGTGACTAACACTGGTTCCAAGAAGTGCAGAATCTAACACCCATTGCTCTGCACTCACAGTCAAATTGGGACAGTTGGTGAAGCGTGTGTGTGGGGGGAGGACTTTTCTTTCTTCTGTTTTAAAACTTTGACAAAAACCTTTTAAATTAAACCATTAAATTAAAAGTGATTCCATCACCATAGTAGAAGACCACTTCTCATTCTGCACAGAAAGACTTTGTCGAAGTAGAGGTAAGATAGAAAAACTCTACAGGTTTTCATGGAGAGCCCAGAATTCCTTATGCCCAAACTATTTTTTATATAATTTGTTTATTATTTTTATTTTATGTGTATGGGTACATTGCCTGCATGTGTGTAAGTACACAATGTAGTGCAATGCCCAAAGAGGTCAGAAGAGGGTGTTGGATCCCCTGGAACTGGAGTTATGTACAGTTGTTAGCCACCATGTGGGTGCTAGGAATCAAACCCAGGTCCTCTGCAAGAGCAGTCAGTGCTCTTAACCACTGAGCCATCTCTCCAGTCCCTGTCAAAATCACTTTTGATACCTGGTTAAACATTTAAGAATAATTTAGGATGATGAGAAATGTAAAGGATGTCCCAAAGACATAGTAGATGGTGTCTGAATTGGACCTGAGCTGCCTTCTGGGAGTCTGTGGTTACACTCTGTCCAGTTAGTGTTATCACATGAGTAGAGTTCATAGTTTGATGACAGGACCAGTAGTTTTGTCCCAGTCTCAGTCCCAGTCATTCAAACACTATTTGCCCTGGGCCACGAGGGGTTCTAAGGAACATGTAGAGGAACATGTAGAGTCCAAGAATTATCTGCCTTTTTGAACCATCCTCAGCAGCAAGGGGCTGCATTAGGGAACAGACTCACACCATGACTGATGTGGGTAATGCAGACCTTCAGGAAACAGTGTCTGAATTCAAGTCACAAATACGAAAAGAGTTTGCTTGACTGACACAAAGAGAATGGAGTAGCAGCTCAGAATCCTGTGCCAGCCAGCAAGGAGACTCACGGCCTAAGAGCGAGTGGTCAGAACAGTAAGTGTGAACACGTAGGCGTGAACACGTAGGCATGCTACTATTGCAGGGACGATGTGGCAAAGAGACCCAGACCGGAAGAAATCTACTTGAAGTCAAGCATACGTAATCATATTTTAAAAACTACATATCGTTTTAAAAAAAAAAAAGCAGTGTGTGTTTTAGAGATGCCCGCCATCTTGCCACAAAACCTCCTTTTGGAACAGTGTGCTCTGCTGAGGTAAATACCTCTTGAGGGTGTGGATTCTATGGAGGACAAGGAGGCACACTCTGGCATGAGGACAGAGCATGAGTCTCTGTGGGCTGAAATCTGGAGACAAGCTACAGAGATCCTTGGAGAAAAAGACTAGCTAAGAACGTGCAAGAAGGACTGAGCTCTCAGAAGAAAGCAACCCAGAGCTGGAGCCGCGGTGACGTCCCTCTTCACTTGATGTTTTCTCTCAACACTGAGCACTCAAAGACACCTAGGAAGTTTACCTAGGAACTTAAAATTTATTTATTTTTGTCTTATGTGTATAATTGTATTGTCTGCATGTGTGTAAATACCTCCACATCCTGCAGTGCCCGCAGAGGTCAGAAGAAGGCCTGGAACTGGAGAGTTAGGGATGGTTGTTAGCTGCCATATGGGTGCTGGGAACTGAACCCAGGTCCTTTGCAAGAGCAGGCAGTATTCTTAACCACTGAGCCCTCTCTCCAGTCCCCAGGCAGTTTAAAAAAAAAATCTCCAGGCAGTTAAAAAAAAAATATATATATTTATATATATATATATATATATATATATATATATATATAAAATAACTTGCTTACCTGGCTTGCAAGAGGATCTAGCTTTAATTCCCAGTACTGAAAACAAAGCAAAAGCAAAAGCCAAAACAAAAACCAAGCAGACCTGGGTTGAAGTCTTGGCTCCAGCCTTGTGACTACAGGCAGGCTTTATGACCTCTCTGTTTTGCAGTTTGGGTATCTATAAACTGAAGTTTACAGCATGCATATCTCAATAGCTGTGGGGATTAAATGTGAAAAGGGTCTGGAAATCTGCCTGGAACACAATGAAACTATCAGAAAAATGAAGTGCCAGAATATAGTAATGGATCAGGCTGCATGGCGATGTGTGCTTGGGGTCAGATGCTGAGGTAGGAGAACCAGAAGTCCCGGGCCAGCCTGGACTATCATGTGTCTTAAAAAACCCAATCATACCAAGGGTGGAAAGGCTTATGTGGGATGGGGGCAGAGACACGGTAAGAGGAGGGCATGGGAGGAAGGTCCACCAAAACTACATGCGGAAATGCCACAGGAAACTTTCCAGAAACAAAAGCAAAATCCGGATCCAAAGGAATACCCCCCAAACACCAGAACTCCCAAATGAATCAGCAAAGTAAATTTTTTTTAAACTTTAACATAATGCTATGTTTATTTGAAGAATTTTGTGGAAAATGTAGTTTCTTCTCTGAGCCTTAGAAGAAAGAAATGTATGTACTGAGGATTTCAGTGAGGGGGAGGGCACTGAAATTCAACAGGAGGGCTTCTGTATTAGTTACTTGTTGTTGCTGTGATAAAACATTGTGGCCAAGGGAGCTTATAAAAGGAAGAGTTTATCTGAGTTTATGATTCCAGAGGAATCAGAGTCCATCATGGAGGCACGGCAGCAGAGTGGCTGGAGTACACACAGAAGCTGAGCATGCACATCTTCAAGCAGGCACAGGAAGCAGAGAGTGACTGGAGATCCCACAACGCTTATGAACTCTCGAAGCCCACCCCTAGCATGGCCACACCTTCTAAGACCTCTGCACATGGCACTACCAACTGGGGACAAAGTATCCAGATACTTGGAGCCTGTGGGGGATGTGGGCATTCAAATCACCGCAGCTACCTTCCTCTCACAGGGGAGTGCTTGAGCATTCATGCATTCATCTGAACCCTTTGCAGGCTGCCACAGGTAGAGAACACACAGTAATCACCCTTACATCCCTGGGACTGGCTAGCCACAGTGACAAGAAGCAGCCTGTGAGAGCAGAGAAGGTTCTAGGCTCCTACAACAGGGTGGTAAAGAGGATCACACACTTTTAATACCAGCACTCAAGAGGCAGAGGCAGGTGGATCTCTGTGAGATGGAGGCCAGCCTGGTCTACATAGCTAGTTCCAGGGCAGCTATCTCAAAATGAAAGAGGGATACTCTGTGAATTTGGGATTTAGTAAATTTCTATTTTGCCTGTGAGTGGGGAATTATATATTACAGTTCATGACTATGCCGAGTCACATCACTATTTTGAATTAGACATTCAACTAAGAAATCCCACTGTAAATATAACTTGGGCTGAGATACTGTGAGAGAAAGCCTTAAAAGCTGTCAACATCCAATAATTTCTACTGCCTTGAATTCCCGAAGAATGGCAGTATAGGTCTAACACCAGTCTCAACGTGGGAAACACCTTGAGTGGTATTTACAAGCACAACTTCCCTCCCAGTTCAGAGCCCAGGAACCCTAACCCCGGGGAACGCCACCCCACGAATGAGAGCTGAGCAGATCGCTCCGAACCCGATCCTGGAAATCCTATGAGGCTCGGCACCAGCTAGGTCGTTCCTGCATTGACGCAGGGAGCCGAGGTACCTGGGCTCCTGCCAGGGCTTACGCCTGCCCAGTCACCAGATGCATGCTGGGATAGCTCTGTCTGTACGCTAAACTTTGGTTTGTTTTTCTTCATAGCAACTAATGCCTCAGAAAAAAAGGGGGAAAAATTCTGACTTTGCTATTTCTCTGCTGCTTTTAAACCTGTAAAACTAAATGACACACCTATAATAAAAGAAGAATAATTGCTCTTTTCTCTTTTTAAAAATCACCAGTGGCTACAAGATCTTTGGCCAAACGTGTCTAAAAGGCCAGGTGCTCCCTCTTGGCGGTTTCTCTCCTACACACATGCATTTTGGGCCAAACACACATATAGCTGCTTGCAAATTTAGCTTTGCTGCTAAAGCATGTTCTGCAGCTGGCTAGGAACTACAGAGAATCAGTAAATATTCGCAGATCTCCAGTCAGGGAGCACTAAAGCATGGACGGAGGACTACTCTAGCTCCTGAGTCTTAAGGCTCTGCTCAGAACCAGCACAGCCCAGTTCAGAGAGCGCAGGAAAGAGAGGGACGGAAAACACACTTCAGAAGCATCAGTTCTCTGGTTCCTTGCTCCAGAGGGAGTGCCACCTACAGAGCCCAGGTGTATCACCATCGAGAGTTCTCCCTGGGCATCTGGGCCTTGTTTCTGTTTCCTTGACTGCTATTTGTTTATTTCAACCTTATAAACTTGCCCCCTGACATTTTAGCTTCCAATCCTAACAGTGACAAAATATCCCAAGAGGCAGTTTGGTTAATGGTGTGAAGATCATTAGATTAAAATTAGTCAGAGTGGGACTGCAAAAAAAGACATTACAGTATGCGGCAGAGAGAAGGGTGAAATTAATGTTTTTGACTCCTAATTAGATAAACACTACAGTAGTCTAATATCTGGATTTTATTTGTAAGATAATGAAAGCCTAAATACTGTAGATGTAATATTTATGTACTTAATAGAAAATGAAAGAATTTGAGAAATAGATATATATACATATATATATATTAGTTTTTTTAGAAGCCATGTATATATGTATGTCCACATGTGAGTGCATCTGAGCACAGTGTATGTGCAGTTCCTGGGCAATTACAAACTCCAGTGTAGATGCTGGGGAACAAACGGAGTCCTCGGCACGTGCTCCTAACCACAGAGTCATCTGTCTAGACCCCTGAGGATACATTCTAAATTGTATTCTATGGAATTCTACTGTCTTGTGCATTAATATGCGTTCCACAGGAAAAGGGGTCATAAGGATCCATATTTAGCACATAATAAACAAGTATGCCAATCACCACTCAGAAATGAAGTCTTTTGCAACAGATGGACAGTGCTACAGAGTTGCACAACTGGGCACACAGAAATGGTCTGTGAATTGTCCGGCCCTGAGTGACACACCTACAATGGAATCTCCACACCAAAGTTCATAGAACATAGTGGAACGCCCGAACTCTCATCAACAAATTCCCTAATGCAGCAGAGGGCCATGAACACAAAAGGACACAAATGGCCGAAGTGTAGACAGTAAGAGTCTGTAGTGTGTGTGAGTCTTTGGACAGGACTCCTATATTAAACTCCACCCACCCAGGGCTCAGGGACCATTGTTTAAGAGGGGACAGAAAGACTGTAAGAGCCAGGGAGGAGGTGTGTGACCACATGGAAAAAGTCTTCAGGCTCCTGGGACCTGCTCATATGAACCTACAGCAATGGTGTCAGCATGCTCAAGACCCATGCAAACTCAAGCAGACAAAAACCCAGCACAGAATTGTGGAAATGGGCAGCAGACCCCAATCTTAGCTGAAGAACTATTGGCAGCCCATTACTGCTAGGTGAAGAACAGCTGATTTTCTTAAAGGAAGGAACTCTAGATGGTGGAGTCGACTGCACTGAGGGATGTCTGGGGACACTAACTTGACTCTATAGGCCTTAAACACAAATGCAGAATGCTTGAAATCCAGTAAGGGGCTATGGAAGTGTGCCAGTGGGGAAGAGGTAAAAAGATGATTAAGATCAAGATGTTCTACAAGAAATACACAAAAATTCAATTAAAAATTTACAAAAAAAGAAACAAAAGTCTTTTGTTGCGGAATGAAGAACACCCTTCATGAATCTCTATTAATGACATATACGCAATTAGACTTTGCAATAAAAGTTAAAATTGCATTTGAAATGATGGACTATATCAATATGAAAATAAATGTGAGCTGACAAAATTCAGAAGAAAGAACAGGAAAAGGGGAATCATGGCTAGAAAACATTACTCATTTATTTACTTATTTTCTATGGGACTGACAATATTGTATATCCGTATTGCTGACCATTGATAGAACTAGCGCGCGCGCGCGTGTGTGTGTGTGTGTGTGTGTGTGTGGTGTAACTAGATTTTGATTCCCTTTAGGATGGATTCTATTGAACGCATCTTGGGAAGTGATGAATATGGAAAAGGCGAAACATTGAAAATATAATTCAGTCTTGAATAAATGCAGTTTTTCATTGTTCTTTCTCTCCTCCCTCCTTCCTCCCTCCCTCCCCTCCCTCCCTCCTTCCTTTCCTCCTTCCTTCCTTCCCTCCCTCCTTCCTTTCCTCCTTCCTTCCCTCCCTCCCTCCCTCCCTCCTTCCTTCCTTCCTTCCCTTTCTCCCTCTCTTTTTCTTCTTTTCCTCCCCCCTCTCTGTCTGTCTCTCTTTGTCTCTCTCTGACTCCTTTTGAGACAGGGCCTCATTCTGTAGCTTAGACTAGAAATTACTATGTAACCAAGCTAACATAGAGCTTCCAACAATTCTCCTGCCTCAGCCTTTTAAATGCTGGGATTATACACAGGAGCCATCATGTCTGGCAGAGCGCAGGGTTTTAATCAGGTTAGCTAGGGAAAGGCTTATTAAGGAGAAGATGCCTGGCATGGTGAGGCAAGCCTTTAATCTTCACAGTTGGGAGACAGAGGCGGGTAGACCTCTGTGAGAATGAGGTCAGCCTGGTCTTCAAAATGAGTTCCAGGCCAGCTATGGCTACAGGGAGACCCTGTCTTACAGACACCCAAAATCAATCAATCAATCAATAGAGACTGTGGTGGTTTGAATGAGAATGTCCCCCATAGGCTCTAAGTATTTGGACATTTTTGTCCTCAATTTGTGGTGATGTTTTGGGAGGTCTTAGAAGGTGTGGCTGTGCTAGAGGAAGTGCGTCACTAGGGGCGGGCTTAGAGAGTTCTTAAGCCTTCCCGGATGTCCAGTCACTCTCTGCTTCCTGTACATGCCTGAAGAACACTTAGCTTCTGCTCCTACTCCAGTCACCTCTGCCACCATGCCTCCCTGCCATGATGGACTCGGGCCCCTTTAGAATTATAAGCTAAATAAACTCTTCTTTTTATAAGTTCCCTTAGTCAATTCTGTCACAGCAACAGGAAAGTGACTAACACAGAGACCACAAATGCTGAATCTAAAGTGGTGAGCCACAGCAACCTGAAAAGAGAAAGCACAATGTGTCTGGTGTGTGACAACAGCTGCAGTTAGTCACATGGGCTTGCAGTCAGGGACCCACAATCCATACAGACAGCAGATACTGATGGATAAATGGTGCATTTCAGGAGAGAAATCTGACTGCATCCCAAACCTAGTCATGCCATTTTCTTATTTAAAATTCCAGTGTGGGGGCTGGGAGTTGGCTCTGTCAGTGAAGCACTCTCTGTGCAAGCTGGAGAAACTGAGTTTGATTCCCAGAACCCGGGTCAAAGCCTGCGCAACAGTGTGCATTTATAATCCCGGAACTGGGGCACAGACAGAAGGATCCCTGTGGTTTGTTGGGCAGCCAACCTAGCTGAGTCGGTGAGCTCCAGGCTCAGAGAGACCCTGCCTCGAAAAGAAGGTGGGGATTGCTCGAGGAAAGCATCAGGTGTCAACCTCCAGCTTCCATAGGCACATATATCTGTATGATGTACACACACAGACACATATATACACACAAATACATACTCACAAACCCAGATGTGGTTCCCCAGGGATATACAACCCCAAATCTTTAGTCTAAAAAACCAGAGTCTTTCACACTGGTGCCGACTCTACTTTTTCATCTTCAGTCAAACTTGCTTCATCTATGTTGTGCATATATATGATGTGTGTGTGCATGCATGTAGATACGTGCATGTCACAGTGCACACAGGGATATCTGTGCATATATATGACGTATGCGTGCATGCATGTAGATACGTGCATGCCACAGTGCACATAGGGATGTCTGTGCACATATATGATGTGTGTGTGCATGTGCACACAGGGATGTCTGTGCATATATATGATGTGTGTGCATGCATGTAGATACGTGCATGTCACAGTGCACACAGGGATATCTGTGCATATATATGACGTATGTGTGCATGCATGTAGATACGTGCATGCCACAGTGCACATAGGGATGTCTGTGCACATATATGATGTGTGTGTGCATGTGCACACAGGGATGTCTGTGCATATATATGATGTGTGTGTGCATGCATGTAGATACGTGCATGTCACAGTGCACACAGGGAGGTTAGACAACAACTTCAGGTGGTTCGCTGCTTCTCCGGTCTCCACTTACCATCTCACTGCAGAAGCCCTGGGATTACAGACATGTGCTGCTGCACCTGCCTTTACATGGGTTCCAGGGATTCAAACTCAGGTCCTCATGCTTGTACAGCAAGCACTTTACCCACTGAGCATTGCCTCAGCCCAAACATGATCTCTGTGGAACTATTTCTCCATCTCTGTCCTTTTCCCAAGTCACAAAGCTCAAACTCTGGATAAGGTGAGGCTCATAGCAGCCAATTCCTAACATTCCTCAATCCAGGCACAGCCTTTGACTTTGGCTGGGTCCCAGAGTTCATACAGGGACCACCTTCCCCTTAGATGCACTTCTTTTCAATTCACTTTCATACTGACCTGGGGAGGGAAGGGATAACGACTGGTACAGCATCACTTTACAAGAAAGAACACGCAAACCAGACACAGATTGGAGTTCGAACTTGAAAATCTTGCTTTAGCCATAGAATCAGCACAGTGAGGAGAGAGCATGAAGGATGGAGGTCCAGGCTAAAGGTCCAGTCCCTCCACTGGGACAGAACCGCCCGTGAAGACATGGAACGACACCGAAGGGGTAGACTGGCAGGTTGACCAGGCTCTAGTGAGCCGGTGAATGATCCCACACTGAGGGGTGTTTGGGACCCAACCTGACTCTATAGGCATATATATGATATATATGATATATTCACATGTATATAATTCTAATCATATATTCATGTATTCTAATTATATGTATAAATATATACATCTTAATCACATATATATATAGACACACACATATGTAAATATATTTTTATTTTTTAGAGTATAGGAAATTTGATTAATGGTTAGGAGAGGGTGCAGATAACCAGAGGGCATCTAAATATGATCAAAATATATTGTATGAAATTGGCAAAAATTCAATAAAAAAAAAAGGAAACAGAACAAAACAAAGAAAGGGGCTGGAGGAGTGGCTCAGCAGGTCAAAAACACTAACTAGATCCACCTGATGACCTAACTTAGCTCCGTGGAACCCGAGTTAAAAATGTCAGATGTGGTGCTGTGCCTTTAAGTGGCACTGTTAAGGTGAGAAGGGAGGCGGTTCCCAAAGAGCACCTGGAAGCCAGCTAGTCTGGAGTGTGCCGCACAGAGCAGAAAGCAAGACAGATCCTAGATCAACAAGGTGGGCTGGCTCTTGAAAGTTGTCTTCTGACCTCCACATGCATGCCATGGCACACTGTGCCTGTGCACGTGTGCACGCACACACACATGCACACACTTGCACACGCACACATGCACACACATGCACACGTGCAGACACACACACTAAATATTTTTTGAAGAGCATGACATAAAGAACCTTATAAAAGGTTCCTTATACTCTGTCCTTTGGGATAAGAAGGAAGAGCTGTGGGGTGCCAGCTGTGCTTCAACGCCATTGGTGGGAAACCTGGTCTCTCCATTCAAAGGAAAAAGGCTGGGATGTATGCTGCACATGAATGGTAAAATAATTTGTGTTCAGAGAGTTTTCCCATCAGAGAATGAACAGAATTAGTGAGCAATCCGGGTTAATTTCCTCTGACTAAAACAACAACAGAAATTAAAAAGACAAAAGAATGCCTGACTGAATAAACAACCATGAAAAGATGTCTTAGGGGCAACTGTTGTCACACAGCACTGTGCTAAGCAATAACAGAGCAGGGAGCCAGCAAAGGCACAGGGCTCTCTAGTTCACGGAGCAGAAAGTAAGAACTCTAATGGGGGAGCTGGCTCAGAGGTTACAAGTGTGTACTGCTCTTGCAGAGGAGTTCAGTTCCCAGAACCCAAGTTGGGCAGCTCGCAACAGCCTGTTTTCATTTTTAAAAACTTAGAAGAAAACAAAAGCAATCCTAAAAGAAGAAAATGGAGGGTAAGCCTCCAGTGGAGTGGATCCTCTAAGCGCCTTTATAACTGTGCTAACTCACTAACCTACGACCTGTGTGTAATCCTCTGACTGTGGACTCACAGTAAGCCTACAGAGGTGCCCACCTATGTCTGTGAGGTGACTGTGGACCAAGGGTGGATAGAGGCAGGTGTGGTACCCAGAGGGAATTCTCTGAAGTCATATTTTGTGGCATCTGAAGGTTTGGATTACAGTAGAAATCCAAGACAGGGTTAGGCAAACAACAGAAGCTGTGGACTAGAATGGGATGCAAAGAATGCTCAGTCTCAGAACTACCTAGGTGTCTGCAAGAGGGAGCCTGTTTAGATGGTGAAGAATTTCAGGGATACACTAGAGGTGTCTGCAGGAGTGTCTTGGGGAAGCTTGAAGCACACACAGCCTATCTGTCCCGACAAGGAGGTGGGTATTATGTTTCTCACCATCACCTTCTTCTTCTGCTTCTGCTCACTGAATCCCACCTAGGGATCTCGCAGCCTCTCCTTTCTGAAGCTTTTCCACACAGTTGCTTGGTGTATACTATGCTTCAAGCATTGTACTTAGCTTGGGGATTCCCATTAAATTACAAATGTTCCAAAAAAAAAAGAAAACCTTAACTGTAGTGCATAGTGAGTTTTCAGTAAGTTCATTTTGAACGAATCGTCTACCATCTGGGAAGTCTTGTGATGACCAGTCAGGACAGAGCAACTTCTTAGGTAACTGCTGAAAAGAGGTAAATCAAGAGAAAAAGAGGTCATCTGGCAAGTTTGTGTAACTGTACCATTTTGTCCAGGGCTGGGTTTGGCTCAGCTCTTAAGAAATGACAGATGTTGAGAGGAAAAGAAAAAGCCATTGACATCTGTAAAGATGAATTTGTGTGTTTTCTTTCTGGTCTTCATCTGTTGTAAAAACATTCCTGGAGAGAACAAGGATGACCTCCTGTGAGTGACAGTGTTACAGCGTCTGTACTGTATAACGCTACGTGGACACTTTCAGGATGTCTGCACAGGAGCTGCTGGCTGAGGGAATGTGGGGGCTGAGGTAGATCCAGCCTCTTCTTTACCAAGCAAGCCTCCTAGCCAGGCTGGGTAGGGTAGGGACAGGAGGGTAGAGCTACCCTTAGGAAGAGGAGCCTCTTTCTGATTTGCTCAGAGAAACCTTGTTGTCTGTTGTGATTTCCTAGATTGTATGGCTGTCACAGACCAGGAGCTGAACGATCAGATTAACCACAGGTTCTATACAGACCTTTAGATCTGCAACAAAAGCCATTTAGGACCTACAGGCTGCAGAGCTCCGTCTTAAATGTCACAGAAGGATGTGTGCATGCTGTGTGGAAAGAGCACAGAGCTGGGCTCGGCCTCCACCTGACACTTCTTCCTGGTGTGACCCTGGGGGTCACCCACAGCCTCTGCCTTTCCATCTGAGATGTAGGCTGTCTGTAAGGCATCTCCGAGGCTCCTGGCAACCCCAGGTTTCCAAGATTCTCATGCCATGAAGATCGAGGTCTTTTCCCTTTAAACACCACTTCCTTGTCATTCCTAACCACTTTCAGAACAATGATGCCCACCAACTGACCCCCTGTACTCCTGTGAGGCCAATGGTCTGGGATTAGGGTTGAGCAAAGAGTTTGGTGCAGATATATCGAGAGAACTTATTTCTCTGATTATTTTGGAAAGGAATCCAAAGATTAAATGGCTAGTCAAAAGTTCATACACAAAAGAGAAAAGGGGAAATTAGGCTCCACATGGAAAGTGTCTTTTGGGCTAAGCCAAAATTCTTCAGTTCAATGTAATTCTTTATGTAGGAGCCCAGAGGAAGCAGAATTCACCAAAAGGACGGATTTGTTTTTTCTGCCTCCCAGATAATGGAATTAAACAGGAAGTGCCCTTCAAATGGCCAACACGCCCTCAAACAGTCTAAAAGATAAATCACGACAGAACTGGTAATCCCAGGAAGCGCCGGGCCAGCTCTCTGTTTTCCTGCCCACCCGAAAACTTCTGTTTTGTTTGTTTTTCTCCATTTTTGGTTTCATCCTGGGCTTTCTGCTTCCCTGACTCTTGTTTCTGAATAAAGGAGAAGTGAGGCCTCAGCCTTGACTTTCGGAAGAACTAAACTGCTTCCTTCATTAGCCTGTTAGTCTGCCTCCTGTCTGGCCAGGACTGCCTGAGGAGTTGCTGGATTGCTGGGGGGCCGTGGGGGCAGTAGGGGGCAGAGAGCCCAGCTGGAGCAGTGTAGGTAAGGAAGAGGCATGTCTGACAGGAACATATGCCCCCAGTCGTGCTGAAAGCTGGCTAAGTCTGGGGAAACAGAATTCCAAGAATGTGTTGTGCTCTTGGCCCCGGAACTGCAGGGCAAGGGTGGGAGGTTTTTTATTTTTTCAGAATTCAGGCTAAAAATACATTTTTCTTTGTCAGTAAAATATTCTAGTTTCAAAACTATGAATAGTGGACTACCTTTGCCAAAATAATGGTTTTCTTTTCACCTCAGATTCTTTAATACACAATTCACCTACCAATTAAAGGACGGAAGCCTCCAAAACCATCCTAGAGGACAGCAGTTCTGAATGACTGGGGACAGTTTTGCCTTCAGATTTGCATATGCAAATGCTATAAGTGTTTTCATGGGGGTGTGGTCAGGTCCCTGGAGCCTAGTGACACAGGTCTAGTGAGACCAGCCCCACCTGCTTCCTGCCCATACATTGTCTCTTCACATTTGTTTTCAGTGAGAGAATCTGTTTAGGAGAACATTCGGTGGAAGATGGAACACATATCACCTCCAATACCTGTGTCCGGTAAGCCGGAAGGTTAAAGGTCCACTTTGAAGCCTACGCTAGCGCTGTCCCTAAAGGTTTGGATGCCCACAATCATCAATGA
Organism: Eospalax fontanierii; assembly: GCA_035773235.1. NCBI lineage: Eukaryota > Metazoa > Chordata > Mammalia > Rodentia > Spalacidae > Eospalax > Eospalax fontanierii. The sequence goes on from CM069539.1 coordinate 3,978,017, forward strand.
AGCTGTGAGACTTTACTGGAGAAAGAGCTTGAGCCATGTCAATGTGGAGGAACTGGACGGAAGGAAAGCCAAGCTCCCCTGTGTCCTCTGTTCACAGGCTGCTCACTTCTGCCCCCCGGGGGCTGGCACAGGGTGGCATTTCATAGCCAATCAGTTGGTGAATGAAAAATGAGTGTTTTCGCCCAAACGCCCCTGCTCTAAATTTTCTTTCATTCTCTTGCTGCCCAACCAGCTCTCCTCCCAAGCCAAAGCCAATAGGTTTCATCTCAATTTCTGTTTCTGCTGCTTTGATAGGAAACCATCCACAACTCACCTCATCCTCCCAGCCTCAGTCTCCTTCCAAATAGGGTGACTCCACTTACTTTACAGCTGTGCTGTGAGAACCAACTATGCATAGAGTACTCACATCAAAGCCTCAGCCTACCTCTGGGCAGTTAGTAAACATTCGATAGATACCGGTTAGCTCTGTTTTCTCTACTCCTCAGAGGGTCTCCACTGAACACCAGACAAATGATTTGGTTGAAACAAGTCCTAATGAGGCATGAGAGGAATGGGGTTAGTCCTTCCTGCCCATCACAGAAAATGCTGGTTTGGTGGGTGGATCGTTTAAAAAGCTGGGACCTCTCTGAATTTCACAGTTACCCATTCTCTGTGACCTTGAACCCCATGTCCTGTCTCAACAGTTGGCTCACACTCTCGGCACCCCAGGATTCCCAACCAAGTATCATCAAGAAGGTGCCCTACCTAAGAGTTTCTTTATTTGTATTGTATGTGTATGACTATGTGTGATGTGTGTGTATCTGTGTGCATGCACCTGCCTTGGTGCATGTGTTGAGGTCAGAGGACAACTTGAAGGAATTGGTTCTCTTTCTACTGTGGATCCTGGGGATTGAACTGGGGTCATCAGGCTTGGCAGAAAGTGCTCTTAGCCACTGAGCCATTTTTGAAAAATTGAATATATAGAGACCAGTTGATATTATTTTGCCTTCTTGTGTGAGTTAATAAAAAGGAAATCTGGATTGAGAAATCAGAACGTATAAGAATCAAAGCACATTTTGTAATATTACACCATCACAGGAAACAAATACATAAATGTTTATTCCTTTCCTTTCTTTGATGCTCCACAACACAGTTTAGGAGGATGAAGTTTTTCTGATGAAACCTTTCTTGTATTCCCAAGAACACCAATCTTTTGTGCTTTTAATCCAATCCAGTCAGGAAAAAGGATTTTAAATATGTTTCTTGCACATGTAGGTCATTTTATTCATGTGGCTATTTTCTAAGAGAATGTGTTAAGAGGGGTTAAAGAAAATGAAGCCAATTAAAAATTTTATTACATTTATGTTCATGTAATAGTTATATAATTGAATGGATTTCTCCAAGTTTCCTAATTTTATCTGACAGAATCTCCATTTCTTTCTGTCCCCGCCCTCCTCCCCCCCAGATTGGTGTGATCTACAAGAAAAATACCCATTTATAGGTCCTGAACATGACATGTCTCAGTGTCTCTACACCCCTCATGTGAGTTTTAACATTTACTTGACAAATAAACTGCCTAACTTAGAATTGTGCCTGCCAGTTTCCAGTGCTTCCGTGGCACAGATCTATGAATTAATTCATCAGCATGAAGTACGAACGTGCTAGCCACGGGAGAAGAATTTAGCTGAATTTTTCATCTTGGCAGGAATATGTGTTCAAGAACATTGTAAGCAGACAAAACATGCAGCTAGAATTTTTTGGGAAAGCTATTAACTTTCCACTGTAATGAACCAGTGATGCATCTCAAATGGGAGTCTATGGATTCGGAACCTGTTCGTATGCTATTTAGCGTGTCTTCAAAGTGGATAACGAGTTGTAATTACTAGTTCCTTTAAAAGGGCTGTGACAGGAAGGCTATAGAATGGTGACTTCAGAACCTGCATGCCTAGGCCCTTTTTTCGTTACTTTTCTTTGTATTTAAGAGTCTTTTTTTTTTATCATTCATATTATAAACTCCATCTCAGAAAAGGTAATAATATGGGAGAAAATTCAAGTAAAATGACAATTTCCCTTCGTCTCATAACTATTTTCATCTAAACTTAGCACTCCCATTTCAACAAGGTTCTTTTTTTCCTAGACAAAAGGAAGTAAAGTAACTTTTAAAGCTAATGGGAAATTTACTGTTCTTATGGCTGGGATGACTGGGTCAGCACATCAGCCATCTCCAGAGGGTCACAGAGCAAACACACAGGATTTGGACCTTGACGGACCCTTGACTCTGCCTCGCACAAGTAAGCTTATGCGTGAAGCTGGGTAGGACTTGCAGCTCTGGTTCCTACAGAGAAATAGTTAATAACACTCGGTGGGTTGACGGACTAAACCTATAATCCCAGCACTTGGGAGGCTGATGCAGGAGGATTGGTGTGAGGTTGAAACTAGCCTGGGCTACAAGTTAAACACTATCTTAAAACAAACAAAACAATGATAACACTTGATGGTTAATTAAGAGCACTAAGTAAAGCACTTTTTACAGTCTTTGGCACACAGTGACTGGGTGGTGTCATCACTGTTATCATGCATGCTGGGAAATAAATGGGGTACGTAATCTTGCTCAGTCAATGTGCTCCTAACACAAATCTCTACTGTCTCACGGCAATTTAGAAGATCAGATGATTTATGTTTCTCACTTTAGTGGTTTTTGATCAAAAAACTAAGTACTTAAAAAGATGCCCGTCAACTAATCACCTAATAACATTCTCAAAAGAGTGATGACTTCTCCCAGGCTGGCTCTCAGCCAACAGCATCTGGGACTCACTCACACACCATCAGAGCACTGAAGCCACCCGAGATCTTCCTTTCATGTTTTTGCCTCTTTGCCTTCATTTCATGCCCCTAACAGCTGGTGAGAAAGGGTAGAACTGAAAAGATCTCCACGGGAAGGCTCAGGAGCTCACCTTACGGGTTAAGGTCATGCAGGACTACTGAAACTGGGCTCCTCTGTGTCTTCCTGTGTGGACATGCTCCAGAGAGTTGGCTACTCTTGGGTTTTAAGGATGGGACTGTTGGTGGCAGGTTGAGGTAAATGGTGGGCCTTGTGCCAGGGGCCTCCAAGCTTGACTCTGGGTTGACAGGGTGAGGGGTACAGAGTGCCAAATATGGTGGAGCCTGCATCATTGTGTTTGTGGACATATTTGTGTAGGTAAGAGGTGAATAATGACTTCTGTACAGAGACATCTGATGGGTTCTCAGTAACAGTTTAGGATAATTCTAAACACTGTAGGCAAAGAGTTAACAAAACTCTTTCTCCATGAGAATTTGACCTTTGGTTAACTTCTTAGTTTGGTTGTCCTGGAAACAGATAAAGATGGTATGTGTCAAGTACGTTACTAGAGCAACATTCTAGATGGTCGAAATGACCCCTCACTGGTGGAGTGTGTCTGGACTTGGGGCACCACAGATGCGCTTACATTCCTGGTGGAGGTGCCGTGCCCTGGACACCCCCGAGCGCAGCACCCCTTAGAACTGGCATGTCCTTGGCAGAGCCATCGGCCAGGCATGTGTTTGGGGTCTTACAATAGCGTCTGTCTCTCCTGAGATGTGGCTCTCCTCAGCAAAGGCGCTCTTTCACCTGCTGGATATGGATCTCCTCCTCTGACACTGGGGCATCCAGGCTCTACTCTCCTCATGTCCTACGTTTGATGCTGCTGTCCTGGGATCTGCGGTTTCCACACTGCATCGTTCTGAGGAGGCTCGTGCCAAGGGTGGGGTGTGACAGTCTAGTGAATCTAAACATCTGCCTAAGCTCAGTGAGCTCCCTTGCTGGGCACAGCAAGGCTACAGTGCCGTAGTGGTCTCCGTTGGGGAGCATCTGAGGCACGACTATCTGGGAAAGTACCTGGAATTATTGAGGACTTTTTTTAGAGCTTTTACTTGCATAAATTAAAATTCATCCATCTGTTCAATACTTATTTAGAACCTATGATGTGCTGAGAATCATGCCAGATAACAAAACAAAACAACAAAAACCAAAGGCCTTTCTCTCAACTAGTCCTTGGAAGGAAGAGAGATATTATATTTATGATACTATTACTAATAATGGTATTAATGGACAATATTTATTTGTTATCAGACACTGTGTTGAGAAGCTTATGTGCATCATCTCATTGAAACCTTAATGAGAATTCTATGAAGTAGATCTTATTGTCTGAATATTATGGTCTCTGAGTTGAGAACAGTTGCCTCAAAGTAACACCTCAGAGAAGCATAAACATGCAGGCTATCCCAGTGTTCAATATCCTGAACTAGCACAGAACGTAATGTTTTGTGCACCTTAGTAAAGACTTGTTGCTAAGGACTTTATTCAAGAAAATTTCTGTGAAAAACAGGTGCATTCTGGTCACTTTACATATATTGTATGAAGGTAACATAAAGAGCCTACTCCTGTCATGTGACAAGCACATTATAAACAATAAATAGTATTATTCTTTATTAACATATTGCTTTTTGCATACTGAAATTTTCTGGGGTGCAGCTCGGTGATAGAGTGTATCCCGATATGATAGAGGCACTAGGTTCAATCCCCAATGTCTGAGTTTCTTCTGTTGCTGAGATAAAATATCCTGCCGAAAGCAACTTAAGCTAGGAAATGTTTATTTGCTTCACAATTCTAGGTCATAGACCATTATGTGGAAGATGTGAGAGGAGCAAGGGCTGAAAAGAACTAGTCATTTCACTTCCACAGGTAAGAGCAGGACGCTGAAATGCGAGCACGCTGGAGTCAGCTCACTCTCTCCACTCGTCTACAATCCAGAATCCCCTGTGAGAGAACAATTCCACTCACAATCAGGAGGGTCTTCCTGGACTGGAGACATGGCTTAGCTGTTAAAGGTACTGGCTACTCTTTCAAGGACCCAGGTTCGGCTCCCGGCACCCACATGGCAGCTGGCAATCATCTGGAACTTGGTTCCGGGAGATACGATGTTCTCTTCTGGTCTTGCACAGGTACTGTACACACAGGAACACTTACAGACATGCAGGCAAAACACTCATATACATACAGTAGAAATAAATGCAAATTAAGATGGGTCTTCCCACATTGGTTAATGTAATAGAGACAACCCTTCAAGATATGCTCAGAGGCCTGCCTCTCAGGCATTCTGCTGATAATTAGCACTGACCATCACACTTAGTATCCCCTGCATCTCCAAAATGTCCCTGTGAAAAGAGCAGAAAGACTTCTCAGTGCCTTTAACACTCAGGTTTCTGTCACTGTTTCCTTTCAAGAATATTTTTATGTATCTGTTAGGAACATCTGCTAAGTGGGAAGGCCACAGAGGCATCAGAGAGAATACAGAGATCTTGTTCATCAGGATACACATGACACACTTAGCAGCACATGCCAGGGGACTTTGTGCCTTAAAATTCCCAACAAGAGGTACACAGCACACGGAAGTTGACAGTTGTCCTGTTCTCCACAGAGGGGTTTGTCTCTACTACGGAAGGGATCTCCTGTTACACTTCACAAATTATATTTCTAAAGAAGTTAACCGAGGAGGCCAGAGGTCGACCCTCCAGAACCCCAGGCACAACTACTCCCCTCTGCCCTTCCCCAGTCATTCCTAACCTGTGGCCAGCCTATCCTAGTTCCTAGCAAGTGACAGAAAGAGGAACCCACTCCATTAGAAATTGCGTTGCATAATGTCCCAGTAACAAAGAGGCGAGAGTCATTTGGATCTTCCTTGGGTCTGTGGTCTTCATGTTTTCCCATGTTTCCTTCATCCCGTACAAGAACAGAGAAATGCCTCCCACGTTGGCGTCCATAGCTGCCCAGGTCTCACGCATACTTAGCACCTGTCTGGTCTCTTCTGCTAGAAGTTGAGACTAGCGGGTAAAGCACTGGCTTTCCACATTTCATCACCTGCACGAGGCCCAAAGTAAGCAAGGCAGAAGATCCCACCCCAAGTGAGAAGGCTTTTCTGGCCTGCACGTCTTGAAAGAAACATTATTGGCATAGCTGACAGCTGGCAGGATAAACCAGAGCTCCACACAGCTCTCTGTCTGGGCCATTCGACAAACCTTGCCTGCTCAGGTGCTGCTCTATCGTTGTGTGAACAGGAAACTGGTGAAGGCAAGCTGTCTTCCACTAAGAAATTCAAAGTTGTTTACTATTCACGTGACATAAAAGACATTCACCAGTTCCACAAAACAGCAAAAACCAGAACTTTGATGCTCAAACTCTCACAGAAGAATTGGTCCACTTCTTCCTCTAGCCTGGAGTCCTACGAAGTATAACTTAATGAAGCAGAACAGCATGGACTGCCACCAGAGCCTTGTGCAAAGAGAATTCTCTAGGAGAGTGACCTTGATGGTCTCAGAAATCTTGACAGAAATGGAAGCAATATAAATAAACATCAAAGAAAAGAGAGGGCCGTAACCCAACTATAAATTGCTCCTCCCTGACTGACTTTCTTCCAATCGTCCAGGGCAGAAGGAAGTTGGTCAGAGAATATAGACCAGCAGCTGTTCATTGTGCTGCCAAGAGGAGAGAGACTATTATAATTAATAGTCAACAATATGTCCTCTGGGGCTGGGCAGTGTGTGTGTCCGTGTGTGTCTGTGTGTGTGTGTGTGACAGGGGTTGTGAGTGGCATGAGGGAGTGTCCAGTGTAGCAGAAGATGAATTAAGAGAAAACCCTATTAAAATTCCCTGAGTACTTACATTTCTATGACCTCATTAGGGAGGCTACATAATGTTTCTCCATTTATAAACTAAACGGGAATGAGCGCACTGCCATTAGCAGTGGCTGATGGGAGGCAGCACCATGCCAGTCAGTCACGTGGACGCAGTTAGGCTGTTCGGGAGCACCTTTTCTCCCTCTCTTCATCTGTTTGGTATTTTGTCTGCTCTCTGCCTTCTTTTAGCCTTATATGTGTATTTTTAATTTGGAAATGAAGACGGAGCTGACAGCGTGGTGATCTCCTTTTGAGGGTGCTTCATGTAGGAAGTGTGTGGGCTTTGTTTTATAATTTCATATTCTATTATGTTTTTAAAAGGGGAACTATCTGAGAGTAGCGCATGGGCCGCTCACCACTTCCTTTATGTCAAATCCCCACAGGACTTTATAGCCAGATGTGGACTGTAGTTCTGACCATTTTCCTGCCTTTTTTCTTCTATGCATAGAGGATCATTGTGCTCAAATTCTTGTGTCCTAGCCCTAAGTTGTAACTCCACATGAGTATATTTTAGAGGGATGCTGCCCATGGATGTACAATTAGTTAGTGTCTTATACTTATTTATTTGTGTGTATGTGTTGGTATGTGTATGTGTGTATGCACATATGTGTGTGCACACGTGTGGAGGCCAGAGGTCAATCTCAGATGCCTTCCTCAGTTATTATTGTCTTGGTTTGTTGTTATTTCGCTTTATTCTGTTTCCCTTTTTTGAGGTAGGGTCTCTTACTGAACTTGAAGTTTTCTGGCTGCCCAAACAAACTCCAGAAATTCCCACGTGACTCTGCCTTCCTGGTCCTGGGACTTTTACAGTGTACCACCATGCCTGGACTTTTTTTTGTCATGAGTTCTGGCTACTGAGCTCAGTTCTTATGCTTATATAACAGACACTTTACTGATGGATCCATCTCCCTAGCTCGTGTCTTACCTTTCTTTTCTAAATTCTTTTTTGATTTATTTATTTTTTATGTGTATGAATGTTTTGCTTACATGTATATAAGTGCACCATGTGCATGCAATGCTTGTGGGGGTCAGAAGAGGGTGTTGGATCCTGTGGAACTGGAGGTAAGGATGGCTGTTAGCTACCATGTGGTGCTGGGAACTGAACCCGAGTCTTCTGTAAGAGCTGCCGGTGTTCTCAACCACTGAGCCCTCTCTGCAGTCTGGGTGTCTTATATTTTTAATAGCAGACTGGGACTGTAAAATTCATCCTCATGTCTAACAAGTGGGGAGAGGAGAGGGCCTCCAAAATATGAACTGATGTGTTCAACTAGTTAAGGAAAACCCAAGACTGGGGTCCAGCACCAGCATAGTTCCAGCGACTGACATAACATTCCTAGAGGCCTCGAGGTTCTTCTTTGCCATGGCCCTCTAAGGAGGGAGTGGCATGGAAAGTGCTAGGTGCTAAGTAGAGATCGGCTCTCATGAAAGGGTCCCTCAGAGGAAGAATCAGCTGTTTAGTCTGTACTTACGTCTTACATATGGCTTCAATTTTACATACGTACCGTTTACTCCCACATAACCCCGTTTCCTCACTCCCTTCCTTTTCTCAAATATTACCTCTGCTTTTAACTCTGGAGACCCTGAGTACATCTTTGCAAAGTTATTTTTTCTCAGAAGATGAGCCTGCAAACTAAATGAATTTAGGGCTTGAACACTGAACACAAATAGAAAAGGATAGATTTATTCTAATTAGAAAATAAGTTTTAAATATTAACATGATAGACAGTAAGTTAGAGAGACTGTACTCTGCCTGGGGTAGTACATGTGATTATATTTTTAATATAATATTTTTATAGCAGACTGGGACTGTAAAATTCATCCTCATGTCTAACAAGTGGGGAGAGAAGGGGACCTCCAAAATATGAACTGATGTGTGATTACTGAAATTAGCAGTCAGACCGTTCATTAAGTTATGCTGTTACATGTTTTCCAGTCCTGTTAATTTTGGTTGCACTATCTCAGCTCTCCAGCAGATGGTGTCTGCTTCAAAACTCAAAATTTCAATTTACATTTCAAGACAAGCAGGAGAGGGTACTCATTTCCTCTCTTAATTGATTTCTGCACTCACTACCTAGAAAAGGCTTCTGGAAACATTAAGAGTAGACAATCCTGCTCCTGTCTGATAAAAGCATTTGCTCGCCTGGCCACACCTGTGGTTTTGTCCTGGGTGGGACCTCAATGATCTGAAGGGAAAGCACACTTAAAGAGAAAATCCTGTAGCTTTCTTGATGCAAACACCCTCTGATTTAGTTACTTTGGGTATGAAATAAGGGCTGAGTATCAGTGGCAGATTCCAGGGACGGGTCCAGCTAAGACAGGCAAAGAAAAAATAACACAATTTCTTTTAAAAAGGAGCCGCTCCCGGCTCCTCCGAGAAGCAGGGGATACAGGAGAGCACGCACTCTATGGAGAGACACCTCCCAGAGCCTTTCCTCCTCACTCTGTGTGAAGAGGTGGATGTGACTGAATGACTTCTAACGTTTAATGACACCTTTGCTCCACTGCTTTGTAAACCTCACACATGAACACATTGATCCATTTCCAGATGAGCCAGGGCCCCCATCCTTTTGTGTCAAGCACAAAGAAAAAGGGGAGAGAGCGAGAGACAGAGACAAAGGAACAGCCCATGTAACCGAGCGCTGAACATGATTTAAGCAGCCAACTTAGTAAACATCAATCTTAGGACGTGTTATGTGAATTGGAGTCAACCTCCAAAAGAAATGCTGGCTACATTGAAAAGATAGCTCCCTCTAAAGAAAATGCCAAGTCGAATTTCCATGCAGTAAGTCATCTTCCTGAAAAAGGCTGACAAGACAAAAGCCACAAACTGAAGAGGTAAAAATGGCTTATTTGAGAGAGAGAGAGAGAGAGAGAGAGAGAGAGAGAGAGAGAGAGAGAATAGTATTGTAACCTTTTTCTTTAAGGGTCTGGTACTGTGGTTTTGTGTCAGGGATCAACGCGGTTTTAGAGGGAAGATGTGGAGAGACCGTGCGACTTGCTGTGTGACTGTCTATGAATCACTTTATCTTTAAAATTTTTATTTATTATTTTTATTTTGTGTGTATGAGTGTGTTGCCTGAATGTATGTAAGTATACCCATGTCGTGCAGTGCTCACAGGGGCAAAAGAGAGTGTCAGAGTCTAACAACTGGTGGTTGTTAGCCACCATGTAGGAACTGGGAATCAAACCCAGGTCCTCTGCAAAAGCAGCCAGTGCTCTTAAACACTGAACCATCTGTCTAGCCCCATCTAGGAATCATTTTACATCTCTGGACCTCAGTTTCCGTCCTGGTCACATAGGGGACGGAAACACAGGATTTGTGATTTTTCTACCTATATTCCTTGTGACAGAGCATATCTGTAAACCTCTTCACACTCATGAGTGTGAGCTGGGGGGCGTGCAGTGGGAGCTTGGAGATGTGAGGTCTTGTACTAGTTTGCCAGAATGGAACTGTTGGGAAGGTATTCAACATAAAAGCATCTTTGGTTCATTTGAGCTGTATTCTCTCTCTCAGTTTTACGGCTGTCTTCTGGGAAAAAAACAGAAGCGTTGGTACGGAAGCCAAAGTCTTAGAAATTCATCTGTTTTGTCCTAACTCAGCTTGGAAATGAGGTGCATTCTGACCGTTTGCTTTCACACGTGCACTGTCACTGGTGCCCATGGATCTTTTTAAGTCTGGGATTTTTAAACTGCCTCATGTCTCCTACCTCAATCACAGTTAATGCACACAATGGGGTCTTCAGAGCTAGAGCACTGGAAGCAGCTGAATGCTGATTTCCATGAGCACTGAATGCACACAGTACCAATAGAATGTATCTTTGACATCTTGGCTTCTAGAGAAACACGTTTCCTTTGTTCATTCACAAGTCTACTCTATTTCCACCTCTGATTTAATTATCTCCCCAGCTCTCATTTGCGTATGTGTAGGCTACCATTCACAACATGCCAAGTCCTACACGTGGGAGGCACAAATCTTTCCATCCCCAAAAGAAAGACTGTGGACAAGCCATTTTGACTGCTGTATGTGCTTTCAGACAAGACTGATGACCGCTATGCTCCCCAAATGCCAGTGTTCTTGAGATGAAATATTAGGCTTGGTGTATTGATCTACATCTTGAAACTTTCATTATGCACCAGGCAGAGACACTGACTTATTTTCTTATGGAACTCTAGTCTGTTGGAATAAGGAGGGACTTGCAGAGGCAGGTAGATCCGCATCGTCAGTTTCTACAGGAGGAAAGAGCCCAGAGATGCAAGGCCAGCAGCCATCGCCTATACAGTAGCAGCAACACTCAAACTAGAACTCTTTTTTTCTTTACTTTTGTAGTTTACGCACCTGTGTCAGGTACATGTCGTGCCTACCCTGGTCCTCAGTTCTCTTTACTGTCCTTAATTCTTTCTGTTTCACCATCTCTCAATTTTTAAAAAAGTATTTTTTGAGACAGGGCCCAATGTAGCCCAGGCTACCTTCAAATTCTCTATGTAGCTGAGGATAACCTTGAACCTCTGATCTTCCTGCCTCCACTTTCCAAGTGCTAGGATTACAGCGAGAGCTGACAAGCCTAGTGTATGCGATGCTGGGCTTTGTACATGCTAGGCAAACACTCTTCCAACTGACTTATAACCCTCACATTCATAAATTCATTTTTCTTTTTGAAGCAAACTCTAACAGTGACTTCCTGCCTGAGTCAGGGCAGCTGGTAGCCCCCCTCTCTCATGTCCTGTAGATTCCTCCTGCATGCAAGTTCAGTCAAAATGACCTTGTTACCCATGCGTCCATTGGAGTATGCATTTTTCCATCCACTCATCCATCCAAACATGTAGCCAGGTCTCCACCTAAAGGTGATGACCTCAGAGTGCCAAGCCCTCACCTCAGTGTGGTAAATGAAACTAAATGCTGTTGCTCCTCAAGAGGTGGGCATTGCTCCCAAATAATCTTTTCCTAAAAAATATGGAAAGCTTTATGAATTTGCATGTCATGCTTATGCAGGGCCATGCCAATCCTCTCTGTACTGCTCCAATTGTTAGTATATGTGCCCCAAGTCATCTTTTACAAGCACTTTCACAGGGATTCCCAGGGTTACAATGAACACATCACTTTGTCTTCTGAGCACAGCAATATCTCACTGCTTCATCATGGGCAAGTACTGGTTCCACACAAGTAAACTGTGGGTCCTGGAAACCAAAACTTTTGAGCCCAGGTTTCCTTAAATTGTGTTTTACACTCAGTACATCAAACATAAGCTTATCACTTTTGTACTTTTAATATGTCCCAGAGTGATCCTTTAAGAACCTCTGTTATCACACTGAACAGTTCTGCGCCTGGCTTTGAGGCTCTCCTCGTTAATGTTGGGCAGTCAACATTTCCCACTACAAGTTTTCCTTCCTTCCATCAAGAGAAATCACATCAGGAAATTAGTCAAAAATTGTTTTAAATGGTTGTCTCAGAGTGAGTATATTTTCCTGGAGGACTCTATGTACAGTTTCCAGGGCTTTAATGGGTGGATCTGGGGACCAGAATTCCCTGCTGTTTCCTTCTGATTGCTTCCAAACTTAGATGATGTACGACTGAGGATGCAATGCCTCTGAGGGAGCCGGCCCTGGCTGCTGTTAGCCTCACACTAGAGCCTTCCATCCCATCCCAGCCCTGTAGCAGAAAGTGATGGCAGGGACAGCTGCACTGAAGAAACTCCCAACAGGAGTTACAGACTGCCTCGGGAAAGTCTCTCATTTGGGGAAACCCAGTTCTGTCCACGACCATCTGCCACAATTTGTCTGCTGGTCTGTGGCATTACAGCTTGGTAAGCCTGGTACCAAGCATCATGCCAGCGCCTTGATACCCCTGCACAGAACAGTCTTCCACACATTCTTCACAACAGCTCTGAGAAACAGATACCAGGATCTCCTGCTAAAGGAGGGCCGAGGCACAGGAGTCCACGTTGGTAAGCAGAGAACAGGACTCTCAACTTGACTCCGTCCTAGACATCACCAGCCTGCTGTGTGGTTATTTCCTCCAAATGGACATCCCCTCTTAGAGTGAAGAGAGAGAGATTCTTCCAAGGTTCAGAAAGCCCCAAAAATGTGTACTTGGGAAGCTCAGAAAGTCACAAGATCTACAAATCCCTTCCTTCCCCAGGGTTATAGCAAATAATTGCAGAGACTTCTGGGGGGAGTGGCGTGCAAGTTGGAAAAGAAGGGTTGCAGTTCTTGTGAGCTGTTGCCCATGCTGCGGTGGGCGCTTTGGTGATGTAGGTGCCTGAGTCATCTGTGCTTCTGTAAACAACACTGGTAAACTCACCAGGTCACCGAGCTCGGCTCTGTTCTGACATTGGAGCCCTGTCTGGAGAGATTTTGTTCTTGCCTCCCCAGAAGTCATACAGCCTGTCAAAGATGGTAACTTTGCACAACTAGGACTACAATAGATGGCTGAAACAGCTTACTCACGCTAAACCTGTTCCTGACCAATGCACTTGGTTATGAGGCAAATGCTGTACATTCACAGATGAGTGGATGAAGACCAAGGCTAAGAAACAAGTCTGGATTTTAGCTCACTTTTTGCTCATTTCCAGACATGACTGATCTTTCCAAAGCTCTCACTTCCATATTCCCATGCACAGCCTGTGATGAATGGCAATGTCAAGGAAAGCAAAAGAGACCTGCATTAGAAAATAAAACTAGATGTAGGGGAGGCTACTCTGTTTTAAAAGTGTTTGTCAGGAGATGGTGGAGGGATAGACATTCTCCTGGTCGCCGAGGCCTTAAAGGTGGGGCGGGAGCTAGCTCTCAGTAGGCAGTAGAGGAAGAGGGCCTGTGGTGAAAACTACAAGTGGCTCACATAGGCCACAGTGGGAATGGCTGTCAGGCAGAAAGCAAATAGAAGGCTCGAAACAGCAGAGTGAGGAGCACAGAGGGTGAGCGGTAGACACTCAGCCGGGTATGAGAGAGCTGGGCCGGCCCGCGGGGACGCTTGCGAGTGGTAACAGAGCGCTGGCAGGCTCACGTCCTTGGGACTTCCCCTTTGGGGACACATGGTCGGCGTTTGCTCATTACCTACTCTTGCCTTTAATACACTGCTTCCCACACAACTAATTACACTAGACAAAGCTGTCAGTAAAGATGCCTTTAAGGAGCTTGCCACCATTTCAAGCAAGAGACCCAAGACCATTCCTCACATAAGCAAGAACACAACTACTCCTTGGGAATTGTGAGACTGGACAGATCTTAATACAATCGATGGTACTTGAGACACCTGCAAGGTTGGAGGTAACAACACCAGACTGGCAGTAACTGGCAGCTAGCAGATAGGGTCAACGGTTAAAAACGCACAAGTCAAAGACGGACAAAACGGGAGGACAGAGCTGGCTGCAACTAGCTCTATCTGAGTGAGCACAGGAAGGAGCTTCCTGGTTGGGCCAGGGGGCCATGTGTAGAGCACGTGGGCTCTCCATTGGCTTAGCTCGTGATAGCCCAGAGAAGTAACCAGTCTCAATAGAGACAGCCTCAGCCTTTGTCCTGTTTCTGACAATGCCCTATAAAATCCTAAACAGGAAGTCAAAGGCTTTTCCTTCTCTCAGAAATCTCTTGTAGTCTCAGAGTCACAGATTCTCACTTTTCTACGATACTCTTCGTAATGTCTTTTCTCACTATGCGTGCCCCCACAGGAGCCCCTGTCTGTGATTTTCACTGGTGTCGGACAACTCAGAGATACTGTCCCAACATCTTAGGTCCTTGGGTCACAATTGGGCTTTGAAAGGCCCCTTCTCTTTCAGAAAGCCTGTGTTAATAGAAAGGAGCTCTTTGACTTGGGCCTAGGGGAGAAACAGCATTGTTGAGAAGTAACTGGATCAGTGTATCTAGTGTTAACATAGAAACCTGCTCAAAGGTGCTAGGGGAGGCTAACATTCAACTCTGCTGAGGGAAAGGTAATGGATGACCTTGATGGATGGAGTCAAGCCAGGAGGGCAGGAAAAGTGCTTCCCACACACAACGGCACAGAGGCATGAAGAAATGAAGAGTTTCCTGCGGCATTCAGCAGGTGGAAGCCACAGGCTGATGTGGTAGGGGCCAGGTAAGAACTCTGTGTGCTGAAGGCTGAAATAGCTTTGTAAATTATCCCATCACAATGACAGTTTTATACACGCAATCGCCAAGTAAAGTATGACTAATTTCCTGCCACGGTTCTATGTAGACAAAACATGCGGTTAAAATTTTTGGGAAAAGCTAATAAAGCTTACAGGACAATGAACCAGTGGTGATTCTTAAAATATGGTTTTCTTTTCATTTTTGGTGTGCGTGTGTCTGTGTATGGGTGTGTGTGTCTGTGTGTGTGTGTATATGGGTGTGTGTGTCTGTGTATGGGTGTGTGTCTGTCTGTGTCTAGGTCCTCGTCTGTACATGGCGATGCCAGCAGAAGCCAGTAGGTGGTATGGATCTCCTGGAGCTGTAGTGGTAGGTGGTTGTGAGACTGCTGACTTGGGTGTTGGGAATTGAACCTGGGTCCTCTGGAAGAGCAGGAAGTGCTCTTAACCACCTCTCTAGGCCCCAGTGATGCTTCTTATTTACTAACTAGGATTTGAAAGGCTTGAAACCCTTTCTCATGTTATTTAACACAACTGCTTCTATTTACAAATTTTTGTCCTTGAATTTCTATTAGTGGGCCTGAACTTTTAGATGACATGTCCTAATTTTTGGAAGAAAACAACATATATTGTTCAGGACAAAATCAGACATTGTAATCATTTTAGGACATGTTAAGTAGAAATAATGCTTGCACAAAGTCCTCTGATCTGAAGGAAAATGCTCACTGAAAATGAAGTGGAAATGAAGTAAAAATTGGTTGTACTGGACCCCCATGATCCTCAGTGCCTGGAATTCACCGGAGTTGCAGCCCTCTTCTTGAAAGCCAGAGTCATGTTCAGTGCTGCTACACCAGGGAGAGAAGCAGCATTCTGTGAGTGTGCGTGTGTGTGTGCGAGACTGTGTCTGTGTGTGCGTGTGTGCGTGACTGTGTGTGTGTGCGTGTGTGCGTGACTGTGTGTGTGTGTGTGCGTGACTGTGTGTGTGTATGCGTGTGTGCGTGACTGTGTCTGTGTGTGCGTGTGTGCGTGACTGTGTGTGTGTGTGACTGTGTCTGTGTGTGCGTGTGTGTGACTGTGTCTGTGTCTATGTCTGTGTGTGTGTGTGTGTGACTGTGTGTGTGTGTCTGTGTCTGTGTGTATGTGTATGTGTGACTGTGTCTGTGTGTGCGTGTGTGCGTGACTGTGTCTGTGTGTGCATGTGTGTGACTGTGTGTGTGTGTGCGTGTGTGTGACTGTGTGTGTGTGTGCGTGTGTGTGTGACTGTGTCTGTGTGTGCGTGTGTGTGACTGTGTCTGTGTCTATGTCTGTGTGTATGTGTGTGTGACTGTGTGTGTATTTCTGTGTCTGTGTGTATGTGTGTGTGTGACTGTGTCTGTGTATATGTGTGTGTGTGACTGTGTGTGTGTGACTGTGTCTGTGTATATGTGTGTGTGACTGTGCGTGTGTGTGTGACTGTGTCTGTGTGTATGTGTGTATGTGACTGTGTGTGTGTGTGTGCACGAGCCTAGAGGAGGATATCTGGATCCTCCTCTCTTTCCACCTTATTCCTCTGAAAAGGGTCTCTCCTTGGACCTGCAGCTCATTGTTTTACAGTTAAGCTACAGGCCAGAAAGCCCCACTGATTCTCTTGCCTCTCCTCACCCTGTGACTGGGGTCACAGGCACATGGGATCATGCCTGACCTTTTATGTGCCAGACTGGAGATTTGAACTGGAGATTTCTTACTCCTGGAGCTATCTCCTCAGCTCTCTGTAATTTGCTTTTTGTGACATTGAAGTGTAATCTCATCAGCATCATGGGTGAGGAAATGGAGAACGCAGAAGTCTAGTGACTTTGGGGTCTGATGAAAAGTTAATCCTAGTCAGCTTTCCTAACCCCAAATTATTCTAGCCCTGAAATATACGTAGCTATGTGGATGAAAGAAACTGGGATGGCGGGGCTTTGGGCCCTGTGTGTCTCTGTGTGCCTGATGATTCTGGAGAATGAAGCACTGGATTGAAATTTCTCCTTAAGAACCCATGTCCACTTCCCAGGAAAGCACTCAGATGCACCTGCAAACTCTCTTTAATTTCTTTAAGGAAGAGTGATAACCGTGCCTTTTTAATTAGAGGAGTTGTCTGATTGGGTTCTTTCCCTCTGGTTTTCTGAATGAAGAGATGGGATGTCAATAGCTGGGAGACTGGAGGGAGTCCACAGGACAGAGGGAGCTTCCGCAGGGACCGGATGCTGTCTGCAGGTGCGCTTAGGGCAGGTAAAGCAGGCCACTGGTGAGCTCCTGTTTCTGAAAACGTCTCAGGAAAGGAAAGCACAACGGTGACAAACATGACTGAGAAGATAAACAGAGGTCCCGGCTAGAAGATAAACAGAAGCATCCACCGTCCAAATGGAAAATCTGAAAGTTTTTGTTTGGGAGCCTATCAGCAGCCCGGCTTTGACGCCAAGATGCGAGGCATGAGCATAGAGGGGACGCTCAAGTCCTGAGAGATGAGCCACTATTTTTTCCCAGATAGAAGATACCAAGAACTGCTACTCAGAATTTCAAAACAAATTCCATTTCAAATAAAACATTGCTTTCTTTCCTTTGTCCTTTCCTCCTTTGCTAATTCTGTGTTAGAGCATCTCACATTAGTCCTATTCGGTAATGTTTTCTATGCCCTTCATATCTCTGGACTGCAGACAGGGATGCTTTCTGATTGACTAACTGATCACTCACAGCAATTACTGGGTGAGTGAAACTCGGGAACAGAGGCGTCTTCAATCAGTGTGGGACTAATTTACTGAAAGCCTGCCACGTTTCAAATAAGGTGAATCAGAGGTTCAGCCTGAGTGCTCTGTTCTGCCCAAGCCCCAGCAGCAAGTACCAGATATACAGGAAATCATCCCTCTGTGAGAGAAAAAGTTCCACTTTCAGCATTATTTAAAAGAAAACTGTATTCAAAAGAAAAGTGACTAAATAGTCATATCTTTGAAAAGGTTCTTCTGCGTTGATAGACTTGTCTTCATAGCTTTAATAAATTAGGGCAAGATAAACAAACATTTAAGGAGGGTTTGGAGTAGGGCAGGGTTCTTTCTCTTGGTTTGTGTTACACACAGTGGTTCAAAGGAAGCAGAAGTTTGCCACAACCATGATGTGGCATTTATATTAAGTAGCTCGACCTCATGCCGCCTGGACATCAGGCGGTTTTAACTTGTACTGCCAGCGTGAAGAGGTTGTATTTCCTGTACTGCTTTAATGTTTCAATAAACCTGCAGACTTGGCGGGAAGTCAGGTTAGAAGTTCACTGCTGGACGGGCGTTTGTGAGCACTGGGCAGAGTTGCACATTCACAGTACACATTCAGTTGGAAACAAGTGTGGAAGAATGCAGAAGGAACAACTCATGGAAATAACTGGAAACGAACAGAACATGGATGTTAGGGGCTTTAGGAGGGTCACAGGGATTTCCCTCAGATGAATTCTGCAGCAGGCAGTGGCAGGAGAAGGAAATGGAGCCTCCAGTTAGTGTGAGTTGAGAGCTCCTTGGGATCATGCCGCCTGTTCTACTTCTTACAGAGACCGGGTGAGGAGCCCCGCCCCCTCCCTTCATTCGTTGTCCACATAGAAAACTGCGCCCGCTGGATGGGCATTTCCTTTTCAAAGCTCTCTAGAAGGCTGGGCCTGCTTTTCCTTCCCGGCTTCCATAACTGGGTGTTTCTTTTGGTGACCTGTTTCCTCTCCTTCATCTTTTCCCACTTAAGATGACGTCTTCCTTATCTCTATCGCACAGAAGCCAAACATGAAGATGCTGCCTCCCGATCCCATCCCGGCAGAAGCCGTTCAGTGACTCTCTTTAGCGTGGTGCATCCCCATCCAAAGTCCTCTAGAGCTGCTCCCATCCCGAGCGCAACCCTCTGTCCCCTACACCTCACTGCTCTTCCCTGGCTGATGCATTCCTGTTCTTCTGGGCCTGGCACATGCCATTTTCTTGCCTGAGACAGCTCTCTACGCTCTCTACTCCTTAGCTGTCTGTTACTGCCTCTTTCCTCAGGACTCCTGTTCTTCTTCAGGGACCTCTTCCTTGGTCCTTGGACAAGTTATGCACTCCATCCTCATTCAGCCACACGTCCATTTCCAGCTCTGCTCAGCTGCTGCCTGTGCACTTAGGGATGAGATGAGTTCATGTCTATGTTATAAGCCGAGGGTACCAGAGTGTCTTTTTCCAAAGGCTTCTGAGCCTCAGGACTGACAGGCTTTGAGATTGTCCAGTTTTTCTAAAGATATATGATACAATACAGTGCTAGGTTCACACCAAGACCCCTGAGAATGGCAATACGCACTCCATGAAGAAAAATATAGGGCCGAGGAGACAGCTCAGTTGACAGAGTGCTTGCAAAGACCTGAATTAGATCTCTAGAACCCACATTGAAAAACAACAACTGGGTGTGGTGATGTATACTTGTAATCCCAGAACTGGGGAGGAGAAGACATCAGATCCCTGGGGCTCTCACTGTCCTGCCTGCCTAGCCCACATAGTAAGCTCCAGGACAATAAGAGATTCAGAAAAAGCTGAACAGTACCTGAAGAGTGAGGCTGTCCTCTGGGCTGCACACACACACACACACGCACAGGTATACACATCCACATATACACGAATACATATTATGTATGACTAGAATCAGATTATGGCACAGTATCTCAATGTAAGAGACTTTAAACGAGCAAGTTGATTCTGTAATGGACCATCTGTGTTCCTAGACAGATGGGCAAGATCAAAAACTAGGCAGCTACTGGAAATGATGTATACACTGGTCTGGTCGACTCTAGAAAATGCTAGTCAGACTAGAAAGCTTCTAACATTCCTTTAGATTTATGGGAAAGAACCTTTGGTGAAATGTGGGTGTAAACTGTTCTGCTGGCTTGTTTGAATACTGAACGTTGCAAAGCACACATGTCCAGAGTTCAAGCTCTGGACTCATGATGCTAAGTCAGGTCCTCGCTCTGTCTGATAGCTCGGCATGGTGTGTAAATCTCTAGCCTCACCAAGCTCAATGTCCCCTTTTTTATAGAACCAAATTCACTATTCTATTTGCAGAAGGCGGTCTATTCAGACTGTGATATATTTGCTCGGTGCACCATTTTCATAGGTTAATTAACCTTTGTGCTCCCCATGCGTTGTAGCATGTGAAAGACAATGGTATCTTCTTCAAAAAACTGAGGATCAAATGAATTAACAATGTATAGTATTTGGAACAGGGCCTAGCACAGAATAAGTCTTCACTTGGTTTTAATTATTATTGTTATTGTAATCTTAGAAACAACTGACTTTTTCTATTCTTCATCCGGGAGGTTTCATAAACACTTGATCATTGTATACCATTTTACTTGAATTCTAAGTGTCGAATAAAAGTTTAGAGTTTAGTAATGATTAGAATTTATGCCTTAACCCAAGAATCCACCACTTCTCAGGGACCACAGTCTCAGGAAACTAGAAGGAATGTATTGTATCAAAGTAGGCAGGAAATAGGCATTTTTACAACTTCAAGTATCTGATTTTAAAAAAGAAAGATTAAAAAAATGTACTGAAGGGCTGAAGAGATAGCTCAGAGGTTAAGAGCACTGGGCTGCTCTTGCAAAGGACTCAGTTTTGGTTCCCAGCACCCACATAGCAGATAACAACTGTCTGGTTCCTGGAAATCTGATGCCCACTTCTGACTTCCGCAGGCACTGCACAACACAGATGCACTTACAAGCATGCAGGTAATACACTCAAACACAATAAAAATAATAAATAAGATATTTAAAAATGTACTGAAATATACCTGATCAGTTTCAAAATACCTAATCACATTTTTGTCTGTATGTGTGTTTGTATGTGTGTACATATGTGTAGGAGTATGCATGTATGTGGAGGCCAGAGGCTGATAGTAGGTGTCTTTTCTTAATCACTCTCCAGCTTATTTTTTGAGACAGGGTTTCTCACTGAACCTGGAGCTTTCCTGTTTGGCTGGACTGGCTAGCCAGCAAGCCCAGGGATCCCCATGTCGCTCCCTTCCAGCCCTGGGATGTCATGCCACCACCTGCCTTTTTGAAGTGGGTTCTGGGGGCCTGAACTCAAGTCTTCGTGCTTGCACAGCAAACACTTTATAAACTGAACCACACTCCCAGCCTCTAATCACATACGAAAATAAGCTCCAAGAAAAGTTACTGAGAAAATCAGCCTGGTTTTATCAAGTGTTTATTCCAAACCCAAGACAAGTAAATAGAGATTCTTTTAATATCCTCAGGATAGCATCTGGGATCAGTTCTCAGGGCAAAGCAGGACAAAGCATGTGGGTTTTTAAAATACACTTCTGGATCATGCCGTATATATAGTCCTCCGTGTCTCCTGTCCTCACACCCACACCTGTGCTCACACATACACCAGGGGAAAGAAAATAAAGCAAAGACACTTCGCTCAACTGGTAGATGCCCAGAGTTCTTTTCAGCACAATTTAGACACTAACAAGAAGAGCCATGACTCAAAGCACTCTGCCCTGTACCCATAAAAGGGATCTAGGTTTCAATGAGTCCAGGAAGCTGCCATTCATTACGAACTGTTCTGCCAGGAGCTGTGGTACTGGCTTAACATGAAAGGTGTGCCTAATCCTTATAACAACCACTGTGATGCCTAATCCGTATAACAACCACTGTGATTCTTAGTTTGCAGATGATGAGCCCAGGGACTGAGGCGCTTCGATGACAAACACACCACTAAGGACTGAAAAGGCAGGATTTGAACCAAAGTCTGTCTATGAAACTGATGCTCCCAGAGCCTCAGTGCTGGCTTCTCGTGCTTGACCCAGATACAATAGGAAAGCTAGTTGAGTTGGTCCTTGACTCACCAGGCATCTGATTATATTCCCTTCTGTCCCCTTAGTGTCTCCAAAAGAAAAGATTGAAAACTCACTTGAGGAAGTGTTTCAGTGACCTGGAATCATCTTGTCACTCTCTCATCGAGTAGGAGCTCAAGAGGCAGTAGGCCCTGAGGTCCTTCTTCGGACCCACAGGGAATAGAGAGGGCATAGTTCTCTGCCTGGATCTTCCTAACACTGCCTAGACCTTGCTGCTGGCCATTAATCCTCTTGGTGGTGAGTGTACCTGGTGCCATTATGTGCTGAAGAATTCATCAGAACTAGCACAGTGCCATCCTGAGAGCCCACGGCTGAGCTGGTGGGAGTGCGGGTTGGAGGCAGTAGTTCCTGGAAGGGCAGTGGGTCATCGCCTCATCCTTAAAGGATCTCTGTTCATTTTTAGAGTTCCTGAGTAACCTCTGCACACTGGGTCCCAGGCGTGTGTCAGGGATTAGAGGGAAGGCAGACAGAAAGAGGATATAGTTTTACAGATTGAACAAGAAGTGTCTTAATTAGCTAGAGACACACCCTCTTTCACCTGCTCTTTATTGATGACAGATGGAATGATAATGCTTCCTTGGATAAGAGCAGACCTCAACTGAGTCTGGATTCCACCAAATCACTGGAACAGAGCTTTAGGAATGGATTATGTCAGTTAGGAGTAGGGAAAAAGTCTTTTATTTATTCAAAAAATGGCTGATTAAGCATTAGCTACAGGCCAATTACTATTTGAGGTACCAGGGATGCCTTAGTGAAGGATTGTAAAAAGGACCCAGATGTCATGGCATTTCGGGCAGACTGACAGAGGCAACACATAGCCTCGTGGTCAAAGGGGGTGCTAGCAATGGAGAAAAACTCACCCAGATCAAGATGACACAGAGGCGTGTAAGGACTCAGAGACAGACAAGTACTTGGCACATTGGGGGAGGCATGTATGGCTGAGGAATAGAGGCCAGAGAGCTGAGATAGGATGCTTGTGTGTGGGGAGGTGGGGGTGGAGAGTGTGCACATGTGTGTGCACACACATGAATACATGGTATCTTGCGGAAGATCTCATAGCTCCTAATGACTACTTTGGTTTGTACCTAGTAAGATGGGAAAACAGTGGAGGGTCCTGGGTAGGAAAGAGACATGACAGGTGACATGGACACTCTTCCCAGAGTTCCCTGTGGCATAACGCTGGTATCTGGCTTGCCTTCCAAGCAAGCATGGCAGCCTTGCCCTTTCAAACTGGTGCTAAGCTCCCCTTTGCAGCCATTTATCTCTGTAGCATCTCCAGAATCAATGCTGGTCTGTCTAGTATAGTCTGACTCTATTTTAAAAGCAACTCTTCAAAACATGGACTGCCTTTCATAATCCTGCTCCACAACAGAGAATGCATTTAGAGACGTAATAAGCAGCTATTTCTATCAAAAGTCAATGTGTTTCTTGCAGCCATACTCAGAGCCCTAGAAGAGTAATGTTTCTATTTCAGAAAGTGAGTCTGTAATGTCAGAGGCAATACTTTAAACACAACTATCTCATGATTCCCCTTGCTTCGTGTAGGACGGAGGTTAACAAATGGAACACTTCTGGAGAGTATATCCCAGTGTTTAATTTTGTGTCACGTGTGTGTCTATGTGTGTGCACCTTTCCATGTGTGTGCAGGTGTGTACTTTGTGTGCATGTGCATACATGTGTGTCTGTGCATGCATGCGTATATGCATGAGTGTGAGCATGTGTCTACATGTGTCTGCGTGTGTCTGCATGTGTCTACATGTGTCTGCATGTGTATCTCTGTGTGAATGTTTGTGTGTCCATGTAAGTCTGTGTGTAAGTGTATGCGCGCACGTAAGTGTGTGTGTGTGGGTTAGCTGAGTTGTGAGCTTCTCAGAATTCTCATGTCTCTACCTCCCACCTTGACATAGGAGGTCTGAGATTACAGACGAAAACCACAAGGTCAGCTTTTATGTGGTCTGGGCATGCTGAGACCCTCGCACATTCCAGAGCTTCACTCGTGGAGCGATCTCCTCAGCTCTTCTTGTTTTTAATCTTTAATTGTATTTTATTTATTTTTATTTTACGTGTATGATGTTTTGCCTCCATGTATGTAAGTGCACTACGTATAGTGATGCTCGTGGAGGCCAGAAGAGGGTGGTGGATTCTCTGAACTGGTGTTACAGATGGTTGTTAGCCACCATGTGAGTGTTGGGAACCAAACCTGGGGCCTCTGCAAGAGCAGTGAGTGTTCCAAACCACTGAGTCATCTGTTATCTGCCAAGTAGGTGCTGGGAATCGAACCTGGGTCTTCTGTAAGTGTACACTGAGCGGGAGTTATAGATGGTTGTTATCTGCCATGTGGGTGCTGGGAATTGGACCCAGGTCTTCTGTAAGTGTGCACTTAACCACTGGTCACCTCTCCATACATTGCTTTTTAAAAATGTATGTATTTATTTATTTATTTCATTTTATATATTTCTGTGTGCCCGAGTGTATGTATGCATGCCACATGCATGCAGTGCCCACAGAAGCCAGAAGAGAGCATCAGATCCCCTAGAATTGGAGCTCCAAGTGGCTGTAAGTCACCATGTGGTGCTGGGAACTGAACCCAGGTTCTCTACAAGAGTAGCCCGTGCTCTTAACCTTTGAGCCGTCTCTTCAGTCGCCCTCTTGTTTTTTAAAACTGTTCACAAAATCTGTTGTTGGTAAACAAGATTTAGCACTTCAAAACTGCTCCAAAGAGAACGGAGTAAAGAGGGAGATGAGAATTTACTGGGTCTGTGGAGGTCTTTGAAGGATATGAAAACACAAGTACACAGTTGTGTCTCTTGTTTTAGATTTCATTTTAAACCCGCGTTACACATTCCCAGAGAACAGCTTCAAATACCATGTTCTGCAAGCTTGCGGTTTTGAGTAGCTGATTTACAGGTCTTCTTGACCTCTGTACAGAGTTTTAACATTTTTTCCTGCTTTGCTGGCCTGAGGCTGATGATGGAATCAAACATGCTTCTAAACAGGGACAAATGAAAAAAAAAAAAAAAACCCTCTTAGGAAAGAGGTTTTTTTCTGAAGAAAATACCTGCGAAGGTTAGACTTAAGAGCAAAAACAAAACTAAAAACCCTCTCACCCAAACATTACTGGTACAACAAGTTTTCTCTTAATATAGTTAAACGTCAACAAGAGTGTTGCCACTACTTGATTATGCGAGCCTCCTGACTCATAGCCACTACTTGATTATGCGAGCCTCCTGACTCATAGTGACAACGCTGTATGCTGTATCATTTCACTTAGGAAATGTTTTGTCCTCGGTTGCATTAGCTGTTTTTACAAGAACCCTTACTCAGCCATGGGAAGGAGACGAGTTTTCCCCGACGACTTTCTCTTTTACAATAACTGACCTGGGTTGATTTTTTTTTTTTTTTTTTTTACATTACACAAGAAAGTCTAACTTTTTCAAGGATTGAGGCAAGTCTCTGACATCCCCGTTCTGGTACCTATCCTAGAGTGGCAGCTCAGAACTGATACAGAGGACGTCTCCTAGAGAGGAGAAGATGCCCAGGCCCAATCTGAAGAGATGCTGATCAGTCCCTCCTTCAGCCCCTCCCTCTGTCCCTTTCTCTATGTGACCTCTGTCTTCTCTGTTTAAGTGATATAAGTATTTGAAGTTTCTTGATTCATTAGTTAAAATAAGGAGAAAAATCCCAGAGAAACACTATTTCCACTCAGGGGATATAAATGTATTATGAATTACAGAAAACCATGTTGCTTATGATAGGCATGAATGTGCATGCCTATGACCTCTGCATTCAGGAAGACATTTCTAAGTCAGCCTGAACTACACAGTAAGGCCCTGCCTGGGAGAAAACATGTCATATTGCTTAGATCAGTGATGGTGGTTAATTGAGATAATAGATTTATGGGGCTGGAGTGAAGGCTCAGTGGTTAAGAGTACTTGTTGCTCTTCCAGACAAAACAGGTTCGGTTCCCAGTATCCACAGGCTAACAACCACTGGTAAATCCAGCTCCAGGGAGCCTGAGGTCCTCTTCTGGCCTCTACGAACACTGCATAGAGGAGGTGCACTCACAGACATGCAGGCAAAACACTCATACATGCAAAGTAAAAACACATTAAAGATTTAGAAATATTATAGATTTATTTCACAACCATGGGATACATATAGCTGCACATTCAGTGCAAACAAAAGGTATATCTCCATTTTTAACCTCAGGGTGCCGACTGTGTGGTCTTTGACTTTGTGATTAACCTACAACTTCTGCATCTCTTGTGTCTCTGAGACTTGAACACACCTGCCAGGGAAGCCTTCCCTTTAGGCATTTGCATGGTGCTCAGGCCTTCAGGCTGGAGGTTTGGGCTGCATCCCTAGTCCATATGCAGAGTAAGAGTCAGAGAACCAAGTGTTGTCAGGAAAGGACGGGGCTTTCTGGGGGCAGGGAGAGTCTTTATGGAGAATTTAGGGTCACGTATACTCAGGGTGACTCATCAGGCAGACCAGTGGTAGGAGAGGACTGGTTTGGCTGGAGCAACCAAGTGTGTGGAGCCCCCTCTTCTGGCTGGGTATGACCGGGGCAGGGAAAGGGCTGCGTGGGAAGAGATGTGGCACTTGTGTTGGAATGACTCGGGATCTGTGTGGTCGGAGGTGTGTATCTCCAGGTGCTGTTGGCCAGTGGAGTTCTAGGGTGCTCTACTGTGGGGGCTGATGAGTGGCTTATCCCAAGGACGGGGAGGCTTTTCAAAGTCTTATCTTTCCCAATACCTAAGCTGGCCTGGAGGGCTCCGAGCAGACGCACGGCCCCGGAACTCTCCAGCGAGTGGGCATGAAGCACAAGGTGCTGGTGCTGAGATCATGTGGGCTTTGTGCTGAATTAAAGCCCCTGCGATTTAAGCACGCCGCACTTTCTGCTGCTCTTTTTATTCCCAGCACCAAATCTCATCTCCCCTTCCTCACTTCTCCTCCAGCCTCTCCTGCATACGCCTAGCAGACAGAGATGGATGAGAAGGGCCCAACGTGACAGAACATTGCCACTGGCCACTTTTAGGCGGCTGTCTTCATGGGCAGTCCATGTGACCAGACATGACCACTGACACGACTGCAGAAAAATCACCCCCCAAGGCAACTTCATCTAATTTCATTAGCAGAATGAAAGCAAAGCCTCTTCCTGTCAGAAATCCTGCCTGCTGGATCCTCAAGTCCTCAAAAGGTGCGTCCAAATTAAAAAAGACAGAACGCCCACTTAGGTCGGTGGTAAGATTCTGGGGGACACTGAGTTGTATGGTTTGTTCAACCGTGACCCAATGAAAAGGGGAAAATGAGCAAACCAGTTGGCTAAGAACATCTTGATTCCTCTCTGGGTCTTATGAGTTACCATTTGAGGTACTCATGTTTAGCCGACGTGCCAAGTAAAGGTCAGCTACAAAGTTAGGGCCACAGTTCTGTGTAGTTAACTCTGCTTGGGGCATGTCTTGAGTGCTTGAAGGAATGAGGAACATTCCCTGCTTCTGATGTGGCCTTGTCTTGCTGTGTGCTTGCTGATGTTCAGATTCTAGGGGTCACTACAGATGAAGGTGGATCTACCATTGACCAGGATTCGAGCCCGTGGTTAGGCCAGTCGTCATGCTCCCGGGAAAAGCCGGGCTCAGGTGTGTTAAACAGGAAGTAATGATTTTACTGGAAATAGCCCTGAGATTCAGACCACCCCCTGAAAATCTGAGCCTAGATTTGAGTACACTTTAAAGAAATTATATACTTTGGCTTCAAGAGCCAGACTGTATACAACAAAGGAAGGGCAGCAAGGTCCTTTAACTTGCAAGAGGCGGCTGTCCAGGAGAGGACTGGTTTCTACAATGGTTTGCCTCATTGCAAAAATAGATTTACGACAAAATGAGCCCTGACAGGAACCGGAAAGCCCATCTCAAGCCAAAGCGGCTATGTATTTAAGGCAGTGACACCAAAACTGGTGAGTACCCCACACTGCCAAAGGAGACCAGGAGACAAGTCCTGCAGCCTTGTGCCACATTCCCCTGCCTCACCACGCCGTCTCCAAGACTAAACTCGGCTCTCCGTCGCTCCATTTCAGTTAAGCGCTTTTAGACCTCAGTCTAAACCCCTTCTCTTAGGATTTGGCTCAAAATATTGATAACCATAAATTTCCATATTTATATCTCCAATCTGTGAAGACTTAAAAAACCTTATGGGAACTTAAGTACCATCTTATGGAACAGCCTGTGTATTTAATTTACACAATGATATTTGAGGACAGCATTAATACTATAACAATACCAAGTAATTTCACAGAATTATGCTGTGTTCTTCATGCTGCAAGTCTTTTGCTTCCTCGTTCTGGGCAGAAACCATCAGGTTAGCCTCACAAAAGACCTGTTGTTTTGCATTCCTGCACTGCTGCCCCTTTGACACCTCATCTTTCCTGTTCTTTGATTCCTTCTTGTTTGACTCACAGTAGTTAGAGGATTGTCTCACATGAGAACAAGGACATTTCATGGAGTGAGGAGCCGCTTTCTCGGCGGAAGCAGCACGCAGGCTAGCATTACCTTGCAGATCTGCCTCGCCAGACGCTGTCAGGTGTTGGCAGTGCTGGTGTGCCAGAGAACCAGGCACCATTCCTCTGACTGGCTATCGGTCTATTGGTCTATTTTCTGGTTTATCTGGTAAGTTCCGGTTCTATGCTTGCAACAAAACAGGCATGTACCATCTATTCGAATAGCGCTCTGTGGACTTGCTTGCATCCTGGATGCTTTTATTCTCTATGGGGACTGAGAAAAGTAAGGTGTGTGCACAGGACTTAGCAGGACTCAATTTACTCACTTTTAGGACATCACTTACTCTGTTCTCAAAAGTACTGATGTGTATTCTCTCTACCGGAACAGCAGTAAGAACAGGCAACAGCTGTTCGGAGTCTTAATCTCTTTACATAGAAAACTTAAATATAGTGAGTCTAGGTTAGCGCTCCGATCGCAAAATGAGAGTGTGGCCTGATAATCCGTTAGTCAGTGGTGCTGAGGCCCTGGGGCCTGTGATACGTTCAGATTCTCAAAATGTAACACCGTAGGACAGTACGTGCTGTTACTCCAAGTCAAGGGGTCATCCAACATTATTATTAGCCTGCTTTCTCTTATTTGCAGTTTTCTGGTCACATGAGACTTACGACATTTCAAAATGTAATGTACTTTCAAAAATAAGAGGAAAATTATATAAAATGATTCACTTCTTCAATAAACCCAGACTTTGGAGAGGTTGTTGTGAAAGAAAGATTCATGTTCTGGCCCCGCCTGTGAAGGTCACAGTGGTGGCATCAGGGTTATCTGAGGTCATTTACCTTTCAACTGATTCTAAATGGGGCATTTTATATACTATGTATCTCTAATTCTTGTGTGTGTGTGTGTGTGTGTGTGTGCCTGCTTGCCTGTGTGTCCACTACATGCGTGCAGGTGCCTGTGGAAGGCAGGAGGGGAATCAGACATTCTGGAACTGGAATTACAGGTAGTTGTGAGTTGCCCAACGTGGATGCTGGGAACCAAACTCCGGTCCTCTTAACCACTGATCCATCTCTCCAAACCTCTTTTCCTTTATTGATACTGACTGTGACTGTAACTCAGGTTGTGTTGGAACTCAGTCTTCCTGCTTCAGCCTCCGGAATGCTAGGATTTCAGGCCTGGTCACCACACCCAGCTGGACCTGGATCTTTGTCTATATTTAGCATGGAGAGGCCCATGATGCTGAGAGGAGCGAGAGGTGAACGAGAGGTCTACTAATGGTCCACACACACTACAGAGGCTCAGAACCTTTCTCACACAGGAGTAAAAAGCTGGGTTCCTCTGTGTGAGATTTCAGTCATCTTTCTAAATGGTCCTCTAATTGAATCTGCAGGTCCCTGAGGGAAGAGCCTTCACTTCCTTCCTATTGTCCCTTATGCCAAGCACACCAGGGTGTTCAATAAATAATGCAACCAGGACAGGAAGCCAAGAGTGGGAGGAGCCTGTTTGCTTTTGACTCTTCCTTTGGGGTGGGGGTGGGCGGTGGAGACACAGACAGTGACAGAAAAGGGAGAGGCAACAGCCACAAAAGAAACAGCTGACCCGACCTGGAACCTGAACTTGGCTCTGGACTTGACTCTATTACAAAGCCAAAGATGGACTTGCATTCAGTTCTGAAATGTAGACGTGCTAAGTTAGCTGCTGTGTAGCTGATACAGACATTTCTTAGAGAAGAGATTGATGATCATTCATGTTTTCCCCCAGGTGAAAACGTGGCCTATTCGTATTGATACTGTGTCAGCTACGTAGTGAAACTGAGATGTTAGGAAACAGGCTTCCATTTCCTGTTAGTAAATTAGTGAATCAGACAAACAGCCAATGGAGAGTCTTCTTTGTTACCAGGGTCCTGACAAGTCAAACTTCCCTTTGTTCTTTAAGGAAGCTGTGCTAACAGGCATTATACCGGGCAAATTGTATAATGCCTTATATTACCTGCTGACTCCTGCTCAGAGTCCTGGGAAAGGACTCTGCCATCTTCATTTTAGCTCCTTTAAGAGCAAACATAAACCTTCAATAGTTGATCAACTATTGAGCACATACTTCAGTGGTAGGGAGTTTGCTGGGGACTGAGGGATGAAGAAGGGAAAATCATTCTAATGAGTGAGAAGAGTTGAGCTGGGGAAGAGGGGATGGGGTGGGTCTGTCTGACCTGCTTCCTAAAGAAAGTGATGTTTTGGGGAACCCTCACTGCTCAGTGGGAGTTTTCTTTTTCTTTTCTGGTTACTGAGTGAGGTTTGTGGCGGGGAACAGATTCTAATGTGCCATGGTCTACCATGGCCAATATGAAAAATGTTTATTATTCTTATTAATTGGTGCTCAGATATCTTGCACCTTTGGGAGCTTTGTGGGGATCAGGTCTTGACTTTTAGAATCAATTTGTTAATAAAATCTCTTCTGTCTTATCTTACTGCCATACTGAGATGGAAGAAGTTCTTTATTTTAAGGGTTTTATTTTAGTTTTAATTATGTAAATATGCATGTGTCTGTGTATAATATGTGCATGTGAGTTCAGGTCCCCTAGGAGACCAGAAGAGGGCACTGGATCTCTCTGGAGCTAGATTTACAGGGATTGAGAGCTGTCTGCCATGTGTCCTGGGAACTGAACTCAGGTCCTTTGGAAGAGCAGTACATGCTTTTAAGTGCTTAGCCATCCCTCCATCCCCCAAACTCTTCATTTTAAAACAGTCACAACTGAATGTTATTCTGACTCTATTGCTGGCCATCTGATCCTCCCAGTCTTTTGAAATACTCCTTGGTCTATGTCTCAGAGATGGCTGGCACAAAGGGACGGGTGTAAGTGGTGGGCACCTTGTGAGACATGCAGAGACACCAGCCATGGAGAGAGACAACCAGGCGGCACCTCCTTCTTACTGGCTTTATTATCTGCCTGTGAAATTTACATGGATTCCACACTAACAATCATGGGGGCCCAACCTCTTTCACTGGGATGTACCTCCCACACACATGCACAAACACACACATGCACACACACATGTACACACACATATATGCACACATGAGCTTGGCCCTTAGAGTTAGCTGCCCCCTTAACCTCTCACAGCCGCTTGCTCCACATGGGATGGTCTAGGCTCCCGGAGGGAAACCTCGGCATCTGAATTTGGCAGGGAGTTCATTCCCATGGAATTTAGGAGCTGCCTTCACACACCCCGAGGAGCAGCAGGCTTAGGTTCTCACACACTGGAGACGGACCACGGAGAGGTCTCTGGTTGTTCCCAGCCGTGGGACTCATAGGTACTCATCGGATCCCCCTCTGAAGACGAGGTTCACATGGACTGGTCCAGCCTGTTCCTCAGCCCTCTGCTCCATCAGGAACTCGGTAACACTCACATGTCAAAACTGTCCCAGTGGGGCCTGGCCTTTGGGCCTTGGAATCCATGCTGAATTCATGCCCATTTAGCACTCAGAAGGAAAAAAAATGTGAAGGAGCTTCAGGATAGCGAGATCGGACCTTCGAATCCCCGCGTGGCCGCGTCTGTGGGAACGGCTGGCTACGTCTGGTCTGCAGAGAGGCAGGAAGGCACCGGAGACAACTGCCTCATAAAGCAGCTGCAGGCGGCAGAAGAGTTGATCAGAAATGCACTTTTTGGCCCAAGTTTCTTTTCCTTTCTCCCTTGAGATCTCCTCTTGCTCTTTCTGTTCCTTCTTAGTGACCCCGGTCTTTCCTTCTGGCTTTATGCGCACAGGCAAGTCCCGTCCCCCACGCATGCCGGCAGAACCTTCTTCCAAAGGCTCCACTTCGCCTGGAACTGCGGCTGCTCCCAGAAGAGAACAGGGCTTGACTGTACTCACGTTCGTAGGGCAGAGTCTCACCTGTGGAGTCTTGCCTTTTGCCTCCCAGGGCTGGTGTGGAGCTGAGGTCAGCGTGGGGAGACCACAGGGCCCTGGTGTCTTGGCGCTGCATCCTTTATTAACTGGTGTTCCCTTTATAAACTATGGGAGAGGAGTGAAGGTCTGGAAATTCCTTAACCTAACGCAATAATAAAGCTCAGTGGTGCGGCTTGGCCGTGACAGGCACTCATGCAAGGCTCAAGCTATGGAGGGAGGGGCGTGTTCAGGATTTATGGAAATGAAGTGCTCTAAGCTTCTCTGCTGGCCTTGTTCTGGCTGATCTGCTTTTGCCTCCTTTTTGGGTGGTACATTCTCTTCCACAGGGTGCACCTGAAAATGCTGTCTCCCTGTTTGGGCCAGGGAGCCAGGCCGAGGTGGGGGCCCCTGTCTGGTTTCCATAGGAAAGGGCTCTGTGTGCATCTGGGCTCACTTATCTTTTTGTTCTAGAAGTCTCATTTCACTAAAGAGACAGTTTTAGCCTCCACCAAGGCTCTTGGATCAATGTACACTGAACAGATCTTCAAAAACTAATATAATGTTTTCAAAAGTGCAGTTAGCACTCTAATGGTGCCTGGCCCCAGGAAGTTAGACTGTGTGGCTTGCCTGGGGACAGTAAATGTCCTTTAGATTATTCCTGTGGGACAGGACAGCTGGAGGAGTGTGAGAACCAAATCAAGAATGAAGGTCAAAAGCAAAGACTGGTGTGAGACCAGGTTTCTGCTCCTAGCTCTGTGTGAGAGTTTCTGCCTCTGAGGGCAGTGCTTCTCCAGTGGGGACCAGGATGCTGGCGGTGGACTGAACCCATTCCTGCGAGGTGCAGGGAGAAGTGCTCTTTCAGCTCATGAGAGGTGAAAGGGCAGGCAGAGGGCTTCAGAAGCACTGCGAGAATGAAATGCATCAAGGACTCTCATTGGCTGACCAGTGAGTCCCTTAACAGCAGCAGAGGATCTCACCATAACTTCATTCTTAAATCCTTACGTCTCTTCCCTTCCTATGTGCTGTTTCCAAGAAGCCTAACAGTTCAGACCTCAAGGAGTGGGGTCCGAGTCACCTGCTGGTTCAGCACATGGCAAGTAGGCGGCATTCCTTCTCAGCCACGTCTCCACCAGTAACCCCAAAGTCCCTAAGCAGGTCCTAAGTGTGATAGACTCCAGAGAATGAACTGATGAGCACAGAACCCCAAATCCACCAGGAAGTAAAGACTACGCTCATATTTTCAGTTATAGCCGAGATTATATGTATCACCTGAGACATGGATTAGAGAACATTAAAAACAGAAATCCCTTTTGGAAGTAATAATTTTGTTCTAGAATTTCATGGGAAAATACAATGAAATTTGATGTACATGAGTCTACAGAAATAGGTATTATATTAGAGGGAAATCTCACACACACATACACATGCACATGCATACACACACACTACAAAGAAAACAAAATGCAGCAATGATCTGATTGTGAATTAGTGACATGATTGATGAGTTCCTTGAGGACAAAGATGATGCCCATAGACTTTTTGGCTAAGAGATGCCGCAGGAGGTTAGAATCAGAGCGACATGAGTCTGAATTCCAGTTTTGCCACTTGCTAGCCTATGTAAGCAAATTATCAAACCACTCTGTTCTCAAATTCTTCATCTATAAAGGGAGGATAATTGCTCTACCTTCTTAGGTGGGTATGTCATGGAGAAAGCACTGGGCACACGGTAGGTACTCAATAAATGAGGTTGCTTCTTTTGCATGCTCTGAACATGTTACTAGAATATTATCTATGTTAAGGAATTTTAGTTTTTGATTTTTTAAAGTTTTTTTCTTATCACCTCAAATGGATTATGGTTTCTCTGAAGTTTTTACTTTTAATTTTTGAAGATTTATTTTTATTTATGTATATGTATGCGTGTCTGTGTGTGGGCATGGATATGTGTGTGCAGTGCCCATGGAGGCCAGAAAAGGGTGGCAGATCCCTTGGAGGTAGAGTTACAGGCAGTTGTGAGTCACAATGTGGGTGCTGGGAACTGAACTCTGGTCTTCTGTAAGAGCAGAAAGTGTCCTCAACCACTGAGCCATCTCTTCAGCTTCCTATTTTTATTTTAAATAAAAAAATGTTTTTAAGATGCTGGGGATCAAACCGAGGGCCTTGCACATGCTGTGTAGGCGTTCCACCCCTGAGAGCCAGCCCCAGCCTTTGGAAGGGTTTAAGTCCTCTCTCTTTCACGTGTCCTCGGTCAGCGAACTATCAGCAGATACAGGCCACCAGATGAGAGCAGATTTAAAAAGCAGAACAGTCTAAGTGATCTGTAAACAGGGAGTCCCATGGAGGCAAGCAGTGAAGGGGATGGGAAGGGCTGTGGCGGAAAGTGGTAGCCCGAGTTATACCTGCAGCTCTAGAGAATCCCATCGTAATATGCTGGGGACAGAGGACTCTGGTGGGGGATGAGCTCAAGAAAAGAATGAGCAAGCAGATGATGAAAGAACCCAGGAATCAGCATTGGAAAACGTACCAAGATAATTCACAGGGCTACAGAACTGTTGGATGGTAATGCTTGTTAGAGATTTGAAGACACTTCCCCAATGTGGGGGTGATGTTCAGCACTAATTCCCGAAAACACTGATAAACGCCTGGCCAAACGGTTGGAGATGGAACTTGTCTTCATCTACTGTAATAAGATATAACATATCGCCAAAAAATTACAAATCAAGAAGTGTCAGGATGGCTGCATTTAGAAATTGATGGGAAGCCAGGCCTTTAGTCCCAGCACTTGGGAAGCAGAGGCAGGTGATCTCTGTAAGCACCACAAGGAGCAACGGGGAGAGGTGAGAAGGGAGTTCTGCTGGAGGAGAGGCAAGAGGAGGCAGGGAGCAGGTTTTTGCATTTAGCACTCTTTAGCTGTTTTGCAGATGTGGCTGCAATACTTTGAGTAAAAAACTTACATTTGAAAACGAGAACTGTCGATGCATTCTGCAAAAGTAAAATCTGAAATCACAGACTAAAATTTTAACCTAGGTTATCAGCAAGGGTGCAGGGGCCAGATTTCATGCCTGTGAGCATCTCATTCCCAAGCTCTTCTTGCCCAGAAAACCCCATTTATGACATTTTTAGAGCATGTAGCAAGGTTTGCTGCATACAGCCAGTGTTTAAGCACAGCGGCGGTAAATAGCTAGACCCACTGCTGAGCTTTTTCATGGTGGTTTTAAACGGGCTTGGTGTGGGAAGAGATGTCTGTTTTGCTCGTACAGAGAGGTAAGTTATAGCATATTAACAGGTTTTGGAAAGGCCTCCCCTGAAACCCGATGCTGAGGTGACACTCCTCAGGTCTAATCCAGTTTACACAATGCACGGTTTCACCAGAAACTCATTCCAGAAAACTGATATTTGAGTGAGGCAATTTAGTGGGCATTTTAATTGTGCATTCCTATAAGGTGAATGCACTCTATTCATGGGTTCAATGGGAGGGCTGCAGCGGAACCTTGAAAAGACAGAGCAGGGATATGAAAGAAGAGTCCTTACTAAAGTAGTGTGGAAACCTCTGTGACTGCATCATCTCAGCTTCCAAAAGAGGAGATTTGACTGAATTAAAGTCTAATATATTGGTTTCCGATTTTACAATGCAGCTTAATAACTGAAACTTTGCAGTAAACAGCAGCATGGTGCTTTTGCAAAGTTTCCGGGGCAAGAAACCTATTCTGTGAGCTAATTTCCCCAACAGTAACTGTACCTTTGAATTACTTCCAAGAATAAGTTTGCCTCCATTGAAGAACTTGTATGTTTTATTTTGTTAAACATGAAGCAGTTGGGGAGGTGGCTGAGTGATTAAGAGTGTGGCTGACCTTGCAGAGGACCTGAGTTCCCTTCCGAGTATGCAGAACAGGCAGCAGCAGGGCATCCAGTGCCCTCTACTGGCCTCTGGAGGTACTGCACACACATGCACAACTCTACACAGATACACAAGCACACGTGTGCGTGTGCACACACAACTTAAAAAAGAGAGAGAGAAAAAAATTTGTAACCCCATGGAGTTTATTTTTCATTTTGGTTGCCTGGAAACTCAGTTAAATGAAGGCTCAGCTTTGGAAATCAGTTGCTGCAGGTGTCAAAAGTGGTTAACTTGTATATTTAAATTTTTTTATTTATATATTTTTAATTTATGTGTATAAATGTATTGCCTGCACGTATGTAAGTGCACCCATGTTGTGCAGTGTCCACAGAGGACAGAAGAGGGTGTTGGATCCCCTGGAGCTGGAGTTACAGATGATTGTCAGCCTCCATGTGGGATTTGAATCCAGGTCTTCTCTTCCCTCAGATGCTGACATTTTCTTTCAGATACTCTATTCACATTTGGAGGTAATTTTAGAAATTACGTTTAGAGGGTTTGGAGAGATGGCACAGTGGTTATAATCACTGGCTGCTTTTTGCAGAGAACTTGGGTTTGATTTGCAGCACCCACATGGTGGCTAATAATGGTCTAACTGGCTAACTCCAGTTCCAGGGGATCTGACGCCCTCTTCTGACCTCCATGGATATTGCACAACATGGGTGCACTCACACACATGCAGACAATACACTCATACAGATAAAAATAAAAAATAATAGATAAAATATTTTAAAAATAATAAAATATTTAAAAAATTACATTTAGACTTTGAATTTTTTTCTACGATTTTTAAGTATAATTTAAGGGAGAAGTTAATAAATACAAAATGTTCTGAAAGTGAAGATGGAGAAAACACAGGTTTCTTGGTTTACTTCAAGGCATTTACAACTCAGCAGACCAGAAACCTAACTCAAAAAATAGTACAGTCTGGTAAGCGCTGCCTTGGGAGTTGAGCACTGGTAGAGGACTCTCAACACTGCCTGTCTCACATCTTGAGGATCACAGCAACATGGGCTCTGGAGAAGTGCCTGGAGAGGGGATGGGGTTCCAGGGCCCATGAAGAACCGTCTAAGGCAGTGGGCAGGAGGCCACCACCAGCAGAGACCAGGCAGTGTTGGGGAAAGAGCACTTCTCCGGGAGCCGGTAGAACCCCAGGGGGGGACTGACTGCATCCTGGGCAGAGCTGGGCTCCAGTCAGAGGAGGCCTAGCAAAGTTGCAGCGACAGCTGGAACTCAGCCATCCGCTTCAGCCCCAAAGTAAGGAGCAAGCTCACTGTCCAGGTACTGTTGGGGAGGGGCAAGGTAAAGAAAGAGGCTGAGGCAGAGTTACCTGGGGGGATGTGTGCAAAAGCAGTGGATGGCAGAGGTGCGGATGGCCATGCTTGGTGCCAGCAGGCACTCCTGGGAAGAAATGGAATTACTTTGACTGCTGGGATTTCGAGTCTGGTTCAAAATGGAGTTCAAAGGGGAAAAGGGTCGAGGAAAAGTAATTTCTGAAGGATTGGTCTTGACAGGTATGAAGATAGACCAAAAGGGCTGAAGAAAGACCTAAGACACAATGTATGTCTCTGGAACAGGAACTGATATTCGAGGCGGGTCTGGGAGGAGGGAGAGGAGAGGGTCAACAGAGAGAATGGGCAAGGCCTCGAAGACGTTCCAAGTTAGCAAGAGCTGCCTGATGCACAGCCTGATGCACAGCTGTAGCTTAATGGTACTGTGAGGTCTTCCTGTCTCTGTCCTGAGCCTTTCAGGAGGTCCCTATACTGTAGTTTGGGTGACCAGATTCAACATTCAACATGCTTAAATTTAACATTGACCTTGTAAGAGGGAAAAGTTACTCCTGTGTTTGCATACAACTCACTGAATTTTTTTTTCTGTGACTTCAGGATGACAGAAAAAAAAATCACTGGGAACATCCCAGTGAAAACGCTCAGTCGACTCTTGGGTATAGATTAGTTTAGCCTCCACCAGAACATGTCCTTTAAAAACCTACACTAACAGCTTGGCCCATGGAGCAGCTACTGGTGTCCTGCTCTGAAGATAGAGCCTGGAAGGGTGGAGCTGGGTGGGAGTCTATGGGCAAGTGCGACTTTAAGAGAGACGGTGTGGAGGGAGGCTCTGACTTTCTGAAGAACAGAGGCTCACATGCTATTGTCATTAGAACTTCAGAATGGAGGGAAGAATGGTGGACTGACTGAAGCATTCATTTGTTCATCAAACTGAGCAAACAGGCCAGGGACTGGAACACAGGATGGAGGAGAGAGCGTCCCTGTCTTCAGCTAGCTTGCAGTCTAGTTGAGGAACACATTCATGAACAGAGGGAGAGATGAAGGTCGTCACATGCTAAAAGGCAGAAACGGCGGGGCCTACTCCAGTCAATAGGACGGGGGCCAGGGACACCTCGGGCAGCTAGTGAAGACTGCTTCAGGCAGAGGGAAGAGTGCCAGCCAGAATGAGAGAAAACAGCACTTTTCGGGAGTCAGAGGACACTTGTTAAGGAGAGAGCTCAGAGCTGGGGGTAGGGTGGGGGGGGTAGGTATCACTGGGAGAGGGAGGGATGGGTGGGTGGGTATCGTGGGAAGAGGACTGGGAATAGAAGCTGAAAGCCAGAAGACCTTGTTAGGAGCCAGATCATTCCCGGCTTTGAAGCCATAGAAGAAGTGAGGCGTTTACCAGAGAAAACGAGGACTATTTAAAGGTTTGCAAGCAGCTGTCCACTTCCATTTTAACTGCTCACACTGGTCGCATGTTGGCAAGACCAGAAGGAGGAGAGTGGTTATCGAGCACTTAGCAGGAAGTGGTACTGGTCAGGACATATTCTGGGTATGTTTTGCCCATGGACATTCACGGCTACTCAGATTCATGAATTTGAGCCGAGCTTTGTAGGATGAGGAGATGGTTCTGCCAATGCCTTAGCTTCACGGCTCTCCCCAACATGAATCCTCTTTCAGAACATGTCTCTTGACCCTCATTGCTATGAGTCCCCGCCTCCACCCTTCTCAAGGATTGCCTTGGGCAGGTTGGGGAAAGAGGCTAGTTCAAACAGTTCAGTAAGAAAGGTTGAAAGAAGAGAGCAGAACCAAGGAGAGAAAGAGAGTTGGATAAGAACTCTGT
Source organism: Eospalax fontanierii (assembly GCA_035773235.1). Lineage (NCBI taxonomy): Eukaryota > Metazoa > Chordata > Mammalia > Rodentia > Spalacidae > Eospalax > Eospalax fontanierii. Next base: position 4,017,055 of record CM069539.1, read on the forward strand.
GCTAACCCACACAGACCTGAGCACCAAGAATTGAGGGAACACCCACACTCTTTGCTTTCCAAAGGCAGAACTGACCTTTGGGTCCCGTGAAAGGCAAAGTGGGGAGCATGCTTGTGATGGGGTGGATGGAATCAGCAGAGGAAGGAAGAGGAAAGCGGTCAGCGACCCCCACTCTGGGTCCTGGGAGGCCGAAAGCTGGAGTTCACAGGCCTCACAGGGAAGCAGTGATTGGCTTCTCTCTATTATGCACCACTCGATTTATTGCTTGGAGAATACAGTACCACTTTATGGCTCCAGTTCTTCTAGCAAATGCAGATACTCCACTGGAGTTCTAATTAGCCTTCTCTCTCTCTCTTTGTCTCTCTCTCATCTGTGCGCATGTAAGCTTGGTCATCCCCAATTGAAACATAATATAAAGGCATAAGATGATTCAATCATGTCGTACCTCTCTCATCCCAGAGTCTAAATGTGTGTACAGTCTTTTATTTCCAATCGACAACTCCTTATGGTAAACACTTTCTAAATCACAAGTCTTTGTTCCTGTCTCTAATCAACCATGACTGTGCAAATTTACTGATTAGTGTTCTAAATGAGTTTTTTTTTTTTTGCTTCCTTTGGATTTCACCAAAAGAAACTACCAGGCTTTCTACCAAACAAGTAACATCTGACAACTGATCGGAAAAAAGCTAATTAGAATAGGTGGGGAGGAGACTGAGTCACCTACATGATGTATCTGTCAGATTTTCTATTAACCCTCTTACACTTTCATCACTCGGATCAAATCTCTTTCTTAACCCTACACCCTTTCTTTCCCTAGTCCAAAGCTTCAACAGGCTAAAGGAGACCCCCAAGCCCCCAATGCATTAACAGCACAGCTCCTAGGAGTGCACGGGACTCACAAAGGCCTCCAGATGAGAATAAAGGAAACCATTTCCCTGATGGTGGAGTTGAGCCTTGTGTATAATGATCCCAAGGTTAGCATCCTCTTCTGCTTACTATGTTTATTTCTTTATTGAAGGATACAGGAGTCATTGCTTTATGATAATTCATTCCATTTCTGAGCAAAAATAACAGTTAGTATAATAAAACTGGAAGGAAGGGTGATAGCCCGTCAGTGGAGTTCTGTTCTGTGAAATGATAACCCAGCATGCTTAAAAGTGAACGCGGGGGCTGGAGAGATGACTCAGAGGTTAAGAACACTGGCTGCTCTTGCAGAGAACCAGGGTTCAATTCCCAGCACCCACAAGGCAGCTAACAGCTGTCCATAGCTCCAGTTCCAGGGGAATCTGACACCCTCTTTGACCTCACCTACTTGGGCATTGCATGACACAGGTGTACTTACATATATGTAGGTCATACATTCATACACACAAAAATATAAATAATAAATAAAATATTAAAACTAGTGAATATGTTGGATTAGGAAAATGTCCCTATGGTTTAAATCATACAGGATTGTTAGGGATCACGGATAAGGTATTTGTATTCAAGCCCTCATCAAAAGCGCATTGAGGGGAAGGCCTAGTGCCTTCTGAAAAATCTAGGTTACGTGGGTAGAAAATGGGTTGTTCAGTCTTGAATGCTCGCACTGTAGTTGCTTAATGTGTTTTCCTTATGTGGATGAATGCGTGAATGCAGGAATTATGGCTTCAGTCTGCTATACACCTAAGATGAACGAACTCTGAACAGGTTCTCCATCCTAATGAATCATGTTAAAGAATGAATGAATTTTCTTTAGAATTTAAAACACCCACAATTCTTTGCATTAACAGTTAACCTATGAACTTCAGAGACAGCTTGGTTGGTAAAGTAAAGCTTCGAAAACATGAAAACCTGAGTTTAAGCCCCAGAATCCACATTAAAAACCTAGCCGTGGTGCTGCCTTGTAATCCCAGTGCAGGGAACAGAGACAGGTGGACCCCTCGAGGCTCTCAGGTGAACCAGCCCAGCCTAGACGATGAGTTCTGGGTCAGTGAGAGACGGACTCTGTCTCAGAACAGCAAGGTGCAAAAGGCCTAAGGAACCAGAGGTTGACCTCCGCATGTGTGCACACACATGCATGTGCACACATACGAAATATCATTGCTTTTTTTTTTTTTTTTAAATCTTTATCTGGGATGAGAGGTACCAAAACAGCCCGGCAACTAAAGCAGGATAAACTTGAAACAGAAAGAAAAACAGCTGAATTTTAAAATTTACTCATATTATTTAATTTCTAAAACCTTAAAAAGGGTTCCACTTCCCCTTAGATCATCTGGATCTCATCTTGGCTCTCAGTCACAGCATTGGTCTTCTAAACAACTGTGTGAATGAATGAATGAACATAAGGAACTGCAGTATTAAGAAGGAAGCAGATTGGGGTTTATCTTAGAATCTTCAGCTCTTGGCTCCTGGTCAGGCGGACAGGAAATGGAAGGTGTTGGTGGATTCAAGGAAGTAAGTCAGCGAATTTGCCTGAAGGTCCCACCCTGATCAGAACTGACTTAAGTTTTGCTTCAGGCACTGAGTTTGCCTAGAAGTACCCAGAATCCTGAGTTCAAACATATATCACAAGATGCTGACAGCACAGTCTAAACCACCTCAACCCATTTCTTTTACTTAGGTGGTAATAGATGAGGGCAGCCATACATTGTAATGCCAGACTGGTTACTAGCTACAAATCTGAACAAGTGCTTTGAACTTTTTGAGCCCCAGTGTGTTTATAAAACCGAAAGCAAAAGGACTGGCAAGACGGCTCAGAGGGTAGAGGCACTTGCCACCAGTCATGACAGCCTGAGTTTAATCCTTGGGATCCACAGAGAGGAAGGAAAGACTCAACTCCTGCAAGTTGTCCTCTGACTTTGTTTTTTTAAAATATTTTTATTTGTTTTTATTTTAGGAGTGTGTTGCCTGAATGTGTGTAAGTACATCTGTGTCGTGCAGTGCCCATGGAGGTCAGAAGAGGGTGTTGGATTCCCTGGAACTAGAGTTGCAGATGGTTGTTAGCTGCTGTGTGGGTGTGGGGGCTGGCAATCGAACCCAGGTCTGCAAGAGCAGCCAGTGCTCTTAACCCCAGAGCTGTCTGTCCAGCCCTCAGTGTCCTCTGACTTTCACAAGTGTTGAAATGTGTATGTGCATGCCCTTGAATAAATGTAGTAACAAAATTTAAAGCAAACAAAAAACTAACCAAACCAGAAAAATCACAAAAGTCATTCCTCCTAATTTTTCAATCAAGAAGTCATTCCTCCTAATTTTTCAATCAAGATTCTTCAGCCCTAAACTAGGTATGGTGGTGCGGATTTGTAATCCTGCCACATGGAAGCAGAGACAGAATGATCTGAAGTTTCAGGCCCGACTGGGCTACAGAGTAAGACAAACAACAACACTTAACAAAAGTACTTGAAAATTCACTCTGCACCTAGCTTCATAAAGGAATAAAACCATTCTTTTCTTTGTACACTTCAACACCAAACTATCAGAGATAAAGTGAAAGTGTAAATTCATGTTCTTGGCTGCCATCGACAGCCCATCGGCTGCCTGTGTCAGCCTTTCTTCTTGTCAGGATGCCGCCAAGGAAGGTCAGAATGGAAGTCAATGGCCAAGGGTCCTCGGCAGTGACCACCTCGCCTCTCGTGGGCCTCTCTCCGGTCTTCCCAGACTTCGCATCCCTTGTGTCACTTCTGACACAGGCCTCTTACTCTCCCTTGGTCACCTGTATGCCATGGCTACTTTATAGTTTCTTCAGGACTTTGGCCCTACTCATCCCTTCTTCCTCTAGCCTGGGTCTCGACTCTAAACTCAAGCCCTGATACTGGCCCAATTGGATGAGCCCTCAGCTACCCTCCAGCTTCCAGCAGAGGTGTGGCTGGGATGCTACATGATGTAAAACTTTTGAGTTCAAGATGCTTTTTCGTTTTATCTGATACAAAGTTTCTATGTTCTTTCTTCCTGTACTTTCACTGGCCAACAATCCTCAGCAGTGCTGTCCCTAAGTTAGACTGATTTTCCCACCAATGCCCAGTACACCTTGAGAACAGTCTGTGAAGTTGCTGTAAGGCGGTGAGAAGGAGGCGAGAAGGAGGTGAGAAGGAGGCAGGGTGTTTGTTTCACTGACACCCAGGTTGATGTGGATGGAGTGTGCAGACATGTTTGGCTAAGTCCAGGGAGCAGGGGTGAAGTTCTGAAGAGTCAATTGAGGAACTTGGCTTTCAACTAAAGGGGAAATGTATAAATTTATGTTTCAGTCACAGCAACCATCCGTTCACTGGCTGTGTTCCCTCCTAGAAATTTCAGACATGGGAAAAGTCTAAACCAAATATAGAATTCATTTAAGTTGCACAGATCCAATGTTAGGACAAAAATATTCACACTTTCAAGCAACTGGCCATATGGCTCTGAAAAAGAGCACTTTTTTGGTTCGAGAGGTAAGATCTTTTGGACAGAAGCCTTTGAGTTCTGATCTGCCAATAATGCACACTTTTAAAAAGTGTTCAGTGAGGGCTGGCAGAGTAGCTCAGGTTGGAGAGTACAGGGTCTCGCAGGCACAAAACCCTGGGTTTGAGTCCCAGCACCTCACAAACAGAATGTGGTGGTTCACATCTATAATCTCAGCACTCAGGAAGTAGAGGCAGGAGGATCAGAAGTTTAAGGCCATCCTTAGTGGCCAGTCTGGGCTACATGGGACACAGTCTCGAAAAATAACTGTGTGACTTGAATATGAATCAGAAACACACATGAAGTATATCTCGCTTGTCTTCTCCCATAACATTGGAGTTGGGAAGGACAGAAAATTCTATCTAGCTAGGAGGCATGTGTCCAGCCCCTAAATATTAGCATGACAATCTACTGAATAGATCCTGTGAGATGTCAGTACCATTATTTTCCTCCCAGTCAACAGAAGAGATTGCGTTAGATCATCCCTGGAACAAAACATTTCTGGTCTATGAACAGTTCAGTTCTACCACATCCATCCCCCAAATATCTCTTACATAAAGGAGGATCACCCCAAACTCAGGCCCTCCCTGACCATGTAGATCTATGTGGCTTCATAGCTCTGAAAGAGAAATGTGGCCACCTTTTTCCAATCTATTTGAGCAAACCACAAGCAAGTGGTCAACAAATGTCACCAACTGTCTTGAGGAAGAGAGCTAAGATGCCCACCCTTTCCAAGGCCAAAGGGCTCCAGTAGTCAGTAGTAAATACCTGTGCTTGACACTGAGTGTGACAAGCAGAAGGAAGAGAAGCAGCCCTTGACCGCTGTTTTCCCCTAGGGTGCTTTGCCTGATGAACCTAAGAGTGTCTGAACGTCCACCATGACTTCAGTCATGAAGAACAGGGCCTTAGCCCTTCTGGCATGAGAACACAAGTTTTTACTTTCTTCCATCGATGGCAGCTTTAAACCTCATCTCTGAGTTGAGAATGCTTGGCAGTGGGCTAGGTGAGACACACCTTAGATATATGTACATCAAATGAAAATTCCTTCTGGAAACATCAGCTAAAAAAACAATTCATCCTTGTCCTGTTATCTCAGAGCCCCTGAAGCACACCCTTGCCATATCGTATGACCCAAAGTTTTGACCCAAAGTAGCATTACTTACTGTGATGGTTTCTAAAAATCACCTGATAGGATACTACTGTGGTAATAGCCATTTACCAAAAATGGTTTGCACTCTAGAGAAAATCTTAGAAGAAATTCTGCATTAATACCCAAGAAAACATCCCACAGCACTACTTTTAGAACGCGTCTGTCCTCTGAGGCGAAGGCTTGCAAGAGAACATTATTGAACTACAAGACCTGGTGTCTTTGCTCTTTTAAACTCAGACCTATGACTTTAGAGTCACATTTTTACAGTCATTGGACTGGAAGGGACAATGAGGTTTGGCCTACAAAGCTGGACATCCACTGATCACTGGGTAGAAGTGACCTTTAGCTTGAAGTGCCCCCACTACTTCTTAAGGATGTTTTTAAAAAGATGAGTACTTTCTTGGCAATGCAGTGAGATAACTGAAGAATCACAGGCACCATCGGGGGATATTTGTTGACTGGATCCTGGAGGCTGGGGGGGCGAGATGAGGGGTCGGGTACGTACAGCTGCCGATACAAATCTGGCATGGAAGATGCTGGTGGCCTGTGGGGCACCACGGACGGTTCCTGTTGTAACTTGTGCATTTTGCAATGTTTATTCTCAGGAAGGTCAAGGATGACACAGATTTTAAAAAATTCCTTTCTTTAATAGCACTGAAGGCTAGAGAACTCAAAATTTTATGTCCCCAAAGATCTTAATTCTTTATGCAGGTTATGTTACTAGGGCTCGATATCAGAAAAATAGTTTTTCAACCATCTTTACGATGGCCTACTACTGGCTGTTCACTTCCCAGCAAATCCTCCCCATGAGCCACAATTCCTGGCAGCCCAAAGTACAGGCTCTAAAGCAGATGACCAGAACCCTAGCTCTGCTACTGATCATCTGACCTTACAAAAGTTGTTGAGCCTGTCTGTGCCTCAATTCTCTGACCTGTAAGACAGAATTAATTCCCTTATGTGAGTTAAACGAGGCACTTCAAGTCAGAGACACAGATGTCAGCCCAGCTGCAGAGTAAGTTGTCAATAAGTACATTTTATTACTATCTCACTTCCCTTTTGTGGGTCAGAGAGACTGAGCTGGTATGAGCTCACCATGGTGCTGGGCAGTGGAAGACTGAGCAATAGTGTTTACATATTAGAGTTATCTCCCTAGCTTATATCAGTCCGATGCCTCCATTTCGTGACAGCTGAGCTTCCTCAAGGTAATTCCTGAAGGCCTCTAGAGCTGGCTCAGCTATGAAGAGTACTGGCTGGTCTTGCAGAGGACCCGGGTTCGGTTCCCAGCACCCACATGGCAGATACCAACCATCAGTGACTCCAGTTCCAGGGGAGCCAATGCCCTCTTCTTGTCTATGCAAGTTTGCAGGTATGGGTGCACTTACATACATGTAGGCAAAACACCCATACACATAAAATAAAAATAAGTCAAAACAGTAATATTTGGCTATTTATAGCTCTTTACATGATAAAAGGAATAATCCTCAACATCTTCCACAGCCTAGGTCAAGGATCATCTCATTCTCAACACATCCCCAGGAGATACCACCACTGTCTCTCCCACTCTGTATGCAGAATGTCTGTGTGCTGCTTGAGGGGGCTCAGCTACAAGGGTCAAGAAGGAAGGTGAACCTGTGCTCACCCAGAGCAGAAGCCTTACCTGGGGCTTTGTAATGTGTTATTAACTGAGCTAAAATTGCCCATTTTAAAAAAGGGCTATAAAATTATTATGTATATTAATATATTGTAAACTACATATGAGTCTAGCCAGGTCCATTAACATAGCCTATACTTAAAACACACACACACGCCACACACATATACACACATATATGCATACACATATCTACACACACAGCACACACATATATACACACATATGCATACACACACCACACAAATATACACACATGCATACATACACACCACATACACATACACACATATACATACAAACACACCACACACATACACCCACATCTGTACACATACTCATATATACACCACACAGTAAAACACATCACACCCCCTCCCTCGACACCACACACATATATGCACACCCCCACACCTCTATTTTATGTGAAACTAAAAGAGACAGATCTAGGCTGACTTCGGGTTTTATGTGTTTTGCTGCATTCGTGACGATCTCACCCTTTAACATTTACTCAAAGGTACCATGTTTCCGGAGGCCTTTCCTGATTTCCATGTGCTGGAGAAGATGCCCAGCCTCCGAGTCCTCACCTTTTCATTCTTCCTGCCTGGTATTGCAGTGAGAGCTTAGAAAGCTTGGCCTTCTCTCCAGGAGATGCCTGTAGACTCAGAACTAATAATCAGGTCCCATACAAAGCCGCGCAGGATCTCTCAGGAGAGGCTGGGATTGAGACATGGCCATCCGAAGGGCAGACAAGACCTGTCAGTGCTCTCAGCACCACTCTGGCCTCATTCCAATACTCAGCATTAATCACTATGTCTTCTACTCAGCAGCACACAGAAAGCGGGTATTGACCCAACACCTGATTTTCTGGTTGGAAAAATGAACACCAAGCATATCCGAATCTGATTGACAAATGTGTCTGCAAGGTGCGAACTGCAAGAATCAGGTCCCTGCAACAGTAACACTCTTTAAGGAAACACTAGCCCTTATCTTAGATGTCTCAAGAGAGCCAAGCTCATAGGGACCCACCAGGACCCCTGCTGTTTCTGGTCTTAATCGTGTCTCACTACAAGCATAATAGTAATGAAAGCACCCAAACCAAACCTAGGGAAGCGTACAGTATTGCAGGCCTTACCTGCCGGTGCTGGGTGACTTGATAGCTTGTAAGGGACGGATTCTGCATTTTCTGAAGCAGGATCTTTTGCTGAAGAGGCAAGGGTGACCTCAGCAAAGGCTGGTTAGATAAAGGCTGGGTGGGTTGGGGTGGTGGTTGCTGCTGCGGCTGCTGCTGCTGTGGCTGCTGCTGCTGCTGCTGCTGCTGCTGCTGTTGCTGTGGCTGCTGCTGCTGTTGTGGCTGCGGCTGCTGGGTGTAGTGTAGGAGAGGAGGCTTGCTCTGGGAAGGCAGAACAGAAGGCATCTGCTGGTTTGCTTGATCAGAGTTAAAATGGAACAAAGGCTTGGTACTGCCATGCCGGGCCTCCAAGGCTGGATGTGGATTACTGATAAAACTTCGACTGAGATCCTGAGGCTTTTGCTGTAGGAGCACATCCAGATGCCCAGCCTGGGCTGAGGGGCTGGTCTTGTACATGTAGTTGGCCATTGCTTTTGACTGGTTGCTGCTGCCAGCTCCCCCAGGCATGGGTGAGCCCTGAGGGCTAAATGGCTGCTGGCCAAAAGAAGAGCTGGCGATTTTCTCCTGTGCAAATGGCCCAGGTGATGGTCCGGCAGAAGATGGCAAGGCTGGCCAGTTAGGAGGTGGTGGCTGCTGTGGCTGCTGCTGCTGCGGCTGCGGCTGCTGCTGCATCCGGGCATGCTGCTGGCGGTTTGCAGCTATCTGCTTGAGCTGTTGGGCATGGGATACCTCCTGCCAGCTTGGCAGGGCCCGGTTGGATCCAGATGCTGTCTGAAGCTGAGCCTGGCTCTGAGGGACTGTAGGGATTGGGGATGATGTGGAGAGAGCAGAGTTGGCCAGGGAGAATGAAGGGCCAGCTGATGGGGGTCTCAGCTGGGGAGAGCCCGAGGCACCCTGGGTCAGGCCAGGTGAGTATTCACTTTTAATCACTATCTTCTCCATGGGTAGGGAGGATCTGGGTGTGCTCCTCTGACTTTGCTGACCCAAGTCAATGCTGAAGGGGTCATCCTGCTTAATGGTGGCGTTGATCATGTTCTCTAGCTCCAGGTCACTCATGGGGGGCACTGACATGTCAGTCAGTTCATTGAACAGTTCCTGTAGCTCGGGATCCATCAGTTGCTCTCCAGGGCCATCTCCATACCTATGAGTGAAAATATTCTCCTGGGCCATTTGGCCATCCATGTGTTTACTGCAAGACAGAGTCTCCCCTGGCTCCTTCTTCACCTCCTTTAAGCCCAGGTTAAACATACTGCTGCCAGGAGAATGTGCAGGGGGTGGCAGAGCATTAGTCTTTCTCAGGGGTGCTTGGCTCATGGGCAAAGCCCCTGGCACCATTTGACTTTGTCCGTTATTTACTGGTAGACCCCCCTGACCTGTAGAAATGTTCTCCCCAACCCGGATCCTTTTGATATCAAGGAATGAGTTGTCCACAAAGCCATTGGGCCTCTTGCTGCAGGCAGGAGATAGGCTAACTGCTTGTTTTCTTTTCAAGGAACCCTGGAGCTGAAAGACAGAAAGGGGAGAAAAAAGAGAGGTGTAAGCTGCCAGTACAGTCACACTTTTAGTTGTCACTGTAAATCTCAAAAATCTCTGAGAGTTTTGTACATGAGTGCTGTCTTTGTATTATTTCCTTCCCAGTCCCCCACCGGATCCCCCAGTCCCCCACCAGATCCCCCCAGTCCCCCACCAGATCCTCCCAGGACCCCTCCAGATCCTCCCAGTCCCCCACCGGATCCCCCCAGTCCCCTCCAAATCCTCCCAGTCCCCCACCAAATCCTCCCAGTCCCCCACCGGATCCCCCCAGTCCCCCATAGGATCCCCCCAGTCCCCCACCAGATCCTCCCAGTCCCCCCCCGGATCCCCCCAGTCCCCCACCAGATCCTCCCAGTCCCCCACCAGATCCTCCAAAGACCCCTCCAAATCCTCCCAGTCCCCCACTGGATACCCCCAGTCTCCCACCGGATCCCTCCAGTCCCCCACCGGATCCTCCCAGGTTCCCTCCACTCCCTCTCAACTTCTTGTCCTCTTTTTTGATGATAAACACATCATGCACTGAGTCCCTCGAGTGCTGCTTGTGTGAACCTGCACTTAGGGCTGTCCCCCTGGGATTAAATGACCGCTCAGGGAGCATGTCCCTAGAGAAAACTGGTTAGTTATACTTTTAATCAAGAGCAAAAGTACATTTAATTTTTAACTTTTTATTCTATTTTGGCTTTTCTGGAGATAGTAGCTCATTTGTCTGAGGCTGGCTTTGAATTTGCTATGTATCTGAGGATGACCTTGAACCTCTGATCCTCTTGCTTCTGCCTTTGCAATAATAGCATCACACGTGTGTACCATCACACCCAGTTTATGAGGCGCTGGGAGTGGAGCCCAGAGCTATGTGCAGGTTGGGTAAACTCTACCACCTGAGCTGCAGCCCCCACTTTCAGCATCTTATGTTTTTCCACTTACATACACCATGAGGAGACAGCATGGATGAGACATGCTGTGGACATAATGAAATAGGCAGAGGCAAAATGGGATCAATGGAGTCAGGTTAGAGGCACTGCAGTCCCCATGACTGGTTCATGGGCTAACAGGTGGAGGAGTCTTCCAGTATGAGAGAGGTTATTCATGGCACCTAAGCATGGTTTTTTCTTTTACTAGAGTCGAGAGAAATAGCTCACATGCACACACATGCAATCCCAGGCAGCTGCATACACTCCAAATGCCCACAGAGTGACCAAGTTGGGAACTACCAGAAAGCCCAAAGTAGTACAGAATTTCTTTTTGTTTTTATCTTCACAGATTCAACCCTAACTCACTGACATCCTATAAGTTGGCAGTGAGAGCAGCCCTCGGGTCCCAGGGGACACCTGTCTATTGCTCATAGACTGTCTTCCTATAATTCCACTACCTAGCACTCAGCCTGCGGGGGATTAGAGCCTGCGGGGGGTAGGCTGTAAGAAACATGACTGCCCAGTCTCAGCCCTGACCACGTCTATCCCAGCTCCTTCCTCCCACCTGAGCCCTAGCTGTCTCTGTTCGCACCACCTTCAGCAGCATTGCTGTGTGAACACACAGACACATGGCATGAGTATTTAATGAGGCAATCTACACACACGTTTTTCTGGGACTCAGTTCTGCTGCTGCCTGTCTCTAAATCTTGTAACAAAATCAAGGTTGAGGGGCAGTACTGCACAGGTGTTAAGAGCTCAGGCTCTGAACAGACTAAGCCACACTCACATCTCATGCTGTCACTGGGCAACACACTTATCTGAGCCTCAATTTCCTAATCTGGAAAATGGGCACAATAGCACTTAACTCATAGAAGGAACCAGATAGTGAACGTAAAAGTTTCGTACAATCTATTTACCATAGTAACACCACAAACCATAGTTTAAATAAAGTTTTTGGCATATTACATTCTAGTTTTGTTTTTGTTTTTGAGATAGGGTCTCACTGTGTAGCCCTGGCTGGTCTGAAACTTACCGTGTAGATGAGGCTGGCGTGGAACCCACAGAGATCTGCCTACCGCTGTCTCCTGATTGCTGGGATCTGAGGTGTTTACCACGCCCAGCCTGGCTCCCTACATTCTGAAAGGTGTTTCTCTCGAGATAGTCACATGTCTGTGCAGTTCATGAAGGTCAAAGTATTGCACCCACTAACCTAGTGAATAGACTGAACTTTCTGAACCTCACACCCACTGGGCAAGGCTTACGGACTCACAGCCACCCCAGCCAGTGTGCAAAGGGATAAGGCCTTCATCATTGGTCCCCTGACAGACAGTGTGTTTGTTTGTCAAGTGAGAGGCTGTATCTGCTGCAGCAGGACTTGACTACCAGCGTGATTCAGGGTTCGCTCAGGATAATCTCAAAGTGGCTGAGGTAGAAATGCTTCTCAGAAAATTCCTTTTCTCTCTTTATGCACCCCTCGTCCTCTTGAAGATGTCTAGCCTAATCAAGAAAAGGAAATTCATATAATCTTATACCTTATAGGTCGAGGATTTCAAACAAGGTCACTTATTTATCTTAATCTGCATGGCAACTCCATTGTCCAAATGCATTGGACATTAGCACTGTCATTTTACAGTAAAGGAAAGACCTCAGAGAGGTAAAGTCACGTTGCCACGGTCACACAGCTAGTAAACGGCAGACCTAGGATCTAACTGGAGGTCTGTGTGGGTCTAAAGCTTGTATCACTCCATTCAGCTTGTCTAGGGCCCAGGCTTGTCACCTGGCACGAAGAGGCAGCGAGCACGGGGCCACCTCAGAACCCAGGTGAGAAGAAAAGGAAGTCGGAATGTCCAGGATGCTATGGAGGGCTGAGTGTGAGGCCTACTCCCCGCCACCTCACTTACCAAGACCTGCTCCGGTCACCCCTGTCCCTGACCAGCTTGTCTACTCACAGATGCCTGAGGCCATGCTTGGGGTTCCGTGTTGGCACAATAGGCATCAGCTGCTGACAGTGGCTGACTGGTCACTGGGGAGAGGAGCCCGACTCCGCCAGGGCCAGCCCATCCCTTCCTCAGAAACTCTAGATGGGAGAAGGTTGAGACCAGACCCTCTTGGCTGACTGCTTAGTGAGTTCTAGGACATCACCCAAAGGCACAGAGGAAGTAGCCGCAGGGAAGCGGGGGACAGAGAGACTCCTCTCTGGGGGGCACCGTGGAATCTTTGCAGTGACATCCCCTGCTCGCTGGAGCTGAGGTGAATGAGACTTCTGTGACTTCAACCAAGTCCCTGGAGATGTCACAAGCAGTGCTGAGCAATCTGCTTCAAGGAGTGCCACAGTCTTTGTACTTGGTGAGTCCCCACCCACTTCCCTGTTGTGTCTTGTCTACTTGCTGCTGCAGCCAGCGGGCACCACATTCAGCCGACCCTCAAAGTGGCCACAGTCTGTCCCAGGTCCAGAAAAGCCCAGAGCTGCTTGTGCTTTCTTTCGGCTTAAGCTGCAGGTTGAAGGTTCTTTACACCAATAAAGGACACCTTCTTTTTCCAGGTTGGGTTATTGCCTCTGATTTATTTCCCACTGCTTTGAAAAAAAACAACAAAAAACTCCCCCAAAACCTGTTCTGCCAGATTCTCCCACCGAGCCAGCCACTCCCCTGGGCACAGCACACACCACAGGAAGCAGTACTGACTCCCCACCACCAGGCATGTGGAAAGGCCTGTGGCAGCAGGCTCAGAAGGATCGACTACTGTCCTGATGGTGGTAACAGGACCCTTTGTTCAGCCTATGCACCAGGCATCAAGCTGGGTAGTAATCTCAGGGAATTCTTATGGTGCTCAGGTTCTGCAAAACAAACCTTTCGGGTGTCGTTGTCCTGTGGGGACCCTTCCTCTCCACTGCTCATGGGAAGGGTACGTGTAAAGATTGGGTAACAATTGGTAAGAAGTGAAACCAGAGACCAAACCAAGAAATGTCATCGGTAGAGCTGTCTCCCGGCAGTAAATGGCACCATCCCGAAAGAGGTAACTGCCACCCACACCCACGTACTGAGAGGCCAACACTGGCTTTGCCACATTAACTGGAGATTTCGCTTCTCTGGGCACAGTTCTCTCCTGTGTAATAAAATTGTCTCTGAGGTCATTTTCTGCCTAGTCCTAGACTCTGGCGAGCGCGGGGAGAGAGGTAGGAGGTTGCTGCCCATCGCAGCGGAAGGGTGCCCAGAGTGGGGGCTGGAAGGGGATGTGTGGTTCCCTGAAGACACGGATGCCATCAAAACCTGAGCTGGGGCTCGGAATGGTGCTCAGTGGGAGTGCTTGCCTAGAGGCCTGAAGCCCCAGGTTCAATTCCCAGCACTGAAAAGACAATAAAATGACTTAGTGGGCATGATATCTTACTGACAGAATTTTGGGGAGAGTTTGTGTTGGAGATAAGCTGTGTCCCACCTTCTAGAAGCTTCTAATCATAGTTATATCACCCATCAATAGTCAAAATCATAGTTAAAACCCATCAAATGCAAAGATGCAGCTGGTTTACACCAACTCTGAGCACAGTACAATCTAGACGATCCTCAAAGCTCACCCTTTACTCTGAAGTATTTCCTTTGTCTGAATAAATGTCTTCCATCAGACACATGGGTTTGAATTATGGCACAGAATCTCTTAAAGTTCCCCATCAAATGCTGCCGAAGAGGAGGAGAGCCAGTCATTAAAACCTCGGCCAGAAAAGGCAATGCCAATTTACAGAAGAATAAAGTACTACAGTAAGAAGCCTCACTAGTGGAATTGGCTTTAAATGTAGAAGGATGGGCTTGGACTAGAGGGGCTGGGAGCTATGCAGTTTGACCTTTGGGTGCCTGTAGGACAGGAAGAGGGGGAATAGAAGGACTGTATGGGACAGTATATGTCCTAGGGCCAGAAGGGACAACCACTTGCTGAGAGTAGTTAATCCCACTGACACAGTGGAGGAAGGCTCTCCAAAATGCCTTTCTATCTTAGGCTGACTTACCCATCCTGATGGATACAGTGCCCAGGGCCACAACAGACTTCAGACCACTAAAATGATTCATTAATTCATTTGAAAATGGGAGAAAATAGTGAGCTTTTACACTAAACAAATGTTTTCAAATATTGTGATGGTTAACATCAATCGTCAACTTGTCAGGATCTAGAATTACCTAGGAGACGAGCCTCTGCTCTTGCCTGTGAAGGAGTATCTAGACTAGGTTGACTGAGCTAGAAGACCCTCCTGAATGCGAGAGCACCATTCCATTGGCTGGAGTCCTGAGCTGAGTTAAAAAGGAGTGAGTGAGGTGAGCGCCAGCATGCATCTCTCTTTGATTCCTGGTGGCCGCCACGCGACCAGCTGTCTCAGGCCCTCTGCCATGCCTCCCTCCGCCATGCCTCCGTGCTGCAGTGGACCGGACCCTCGAACCACGAGCCAAAATAAACACTTCTTTCCTTAAGTGGCTTTTGTAAGGTATCTTGTCACAGCAACATGGCAAGTAACTAGTATATACATATATGTGCGTATATATTATTTATCTTTATGCCAAACCTGTCACAAAAGGCAATTTTTAACATTTTCTTTGAAGGAAGAACTTCCAAAGTAAGAAGGGTGAAGGGCTTGAAAGGCCCTCACTTAACCCCAGCACTCTGAGAGCTTTCCTTTCTCTTTGTTGTCTTCTCTTTCCTTCCCTTCCACTGGGTGCTCGGGATTGAACACAGGGCCCTGTGCGTCCTAGGCAAGTGCTCCACACTGAGCCCCAACTCCAGCCTCGAGTGCTTTTCTGGACAGGCATTCCACTGGAGAGAGTCTCACTGAATTATCTCACAGCTCTCTAAAGCATGTGAAGAAACTGCGGCTCCTGTCATTCGGACCACCTAGGAACATCCAGGGTGGTGGTACACACCTGTAATCCCAGCCCTGGAGGACAAGGCAGGAGGCTTGTGCTGTGCAACGCCCTGCCATGTTGCACATAGCAAGACCCTTGTCAAACAGGATGCAGCAGTGCTGTGAGCCAATGCGCCAGCACAGGGTGTCCAGGCCCGGCATCCTGCTTCTGCCCCCTCATCCCCAGCCGTTCCGGAAAGTGCGAAGAATGAATCAGGACAGAGGAGCACCAGAATGAAGATGTACTGCATGTCCAGGGCACGGGGAAGGACATCCGGGACCCGTGAGGGTGATGGCAGGGAGAGAACAGTGACATCATATCTAGAGGTTGATGGTGAAGGTTCAGTATGTCACCTCCGAAGCTCCAGTGTCAGAAAGGGAAGGGAAAGACAAGGGGTCGCTCTGCCAGTGGAAAAGATTTATTAGGCACCCAGAGAAAGTTCCCAGCCACATCCTATCAAATCATTCCTGGCATAAAAAGATGTTGCAAATGATAAGGCTGGTGTCAGGATGTAAAAGCCTTCAGTCAGCGAAGCTCTCCCGACTGCGTACAGAACGAGGAGCTGTGTGTGTGTGTGTGTGTGTGTGTACGCGCACGTGCGCGCGATGTAAAGGTGTTGCTTATGTTTGAAGAGTATTTTTGATTCCACACAAGAAATCCAAAATTGCCGTGCTGGTTTTGAGTTTTTTGTATTGGACGCACCCCTAGCTACCCATCTGCGGCACTACTTTGGGGTGTGACCGTCCACACAGCAAGTCTAGTCTGGTTTGTATACCACACAGGAATCTTGACTTTCTTCGGCTGATATCCTGTAGGCCGTCGCTTTCCATCCCCATTCAGGCCTCCGTCTTCTGCCTGAACACCTCCCTGATTTTTTAGGTCTATGGCCTCTGCTTGGGTAGGCATAAGTCAGCTTAGCTCAGGTCAGCGTCCACAAACTGTGACCTGTCTTCTGCAGGGTAGGGGAAGGAGATACCAAGAACACTTATGGACGCCTGGGGTCCGCCAGTAAACAGCTCCGCTTTAAACAGCTGAGCTTCTCTCGTCCAAAGGACTCGAAACATAAACTTCCTGGAGGGATTTGAAAACGCCGTGGTTGCACAATCCTCTGGGTTTTGTTTCTTCCCCTGCTCCTATCCCTTTCCACAAACTAAATGCATCCTTTGTCTCCCGTGCCCTAGAAACAGGGACTGCGCCATACAAGGTAACAATTCAGTCCATAGGTCACATTTTTCCCCCCAAATAGATTCCTGTCTCTCTCAACCAGGCTTACACACAAGATCCAAATGTGCAGCTGTCTGGAGGCGGAAGGGGTTATCTGGGTCCCATCTTCTGTGAACTTTCCTTGTGTTAATTAGAGACGGGGCTGGGGACAGACACGGCTAGGAGACCAACCTAAAGACAGTGTGTGATTTTTATTTGATTCTTGGAGTGAAATGTTTGGGATCTTGGAAAAATAAATTTGAGTTCATCGAAGTTTTTGAGGGAGCGAGTTAATTCCTCCCTGGTTCCCACTTCCCCAGGGAAGTATCACCATCAACCAGTAAACCACTCACTGAGGAGACAGAGAAGGAACTGGAGATTTTCTGGCCTTTGTCAAAGACATTACAAAGCTTGCATTTCCTTTCTGGTCCCGCAGAGATCTGAACTTCTCTGAACTGCTAAGTACTGGAGATGGTCACACAGCAATCCAGCATGTGCAACTAGAACGTCAGCTTGGTAAGTGTGGTTCCTGGGTCTCATAATTCACCAAGCTCCTGGAAGTGCTTACCATAATGCCTGGTGTGGCTGAAGTGCTTCTTAAAATAGTCCCTTTGTTTATCTTAGTTCTCAGGACACTGGATCCTTTTAGGCACTGAGCCGTCACACAATGGTAAGAAGTCTGTGGCTTGTGGGGAGTGTTTGCATGTCCAGTTCACAAGCAATGCATTTTGTTCTAGTGATCATGTTCTCCAGGGGAATTTGAAGCCCTGAGAACTGGAATGGTGACAAGGATTTATCACCATCAAATGTGAAACCAAACTGAAGGGCGTGGGAGGCAGGGGAGGGACTCAGGTGAACCTGTACTTCCCAAGGGGGTCCCTGAGCAGGGCTGCCGTGCCGGAGCCTCGTCTTGACTGATGCTGTGTCTGCGGGAACAGGCTGGAGCTACAGAGCGGTGGGGCCTGCTTCCTGTGCAGATTTTATAAACAGACTTCTACACCCTCAAGAAAAATTGTGAGGCTTGTGTTGGTTAGTTGGTTGGAAGTTTTGGTGTTGGTAGATGAGTTAGAGAAAGTATATTAAACCTATCTGACATTTTTTTTTTTCTACACAACTTTGCTCTGTAAGATTTGCACTCTGAGAAATTCTATAACTTTGGTAAAAAAAAAAAAAAAAAGAAAGCTTTGGATTCTTTACGAAATCCAAGAAAAAGTTGTTTGTTATTTTTATCAGAGTATACACAGACACAGACACACACACACAGAGGAGAGAGAGAAAGAAAGAGAGAGAGAGAGAGAGAGAGAGAGAGAGAGAGAGAGAGAGAGAAAGCTTTTAACTGGCTATGTGGTCTCCTTTTGTTCATGAGTGCTGGGATTCTAGGTGGAAGCCACCATATTCAAGCGCAGATGAAGTTTTATATTGGAACATGAGTACTACAAATTCGGGATCTGTACAGGGAAACCCGACAAGCACATCATCCTTCTAAAGAGGAATTATGAAGAGATCTCATATTTCAAAATTTCTTTGATGTCTTTCCTTTGTAGTCCTATCTTAGCTTTAATGTCTAGCTTATAGAAGATTAATCAAAAGACCTGCAGTTGACCTCCAGAGCATACTCCTCACGCGGGACACTACACACACAGCAGATATCAGTGGGCACTTACATTGCCCCCCACCAAGCATCCCTTGCGAGTTTAATCATCACACAGTCAAACAGTCATCAGGGCAGAAGCACCGTCTTGGAGAGAGGTAAACAGAGGCTGCTGGATTTGTGCGGAGCATGAAACTCAGCTGCTCATGAACTTGGGTTCCAAATGCTGCTTTCTGACTTACTGTATAAACCTCAGGCAGTCACTTCCATCATCCATATGTCAGGACAATGCCATTATATCTTAAGGTTTCAGTAACATATATATGAAATACCAGCAATACCGCAAGCTCAGTTTTTCTATAGAAGAGACAGACTTTAAAAAATAATATTTTATTTATTACTCTTATTCTATGCATATGAGTGTATTGCCTGTATCTGTGTAAGTGCACCCATGTTACGCAATAGCTGTGGAGGTCAGCAGAGGGTATTGGATCCCCTGGAACTGGAGTTATGGACGGTTGCTAACTACCATGTGGGTGCTGGGAACTGAATCTGGTCCTCTGCAAGAGCAGCCAGTGCTCTTAACTGCTGGCCATCTCTCCAGCCTAGAGAGGCAGATTTGAAACTAAGTTTGTCTGAGAATTTTCATTGTCTCTTTGCCAAGAACAGGCTAGAAAAAGATAAGAATGCATTTTCTCTTTACCTGTAAGATTGGGATTTGTTCACTCATTCATGTAAACAGATCATAATTAATACCAATTGTAGATGAAAAGAGTGTCTATGTCACACTATAAGGACCAAGTTACTGCAGCTCAAAAAGAGCCCAAAAGGTCGCTCTTGAAGCCTCACTGGGAAGGAGGACAGTGCTCAGGGCGTCTGTGGAAATGTTACAGTAAAACCCACTGCCTGGCTCAAAAAATATTTGGCTTTTTGCCACAAATATTGCTGTATAGTCCAGGTTGGCCTCAAACTCATGATCCTCCTGTCTTGGCCTCCTGAGTGCTAGGAATGCAGGCTCATGGCACTTCCCCAAGACCCAGTATGTATTTATAACAAGTAAAACCCGCCATTCTCAATGAATGCTGGAAGTAACAAAAACAAGCGAATGGAAAAGAGCTGGCCAGTGTGCTTGGGCACAAGCGAACGGGAGCCGCACAGTGTGATCGCTCTGGCTTTGCGGAAGCACGCATAGGGTTAGAGTGGCGGAGAGGAAATTCTGCCCGAGAAGGCGAGGAAAGGGATCCCGCATCCTCCCCATCCTTCTCAGTTATCCAAGCAGACAGGAGGCCTCAAGACTTTCTAGTGGTTTAGTCTAGTGTCTGTTGTGTTTTCATAAGAATGCCTGTTAGTGACATGTCAGAAGAACAGTCTGTAGAGTTGAGAATGACTATACAAAGTTTCTCTTAGGAATGTTTGGTTACAAGGGAGAGTGAACGTGATCATGACAGTGTAAACAAACCTGTCCAGTGCCAAAGGATCTCTTAAATCAAAGCACATATACAGGAACGACATATACACATATACACAATGACACACATACAGGAAAAGTCCATAAGGACACCTGCTACTTTGTATACCGACTTTAAAAATTGATTGAGGTGGCATGAAAAGTCAGAGGGACATGTATTAACTCAAAAACCCCTGAAAAATACACATGATATCTAGACATGAGTGCATGTGTATACCTGAAGGCTACATAACAAGAAACAGTGCCAGACAGGAGAAACCTCCCTTCAAGTTGTTGGTCGGAGATGCCCCAAATAACACAGGCTACTGTCAGAGCCTCTGACTACCTCCCAAGCCTTGACGATCAGACCCTATTGCTGAAGACAGGACACACTTCGGACACAGGAAGGACTTGGAGCAATGGAACTGGAACTGACCTGGAAGCCTGCTCCAAGAAGACTACTTCTCATAGTTCTAGAGGATATTATGTAAGCCACTAAGGGAGAGAATTAATGAATGGTCCAGCATAGCTCCAGAGCCTGTTAACCACAATGACTAGCACAACAAACTCTCTCTACTGGTACAGTAGTGCTGCTTTTATCTTGGGGTGATCAACAGTTATCTAACTGGACTTAAAGCCCTCTCTCAGTGGAGGGAACTCAAGAGTGGCACTGTAAATATAGCCAAATAAACATGGCTGGAGAGGTCAAAATCTCAGAAAAAAACCCTATCTCTGTCATACCTCTCTAAAAATGAAATTTCATACTGTATGCTAAATATGGATCCTTTTACTCACAGACAAATATACTGTATACCAGTTGTCAAAGAAGCTCTGTTTTGCAACAGATAGAGACTATTGCAGAGTTCTACAACTGGTCACACACAGAGAATATATTTCTGAGAGATGTGCGGCCCTAAGTGACACATCTACAGGGGAACCTCTAACCTGAGGCTCATGGAGCACAGCAGAACAGCGGTGGAGAGGATGCTAGTGCAGCCCTCAGCTCACAGCAGCGAAGCTTCCTTATACAACGATGTGATGAGCACAGAAGGAGGCCACACTGGCCAAGTTTTAGAGAGTGAGACGTCAGAGTGTATGTCCTTGGTAGGATTCCTATACCAAATCTCACCCACCTCAGACTCAGGGACCATTGTGGAAGAGGAGCTGGAAAGATTGCAAGAGTCAGGATTAAGCACGAACATAAGGAAACAGACTTTCAGGCCTCTAGGAACTCGCTCAAGAACTTACAACAGTGGTGACAGTGTGCACAAGACCATGCCCACTCAGTCAGACAAAACCCAGCATAGAAGAGGGGGATGGGCATCAGGCCCCAACCTGAGCCAAAGAATGATTGAGAACTGATCACTGCCGGGTGAAGGAGAGCTGATCCCCTTTAAGGGACTGACTCTAGATATGCTGAGTAGACTCCAGTGGATGAACTTGTACTAAGGGACATCTGGACTTAACATATATGGCAACATATCTGAAATCTGACGGCAGGGTTTGTGGAGGGTGGTGAGGGGGAAGGGGTCTAAATTTGATTAAGATTTATTAAATGAAATGCACAAAAACTTGGTTAAAAATTGGGAAAAAAACCCACAGAACTACATCATAAAGTTGAAAAAAGCATTGATTTAAGAAGTTCAGCGTAGAGTGTCCTTGGTCCTCCAGAGCCATCACTGTAATCGCTGCCAGGCAGAGACCCATAGGATCCCTTCGGACACAGATCTGCAATGTCAAACACAGAGAGGAACACAATATCTGCCAAAAGCCCGGAGGGGAAAAAATAGCTGCTTTGTGCATGAACTACTTTAACCATGACTCACTTTTTGCCCAAAATATATCGAAGTGAATCCAAAGTAAATGCTGTGTCTAAAATGTTGGTGGTGCTGCTGAAATCTCCAAATGTCCTCCTCAGCAGAATGTGCAACACGTTAAACATTAATCACGGGCCTTCCCGCTGCCCTTCCCTTGGAGGGTCCAGCGCCACAGCCTTCTCTGAAAGGCCTAGCTCAAAGCCCAACCTAATTCTCTCGCATTCTCTAGCTCTGTTGTGAAGATCTTAGCACTTCCTGATTCTGATTGTTCTTGGCAACTGGTTCAGTGTGTGAGTTTTTCACTTTAGTACAATCTCAAAAGTCAACAGAAGAGACAGTACTTAGAGCTCACCATTGCTCTACAAGCCCAGCCCAGCTCCAGCCTAGGGAAATTCTCATTGTCCGTTGATCAGTTTTACTAGGCAGCTGGTGGTCTGGGAACTAGGTTGAATCGATGTATGGGCCTGCCATGTTTCTCGGTCTATGGGAGTGCTAGGTTGTCTGTTCCTCGCTAGGGTTGGGGTAGGGCTACTGCCGAGCTCTCTCTTCTCCTAAAGCAGTATCAAAGCCCCTGAGCGTCATGCCAGCGCCCTCCCACCTTTAGAGGCTCAGCTGACGCACACAGATATCAAAAGTCCCGACTTCCCAGTTTCTAAGTCATTTTCCTCCCTTCAGTCTTCCTCTGCTTTTAGCATAATGAGCTACTGAGAATCTGACTGCAGCTACATTCTGAGAACCCAACCTTTCATCCCGCCTCTTTTTGGTCCTTTGTGTTTTCAACATAGCAACAAACGCTTCATCCTACTCAGACCCAACATGGCCAACCTCAGCCACAGCCACACTGTTTTCCTCTCCTTTTCTCTCCTTTCTTTTCCTTTCCTCTTCCTTTCCTTTCTCCATGTCTTTCTTTTTAATTCTAAGAAGGGAAAAGGTCATGCCCATTTCAGGTACTTTGCACACACTGTTCCTTCTACCTAGAAGACACCCTTCGGTGACTTGCTACTTTTTCAAAGTCTGCTCCTTCTTTTCTTTACAATTCTCCTGAAGGTAGACCCCACAGAGATCCTTCTCATGACCACCTGACCTGAGGAACATGCTCACCCTTGCTTTCCAGAACACTTTCTTGACCATATGCATTATAATACTCATTATAATTTTGAAGTAACTATTAATTAACTTCCATTTGAAAAAAATAAAAATCATTTTATTATAATGAACTCAACACCAGTAAAAACATCACACAACTAAGTTAGGGTAGCCACGCAAACAAACCGTTGCCCAGTCCAAAACTCTATCCATCTCAGTGAACTTCTGTACAGTCAGATCACCATTCTGAAGCAACTTCCATATTTAAGTCTGTCTCCCATGACTTAAAATAACATCTGGGGAAAGACTTAGAAGATAGAGGTGGAGCCATCTCTGTGTGTTTGACTGCTGTATCTCATCCCTAGTATAATTCAAATCAAATGAAAAATACTTAGAGAAAACACTGAGATTCCAGGGGACTTTCTGGCAGTGGAAAGAGTTTTTCTTCTTGATTTGTGCATGTGTCTGTGGTTCTAATTCTTCCTCACTGAACATGTATTACCCAGGAAGTTGAGACTGGAGCAGACGGTCACTGTGTATGTCTGCCCTTGCTAATCCCCTTTCTTTGAGAATTAGACTCCACATTCCTGAGTGAAAGGTACTTGATCCAGAGCATCCCATTTAATGGCCCCAGGAGAGGAGATTAAGGTGGACCTTCAACTCAGACTGAAGGTTTTAAATGCTCTTCTAGCACTAGAGAATTGAAACAAGAGCTGATCCCTACACTCACGAGCATCTGAAATGAGAGGAATGGCAGACATCCCGACTGGAGGTACTCAGCAATGCACAGGACGAGACAGAGAAGGCGCATCTCCACGAGACAGGAGAACAAAGCTGACACGGAGGAAGGAGCAGGAAGAGGAACTAGATTGACACGGGACTGCAGGAGGGAGGTTCTCTAGCCTCTAATGCCCGAGTCCAGTACTGGGCAGGTCAATGATAGTTCCTACCCAGAGCTCTGCCACATGCACCCCCTTTTCACACGTACCCCCTTTCACATATACTGCCTTTACTTTTCTTTTAATGCAGACCCTTTAAGAAGGCTCCTGCTGTTTGCAATAAACAAATCCCAACTAAAACAAAGATGCGATGAAATCAACAATTACATTCAAATTAAAGTTTTCACAAGAGAAATGCATGTTTCTCTTGAAGGATTAAAATCAAAAGAATGAAGAAAGCACCATGCACACATTTATTTTGGTTTCTCTTTCAACTTTCCAAGTGGGGTTATTAGCTCAGCTCTTTCACAGCCTTTATGAAAGGGGAACATTATGAATCATGAACGAGACCTGCTGTTCCTCACAGCAGAATTGGAACAGAGTTTCTATTGTCTGTATTTGCTTCTCCATGTGGGCTACCCAAGGGAGGTCCTGAGATTACATCTCCCCTGATCCTCTCCTCAGTGCACAGGAACAGTCTGGAAAAGAAGCTTCACAGGAATCGTGTTTGGACCACTGAGGACTGGAGGCAATGTGCTAGCTGGTTTGGACGCAGTCGCATGGAGACAGGCTGAATGACACAGTTGAAGAAGTTGCTGCAGGGTCAGGCTCATTTTTAACTCCATTGCACAGGAATGTTAAACAGTGTTTAGAAGGTAGTTTGGCAAAGTCCTTGAAAGCAACAAATGGTTCCTTTGATGCTCTTGGCATCACTGTCTTCATCCTTTTGAAATATTTTTCTTATAGTAACTGTATCTGGGTTGGGTGTACAGTGTTGATATGTGTTTTCTCGGGTCTAATGTCCAAGCTAACTGTAAATCATAGATGGACACTCTCTGACAGAAGACCTGGGCTTTCACTACAGTCTATGTCTAGTTTCACATCACAGACACATCTGAGTGGAAATTGCCTAATTGACTCTATGAAACATGAGGTGGTTTACAAAGATATTTGGTTATAATTGAAACAAACAAGCAAAACCCCAAATCTACACCCTAGGCAACAGAAGTCTTTTGTACCAGAAACCGAGAATCTGTAAGAGAAGATAGAAAAGCCTCTTTGCTTTCCAGGAAGTTCTGAGTGCAGACTTCTTTCCACTGAAATTCTACTGCTTGTCATGCATCAAGGGGAAGGGTTTCTTGATTATTTAAATGACATTAAATAAGAGACAATAAAAGCCTTGTATTGTTGCAGTTGAGGCCTGTTTGAAGAGATGTCCTATGGCGGCAGAAGTACTCTGGCTTTGATCTAACCTGCTCAGCCCCGTAATTATAGGTCGGGAGGACTTCTCCACCTGACAGGCTCTCCTTCTTCATGTGTGGTCAGATTCTTTGAAGAGGAAAAAAAATCTATATTGGAAAATAAAACTTTTTAACAAGCCAAAATGGAAGCAGCAGCAATTCTCTGTGTCAACGCAGTAAACAGGAGGCCGCTCGAGAACAGCGCCTGTCTCCCAGCATCTCTGTTCTTTTTGAAACCTGTCTTTATACAAGAACATAGTAATTTCCCTTAAAATTTCTGACCATAAATCAACGTTCTTCAGAGAGGGAGACAGAGAGACAGAGAGACAGAGAGACAGAGGCTGATACAGGTTTTGGATAATGGATGACTGCCTCCTAATGGGAATAAAAAATCCTGTCCTGCCCGTAATGAACGGACATGAGATAATCAGACATGGAGACTTGGAGAGAAGCTCATTGTGCCCAGTACTTTTGTGTGTATGTATATATACTTTGTGTGTATGCCTGTGTGTGTGTTCGTGCACATGTATACATGTGGAGAGCAGAAGACAACCTTGGGTGTCACTGCTTAGGTATCTTCCACCTCTTCTTTTTGAAACAAGGTCTCTAATTGGTTTGTGTCTCACCAGGAAGTTCCGGTCAGCTGGTCAGGGAGTCTGGGGACCTGCTGGTCTCTGCCCCTCCTGCCCCCTGAGTGCTGGAATGATAACCATGTGTCACCACATTCATGTGGGTTTTGGAGATCAAACTCAGGTCCTCACACTTGCAAGACAATAGGTTTACCAACGGAGCCAACACCTTGGCCTCTGCCCTGTATCATTTCTGAAAGAAAACTCTTCACTCTGTGTTGTATGGTCCGCTTAAAACATTAAAGCACAGCTTTGACTCGGGCATCTCATGATCCTCAAAAATACCGAAGGTGTTTATTTTCCTTAACATTCAGACACTGGGTAGGACTGATGTGAACCAAGCTACCTCCCATCAGCTGCAGCCTTGTGAATAGAGGGCTGAGGCCACTGGCACGGGCTCCCACAAGAAAACACACCCTTCTCCCTGTGCCTCCTTTATGATTAGCACCTTATATTCACTAGCTACATTTCTAGAGGACAAAATACCTCCTTGCCCACAACTGCGGCCACTCTCTCCGTGTCACACCTCTGCTGACTTTATAACCACAAAGCCAGTTCTCTCTGCCTAGAGTATTTTCTTTACTGGCTTCAAATCACAGCTCAACTCTCTGTCCTGGGCTGGGAGGTGACTCAGTGGGTAGGAGCGCTTGCTGCACAAGCATGAAGTCCCGAGTCAAAATCCCAGCACCTATTAGAAAGCCCGGTATGGCTGTGCATGCCTGTAACCCCAGAGCCATAGGGGGTTTCAGCAGTGGGATGGATGGGGTTTGCTGGCCAAGCCAGAAAGCAGGAGCTCCATGTCCAGGAGAGACCCCAAGCCAAGGGAATACAGTAAAACGTGACAGAGCCGGATTCTCATCGCCCTCCGTGGGCCTTTGCGTGTGCACACATGAGCATGCTACCTTCTCTCATGTGCACAGGCACACACACACAACCTCTCCTTCTTAGAATGTAAATGTACTTCTCTCTTTCAGCTACTCTATCCAGCTTTCCTTGTGCACTTAATGCTTTTGTGATTATAATTGTGATCAAGCCTTTTCAGTCTCCCTGTGAAGATTAAAAACATATTTTGTGTCTTCTAGTATCCTTTGAGGCCATGGATCTCAAACTCTGGAATCAGGGACTGAATTTAAGTTTCTGGTCTGCTTTCAGCAAGCTAGGTGACTTGGAGTTGTTTACTTAATTCCTTTGGGCCTTAGTTTCCCCCTCTTTATAATGAGGATAGAAGCTTCAACTCAGAAGCTACACTGACTCAAATGTGATGATGAATATAAAATATGTAAATCAAAATATGGCAAATAATAAGATTAATAAACCTAAGTGTGTACTTGTGATACAATAAGAAAACAGTTGAGCTCTGCCAACCTCAGAGAGGAGAGTGGCTGCAGGCTGATTCTGTCACTGAGGTCAACTACTTGGTTGCACAGATGCATTAAAGTACCCATAAAACCCACAAAGGACAGGGCTTGGAGAACATTCAGAGGGCTGACTATGTGGGGTCCATCAGAGAGGACCAGCGGTCTTCCCCACCACCTTGTCCTGTGTACACCCACGCAGCTGTCCATCAGCAGCCTTTGAGATGCCCTTTGTAATAAACTGATAAATGTTTCTTGAGCTCTGTGGACTACACTCGCAAATTAATCCAACCAAACTCAGAGTTCATCCAAAAAACTCAGGTCAGAACTCAGGCTGGTGACTGGCATCTGAGGGTGGAGATGATCTCATGGATCTGATCCCTGAGTTAATGGGATCTGATTCCATCTCTGAGGAGTCAGGTCACAATTGGGTTAAATCACAAGACACCTGCTTGGTGCTCATTGGAAGGTTGTTTGGTTTGGCCCATGGTTTGTGCCTGAAGGATTCATGTTTTGGAAGTTTGATCAAATCTGCTGTATTAAGAGGAGCTGGAACATCGGAGAGGTGGGGCTTGACCTTGATCCAGAAGGCCATGGACACACTGCAGACACATGAATGTGAATATGCACACACGTATATAGGAAGGTACACATGCAGAGATAGACACACAGAAACACAGATAGACAGACACACATACAAACACACTTAAGCAACCTGAAGAAGGCTGCCCAGCCAATGCTGTAATCATTTCTGTCTGACTTGAAATCTTATGCTCTTCCCCCAAACGCATTTCCTGGAGGAAGCCTCCATTTCCTCTGAGGACGTTACTCCAGGGAAACATTGCCTTGACAACTAGGAAGCTGCACATCAGGGCCAAGGCTGTGCGTGAGGCAGGCCCAGGAAGGTGCAGGAGGAGGCTTGGTTGGTTAGAGACAATGTGGAGGAGCATGTTTGCCTGGGAAGACCCTGGGATGATTCAAAGAGGGCAGTGTCATGATCTGCTATGTGTTTAGAAAAAGAACTCCAACAAACAAATATTTCTGTGTGGTAGAGATGGGACAGCTTAAACCAAAAGGCCAGTGATGACTCAGCGATCAAAGAGAGGAAGACCTGTTTCTGAGCTGAGGTGTGCTGGAGTGGACATGGTGTCACCCACGGGAACAACTGTAGCAACAGAAACCTGAAGAAGGGAATATTAATTATGTGTGTGTGTGTGTGTGTGTGTGTGTGTGTGTGTGTGTGTGGAGAAGAGAGAGAGAGAGAGAGAGAGAGAGAGAAAATTAGGCCCAAATCCAGATTTCTGGATTAGTGCCTGGATGGAAGTTGGAGCCCTTCACTGAGCGAAGGGATTCAGGGAGAGGATCATGTTTCCGAGGGTGGGTGGCAGCCAGGCGAAAGATGGGTTCAAGTTTGGGCATGTCAAATATGAGATGCTTGTGGGGCGTGGAAGTGGATGTGTTCCTTGGCTGGCTAAATATTCAGGATGGTAAGTCAGGAGACGGCTTCTGGCTCTTAGCAGATTGGGTAGAAATATACACAAGCACTCCTCAAAGCCATGACTCTGGTTATGTGGTTGCAAATAGAGAAAAGGAAGAGACTGAACTCGGGGGACTCAAGTCTTAAGAAGAGAGGAAGACAGGGGTAAGGTGCAGGAGACAAGCAGAAGACCCCCGAGGAAAGCAGCTGTGCCAGGGAGGGCGTTAGCACCCTCACCCCACCCCACAGTGTCACCTTGGAGAGGCAGAACCGTGTCTCCTGCAAGTGACAGTTGATGGCAGTCAGGGGCTTAACCCAGATCACGATGTGCTAAGGAGAGAATGAATGGGAAGTCACATAAGGGAAACAGGTGGATCGATGCTTCTTTCTAAAGCTTGACGGAGAGGACAGGCCCGCCAGAGGAGTTCTAAAGTGGCCTGGCTCCTGTGATACTTGGATTTTAGAGGCACAAACGTTTGAGTAGATGATTCTGTCACCCTGCCCAATTCTTCCCCTTGATCTCATTTTTTCCACATTTATCGCCTCCTCTCTCTAACCCAGTAAGGGCTGGGAGAGGTTGCAATCCCTTGTTCAATCTCATTGGAAAGCAAGGAGTTTGCAAGGGTTTGGGGTGCTAAGTACCAGCAACAGAACTTCAGCAGGTATTTGGAGCAGGAGAGACACAGGGAGGTGTGCTCAGGTTGTTGTCTGTGAGGCCTTTATTCAAATGATTATGGGTATACAGAAAAATCTGTTTAGGAACAAAAAAACCTACTCCAGGGGATCCTTAAGAAAGAGCTGGATGTTGCCGGTGGCTTCACTGAAAATTCCAGTAACATATAGGTCTTTCAGAAATGCAGGGATGCAGGAAGCTTATTAAAATCCTATCCTACTTGATCATGACAACCAAAGACATTTCAAAGCTCCAGGACTGGGTCTAATCACTTGTTAAATTAAGGTCACATACGAGAATTGCTTTTGACCAGACAGTTTTATGCTACTGAAAGCAAGATCTAGTGAGGTTTGATCTGCAGAGGCCTCTCATCATATTTTCAAACCTATCATTTTCTCCATCAAAGAAAATATAGTCAGAACTCAGAAAATACATAGCAGGAGGGGGAGAACAATTCGACAACCCTTGATCCATCTCCGCACCAATTCAGATTACTCCCCATTATCTGAGCTCACATAGACGGCACGCTATTTCAGACCTGCTTTTCGTATTTTTAGACTTTCAATATCATTTAGTCGCATTCTCTTCCCTCCACGAGATCGAGTGCTACAGGTGCCTCTTTCTTCCTCACCGCTTTTGGTGGGAGAAAGAGGGATTTTTTTTCCTTCTGTTGACCTTTACCTGTTTCTAGCAAATTCATAGCTTTATGACAGGCGCCAACACAGTCACAGGCAGATGCAATTTATCTTTGCACGCAGCTGCTCTGTGTGCACGTGCATGTAAGTGTCCTTCTCTCCATTGTGTGACTTCTTTTAACTCTGCTCTGATCTCTCTAATCACAGTTTGGAATTCACCTGAATCCCCCGCTGTGACAGTTGAAAAAGCTAACATCCAGTTGCTGAGACCTGGGCTCTGAAAAGGAAATAGTCCATCTTTAGTCGGGGGACACATGAAAAGATGTTGAATGTCAGGTTTTCTTAGAGCAAGATGCTACAGGCATGTCACCTCGAGGTGCTTGAGAGAGACACTGTCTCGCATGCTGGTCATCTCCTCCATAATTAAAGAAAAAGCTTTGAAACAGAATAGAAGTGTTTGATTTTCACACGAAAACATTATTCTCGTAATTCAGAGCCCGCAGCTTGCTGTGCCAATAGCCAAGGCATGGAAATTGTTCACACAAATCTTTTCAGGACGCAGAGGGGGACCTCAGTGTTCCAGAAGCATTCTTCTCTGAGTGATAAAATTTAATTTTTTATGATTTCTTATGTGTCTATCACAAGGTTAGATTTTCTTTTTTCCTTAAAAAAGTTACTATAGCAACAACTGCCCATCACGAGGCTCTCTTGAGTACTTGCAACTGCTCCTTAGAAAACAAGCAGATTTCCATGTCTCATGGAAGGCAGAAGAGAACAAATATCAAGCTATCAGCTGGAAAGATTAACAAGATGGCATCCATGAGTAAGCTTTTAGAAACCGAGGGAAGTCAAGGCCGGAACTTGAAGTCAGACCTGCTTGCTGTTCCACACAGCATTACCTCCAACCAAGGAACTCACTTCACAGGCAAACGAGAGGGGCAGGAACCACGGAGGACAATCAAGAAAATTCCCCACAGACATGGCCACAGGCTGGTCTGTCTAAGCCATTCCTTAGCTGAGGCTTTCCTCTTAGGACTCTAGGCTGTGGCAAGGTGGCACTTCACACTAAGCAGTGGAGAAGCCTGACCCGGGGTACAGCCAGTGTCGGACAGAAAGCAAGCGGCGCACGGGGTATGTCACTGCAGGAAAGCCAAGGCAGCAGGTTGCACTGCCTTCACCATCAGGAAGCAGAGACAGACAGACGGGCATTTACTTTCGCTCAGGTCTCCTTTTCCATCTACAGTGCAGGATCCGCTCAGGAAATGGCCCTGCCCCAGTTAAGATGGGTCTTCCACATCAGTTAACACAGTCAAGATAATCCCCTCAGGGACGGCCCATCTGGAGTCTGTGAAGCCGACAGTTTGAAGACTAGCCCTCACAGGCAGTGACTGAGACACGGCACGGTACTGGGATGCAGGGTGCCATTCCAAGACCAGGAGACTGCTGGGGCATCCTTCCCTGGCCTCTGCTCCTACTTCCTGGGAGATTCTGACCTTCACCTCGCTCCCCTCGTCACCCTCCATCCTCACGTGTCTGAGACGCATGCCCTCGCCAGCCCTTCCTCTTGTAATCTTAGTAGACTGAGACTAACCCAAAGCTGGTCTGACTCATCGCTTTTGGTAACGTAAGGAGTGTACTTGGTCTGATCGCAAGTGTTCTCTGGAAGAAAACACAAAAAACAAAATAAAGAGAGAGGCCAGAGTGGAAGTGTCAAAGCCACCGGGCCAGTGGCTGAGGAAATGCAGTCGTGTTCCTCTGTCAGCTGAGGGAAAGCTCTGTCCTCAGCACCAAGGGCCCATTTGGTAAGTGAATCATGGAAAATCAGACAGCAGCACACAAAAATGCAGAACTAGGTTTGTACCCGTCTTTTATGAACAGTCTGAATCCAGCTTGCCTTTTACAGTGCGCAAACAAGCATGAGTTTTCTAGAAGATAAATGAGGAGGAAGAAAATAGAACACAATGGAGAATTCTTCTGAAGAAAAGGACACGTGATCCTTCCCCTGTTTCTTAATGACAAGCAACGGAGTCTCATATTTAATTATGCTGTTCAAAGGACCAAAGTTTATACGAGGGGAATTCACTGCCCGGCAATGTTGTTTTAGACCACTAGGTACTTTGAGTCTGTATTTAAAATTTTTTTTCCTTAAGTATCCATGCCCCTGGGAAGGTCTATTAACTGATTTTACTAGGAGAATTTCATTCTATCAAGTAAAAATCCTGTCTGATGAATTACTTACCTCCTCAACTTAACCTTTATTTTAGTCTCCCACCCATTTCCCCGAAGTGGGCTTGTTTCAGAGATATATTCTTTTAGACCGAGTCACTCAGGCACACTGAACAGCTCCAACTTCACTCCTGATGCTTGCCCTGTCCTCACTGTCTAAGGAGAGTGTGTTCTTCTGTGGGTTTGCATTTCAGATAGATATGAAATATGAAAAACGTGGAGGATTAACTCTAGAGTGTCTGGCTCTCGAGGAGTGCAGAATTCCCTCTGCATCATAGTCACTCTCCAGTGGCCCCACAGTGTTGTAAGTCTACAAACTCCATGAGGCTTTAAAGCCACCAAGAACCTATGAAGATGTCTACGTAAGTAAGTACACAATGCTTTATTTATTCAAGTGTGTGTTAAGAAGCACCTCCTGGAAAAATTAAAATAAAACATTTGATGAAATCCTGCTCTAGGAATTTGGCAGACCATCTCTGGAGTTGGAGAACTTGAAAAAGAAATAGAATTTTCCCATAGCAGATCATTCTTTGATTGCTCAAACTTTGCCATGGGGCAAATGATTTTTCATACACACACACATACACACACCACACACCTACACGCCCCTGTATTCTTGGTGAAGAATCAGATTTTAACTTCAGTCACTCCAGGGTCATCTTTCAATCCCTATCTGCTCAAGGCTGAACTTGCTCCTCTCCCCACTCAGAACCTGTTTCAAGTGAGTCTGTGTACATCCGTCCCAGTACTTTGGGTTGGTGAGCCCCATCCTCAGTGCTCTGGCTTCTGTGGCCTGTGTCCTTACTGTCTCCCAGGACCTCCCTCTGGGCCACACTGCTGCCTGTGTTGGCGAGAAAGTCCTAAGTCAGCTTTAGAAGTTATTCTTCACAATTTCATGATTTATTGTAGTATACTTTGATTATATTTGATCTCTCCTCTCTTGTCCTCTTTTCAAAAATATTTTATTTTTATTTTTTTATGCATATGAGTGTATTGCCTGCATGTTTGTAAGTGCAACTGTGTTGTGCAATGGCCTCGAAGATGTTGGATCTCCTGGAACTGGAGTTAGAATGGTTGTTAGCTGCAACGTGGGTGCTGGGAATTGAACTGGGGTTCTCTGCAAGAGCAGACAGTGCTCTTAACCACGGAACTATCTCTCCAGCCCTCTCTTATCCTCTTTCCCCTCCCACCGAACCCCCTTCTTCTTTCGTGTCTTCTTTGGTTTGTTTGACTGTGGCCCAATACAGTGAATTAGTGTCAGCTGCATGAGCCCAGGGCTTACCAGTGGCCACACCAGTAAATGTCACTGAAGAATATGACTCACCTCCCTTGGCCAGCCCCCACCAACTACCCATATCTTCTCTAGGAGTGGTAGGGATTTATGGGGAGAAGCCCCCAAACATTTGTAGAAATGAATAAATGACATCTAGAGTTTCACTCAACAGAACGGCTCCCACAGGAAAGGAACTGCGAGCAAAGAAGTTCTGGCTGTCTCTGTTCCTGTCCTTTGTGGACTCTGCTGGGGGCAGATGTGAGCCTCCCATATGGGTGTCCTCATGAGGAGAAGGGGTTCAGATCCCATTTATTGAGCTACCACAGAAAGGTTTAAGCATACTTAGACTGAAACAGCCAGTGACTCTGATCCCAAAAGGGAGGACCTGGGAGGAGCCCGGGGAAGAGGCGAGCTGGCCAGAAGAGGATCAGGAGAAGCAGTGTGTACAGTGGGCTGGAATCCATATGAAGGGGTGGTTCTGGGGATCCAGAGGCGGGAGAGGACCTGGACTTGCACGTTAGTTACAAGCCATCGCGGGGAGTTTGATGTGGGGAGAGAAGGTGGTAAAGTACAAGGCAGCTTTGCTTGGCCCGTGCTTCCTTGAAATAACCATGACCTGGCTGGGCTAATGAGTGCCACCCCTGTTACCTCTGCAGGCTCTGGCCAGCACAAGCATCCCACAGACAGAGAACCTGTGTGTTAGGCTCTGTCCTACACACAAGAGAGATTTCCTGGTGGTAAATCAGATGTCAGTGGCTGTGTGCAGGGAATTGTGGGCATTTAGTGGGACAGCTGACAATGGCTGAACAAATATGAAAAAGCTGGACGTGATCAGCTCCGGGTAAAACACATTGAGAAGTGAGGAGAGAGGATGCCAGGGTTAGTAGGTGGGTGCGAAGTCTTCTCTGAGGCTGGGACATGGCAGCAGTTCCTGACTACCACATGCATTGCAAGTCCCAGGCTCTCAAGGCCTTAAAAGATGGAATGGACCAAGAGTGTGGATCCCGAGCCCCACTCTGCTGGGACAGCACCCACGCAGGATCCTGTAGAAACCGGTTGTGATGAACCCGATAAGCTATATCAGCACTGCTCCAGACTCAGACTCTGGACTTGGGGGTCTCCTGAAGGCTGATAAGCCTTCTTTCCCACAAGTCTGATCCTGGAAACCAGGTCCCTGGTGGGATTCCAGCAGGGTAACCTAGGCAGCAGAGAGGCACTGGCTCCTGGAGCATCACTGCTCTCCTTACTAGAGGTGGGCTGTTCTTGGTCTCTTTCTGTGGCTGTAAGAGTGAACAACACACTTCTGTCCAGAATTCCTCACACATTTTAATCCTCTCATTTTCTGACACATATGCATGCTCCCTCAGACTGAGTGGGTTCCCCAAGGGGACTTAAGGTATTGCCTGTGTCACACTCTGGGGACAAAAAGCTGGAGATGTAGGCATCCTGCAGAAGGGCTGTCCTGAGACACAGGGTTCTGATTCACTCGACTTCCCCTGAACTGGAGTAGGATGCAGTCAGCCAGTCTGTAGCACAGTGTACCTTTTCTGTGCTCCATGCTGGCCTAACAACATGGTAAGTAGGAGATCCTGGCTTGAGTGTGCAATTTAGAGATGGGTTTGTGCTCAACAGCTAAGCTTCCTGGTGTTCAGCCACGGAACATATGGAGCCGAACTGTTGAATCTGCAGGATTGGGAGAAAGAAGGTGGAAGCATTAAAAAAAAGTTTTGAAAGTGCTTTTACTAAGCAAATGATTTCTCCAGCTTGAATGTGTGCCCCTCGGTGGAATGTGGTGCTGATTGCTGGGAGTGATGATGAGGAGGAGGGGTTCAGGTTACCAAGGCAGCACTTTGTCATGGCTGTATTGAGTGTCTGCTAGGTGAACAGTTGTGAAGTACCCAGTAGGAGAAACAAAGAAATAAGACACAACGCATAACAATAAGGAATTAACTAGCATCATGGTTAAAGAACAAAGGTGAAGTTGTCAGCAAGCAGTTAACGAGTACTAATAATTAATGGTGGATTGAACTGGTAGCTATTAATTTAGGCATTTGAATGAACTCAACTGGAAAGGGCAAAGCTCAGCCTTTATGAATGGGATTGTGGTGAGCCTCCAGAGGCTCAGGTATTTGAATACTTGATCCTCAGGCGGTGCTGTCTGGGGAGAGTGGGAGATGCAGCCTCACTGGTAGAAATATCCCCCCAGCGTGGACTTCGGGGTTCACAGCTTGCCCCACTTTCAGTTCACTCCCTGTTCCGTGCTTGTGGGTGAGGGTGTGAGCTCTGACTTCCCACTCTTGCAGCTACACCTGCTGTCTGCTGCCATGCCCCTTGCCACCAACGGACTCTCCCTCTGGAACCACAGGCCAAAATAAACTCTTCCACAAGTTGCTTTTCTTTGCAGTGTTTTATCCCAGCAATAAACAGGTACCCAGTGCAGGGACTACGCAGGAACAACTTAGGATAGACTTTAGAAAACAGAGATGTGAGAGGATGCTATTCTAAAGGGAAGAAAACCTGAGAAAAACAGGAAGAGAGCTTTAAAAACAGCCTGATAAGGCATAGGCTCAAAGCGAGCTTTACAAATTCCCGCAGTGGGGTCATATTATGCTCCTGGTTGGCCAGCCTTGGACTCCTTGATGCTCCCAGAACCCATCATGCTCCTGAAGCATCCTTAACAAGTGCCTGTGGAGAGCGATGGACTCCACCAAGACAAAAGCAGAAATAACCAGAAAGGTCCTCCCATCACTTCTTCATCCTCCACACACAGAAGACCAGGAGAGTCTTAGAATAAAGATGGTCTGAAATTTGCCAGCATCCCATTACACCCCACTGCATAAAAATGATCATTGGCCAATAATGAATAAACTGTGCAATCAGCGATCAGAGAACTTGTATTATGGAGTCTGAAAAGGACCTCAGGAGCAGGCCCCAGATGTTGCCTTTTGCCAGTGAGTCCATCCACACAGGAAAGACTTGCATTGTCTTCTTAAATACACACAGATCAAACACCAGCCTCATTATGGCAAGAAATAACCTTGATGGCTAAGAACTGTCATTCTGTTTAAGTCAGCCAACCTCTGTGACGCCTGAAATGGTGAGAGGCTGGGTCTATGGCATAGCAGATACAAAGTTGAATTGCACAGGACTCCTGAATTCAGGAGGTGAGCATGTACAACCATTGCGGGGACCAAGGCTGTGAACAATAAAGGCTCTTGGAGAGCATGCTATGCACACAGTTCTGGAGGGCAAAGGTTGACTTCATCTTTGGTACCTGGAGTCTCGTACAATACCAGTATAAAGTATTAATTCCTTAATAATGGTCTGAGGAACCAGGAAGACTTACAAAGGCTAAAATTAAAACAGACATGGGTGAGCAAGGCAGGGACAGTCTTCTGGGTGTGATGTAGGCCTTAAAGGATGATGAACAGAGTGAGTCAAAGACCGACTCAGTGCAAGTTCTGCCTCTTGCATGCTCTTAGTTGGATATCAGTGTCTGGGGAGACGTCTGTCCTAATAGTTCTGCACAAGCAATCATATACCCTGACTTCTTTGGTTTGCTTCTTCCAAGTGAGATACAGCCTCCTTTAGTTTTCCTTCTAATATACTTTATTCGTTCTACATTTTTTCCTTTTGTCTCTAATAGTTTCTCCACAGTAAAAGAGTTATAGAACTTCTTATAGCTTTATAGACTTTTCTAACAAACAAACAACAACAACCAAACAGACAGGTTCTCACTATATAGCCCCAGCTGGTCTAGAGCTTGCTGTGTAGACCTTCCCAGGGTGGTCTCGATCTCACAGTAATCTGCTTGTCTCTGCCTTCTGGGTGCTAGTTTTGAAGGTGTGTACCACCATGCCCAGTAACTACAAACTCTTAAAAAATTATTTTTAGTTTTGTGTACTTGTGTATGGGTTTGTGCGTGTGCGTGCAGATGACCTAGGAGGTCGGAAGAGGGTGCTGGATTCCCTGTGGCAGCTGTGAACTACGTTGTGTGGGTGCTTAGAACTGAACGTGGGTCCTCTGCAAGAGCAGTACACTCTTAGCTACTGAGCCGTCACTCCAGTATCCCTGCTGACTCTTACAACTTATGAAAACACTTTCACATCTATTTCCACATTGATTCCCACAATAACCCTGTGACATAGGTCAAGAAGGTGATGGTATTTCCTAGGCTGCATGTGGTGGTGCACACCTGTAGTTTCAGCACTGGAGAGGTTGAGACAGGAAGATATCCAGTGTGGAGTGCATAGCAGAGTAAAACTCAGTCTCAAAAGACACACAAACACACAAGACTCAAAAGAGAAGAATTCCCATTGTTAAGGCAAAGAAAGACAGGTGAAGAAGTATTGTGTGGGCAAAGCAATGGGTGCTCGAGCCCCAGGGCTTAGGAGCCTGTGAAACGGTGCCTTAACTAGCAGAAGACATGCGCATGCCTTAGGTAAATATCCTGAGGAGGTGGTTATCCTGGTTCATCCAGTGGAACTGAAGTGATCACAAAAGTTCTCAGAAGTGAAAATAGGGGCGGGGAGGCAGGGTGAGGCACTGATTCTGAAGAGAGCAGAGGACATAAGCCAAGAAAGGCAGGCAGCCTGGAGAAGCAGGAAAGATCTGGGAGTAGCCTCTCCAGGTCCTTCAGAAAGAAAGCGGCCTGCCACCCCACTGACTGTGGCTCAGCTATGCAGCTATGGCTTAATAGCTTTCTGAAATTCTCACATCACCCACAGTTATACAAGCTAGATTCAGAGCCCAAGTACAGTTTTTGTCTGAGAGCTGGCTCTTACTTGTTTCTGCTGTTTAATCAATTTATTTACTTTGACAGGGTTTTTACTATGCAGTCTAGGCTGACCTCGAATTTACAACCACCCTGCTTCGGCCTCCCACTGTGCTGGGATTATAAACCCTACTACCTAGCCTGGCCCAGCTGGTGTGTTCTTGGAACTATCTCTTGCACCGCACTAGCGTTCTATCCTTCAGATCCACTAAAAGCTGCAATGGTTTTATTTATCTACTAGTTGTGTCTGTTGCCACCAGAATGTAAGTTCAGGTGGAAGACAGGCCTTGAATGTATGTATTCACCATCGAGTCTGGACTCCCTGTGGCAAGCAGGAAATGCTCAGTTCAGGTTTGTTGGGAGAGTCACAGCCTAAGCTATGAGGATGCAGAGCTGAATGGTGCCAGGGGCTGAGATGGTGGTCCAGGGTCCCCTGCAGAAACGTTAGACTTAATCTGTAGAATCTGCTTCACTGGGAAGGGGAAAGGAAAGGGCCACGACAGGGTCCATCTCACGTGCTCCAGGGTGAAGCCCACCGTGGAGACATCTGACCCTCCATGCCACTCTTCAACAGGCGGCCTTCCAGCCCCTGAAGCACTCTGTTTTCATGCTGCATCTAATTGCTTTTGGATAATTATATCATCAACTCTTTGTAATGAATACTATAAAACGCATCACATCTGTGGAGGGCTATGAGGCAAGGTGCCCAAGGGAACAGCTCGACACCCTTCCTTTCCTTCCCTTTGTCCTCAGTCCAGCCCTTCTCTAACCCCGTAGATTAGAATGTCAGCCAAGTAGGGACACAGATCACATATATTTAAAGCATTCCTGGGTGACAATGGTCAGAGAGGTTTGGAAACCACTGACCTAGAGGATCAGGATCCTCAGAAGTCAGAGGATGAATGAAAACAAACTATAAAGAGCTCATGTTGAGATAGTCTTGCCTACAAATTGCTCAAAGGAGAGCTCTGGCTCTCCACTGCGATTCTAGGGCTGGCGCTGATTTAGAATGGGCTGGATGGAAAGGTGGAGGGCAGAGAGTCCCCTGGGAGGTAGCTGGATTCATAGCTAATGAATAGGCACTCATCTGAGGGCAGCCTGGGTCTGGAGGGAGTGAGGGGAGCTGGGGTGCCAGTTTAGACTTCAGGCTTCTGTAAGGAGTAAGGACAAGATTTCCACAACCACCTCTGGCCTGTGCTGAACCTTACAGAGTACACATTCCTTTACAACAGCTTTGCAGAGATCCTGTATCCCATCTGAGGTCCTGGGACAGCGTGGCTTCCCAGGTGGCACCTAGACTGTAAAAGAATTAGCTCTTCTGAGCCCCAGTGGTCTAAGATCTGGTCAAAAATAAGCAGACTTCCAGGGACGTCAGGAATACTTGCCGTGTATTTCTGACAGTTTGTAGGAAATGTTCAGTACTCGGTCAATTATGATTTGAACTCTGCTAAGAGGCAGGCCATTAACAGGCTTTCCCTATTAATGGGAAGGAAAGCCTTGGGTTTGTCCAGGATATATTATTACCTGCTGGTAGCAAAAAGCATTTAACAGGCACATATTCGGCTACACTATACCAAAATTGCCATAAAATGTTCCAAAGAAGCACTGCATTATTATTATTGTTGTTGTTGTTGTTGCTGTCTTATTCAAATCTAAATCTCAGTGGCTCACAGTGTCTTGTTAATAATAATGAACTCATCCTGCATTAGCATATAATTATGACTGATGGTTTAGCACCCAGGCAGGCTTCATTTCACCACACTGAGGCATTTTTTTTTTTCCAACACAAAGAAGAGAGGAGAAAAGACTGCAAAGGAAAGCTAGGAAATCAAGGCACCCTCTGCTTCATGCCCAGTTCATAGTCCTGTCTTCAGAGCCTTTAACTGACCTAACATGTGACCAGTGTGTGAAAACTCCTGGCTTGGGGACCACACAGACAGATCACCATGAAATTTTTGCAGACACAAGGACACAACTTTACTTTGGTTTCTTGACTTGCATACCTCTCTGAATTCTAAGATACAATTGCTGGCTGAAAGGGGATGGAAATTTGCTTGTTTCTTCCTAGTAGCTGTTCAACACATTTTGGCTCTAAGCTAGATCTGCGGACTGGCTTTAAGTCTACTTAAGTACCCTTACGGTCCCTGCCTTCTCAGGGAGTGGCCCTAATGTGGAGGAATGCAAATAAGACAAAGGAAGGGTTGTGTAAGAAAGGAGGAAGACCTTTGAAGGCTGATATGTATGAGTTTGTTTTCTTTCCAAAGAAAGCATATAAGCCATTCAGTCCTAAGAAACCCTGTCTCCCAGGCTGCAGTAAACCATCACACCTGTGGACTTTTATTTCTCACAGAGGATCCTATAAAATCCAAGGCGACAAATCAGAATTCTGTGTGGCTCAGAGGGAATGTACGCATGAGATCAGGCCAGAAGGGAAAAGATCAATTATCCTATTCTTCACATGCCCAGTCTCGCACTCAGAAAGCCCCATGTCAGTGAAATGTGAGCCATGATCAGAGCCGGGGAGAGGAAACCAAAGCTGCAGACCTGTATTATGCATAGCGAATGTCCTCACAGCACTGCGGCTGAAACGGCAGGTCCATACTCTCTCGCTTGATGAGTATGATGAGCGAGAACTTCTGAATGAGGTCATTCAGGGACCTGGGTTGACCCACAGGCTGGCTGAATTCATCCTTCGAAAATCACTCAGTGCTAAGGAGTTTGCAGGCTATTCTCGGATGCAGGTATGCATGAGGACAATCAAGACTTGAGGTCCAAGGCGAGGTGCCTGTTTCTGACTCTCATGTGCTTTTACTGATTCATGGTTAGAGCATCCCCTCCCCATCTCTTGCCTCTCCACGTCAGTGACAGGCATTGTGATCATCTCCTCAGGAGCTCAAGAAGGTGGGAACAGCTCCAGCTCCCAAGGATGCCATCAGAATTTACAGAGTGATGTGTCCAGGAGACACTGAAAGTCTTTTCTCCTGAAAACCACATGTCTGCCTGCCCCTGCACCTGCCTGAGCTCCTCCTGGTCTGGCCGTTCTTTGTGTCCTCAGTACCTGACATGGCATCTGGTGCTGAGTATGAGCTCAGTGATGATCTATGAACAGAGGCTGGGAATTTGCCAATTGCTGGGACATTTTCAATAGTTCACATGTACCTGGTTTTGTGGCTACATATTTGTGGTAGCCCTAAATATGCTCATGGCTTCCATCCTGTAGAGGGAAGACTGGATTCAGGTATAGAGCCAGTTTTAGAGCCTGGTCTACAGAGGGTTTGAAGGGTGACTCGGGATGCTCTCTGAATTCATCAGGTGGTAAAGGGCACCAAAGGAAGTAGTAACCCCACAGGCCGTTAGGAGCAGGGGTCCTGCCCCAGTCAAGGCGGGTGCAGAGATATGCAAAGCAGGGCAGGTAACTCGGGCTTCACAGAAGCACTGGTCCCAGTAACTTCAGCCTGTGTCATGGTCTAGACGTGACCGCAGTCGTTCTGTGGGCCACCGATTGCTCCCTAACCATGTGCTCCCCCGTGTTCCTCAGTGTTTGGTACTGAACTAGAAGAGAGGCATAAGCCCATCTCTGTCCCTGACAACCCCCAGCCAGGTCAGAGGGAGTGCTGTGCTTGACTCCAGTGGGGTGTGTGGGGAGAATCGAAGGGCCCATCTTGGCTTTGATGTTCTCTCAGGGAGGCGACATTCCTCAAATGTCAGTTATAACGCCTACTTCACCCAGCAAACATGGTTGAGTTGCTCTAAATGTTTACTGTGGTAAACCAAGGGGCAGCACTTAAGAGACCACGCCCAGACACAAGGACTGTTTCCCTTGTCATCACACTGTGCTTCTTGTCCAAATTAAAAAGTGTGATTGTGGGAGAGAGGGAGGAAGGGAGGGAGGGAGGGAGGATGAGATGATGGGAGGGGGAGGGAGGGGGAGTGATGGAGGGAGGGAGGGGAGAAGTGGTACGAGCACACATTTGGGAGCAGGACCCAAGGGAGGGAGGGAGCACGGGAGTATCAGGGTCGGTGGGGAGCCGGGAAGCCAAGCTCCCTTCCGACACGTGGCTCCGGAGGGCAAGTCCAGGTGCAGCTTTTTCAAGGCACTGTCAGTTCTGGGCTTCTTTTCTTTTTCTATTTCCCAGAAGAATGGCTGATGAATAAATCAACTGGTACCTGTCTATTAAACTGGGCTTTCAGTACACTGTCCTGTGAGCCCCATCTCATCATTTTGTCAGTGCTCTTGATAAAGCTTTTGCTGCTTGTGGTCACTAAGTCACCACTTAGGAAGAAATGGCTCTGCTGATTTTTCCTAAGGAGGCTTCTGAGCCTTTTGAACGACCTCAAAAGTTCACATTTGGACTCCTGGGCAGAGAATCAGGGACAAGGTTAAACAGAGAGGAGCAGAGACAGGCCCAGACAGACCCATGGCATTCGAGCCATGGCCCTTATCTTGTATAGTGTGGCCTTTTGGTGGTGTGGTCTTTGAGCCACACTGTGTAGAGACAGTTTGAGAATCACCCTACCATCTCCAAGTCTGTCTCCTGTGGGTTGATAGAGGAGAAAGTGAGAGAGAGAGAGAGAGGATGTGCATCTGTAGCAGGATGGGTAACTGTGACTGGAGGAAGGCTCTCACTCTATCTAGACCAACCAACACATCAGGTCTGCAAGTTGGAAGGGGAGTGGCAAGTTGCTCAGTGCGGGTGCTGGGCTAGAGTACCTATTAGGAAACCCTAAAGCAAGGGTGTGCTCTGTCTGGTCCCTGTGGAGGGAGCAGCCTGCATTATTTATGACCCCGGCAGTGTGGGCATACTACTAATGGGGAAATACACGGCAGGGAGCAAACGCATAAAACCGTGGTCACATCCTCTCTTGCTGCTCGTTGTTGTCTGGACGGCTTTTTGTACCAGTATAGACCTAACAATAATATGAGCCTGGTCTTAAGGCTGAAGAAGAAAATACAGGTCAAGGACTTCTTCAAGAGACATCTGTTTGCTGGGATGCAGGAGGTATTATGGCTCCTGTAACCTCCCTGGAGGCTGATTTAAAGAGAGAACAAGGCCCTGGAGGCCCCTGGCCTGTGGGGATCTCTAATCGCCTTACTTCGGCATGCAGCTTCCAGGAAGAAGCGTTCGCAGGATACAGGATGGGCCATACCGCTGCTTTCATGCTGACTCATGAGCTATGACTACGTCGTCAGCATCCACAGTGCTAAGGGTTTATTCTGCTGGAGCGCTGACACACGTGGCTCTGTGCTCCTGCAACTTACAATGCACTTGAAAAGATAAACCAAGGCAAGTGCAGTACGCAAGCCTGGAATCCCAGCACTTGGGAGGTGGCCGCAGGTTACTGTGATTTTAATGCCAGTTGGGTTATGCAGTGAGTACCAGAGCGTTCTGGGCTACATGTTGAGTCTATGTCTCAAGAATAAAAAAGACTCAAGTCAGATTTTAGGAGAGAAGGTCGGCAGCTAAAGAAGTGGTGTCTGAACGAAGAGTCCGTCTTTAGACCTGAGGGTTCTGGTTCTGTAAATACAGCCAACCTTGCATTAAAAATACTTGGAAAGAACATGTAAAGACTTTCATTGCTTATTTCTTAATTGATATAATAGCATTTACACAGGCCTGACAGTGTGTTGGGTACAAGCAATCTAGAGATGATAGTATGTCGGAAGGGTGTGCACAGCTGTGCATGATACACAAATACCATGCATGCTGTTTTGTCCAAGGGATTTGGGCATCTGTGGATTTTGGCACCCTTGCCTTGGGGGGCTGGGTGTTCTGGACCCAATGCCCCTTAGCTACTGAGGAAAGATTGCATTGTACCAGGGTTCAAATGGCATTTTAAAAAAGATTTTAAGTATTATATTTTAAAAGATTATACACACATCTGTGTAGTTCACTCTGAGAGGTACAAAGTGTGATGGGCAACATTATCTCAATAGTGACACAAGTTTCTCTTTATCTACTTTCTTTTTGGTCAGCACACAAGAAAATCATGCTAACAGGCTAGCCAATATGTCAAGACCTTAGGCCTCCCCACCGTTTCAGCTGCTGCTCTGTTAAAAGAAAGTCTATTCTACAGGTTAAATGGTCGGTCTGCTATTGTTGGGCTACTTATTAAAGAGGACTGATAGGCTGACACTGTTCCCACTTAGGGTTTACATGACATGTTCATAACTAAGATGGAGAGTTGCCATAGTTACCTGTGTGAACTGTTAAACGGAGCAAGCTCTGTAAAATCTCTCAAGGTCAACTAGACATGTCTAACCAACGCCAAACAATTTGTTGTCTAATGGAAATTAATAAAACTATTGGAAAAAGTTGGAAACAAGGGTACCAAGGATACACTTTATATTTAAATATATTTAAGTGACCACCACTTGTGAGGGTTCTTACCAGCTGGAAGCTGCAGGATAACAAGACATCTGCAGGGAAAGTTCAGAGTAAAAACATATTTGGAGTTTGGCGCTGACTGCAGCCTTCCAATCCAGCCCATCATTAACAGCTTCTGCGGAGCCTTGTTCTTCCTCTAGGAGCTATAAAACCAAACCAAACCATCCCTCAATCTAAATTTCCTTCCTTGGTTGGTTGTTCCTGATGACTTCCCACCTCTGTGGCCCAGTGTTTCCATGGGAAGCAGGAACACAGCCCTGCAGGTGGCTTGCATTGCAAGTAGTGTGTTCCACCCAGTGGTAAGAAGAAGATGGACTTCATCACATGAATTCATTGTTGGCTCAGTGCTTTCAAAATCAC
The DNA here is from genome assembly GCA_035773235.1 of Eospalax fontanierii. Lineage (NCBI taxonomy): Eukaryota > Metazoa > Chordata > Mammalia > Rodentia > Spalacidae > Eospalax > Eospalax fontanierii. The sequence continues at coordinate 4,061,836 of CM069539.1, forward strand.
AAGGGTCATCTGGAGGTCTGGCTGACCCCACAGATTTTGATTCAGTGGGTACAGGGAGAGGCTGGGTAGTATGACTCTGAGACACTCCCAGGAACTGTCTATACTGCTGGCCCTCATGTTCCAGGCTGCTATGAACCCACCGGCATGGTGCAGTCAGGGATTCTCCAGCACCTTTTGTAGGACTTCACTTCCACTTTACAATGACTACACAAATAAACAGTAGCTCAGTAAACAAGTGAATAGTTGAAATGTAAGTTGGTAAGATCTCTCGTCTCACAGCAAAATAGCATTTGATGTTAGAGCAATCTGGTTAGAATGATCTTTACTCTCTAGTAATGAAGTCCCAAGTCAAAAGCAGACCAACTCAAGGCAACCCAAAATCCCACTGGATGAGGCAAAAATGATAGAGCATGTGCCAAGTCAGTCCAGCCTTTCCGCAGGACATCAGGAAAACCCTTCATGCGAGACGGTGTATTAGCAGTAGTGATTTACCTTTACATTCACTGAAAATTAAAAAAATTTCTATTCATGTGTAAGTGTGTGTTTATCTATATGAATATCTCTCACATGTGTGTAGGTGCTCTCGGGGGCCAGAAGAGGATATCAGATCTCCTGGAGCTGGAGTTATAGAAAGTTCTGAGCTGCCCAGTATGGGTACTGGGAACCACTCCAGTCCTCTGCTAGAGCACTACTCACTCTTAACCACAGAGTCATCTCTCCAGGCCCTCATTTATTCCGCAAGCACTTATTTGTTGAGAACTTCTTGTATCTGCAGGATGCTAAGAAGACAGGTGGATCTTTACTGGAGGAAGTGGGTCACTGGTGGGGTGAGCCTGGAGGTGTATAACCCATATCATTTTCTACCTAGTCTCTGCTTCCTGGTCTGCTGAGATGGGACCAAGCAGCTGCCTGCCTTCCCATCATGAGCCACAGTAAACCCTCTGTCATCTGTGTGGCGTCTTGTCAGGCACTTGGCCTTAGCAATGAGACAAGTAACTAACACCAAGTCCAAATTGGTCATATTTACATATTATTTTTGCACATTTATATTTTGTTATATGTATTATGTGTGTATATATATATGTTTTTTTTCTTAGTTTTGTAGTGTGAGCTCTTTCTAAAAGACTGACATTTATATTAAATCATAATAGGTAGATCCAACCCTTGGTCCATGGGCTGCATGTAGCCAAGGATAACTATGAATATGGGCCAACACAAAATTACAAACTTAATGAGATCGGAGGGAGAGTTTTTCATAACTCAATTGTGTAGCTCCTGAGCATGGATTTGTAGATGATGATGTTGTATGACAATGCCACAGGTTTGAACAGGCCCAGGACCTAATATGATGACTGTGCTGTTATCTGATACCACAACTCTCCAATGTTAGTGGAATAGTGTAAAATCTGAGCTTTAATTACTTGACTATTAATCATCATTTAACATGCAATACTGAATACCTTCTGTATGCATGACATCCTGCTTGAAAGTATGTGGATACAGGCTGTACAGAAGAAAATATCCTCAAGTAGGCTCCCCTAGATGAAGAAATTTCTTGGTAACTTTTACCAAAGCACTTGAAACATCTTACAGATAATACTTAAGCTCTGTGAATATATTATATCCAAAATTTTAAAGGAAAAACAATGAGGTTAGGAATTTGTGTTTAATGTTGTTTCCTATCAGATGTAAAGATTTTGTTTCAATACTGAGAATACAGAAAATGGCAGGAGAACTATTATAAAAGTGGTATTATTAATACAAAATCAACATGGACCTTCTCTCTTAGGTTTAGAAATCTGTAGTTTGTTTTAGAAATACTAAAATACCTGTCACCTTTCTTATCCTTGTTTATTGTTAATAGTTCCCAACCGAGCAACATACTCACTGGCTTCTCCTGGACATTTGCATGTCTCTTGTATTTGAGTGGGGACCCCAGTGGGGTGCAGTCATGATACACAGTGATTCTGGCCCTGCCAAAGGCCTGTGTGAACATTTGGCCTCCTCTAGCCAGTCCAATGGGCAGAAAACTGGTTTAAAGAGTGAACCAATAAAATAGAGACTATTTAATGACATGTATTTTGTTGTTAAGGCACATATTTATGCATCACATGAAGAATGTGAGGCAATGACAGACACTGCTGAAGACTGCTATCAGACGACAGTGCTTTGTGATTAGACATTACTGATAATTATTTCTTTTAGTTATCTAGTGCCTAACAGCCTTTGTAGGGGGTCTCTAAAACTCCTTCGAGTTCTTTAACCATCTGGATATGACTTACTCAAGATCATGCAAAAGATGTAAGAATCTCACTCTATACATTTTTCCCTTGATAGTTCTTATTGCAAACTAAGTACCAACTAATGATTTGTTCACTTATCTTTCTCATATACTGTGTTAAAAATTCCAAGTGACTCATGCAACAAGAGGGTGATTAATACAGAAAGCCACAACTGGCCAAAATGTAGAGAATGAGACTGGAGAGTGCGTGTCCTGGACAGGACTCCTATATTATACACTCTGTCACCCAGGGCAAGTGGACCATGGCTGAAGGGAGGGCAGGAAGGCTGTAAGGGCTAGGGGTGGGGATGACAACAAGGAAACAGGGTTTTCTAGCCTCTGGGACCTTGCTCATATGCTTATAGCTGTGGTGTCAGCAGGCACAAGACCCATGCAAAGCCAAACCAAACAAAAACCCAGCATAGAGGTGGGGAGATGGGCAGGAGGCCCTAACTTTAGCTGAGGAACTATTTATTAGGAGCTGATCACTGCTGGGTGAGGGAGAGTTGATGTTTTTTTTTTAAGGGAGTGATAGTAGATAGTTTGAATATGCTCCAGTGGATGAACTCACATCCAGGGGCATTGGAGACACATATATGACAGAATGCATGATGTGGGGGAGTGCAGATAGGGGAGGAGATCTAATCATGATTAAGGTATATTGTGTGAAATGCACAAAAATTCAATGAAAAATAAATACACATTGTAAGAAAATTCCTACTGAGCAAGAACCATATTTGTTTTGTCTCCCATGATAGTCCAATGTCTGGTGCAATCTTTGGTCCATAATAAATACTGAACATGTATTTCTTGAATGAATTAAGGCAAGCCAGATTACGTCTCAGATTCTAGTGTTTTCCTTATACAGTATTAATGAGTACTTTAAGATCTGAGAAACAGTTACTTGCTTTGAAGATCATGTTTGTTATATATTTAAAATCAGCCAAACTCTTGTCCAAATATTATGAGCCCCCCAAATTTACTGTCTGCAAATTAACCTATCCATATGTCAAATTATATCTGATTACTTGATAACAGAAATTTCACCATTGTGTTCCTTATGATTTGCTCTATTGTGGTAAGAAAGCAAAGGGCCGGTGCCTGCTAATCCAGCCCAGGTTGCCTTTATTCCCTCCCTCTAAGAGGGGTAAATAGCAACGGTTACCATGGAAAATCATAAGTACCACTGACCGCTATTTCCTCATCCGTCACTCCCGTATTAGAAGAATAAACATCAAGGTTCCTTCTACTTGAGTTTTAGACATGTGCAGGCATTAGTCCTAGAGATAACCAGGTTGACTTGTTAAACAACTGTGAGCATTTGCCCAAAGCCAAATATTGCACCAAAAATTTATGTACCTTATCTCAGTTTATCTACACATCGAGGGTGAGTTAGCTCTTATTCCTACCCTTTGAAGAGGAAGGAAACTGATACTTGGTGATGTCCATTTTAAATCTTCTTGGCTACTGGTGGCAAAGGTAAGTTCTTCTGTATTTATATTTACATAAATATTGTGAAGCTATGACCCTGATTTTATGGTCCTTTGTACTAGGAACGGGTAACTGAAAAGTAGAGAGGTAACTGAATATACTTACTTAGAAGTCAGCTTTACTTCTAATGTGTGCTTTCTTTAAAAAATGGCGTTTTTTTCTACCTGTAGAGGAGGTTATTTACTGCCCTCTGCTCAGGTCTGTGTTCTAGTTCTTCATCCTGACATGAGTCCCCAAATCAGAGCCTTGAGCAACATGACTATTTATCTGGTGCCTGGGCTGAGGTTGGGGAAGCTGATGTGAAAAATTCTGACCACCTTGAGTGGGAGTGGCGTTTTCCTGGCCTCTTCAGCCACAGGGCCTTAAGAATCACCTGCCTCTGATTTCTTAGCATTTCAGGCTGGCCTTGACCTCTGTCTGTAGCCAAGAATAACCTTGAACTTCTGATTCTCCTATTGCTAGCCCCCAGGGCTGGGATTGCAGGTGTCTGCCTCCATGACTGACTTATGCTGTGCTGGAGATCAAACTCGGCTTCTGCACGCGAGGTGAGCGCTCTACCCATGGAGCTACACCCCTTGCCCTCTTGGCAGATATATCCAGTCAGGGTCACCTGATAGCAAGTGGCCCCAGTGGGTGTCAGGCAGAGTAACTCGCACGCTAGAAGTCTTGTGTTGTATTTTGCCGATCTACTTTTTCTTTGGGCATTAGACCAGGGGAATTATTTAACAGTAACAACAGCAACATACCTTCTAGATTGCACTGAAATAACCCTAGCCTGCAGCACAGTAGTTACTTAATAGACTTTTGTCCAACTGAATTAGAGCTGCTCTAAATTTTGGTAACTAACCCTATGAGATGAGAACCAATACTGCACCGGGCACCGCGGAGCTCTCACACGTGCGGCATCAACACACCTGAGAGTCAGTTTCCTGATCTGTCATGGGAGGAGTCTAAGATGAGCAAACAGACATCCCTTGAAGAAATCCAGGCTGTTCTAACTGCAAATCTGTGGGGTGCACCGGGCTCTCCTTCCTCGCTTTCAACTTTCTCCTTGCTTTTCCAGTGTGGAATGAGCTACATGATAGCATTAATTTGCCACTTTTCTCTGACAGATAAATGTATATTTGCAATACATAAACACTCACATAAACATGAGTTGAAGTCAATTTAGATAACAACCGACAAGAAATTAAATATTTAAAGATGTTGTTGCCGGTGTAGTTATCACAAATGTCTATTTAGCATCTCATAGTGGAAGGCGAGCCAGCCCTGATGATTTCCTCCTGGCTGTGATCCTCCCCACCCCCTTCCTCCACCCAAGTGCGACTACTATGTATTTATTTAGAGCTTTAATCCACAGTTGTTTATTTCCAGCTTTTACATCTAAAGTTGAGGAAAGCAGACCTTGGTGAATTTAGAGTTTCAGGGTTAATAGGGTACTTCTTGTATGGTATTTCTTTAGCTTTCCCATAAGAATGTAGGCATTGGTTTTTCTCTTGACCGATGACACAGTTAATTTTCTCCTGAATAATAAGGACATTTAAAAATGGATGGAAGCCCACTTTCTGCTTCGTTTCCTGTAAATAACTTTACACTTACTTCAAAGCTGACCTTTCACTCAGATAAAAATCGGTGTTGCTAAAAACTCACAGAGAGGAGAACTGAATCAATCGGACGGGCATAAAAATAACTGTGCTGTGCTTTATTTACTGTACCCTGAGCACCTCTGAGGGTTTATAATTTCTGGGGATGCCCTGGCAGGCCAAGTGAAGAGATTGCCAAAAATCACATCTGACTAGGGCCCTGTTATTTTTTTTTCCACTGCTGCTTTTGAAAAGTGCCATCGGGGACGCTTACCCATCATCGCTTTTCCGTGAGTTCAGGCCACAGTGCAGATCCCAAACACACACATTTCTAAGTGGAAACTGGGTTCACAGGAAAGGAAATTTTGCATATACTTAATATCATAAGATATCATGGCAGTCACGTATAAAAGGCAACCTACTGGATTGTGCTGTGAAATCAAGTTGGTTGTAATCACTGGAAACAGAATTCAAATTACTTTGCACTTGGGTACTGGAGGGAAGTGATAAACCTTTATTTCTGGCCTTTGTTGAAAATCTTGATTCCCAAGACTGAATTTCTCCAGCTATCTTTAACATCCTGGATCAAAGCAGCAAATCTGAATGATCTAGGAAAACCCTTCAGGGAAAATCTAATTCCTTTCTGTCTTCTCAGCAAAGCCTTTGAATAAGGGTCTAAGTTTACTTTAGCCTGTGCGTTTTGAGAACTATAAGACACATTTACTGGGAGCCAGAAAGAATTCCTTCACAAGGTCTCAGCTGTGGAATTCCTTTGTTTTCAGCCTCTCAGATGAAGGAATAGCAAGTACCCTGATGTTCCCAAACTCGATGACCATGCAGACTCCAGCCTAGCGTACCCCTCCTCATGGCATGCACTGTGTGTGTCAGAAAGCAGGAAGACAGGAAAGGGGTCGACGGGGGAATGGATGGTGTGGACATCTGTGGTTAATATTAACCACCCGAATGAAGAATATTATTATGAACTGTATAATTAGAATTCTTAAACCTGAAAATTACTAAATATATTGATCTTTAATACCTACTTTGGCAGACTTGTTTTTTAACCGACATTTTTGTGCACTAGTATCAAAAGGCAGACCTCTTCCATGAAATAAACTCCCTTCCTGCCCCCACCCCACCATTTCCATGTTCATCAGGAACAGTGTCGTGATGACTGTCAGGCCCTTTGTTCTGACATCTAATTTTAAAGGGAATGATGAGGAAATGAGACGGTAAATGTTACCTAACTTGGAGCTATCATGCCCTTCAACACTGAGGGTAATAAAAACAAGACTCCTCTTTTTGTGTGATTCCAGACCCTCTTCTGTAACAAGCATGGTACATCCAAGATGGTAAAGAGAAGAACAGAGAAGAGCTTGTTAGCTGTTCCACGTGGATACTGGGACACCCATGCTTGCTGGCGCCCTGGAATCTGTTCCTCAGTCAGCCTCTCCCAGTACTGGTTTCCACGTGGTCACTGAGCTCAGGCTAGCATCCCTGGACTAGATCTTCAAAGTGCTCCCTCTGAAGGGTTGTGGTCAGGGTTGCTATTTATGGGTTCTGTAAAAGAGAGCACACAGTGATTGCTCTTTATCTTGTGTTCCATGGGGCTCTCAGGAAATTTATGAAAAATCCATTGCAATGGCTGCTGGGCTCGATTGCTCAGCTCCTAATGCAGCTAATGTGGGATATAAAGGTCCTCTTCCTGTTTTCTTTAACCCCAGCTGGGTAGCCAGGGGAGGGTGAGAAGAACCAGAGACAGGTGAGTGATGGTTGCAAGGTGACCCACCAGGGCTTGACGAGGTATCCTCATTTGGGAAATGTATGAGTTGATCTAGGAACCTTAGTTCAGGAAGGATCTCAAAAAGTTTTCTAGTTAGAGATGACTAAGTTCCTGTGATCCCCCAGAGCTTGTGAATCTGCTTAAAGTCCTGTCCTGTGTCCTTTTTTTTGTTTGTTTTTGGTCCGAGTTCCTTACCTTTCTACAAATCTGTTCTGGAAAACTTGGAATCAGAATCCTGCCCTCTATTATAAAATGCCACTAAGAGAGATCACAATACATTCTAAAATGTAAATTACATTTCCTTCAGTCTTTGAAAGATGTGAAGAGCAGTCAGCCACACACTGTCATAGAACGATTTCCAATTCTCTTGAAAATTGTTCTTTGATAATTTTGCAACTTTCATTGTTTAGGATGTTATTGGATGCTGACGGTCCCTTACAAGGTAAATATATCAAGCCCATTTGTTAGTAAAACAATTTCCCATATGTGTTCTTGCTTTTTTTTCTTTTGCTGTGATAAGACATTCTGACCTAGGGTAAGAAAGGGTTTATTTCATCTGAGGGATCTCAGTGGGGACCTACAGTGGGTTGACTGTGGGTGTGTCTGCAAGGGACAGTCTTAACAAGCGGACTGATGTGGGAAGACGCGTCTTGGTGTGGTGGCTCCATGCTCTAAGCCGGGCACTTGGCAGTCTACCAGAGAGGACAGCGTTTACATACAGGAGTGTCACAAGTTCAGACCAGCCAGGCTACACGGTGAGACCCTGTCTCACAATATCAGAACCAAACATAAACAGGGAAAGTTCCAGGGAAAAGCCGAGTTCCATCTTCCCCCAGTTGTTCCCCCGAAGCCGACTTGGATTCACCTCTGACGGGGCAGATGCTCTGTGTGTTAGGCCAAACCCAAACATCTCACCAGAAGCCAGAGTCATGTTTCCTCAGAATGATTTGTCCCTCACTGATTTTAAGCTTTTGAAAGCAGAGTAATTAACAAGAAAAATGTAACTTCTCAACATTGTAGTAAAATCAGGCCAAGGGGAGAATATGAAAATTAATTGTCACTAAAAAGACAGACTCTTAACTTTCTTCTCTCCATCCTGGCTCTTGATCAGTCTATGAGAGTCCCAGATACGCGATGCCAATACCCAGGCACTTGTAACAAAATGGGAGATAAAGAGAATGGAGTCATCCCAGAAAGCAGGACACAATTAGCCCCATAGAGAAAGCACACATCACCACAGGTCCCAAGAAATGGACTGAGGCCCCAGGACCTTCTGTTCTCAAGGTTTTTCAATGAGTTTTCCTAATTCTCTACAGCATCCTTAATTCAGTAGGTTTTCTTTTTGAAATTATAGGATTAGACAAGTCCTTCCTGCCCACATACCCAGGTCTTTATTGCATCACCGAGAGGTGACGTGGGTGGAAGGAGTGGGAAGAGCAGAGATGGAAATTCCAAAAGTCCTCAGTGTTTCTTTTGCTTGAGGAGTTTCTGTCACTCTGGACCTTTACTAAGACCTACCCGTGGCATGTCCTGCTAGGTGTGGTAAATGCTACCGTGAAATGATAGGGCACCTGACATCATGTAGTGCATGGAGTAGCTTGGGAAACTAACCAAAGTAATCACAGTCTGGTGTGACTGGAGCTCCTTTGATATGATAGGGAGGCTTCCTGGAATGCTGACTTGTAGGCCGAGGCCCAAAGGGCCTGTAGGAAGAATTCAGGAACGAGGATCTGCCATAGTTTCGTTTCTGCTGCTGTGATAAAACACCCCGCAAGCGACCGAGGAGAGGGAGACAGCTTTGCTCAGCTCACAGTGCCAGGCTCAGTTTGTTTGCTCCTCTCTTACGCAGCTCAAGCGCCCGGCTTAGAGCATGGAGCCACCACACCAAGATGCGTCTTCCCACATCAGTCCGCTTGCTAAGACTGTCCCTTGCAGACACACCCACAGTCAACCCACTGTAGGTCCCCACTGAGATCCCTCTCCAGTGCTTCTAGGTGGGCTGAGCTGACCTCAAAGCTATTCCTCACAGGGTCCACGGAAATTCCTCCCCCAGGTGAAGTCTGAGGGGGCTACAGTGGCCAGATGTGCAGCGGGACAATTCTGGAAGTCCTGACCTGTGAACACTGTCTCTGCTCCCCCATCTGCTGCTGTGTCTGGAGCACATATCATGCTTTGGTCTGAGAACACATTGAGAAGATACCAGGTTAAGTGAAAGGGACATGGGATTGTAAGATGGCAGAACTCCTAGGTCCAAGTTCCTCTATTCCAGTTTCATGTAGTGCCCTGCCTTGCTGGCATTACATAGCGAAACTTTCAAAGTTCTTTCAGGATAAAGTGGGTCCTGAAAATGTCAGAGACTTAAACAACTGGTCCCTTCTCAACTCTAGGAGAGAGCAGGCCGGTGTGGTGCAGCCGAGGTCACACAGCTTCTCTTGAAGCATCTCTGGGTCAAAGTTTATTCAGATGATTTTTCTTCCTCTGGTCAGAGTAGCCTCAAAATAATAGGTTTCAGAATAAGAAAACAACTATTTTTTTTGTTTAATCTTAATAATAGGGTATTTCAGGTTTTTCTAACGAAAACCAGAAGCTGGTGATCTAATGCAATCAAACACTAGTTTTTGTGCAAAAAGAAATAGTAAAATAACATAGGACCTTGTCTAAATAAGACTCATAAATGATGCCGGCTAAATGGGAAAAAAATAGCAATAACCTTTTAAAACATTAATTTAGACTTTTATTGGAATACAAAGGATCTCCAGTGTCTGAAAGCAGGCATTGTCTTTCCGTTTTTATTTCACTAGAGCAGAGGCTTCAATGCAACACAGCAGGGTGTGTGTTTTCTAAAGTTGGGTCATTATCAGAGTGAACTGCCATTTGCCAATAAGCCTTTATTTGGCAAAGTTTGAAACTGCTGACAAATGGGATTCTTCGTGTAGCCGGTAATATGGTTCCGCTAAATATGCCTAATTGCAAAAACCTTCCAGGGGCAGTCGAGGCATCTGTAGCTCTGAGAGGATTCAGATGGTCAGTCCTTGTACAGGAAACAGGAAACCTTTCAGTCCTTGGTCTTCTTGCTCTCTACCCATAAACTAGGGACTTTAGGTGGCAGTGGCTGTGAAGATACTTGGAGCAATGTCTAGCTTTATACAAAGCTGCAGGGATTTCCCATTTTCATAATTTTTTTCTGGAAAAATTTAGGAGTCAATAATTCCTTCCACCCTGTGGTCTGCAGCTTTCTGTGGGCATCTGTAATTTTCCCTCCCTGTTCTAATTTGGCCCTGTTAAAAGACAAATAATCTGGAGGGATTTGCTCCCCACTCACCACTGTGGGCTGGAGAGATGGCCTAATTGGTGAAGCGCTTGTTCTGTAAATACAAGGACCTGAGACTGATTCTCAGCACCCATTTAGAAGCCTAGTGAGGCAGTGCGCCTCCAAGCCCAGTGACAGAGAGGCAGAGACAGGGAAACCCCAAGGGCTCACTGGCTGGTCGGCCAGGTTCAATGGGAGACCTTGTCTTAAAAAAATAAGGCACAGAAGTGACTGAGGAAGACATCTGACGCCAATCTAGACTTTGACATGCATGGGTACACACACATGAACAGACACACACATGAACAGAAATATACACACATGAACAGACACACACATGAGCAGACACACACATGAACAGACACACATGAACAGACATACACACACATGAACACACACACATGAACAGACATGCACACATGAACAGACACACACATGAACAGACACACACATGAACAGACACATACAACATGAGCACACACATAACAGACATACACACGTGAACACACACATGAACAGACATACACACATGAACAGACACACACATGAACAGACATACACACACATGAACAGACATACACATACATGAACAGACATGCACATACATGAACAGACACACGCTCATGCATACATTTCAGTCATTATTTCCTGGTATGTATTTTGTGTTTTTAGACTCTGAGAATGATCACTTTCAAACTGGGAAGGAGGATGTCCCATCCATTTATCGTAAGCTCTCCCTCCCCATGGTCCCTCTAAGAACAGACTCTTCCCTTGAAGTAGGTTTCTTGGGAAAAATCTGCTCTGTGAATCTTGCTCTCTAATTATAGCCAGGGAACAGGAGGTTTGTTTGGAATCAGAGGCAGCTTCTACTACCATAATTACACATTTTGTTTAAAACACCTAACTGCAGTGTCTGAAGATGTTAGCACCATTGTACTAAATAACATCCTGGAGTTCCTGGGAGGGAGAGGAGGGCTGGCCAAGAAAGAAGGAAAAAGACACAACTGAGGTGAGGACACCGGAGGCCGGAGTCCCTTCCCGACTGGAAGACTCTGGAAAGACGCGCGCTCACCAAGTGCTGGTCTGTGCTCTGTAGCCCTAAATGGCTTTTCCCTAATCAGTAAAGGAATCAGTCATGGAAAGCCTGCTTCTAGGAGGACATTCAGGAGCACTAACTAGGGCCCCAAAGTACTTCAACCATTCCACGCACCTAGAGATGAGCCTCATAGTGTCATCCAGAAGAATGTTTACTGAGAAAAAGAGAACCATTGTCCTCAGTGCTGGGCTGGCTAGTCTGATGATCTGGGGGCAAGTCCTCTAGTAAATTCACCATAATGGATGGAAAGGAGGGAGTTCAGAGGCAGGAGAGGGAAGGATAAGACAAACCAGTGATTTGTCCAGGAATTAGTCAAGTCCACTCCACAGATTTAGGGTCCTGGATCTCTCCCTCCTTCTCCAGATATCTGTGTGATAGGATCGTGACTCTCCCTGGGGACTATGAGCATATTCAGTAGTAGAGAACTCACCTAGCATATGCAGGGCACTGGGCTCACAAAGCAACACACACATTATCCCGAGTGCCTCTGAGGCCCGTGCGTTAGAGATTTGTCCCCAGTGACTGAGAGAGGATGGGATCTTTAAGAGGAGGGGCTTAGTGGGAGGTCTTTTGGTCTGAGGGAACATGTCTTCAAAGGGGGCTATATAAATCTAGTCTCTTCCTGGGTCTCCTGTGAGCGTCTTCACTCCTCCCCGCTGGCTGTCAACCACTGCCATCCAGCACACCCGTGAAAACATGGGAAGACAAGGTTGCCCCTGATCCAGGCTGAAGTGAGCCATAATAAACCTTTTCTTTTCACACAAGTCCGCAGGTGGTTCCGTGTTAATAAGGATGGAAGACTGACTAACAGACTGCCCTCTCCCAGTCCTCCAGGTTCTTGATGTAAGAAGGGAGGGAACACAGTGCTTCTGAGCTGATGAACAGCCATTTCCATTGTGAATGATACGGGGTTAGCTGGGAATTAGAGAAGTAGTTAAAAGTTTAAGAACACATGGTTGCCTACCTGGATCATCTGATAGGCTCTTGAGAGTCGATTTTTGAGAGGTGGGTTTCATCCCTCCAAGTTTGGGAAAGGAGCCAGATGTACATCAAGTTATGGTTTGAATGCAAAATGCCCCCATAGGCTCACTTGTGTGCTTGGTGCCCAGCTGGTAGTGCTGTTTGGGAAGGCTGTGGGACCACTGAGGTAGAGGCTCACTGGAGGAAGTGGGCAGGTCTTGAGGCTTTATAGCCCAGCCTCGCTTCCTGTTCATTTTCTGCTCGCTGCATGCAGATGCATCACGAGCAGCCTGGCTCCTGCCTCTATCACGCCTTTACGGTCTGATGCCATGTCTTCCCTGTGCGAAGGACCGACCTCCCCCCGGAAGGACCGACCCCCCCCCCATCAAGTCAAAACAAACCCTTTCTCCTATAAGTTGCTTTTGTCAGGGCGTTTATCACAGTGACAGAAAGTGACTAACACACGTGTCACCTTAGGGTCATTCTATTCTTGTACAGGACTGTGGGATGAGTTTCTCTTCCCTGCAGAATACCATGGTGCCTGCTTACAGCCTCAGCCCCTCGGAGGCAAAGACAGAAGGATTGCTGCAAGTTTGAGGACGGCCTGGTTGGTCTCCATGGCAAAAAACAAAACATAAAACTAAACAAAGCTGCAAACAAAATAGAGGCCCCCCACTGTGATTCTAGAGTCTGCCTGGGGGAAGATGGGCATTATTGAGGGTGAAGACTGCCCTCATCACCTCTCAGTACAAGACATTCCTCTGATTCTGTCAGTTACTCAGAGCTCTGGAATCTCTGTGTTCTACTAACCGTATTAACGACAGCCCCTGGAATCTGTGTTCTACCGTCCGAAAGTTTCACCTATGTTCCATCACTGGATCCTTAAATCAAGTGCGAGAACTGGGGGAAAGAGTGGTTATTACACTCATTTTAAAGGTAGGGCAACTGAGGTTCTGAGATGATATGTTTTATTCTGAGCCAGGACAGGAATCCAGCTTTGGCCAGAAGTAAGCCCTGTTTCCTGTTTTCCCCCTAGAGACCTTGAGGGAGCTAAGAGAAGCCAGATAGCTACCATTGCAGGCTAAGCCCTGCATCAACTTGTGGACAATAGTCTCTTTAATTGCTTAAGATCTTTGGACAGAGACCAAGGACTCGCCTATCTCTACAAAAAATCTCTGCAGAAACATTTTTCTCTCTCTTGACTCTCCCTTATTCAAATGCTAAGATACTGGCGGTGATAGGCAGAGAGCATCCTGCTGTCTTGTGATTTATTTTTCAAGGACGATAAGGTTGGGAATTTTTCAAGTGCCAGGCACATGGAAGGAGCACTTGTCTAGGAGTCAGGACATGTGGGCTCTGGTTCTGTCTCATTGCCTAACCCATCTTCTGTTGCTGTAAACCCTTCAACACCTATTCTGTCAGCAAATACATGGGACTATCATGATAAAATCATGATGTGTAAAGGCTTTTAAAAGCTGTACACTTACATATAAATTGGAAAGATTGTCACACGGACATGATGAAATGCTGTTCAATCACATAAAATAGAGTTTTCAATCCACTCCCTTAACTTCAAAGTGAGGAAGAATTCTGCATGTTCAAGTTATCGTCTCGGGGTGCTTGCTGTGTTATGTAACAGTGCTGGTCCAGACATAACAGTAAAATGGTGTGTCACTGGCAGCTGGTATTTCACTATCTGAAGGTAGCCAAACAGGTTTCTAAAATGGAAAGCTATCTCTTGAGATCCTCAGACAGCCAATGAGATAGAAGAATTTCCAGAAAATGGGGGTCCTGCTCAAGGCCAATTAGGCTATGTGTGTAACCACTTGCTTACAGTTACAGTGATTAGGAAGTGGGTACACGATACTAGTCCTAATAGCAGATAGGGGAGGCAGAGTTGGGCAGGCCATGGACTTAGTTTAGGTACCAGGCTGAGTCAAACCCACGCTAGCTACGTGGTCCTGCTAACTCACATGTCAGTGTGAGGGGTACACAACAACTCCCGGTGGTTTTTTGAGGAAGAGCTGGGACTCACATGGGAAGGCCTGGGGCAGCTTCCTGCTGTGGGGTTTGTACTTGGTGAGCAGCAGCAGCAGCAGTGAGGTAACACACACCTCATCATACCACAGGAACCTTTCAGTAGCTCAGGGCACAGGACTGTGTGGTCTAAGATTGGTTTCTCAACTGTCCAGTGCTGTAGACTCGAGTTTCAGTAAAGAACTTGTTCCAAGTTTGAAGGGCTGTGGCTACCAGTTTTCCCTTGGACTCTTCAAAGATTAGAGTGAGGTCGGTGCCAGAGTAATGTGTTTTAGAACACTCTTTGCTGTAAAAAGAAGGCCTCTTGGGGATCAAGAGATCAGAGTCTGACCACTGAGGTACTTCAGGGTAAAGTGATTATCCTTTCTTTAACCAACAGGCATTTATAGGTAGGCACGATGGCTGATGCCTCCAATCCTAGCACTCTGAAGTCCTAAGGAGGAGGACTGCCATGAGTTTGAGGTTATCCTGGGTTACACAGAATGTTCTAGGTGAGCCTGAGTTACAGAGGGACACCCTGTTTCTGAAATAAAAGGTATTCATAGAATATCCACTTAAGATTCAGTGTGAAATTCACTATAATATAGTATAACTTAGATTAATAGAGTCTGGCTCATTCAAAGGATAAAATTAAAAAATAATTGAAATAGCTAAATAGTTACTGAGGAAACGATAATGTCTGCACTATGTGGTCAGACAGTTCTTCAGTAATTCCTGCTACATAAAATGAGAGATATAGACTATCATAACTGGGTATTCTCAAATCTCAAAGTGTCCATTTATGTATTTCGTAGCTGAAGACATGAGGGCCTCACATGGTTCTAATGTGGACGGAGGAAAGATGATGGCATGTCCTTTACTCTGTAGACTTCCTGTCCTAACCCCTTTCCCGTTCTTTATCCTTGAATTCATAATCATCTCAGGAAATGATGCATTGGATCCTGCTTTAATCAGATATGCAAAAATTATATTGTTAGCTTCTTTTTAAAATCATGTGTATCTGTATTCCTCTATGTGTGGTTAGGTGCCTGTCGGAGTGCAGTACCCCTAGAGGCTGGAAGAGGACATTGGATCCCCTGGAGCTGAGTTACAGGAGGTTGTAAGTCGCCCAGTGTGGATTTTGGGAGCTGAATTCAGGTCCTCTGCAGGAGCAGCAAGTGCTCTTAACTGCTGAGCCTTCCCTCCAGTCCTGTTAGTTTCTTTCTTTCTTTTTTTAAATAAAAAATCAGAGATCTGATTTATGGCTTTCATAGTTCAAGCAATAATCCTTTGGATTCAACTATTTCATTAGCAAAGGCAGTGTTTTAGGTAGAAAATGTTGTTTATCTTTTCCACATGAGTGGAAGAATAAAGCCAGTTGAGTTAGAACTTTCCTTTGGTCTTTTGTTCCCTTGCTAAAACTATCCTTGAGTAAATATTGCATCAAAGCAAACTAGTCACAAGGAAGGACCATGAGCTCAGAGATGCTGTCGGGGTTCTGCACGCTGGCGTCCCTTCCAAACCCATCATACTCACATTCTGGGGGTGCTGGTGGCTGGGATTTGAGGCGTTTCTGCTTTATGTCATGAAAAGAGGATTGCTTTCACAGGACCTAGAAAAGAAGGGCCTGGTCTACTCTAGTCAGATCACCTGCCACTCGGAAAGAACCGGTGAGGGTTTGCCGCAGGATGAAAATGAGAGTTAAATGGTGGGTCTTTATATCGCCAGCTTTCCAGGAGGAATGCATCTGTCCAATGCGGGACACTGCCTTTAACAGGACTGCGGTGCCCTCACCTCTCCTGAGTCTCCCTGGTGAGCACGCCTCATCTGTCATGCTCAGACATGTCAGAAGGAACTTTCTCCACCAGCTCCTTTCTCCTCTGAATAAGTAATTATGAAAAACACACCATCACCATGTTACTTTCTTTCTTCAGGCCTACTGTACTTGTCTGTCTGTCTCCAGTGGGCATAAAGAATTAGTCTGTTCATTCATATCTCATAATTTTCATTATTCTAAAACACACACAGATTGTCAGATAAAAGGCAGGAAGCAGCTGTGTGTATCTGTCTGTCTGTCTGTCTGTCTGTCTATAAACATGCACATGTGAGATATGATTAGATTATCTCAAGTGGTTTAGAAAGCAAAGGGTAAAGGGATTGGAATCAAACTCGAGGTTCACCTACATTTTGATGAACTGGATTTCCTTCCCAGGCTTGTGCAGTGTGGACACAATACTAACTTTGTAGTTTAGAGCTTATACTTAACTTTTAGTTGAGCATCTCAAGCTACTTTATTTTAGGGTCTTGAGTCCTCCAACCACTGTCCATGACTGAGATCACCTTGACGCTGACCAGCACCCCAGAAGGGATACCCCAGAAAAGATCCCCACACTGAAGACCCCCACACTGAAGGCCAGTTTCCTTGCCTGGCTTTCTCATCTGAGTTAGTTTTCTATCTTACTCTTTATGCCTCTGTATTTCTGGGGCTTTGTCTTCCTGTCTGTCTCGCCATCCCTCTGCTTTTATCTGATCCTCTGCCATGGGTTTCACTGTTAACTTTATGCAAATGACTTTTTATTTTATTTATTCTTTTTATTTTATGTGTATGGGTGTGTTGCCTGCATGTAGGTAGGTGCACCCATGTCGTGCAATGCCCACAGAGGTCAGAAGAGGCATTGGATGCCCTGGAACTAGAGTTACAGATGGATGGTTGTTAATCGCCATGTGGGTGCTGGGAATGCAACATGGGTCTTCTGCAAGAGCAGCCAGCACTCTTAAACTGCTGAGCCATCTCTCCAGTAACTCAAATGATCTTAAGGCATTATAGCTGGTCATGAGTTGTCTTCTAAGTTGTTCTCTAAAACTTGTTGGAAATCTCCAGATGGATACTCTGCTCCTTAACACCGCCACATATCAAATGAAATTAAGTCAGCATCTAAATAACTTTCTACCTTGCTCTCTCACCAGCCGTGAGGAAAGAAAAGCCATTACACCACAGCAATCTTCAGCCTCTCGCTCACCAGATCACTGCTGAGTCTCTTGAATGAGGGAGGCTCAGAGGCAATCATGGACACCCAGCGACTGGACTGTGCCATTCTCTGATAGACCTTACCAGATGCTATGGGAGCATACAGAGGGACGTCCAAGTCAGGCCAGGGCAGGCAGGGGCACCAGGATAGACTTCTGGCAGAAGGAAACATCTGACTTGTGTTTAAAGAGCTGTGTGGCTGTTATCTGGTTGGGGATGGACAGAGACATGAACATTTCTTGCAGAATCAGCAGCAGGACATATGCCCAGATAGACAGACTGGAAACTGAGGTGGTGTGAGGTTAGGTTGACAGCAATACAGAAAGGACATATGTACTCCCCCAGTCACCGTACCCAGACCCTATGGGTCCCAGAATCATTCACAATGGGGCCTCCCACCTCCCACACTCGTGACATCAAGCCATGAAAAGTAACTGCTGCCAGGTGTCCCTCATATGTTCTCTTGACATGCTTCACACTTGTTAGACCACCGGAACAGCGGCCCAGCCTTCCCCATGCTGATTCACCCTGCCTCTGGTTACAAAGCATTCTGAAAGCCTCATGCTTAAAGTATTCTCTGTAGATCTGCAGCATTGACATCACCTGTGGGCTTCTGAGAAACAGGCCCCTCCCTAGGCGCAACACAAGAGTGTGGATCTTAAGTGTCCTCCAAAGCACCTTGTGCTGAAGGGTTGATACCCAGCCTGTGCTATGGAAGGTGCTGGAAACTGCAGAAGGAGGGGTCCACTGGAACTTTTTAAGTCATCAGGTATAAGCTCCTGAGGTGGTAGTGGGGTTCATCTGTCTTCTCCTCTCTTGTCTGGTTCCCAGCCATGAACTAAGCAGTTTTGCTCACCAAGTGGCCTCCAATAGCTCAAGACAACAGGACAACTGGTCATGGACCAAAACCTCCAAAACGGAAAGACTGGATAAATCTTGTCTGCTCGTAAGTTGTTTCTCTCAGGTATGCATCACAGCATCGGGAAGCTGGCCGACAGCAAGTTGGTAGTTGAGAAGTGACTCTTTCCTGTTACTTACTACATGCCTGATAACTTGAGGAAAGATTTGGAATTGGTCTGAAGGAAAGATCTGGGAAAGTTTGGAGATGCTGGTTAGAAAACACCTACAGTGCTGGAAGCGGAACTCAATTGGGATTCTGTGAGGAATCACGAGGCCAGAACGCTCACAGGAAAGGAGACACTAACGGTCATTCGATGCTTTTCAGATGGAAATGGAAATTCTTTGGAAATCCCACTAGAAGCCATGCTTGCTATGCTGCAGCAAAGTCTGATGGATTTTAGCCCTTCCCCTGAGATGCTGTGGGAAGCTGGGCTTCGAGGTGCTGGGCTAGTTTATAATTTCAAGGCAGCAAAGGAGTCAGCTGGGCTATGAATCCCACTGGCTGCTTTAGTCAAATTCGTGGTAAGAATCAGGGGCATGAAAGAGTGGTACAGAAAAATCTGCAAAAATTGCAGCTTGACCAGAAAAGGAACTTGTGTAAAGTTTCAGCCAGGAGTTGGTACTACTCTGATAACTACATTATCAGAGGAAATGAAAAGCCATGAGCTGTGACCTGGGGCAACAGGAAAGATGCCCACCAAGCACCCCAGGAATCCCAAGACAACCCCACCCCTCAAAGACTCCTAGGTGTAGAAATGAAAATTTGTTTCAAATATTTTAATTCAAGAAAAGAGCCTTTGTGTGTCCTGCTTACCCAAGACTATCCTGGAATTGTTTCCCCACATTCAGCTGACAAGCATTCAGAGGTCAATGCAGCTATGGTTCAAGTGGGTCAGGTATAGCTTCAGCTGGTAGCGGACTTGACATTGTCCACCTGATGATGGTTTGTGCAGGCATGTAGAATGCAAGAGGTATAGGGTCAGGGAAGTTTCTACCTAGACTTCAAAGAAAGGCCTAGGAGACCTGGTAGTGTGTGATGGGGTTGAGACCTGGAAGTATGTGGTGGGGTCAAGGTCTCTGCAAACGACCTCAACAGGGTGGAGCTGGAGCTATGTGAGTGAAGTCAGAGCTGCCACGGGGTATTAGGTGTTTCTGGTGCTAACAAGAGTCTGTATGAAGCTGCCCACAGGAGACCATGTGATGGCAACCAGCACCCACTGGACATCATGGGCCGGGCTGCCCTGAAGCCCACATCTGGGACGTAGGAATGGAGTGTTAGGACTGAACCTTTGTCCTGCTTCCCTCCTTCCTGCCTCACTAGACCCTCCTTTCAGAACTGGGATTCTGCCTTGTGCCTACTCCGTCACAGTGTAGACTCAGAGTTGTGTGCAATACTGAGATGGCTATAAGTCTGGGAACCCTTGGGGAGGTACTGACCACACTTGGCATGGTTAGACAGACATGAAACTTTGAGGGCCAGAGGTGGAATACTGCATTTCGGAATGCGTGCTCCCAAAGGCCCTGTGCTGAAGGCCTGGTGCCCAGGCTGCAGGCCACTAGAGGTGGCACTTGGTGACAAGTCTTTAGGCCACTGGGGGAGTCCCCCGAAGAGGACTGAGGCACACCTCTGTTCTTTACTTCTTTTACATTGGTTTCCTGTGTTCTTTCTCCTCCCTCTCCCAGGGGCTGCTGTCACAGGGGTCTTACGTCACAACATCAGCCCGAAGTAACAGAAACTAAAACCTATAAGAGCAGGACCAATAAACCTCTTCTTTCTGGAAGCTGATTACCTTAGGCATTTGTTCCAGCTATGGAAAGCTGACAGGGGTCTGGACGCTGGAAACTCTCTTGGTGATTTGAGTTTGTATGAAAGTCTGAAGCCCGTTGTTCAAAGCTCTACTTTTGCTCCATCTCTGCCCAGCACAAAGCTGCCACTGGCTCTTTGGTGCTTGCTGAATGGAGGCCACATTCCCTCTGAATTTCCTTTCTTTCCAGCCTAACAGGACACTTTTCTTTCTCAGAACACACTTGGCTCCTGTCTTTGCTACAGGCTCCTTACCGGTCTGCTGGACGGAGCTGAAATGCAACCATCCCCTCTGGTCGAATCTTAACCATTGTCATGGCTTCTGCTGGTCCTGCACACTGCACAGTTCAGAGATCAGCCACCTCTTCTGTCGGGAGTCTGAGAGCCTGGGAGGGCAGAGACTGTATCTAGCCTGTACAATTGCTTGTCTAGCTAATACCTGCTCCATCTGTACCTCTATTGTGAATTACTGAAAGAAGGGTGTTTGTACCCAAAAGGTGAAGAAAAGAAGCACATGTTGCTACCAATAGCAAGAGAAATGGACACACTCTGCGTCTCCTTCATAATACCTAACAAATTACTTCTGGTAGATGTGGAAGTGTAGTCCTAAGTCCCGCACTACCAACACATACTGACAGAGACCAGTCAGCCAACTGAATGTCTGTCCAAATGTCTAAGTATTAAAGTTTGGATTCCAACTTCCCTTAAACAGCCTTTAGCACACTGTCTGCAAACATTCCAGGTGTACAAAACCCTCCCTCCCCTCCGTCCCAACTAAAGAGAGGGAACGCAGAGTTATCCGTGTTGTAGGTTTCAACCTTAATGTATCATGTAAAATCTGTCTTGGTTTCCTGACACATGAGCTCACCAGAAATATTCCTTACAGTCATTTTGGAAAAACAGAGGACAGTCCTGGTAGGCACAGCAGAAACTCTCAATGTTTTCAGCAAGGGAAGCTCATGTTCGCAGAATGCTGATTTGGTCAGAGGAGAGGAGTTTCGCTGGGAGAATACCAATGTAGCTTAACAATGGAGCCCCACCATGTCAGGGCATTCTAGGTGACCAGCTCTCAATGACAAGCCCTCAAGACAAGCAGCCTGCCTGCCAGAATCTCACAGATTGGACAAGCAAGAGAAACACACTCTTTCCAAAGATGGAGGAACCAAGGAGGGCAATGTAGCTTCAGTAAATGAGTCTCAGGATTACTTTTCTACAGCCAGAATGTGCTGAGTTTTACCCCTTGATTCCCCTGGCAGGAGACAGAGAAAAATTGGGAGGAAGCTTTGGAAATCTTCCTTTGAAATTTAGACTCCTTCTGGATTTTCTGCTTCTGGTTTTAGATTTTTTTTTTTTTTGCATGAGTTCACAATGAGTTTAGAACAATGTCTTGGCCCCTGATGAGGCTTCCTTCTGGGCCATTTCCTTCACCATCACAACATGTTAGGATGCTAAGTGGTCGATGGTCTGCAGCATACCATTGAGCACATACATGGTTTGCAGACCCATCCTACCTAGACTTGAGCCTTCTCCTCTGTCTCTAGCTAAGTGACCACCTGGCACCTTGTTGTAATTGTCTCTCTTTCAGATTTTAATATTTAGAGTCTCCAAATGTGTTAGCATTGGTTCTAATTTTTAGAAGCATTATATTAAAATATTAGTAACATTTTTGGCACCTGCTGAAATTTCTCATCATAGGCAACTGAAGTGCTAACCTTGTATTCTAGTTTCTTTGTATATAAAAAAGTCAAAACCAGTAACCACATCAATGGATTTCTGAAAGGATAGTTCACTTAGAGCATTTAGAACATTGCCTTGCAGTAGAGAGGAGTATGCACTGTTGCTTTCTTGACTCTGAGTGCCTGTTCTTACACTAGCATGGTGTAACCTAACTTCAATGAGGCATTACCTGGAAGACTTATTGAACACAGATTCTTGGATCAAGGCCATCAGAAACCCTGATTTAGCAGGAACTGGACAGGGTTGGAAAAGCTGCATTTCTGACAAGCTCCCAGGTTCTGCGGCCCCACAGAGATTGTAATTGGAAGACTCTGGATCAGGTCTTGGATGCACTGCTGGTGCCACATGTGTGATTAACCCTCAGCACACACATGTACTGTAAACATAGCTGCTCATGCAAACATCTCTGACTCTACTGCGAGGGTCACTGAGAAACAGAATCAGCTGCCAATCGCCTCTACATCTGCATCCCAGCATCTCCCTTCACTCGACTTCTCATGGCTCAGCCTGACCTCGCGAGTGAATGATACTCAGGATAACGTTGCAGAAGTCTCCGAGACTACCCCACAACAAAGTATTTCTAGTACTGGTTGGTGAAGAAGCTCAGCATCCCAGTCCAGTTCCACACAGCAGACTCTCGAGATGCCAGCCATCTGCTTAGCAAGTTAGAAGGATGGAAAGATGGAGACCGTGCTCAGCTCACAGTGCGCAGTCCTTTTGTGGAGAAGGATCTAGGCACCTTCAGTCACATATGGCACATTGTCACATGCACAGAATGTTAAGAAACAAGAAGGCACCTTCATCTATGACAGGCTCCAGAGAGGATCCCCAGGGAAGTGGGAGGAGAAGTAACCGTTCTTCATGCTCGAGGTTCACTGCTGCTGCCTGCCAAGCTCCAGCAGTGGTGACACTATGGCCCCTTGACTAGCTCTCCCACGTGTGTGCTGGATCTTGACCCTCTGCCGCTCCCTGGGATCGCGAGCTCTGCCTGCTCTGTTCGGGAGTCCAGATGCCAGGCTGCTCTGTCACCTCAGACTTTTATTCTGTGATAACTGATATTCCTTCATGTGTTTGGAGCTCAGACTGGAAAAATGCTCTCTATCAGACATCCTAACAACTCTGCCCAGGACAGTACTCACACTGAGTCAGAAAGGGTGGAGAGCACCCTTGGATGGGCAGCATCGGTCTCCGGAAAAAGAAGTGGTTGGAATCACTGACTGCCCAGAGCAGCCTTCTTGTTGATCCTTTAAAACAGGCGCTTGTATGCAACAAAATGTTACCAGACCTCAGAGTCCATCTTCTTTATATCCACCCCTCCACCCCCCTCCTCGGCCTTTGCTGTGTTCTCCTCAATTGCTTCCCACTGTATTTTTGAGACAGGGTCTCTCACTGAACCTGCAAATCACCAATTCAGGCTGGCTGGCCAGCAAGTCCCAGGGATCCTCCCGTCTCTTCTGCCTAGGTGCTGGGATTATAGGCACCCACTGGTGCTGGGGATCAAACTCAGATCCCCCTGCCTGGGTGGCAAGTCCTTGACTGACTGAGGCCACTCCCCCAGGACTCCCCATTCCACATCTTCCTTTTAACAATACCACTGGCCTCACAGTGCGGCAGCAGTCTAATAAGAAAACACAGGAGGAGGATTTCCGGCTAACCAGAGCACTCTGGTCTACTGAGTGCAGTTGTTACCTTCTACGGAGCCAAGGCCTGCACTTTGTGCACATTCAGCGGCTCGGTGACAAAAGCTTACTGGAAAGTTAGTGACTTCTGAGCTTGGGAGGAGAAAATCATGGGACTCCACCTCCTCCCGCTCTCACGGCACACGTGCATTCGAGAAGCAAAGGCCAATGAATTAACTCCAGTCTAAGCATCTGAGCATTTCCGGCTATGTGGCCAGGCAGAATGACTGCAGCAGTGCCTGCTTGATGTATGTCAGAGCCATCACAGCAACGTGGCCTCTGTGTATTGAGTCCCATCAAGTATTACAAGAGGGAACATAAAAGAAAACAGTGCATAAACATGCTCGGAGGATCTGCCATAACAAGTTCCTTCTTTCTGCAATATGAAACCCACGGAGGAGCGGGGCTGTGCTAACCATCCCTACTGGTTCCTATTTCCAGCTCATCCAAGAATTGGCCTCCAGCCTGTCTGCAGACAGGAAATGCGCCTGCTTTGCTGACATGCTTTGCCTCCGTCACCCAGGGCTTCCATCTGTCCACATGCTAAGGCTCTTGCCTGACCACACAGCAGAGCCCATCTTCTTCTGACTGTTTCGGCTCTCTTCTCCCCCTCAGTCCCCTGCATGGACTGGAGATGGCGCATGCTGGCCCACTGCCCAGGCAGCCTTCTCCTCCGCCATGCCTCACACACCAAAGGTTCATTAAATTAGTCACTTGGACTTCCCACAGCTTAGCTGAAGGTCACTTGCAGTAACTGTCAGCTAGGGAAGAGGCACCTCTGAGGGTAGCTTCAGGGGCCTGGCCTCCCTGAGAGGGAGGCTGGCTCCCACATGCCTGCGTGGGTCCATGTCACTGCCCCAAAGAAGTAGGAGGCAGGGTGCCCTCCAAGCCACCAGCAAGGAGCTCAGGCCCCCTGGGAGCGCCTGCTCTCATTTCAACAGAACGGCCACAGCCAAGCTTCCTATGCTTCATTTTTTCCAACTTGAAAAACAAAGATACCCAAGTTCCTCAGAGGGGTGATCTGAGGACGTATTGACCATGTCGTGAAAACCACCTTAAGAGTTCGACCAGAGGAGGTGAAGAATGGTTCCTGTTAAGCCAGAAATACCAAGATTAAATCACAGCTGAGCAGTGAACGGTCAGAGAACGCAAACCCAGTTCTCCTGATGGAACGTTTCTTCTCTGGGCTGGAACTCTGGGATTATGAGGTAATAAAAACAAAACACGACAGACTTCTAAACACGATGTTCTTTTGGCCCATGGCTGGCTTGCAGTGGTGGGTGGACTCTATAGTTACAGTGGCTGTAAAAGTCCCCAGCCATGTCTCAATTGGGCAGTCAAGGCAGAAAGCAGCACAGGGCTAGTGAACAGCAGTCCGCCAGGGACCGGATTCAGATGGTCTCCGGGGCAGCGCTTCTATGGCTCAGCAGAGGAAAATGCTGGAAAGGCAGGCGCTGCAGGAAGAGACCGACACACAGTCCTGTGCTTTGTAGGTCTTTCAAAGATGGCATTTGGAGAACTCTAGAAGTAAAGGCGTAGGTAGCAATGTCTCAGACCCACAGCGCACAAGGATGCGGCAAGGCACTGTCCTATACCACAGTGATATCCAAAGTCAAGGGCTTCTCCAAACACCCTCACATCACATCCCAGACCCTCCCCATGGATACACACACACCGATGCACGCATGCACACATGCATGCACTCACACACACACACATCCCACAGCATTGGGTAACTGCCACGGCTCACCACCAGTCAGAGTGGAGTAACAGTCAGCAACGTGAATTTTCGTCATGAATCTTTGAGCTTTGCAGAAACACAGTCTTCTGATGAGCTAAGTAAGTCTTGTGTCTCCCTATCCCCATTCTTGTCAACCAACCAGCAAAAAGAACATTTTCATGCAGAATGTCTGAAGATAACTAGGAGGATTGGCTTTCAAAGTGTCTCATACAAAGTCTGACCTTTGCAAGTAACAAAGTACCCTGTCTCCATGGTCTCCCTGCAGGACCATTAGCACATGGACTTTCCACAGAGATTACACATACACAGACATAGCTTGTGTACACGGACTTTCCACAGAGATTACACGTACACAGACAGAGCTTGTGTACACGGACTTTCCACAGAGATTACACGTACACAGACATAGCTTGTGTACACGGAATTTCCACACAGATTACATGTATACAGACTTAGATTTGTACATGTCTCACAAAAGACTTCAGTGGTCAGAGAGACTCTTCCTGGGAAGAAGCACGAGCGACACATTCTGTCTGTACCATTTGTGGGACCAGCTCCTGCAAACTCAGTACCTGGCAATTTAAGGTTACCTTTAAAAACGTTTTTCTTCGTTTGTGGAGAGCTCTGTACATGTTTATAATGAATTTTGATCATGACGCCATTCTCTACCCAGCCCCGCCCGAACGCCTGCTGTTTCCCGAGCCCCTTCCCCTGGCTGGCTGAGCTCCGCAAGTGCCGCTCAGAGGAGTGTAGACCATCCCCTGGGTGGACAGCCTAACCGGGCCCATTTCCCTGAAGAAAACCGATCCTCCAGCTGCACCTCCAACTGCCAAAGGTCTTCAGCTGGGGGTGGGGCTTCGTGGGCCTCTCCACCATCTATGCTGGATTTTAAAGTAATTCTTTAATTGATTCTGGGAGAATCTCATGCTGTGCATGTTGGCCGTATTTAAACTCTTTCCCCATCTCCTTTAGGATCCATCCGCACTGCCCTGCCCCCACCCTGTGCCCACTTTCTGTCCTCCCTTTGAAGACCTGCTGAGTCCAATTTGAGTTCCCTAAATACTCTTCCATGTAGGTCCTTCCTTGAAGCATGGTAGGCCACCTACCACAAGAGAAGGGTCGCCCACCTGTCTTCCTTCCTTCCTTCCTTCCTTCCTTCCTTCTTTCTTCCTTCCTTCCTTTCTTTCTTTCTCTCTCCTGTGCTCTAAAGTTTCCTATTCTGAGCTTCAGGGTGGCGCTCCCCATTCTTTTTTATATTCAGTTCAAGGAGAATTATCTGTTGTATTTCCAGGGCTGTATTTTTGGTATTCAAAAGAAATATAAATTGAATTTCCTGTTCTCAAGGTGTTTGGAGTCCTGTTGGGGGAGGACAAGGCCAAACAGAAAAAGGTTTGTCCAGGAGACTATGACGTCACTAAAATGGATCGCCCAGACAGAAGGTGGTGATGCAGGGTCTGCAGACCTCATGGGCTCGTGGAGTGTCAGTTTAGCTACATACATAGGAGAGTCCTAATTCTTAGAGCCCCTGGTATGTGTTGGTTTCTGTAACATAGTAGGTCCCCCAGTTTCCTTTCTCTAGCTTTGTTTCATTGGTTCTGGGGTAACCAGACCACCCCACAGAGACAGGCTCTACAAGCACGAGGCTGCCCGGACTGGTCATCTGGATAGGTTCTCCTGTGTAGCTTGAGGGAGTGCAGAGCATTGTGAATCCTCTCAAACCCGGCTGATGGGCAGTTTCTAGGGAGAGTGTAGCATCTGGTCAGTCTCCACCGCCAAGGCGGGAAACTGACAGCAGAGAGGACAGGCTGTCCCTGAACGCAGAGCAATTTCCAGTGGCTGCCTGAAGGCAGGGACTAGCAAGTCCTAATTTATGTATGAAGTTTATTTAGTATATTTATTTAGTGTGTGTGTGTGCATGTATGTGTGTATTCCTGTGTGAGGGTGCGAGCACATGCATGCCTTTATGTTGAGACCAGAAGACAGCCTTGGCTGTCATTCCTCAGGCACGGCCCACTTTTTTATTAAGATCAGGTCTTTCACTGGCCTAGAATTCATCAAGTAGCGTAGGTAGACTGGCCAGCAAATCCCAGGGATCTGCCTGTCTGTCTCACCAGTCCTGGGATTACAAGTATGTGCCACCATGCAGGCCTTTTTCTCATGTGGGTTCTGGGGACTGAACTCAGGTCCTCTTGCAATTTACTGCCTAAGCTACCTCCTCAGCCCTGAATTTCACTTTTTAACTTCCCAGAGGATTTGCCACCAGAGTCTAGAGAGGGCAGAAGGACAGAGACCACCCTATGGAGAAGCCACTGGGGCCCACGGCGTGGCTATCCTCCTTTTCTAAAGCTGACTTGCAACAAGAAATATCCAAAACACCGGGTTCAGAGAATTCAGTAGTGAGTGAGATTTCGTCCTTCTAGTCTTACCATTCAGGAATGGAAACAAGATTTGGCTTGTTAGGAGAATAAAGCCTGCTTTACGAGAAATGGCAACAGTAGGAAAGAAAGTATTCAAGTCCCGAGGGCGGGCCCTTTCCAGTCCCCTTGGGAGCGCAGCGCCTGAGCTTTCCTGTTTACAGTCTTATGCTCCATAGTTTGGAAAATGTTGATTTACATGGAATCCCTGAGGCTCTGGAGAAATTAATGTGATTTTCATAAATACAAATTGTATCAGACCTGTTGTCATAGAAACTTGAATGGAAAGGACAGCAGAAGCCTGAGCAGGAGGAGAGACCTGTGGCCAGTTTGGTTGGGATGGCATCGCCCTCGAACCTGACTGCCACAGCCAAATGTGTTCTTTCTCAACTGTGAGCCTTGCCATCCGAGGTTGGATGAGGCTCCCACAGCAAGACGCTCCACATTGCTAAACCGTCAGTTCCAAATATATTATTTCCAGGTGAATTTGTTGTCAGTCCCTTACCCTGTCTCTCATATCAGCACTGCTCAAACACTGAGGACAAAGCCCTGGGCCAGTCCCACCTCTCCAGGGCCAGAAAACCTGGCTGTCCCTAAGTTCCTAGGCGAGGTAGTGCTGAGCCTACACCTCTTCCCAGTGCCTTTCCTTCACTACCAGATCTCTTTATTTGCCATAATATCATATTCTGAATTTATGATAGTCGTATGGCCTGATTGTTGCCTTGAATTAGGAAAGGATGTATGTTTCAATAAGCTTTGTATTTTTCTTCCCTGCCACAGTGCTTTTTTCTCTATAGGAAGATATAGGTTAGTTCTTGTATGTCAAATCAGCAGGCAGCCATGCAGAAGCAATGGTCTCTACAAAGTCCCTGGGGTGCTTATGTTCACAGGACCCCACAGAACTATTTACATCAAAGCAGAGAACCAGCCCCTGATTCACCTTCTTCAGGCTCCTTTCAGGTTCCTTCCTCCCTCCTCTTCTTCCTCTTTCTTCTTGTCCTCCTCCCTCCCCCTCCTTCCTCCTCCTCTTTCTTCTCTCCCCTTTCAAGGCCCCCTACTGTTTTCTGAGACAGGGTCTCATGTATCCCAGGCCGGCCTTGAACTCTGCATATAACCAAGGATGACCCTGAATAGATTCTTCTACGTCTACCTCCCAAGTGCTAAGACTGAAAGTGTGCACCATCAAACTTGGTTTATGCAGTGCTGGGGATCAAACCCAGGGTTTCACGCATGCTAGGCTAATACTCTACCAGATGAGCTACGTCCCCAGTCTTAAAGATGTCCTTAATCGACGCATTGTCAATTAGACTGTCTGATTCCGCACTTGAGCCCAGCTGTGACGCTGTTTAGAAGATTAAGTAAATGGGTGACTAGAATCAGTATAGCTCTGGGCTTGTCATCCAGTAGGTCTGCACATAGAATCCATTATTATAGATTCAAACATGGAAAATGTGCACAGTGTGGTTTGATTCGGGGTTCTCATTTCCCAAGAGTGAGCCTTGGTAAACATCTACCCACTTATCACTCTCTAACTTTTGACAAATGGCTCTGGGGTAATCTGGGATGCCTTTCCTTGAGTATCAGTGATCCCAATTTCATCAAGGAGGATAAATCTTCCATCTTCATATAATTTCTAGAATCTATAGGAAGCAAGAATGTCACTGAGAGAAATCTCTGGAAACTGCATGGCTACACAAGTGGCAGCTTCCCCGGGGACCATTCTTGGAGAAGACACCTGTACTCTGCAAAGTGGGAACACGCAGAGCCTGAAACAGGAATGTGCTGGGGTGGGGAGGACAAGGGACTTCAAGTCCTCAGCCTCCCCAACAGATCAGCCACGGAGGAAACAGGTCTCGGAGAGAAACAGTTCTGGTGAATCTACTTTCCTATTCGTATTTCTGTTACTTCAGCCCATAAATCTCACTTCCACCTAGTATGGTCCCTTGAACAGATCAGCAGAGATATTGTTCAGTCCCTTAAGAGGTTTACTTTTGACTTGGACAAAGGAATTTTGGAGTCCAGAGCAGGGGAAGGCATCATGTGAGGAACTGACAGCAGAGTCATTCTTGAGTTGAGAAGCTTACTTTTCAAATCACTTCAAGTTGCTACAATTATTTACTTCTATGTGAAGGAATAATTTAGCAATGAAACTGTGATTACAGGGTCCATTTTATATTGAGCTGAAGACCATGTTCCTTCTCACTCTGTTGTATGTCCTAAGTTGGGTTCGATAAGCATAGTGTTCACCTTTGACCATATAATTAACAGATATGAACATGCCCAGGAAAGTCTTACCTTGTGGCCTCAACACTATGTCTCCTAAATCACAATCATTACCATGTATGCCTTTTACTTTGCAAACAGGGAAGAGTAGATGAAAAGTAAGGGTCATCTGAAAAGGGGCATCTGAAAGTAAGGTGCATACTGAAAGTAAGTAGCCTGAGATGCAGCCTTTCGGACCCTCACACACCAGTTCCTATTCTGCTCAGCCATCCCATACTTTACCAGCTCTTTGGATTTTTTGTTTGCTTGTGTCTGTTTTTTTTTTTTTTTTTTGATACAGGGTCTCCCTGTAGCACCTAGCACCAGATGACCTGGAACTTACAATGTAGACAGGCTGGCCTCCATTTCACAGAGATCTGCCTGCCTCTGCTGGAATTAAAGGCATGAACCATACCTGGCTCATTATTGGTTCTTAATACATTCCAGGTCCCAGTTTCTGTTTGGTTAGAGAGGAGAAACTAAGTGAAAGATCTTATGCTCATGATCTTACTGTGATATGTTGTTTTGTAATCAACATATCCAGTTCCTACAGAATTAGGCTGACTGTATCTTTTGTTATATTTTTTGTTTTCATAAGAACCACATGAAAGCAAGTCTTGGCACTTCCCCTGGATACAAAGCGGCATTTTACAGGGTTAAGAAAATTCAACAGTTTTCCTAGTCTAGCTCTAGTACCTGCTGGGTTCTAGTTATTGTACTGCATACTGTATCTTAAGAAATAAAGTCCCTGCCCTCAAAAAACTTCCAGGCGAACTTAGCTGCCCAGAGCACAAGGGTCTGGAAAGGCTATCTGCCAGGCTGTCCAACACGTGAACAGTGCAAGGCCTGTGGTTGTTTAATGACTTGGCTGTTCTTCCCAGCCTGCCAGGTACAGCTCTACCATCACGGCTTCCTGCCTGGATTAGTGTCATCCACGATGCGACTGTCTTCTGTGCTCCAGCATTCCCTCTGGGGATTTGCAATTTTGCAAAATCCCAGCTTTCGAAATGCTGAAGCCAAGACTTTGCTACTCGCATTGCTCCTTATGCCAGGCAAACTTCACGAGCTTCCTTCACTGTGGAGTGCATGCTGGAAACTTTCTGCAGTGTCAAGGGATGCCCAGAAATCTCTTCCCCAGACCTGGGGCTGTCTCGGCAGTTGAAGTATGTGCTTCATTCCAAGCAAAAATTGGCAATTGCTAGCTCCAGACAACATATGCATTCCTCTCCCAGCCCCATCCCCTGTCAAGGAAAAGTTAAAGATGGGAGAGAAGATGTAGGTCCTCGACAGTTCTTTCTTAGGCTACAAAGTCATGCAACTTTTTATTTCTTTAGAATGACTCATATGTCACTTGCCTTTATGCTATAATGTTATCCTTTTGATTATAAACTCACTGAACTCATCTAAAGAAGATCAACTAAAAAGAAATATTCCAAATGAGAGAAGTGTACATGGACGAGGTGACAAGCTGAGGTTGGAAACATAAACAGCGTCTACAACAAATAGATGCAGTGACATGCACCAGACACCTGTCATCTCCACATTTTCTTTTACATTATATCTATTGGTTCATTTACTTTATGTGTCTGTGCATGTGAGTGTGCATGCATGTGCCACGGCATGCCTGTGGAGAGAAGAGGAAAACTTGCTGGAATCCTCCTCTTCTTCTTCCATGTGGGTTCTAGGGTCATCGGGCTCAGCAGTAAGTGCCTTTACCTGCTGAGCCATGCGGCCACCCCATCTTACATTTTGAAAAGTGACCATTTTTCGTTTTTAGGTTGTCTAGCCTTTTGATACTGTGATAGAAAGAGTCCTGAATGTAAAGCAGCACTTCTCTGTGCAAATATTGCTCAGTTAGCACATCAGGTAAGCTGGTTTTCAGTGTCAGGGTGGGAGAGAAGCCCATTAGAAGATATTCTAACTTCTGAGACAGCACTGGACTTTCAGAAATCTAAGCTGCTTGAAACAGATCAAAGAGCATTACATCACCTTCTGGCTGTGGGTCACCATCTTTGTGAATCTAGTCATAAAAGCATAAAAATTCAGAGCTGGTAGAATTTCAGAGATCACCTTATTAGCTCTTACAGTTCAGAGGTGAGGACTGAAGACCAGGGGCCGGCCCACAGCTGCAGAACTAGTCAGAGGTTTATTTCCTGGAATAAAGCCCTCCAGCCCTTTGAGACACAAGGATTCTCCACCCCGCATTTTGTCAACAATGCTCTTGCAACTCGGCTCCTCCTCCCAAGGAGACAGGAGATGCCATGGCTTATTTCTTAGAGTGACACAGTTTGTGACAGAGCTCCAAAGTGATCTCTGCAGCAGGAGGCACAAGTCACAATCAACAATCCTTGCACATGACCCCAATCCAAAAGAGGAAAACCCAAAGAAGCCAGGTCAGAGATTGCATGGCCAGAGGTTGTCATGTACTCTCTGATGGATGGTACTAAGACGGTGTGGTGCTTCCATAATTAAAGCAAGTGCAGAAATGTCCAGGTTCTCCTTACATGACACTCAGTCTCCCTACAGAACTGATCTGGGAAGCAGCCCATCTCGTTCCTTGTGCCACCAGGTGTCCAGGACTTCCACGGGCAAGAATTCTTAGAACTAACTTGCTTTGTTATAAGAGAATCTGTAAGAATCATAGGGAGTTTGGAAAGTATAGAAAACGAGAAAGAAAAAAATTGATACGTTATCTGCCATCTATAGATACAGCCTTTGAATGTTTTCAGATATGTCTTACCAGGGCACATTTTTCAAGCACATGGGCCTCACATCACTGTAGATTATTTTCTATCCTGCCCCCCACCCCATTATAATTTATCAGGAAGGTTTGTTTGCTAAGTGACTCTGAAGCTTCATCAAATATCAAAATTGACTTGAAGGCGGGTGAGGTTAGAGCTCCCAGTCTTGGATGCATTTTAGGATGAAAAACATACAAGTTGCATTTCAAACATATTTGAGGCTATGTCCCTGGGGAACATGTTTTGAAAACTATGGCCACATAGTTTTCACACAGCACAAGGTCCCTTACCCAGAGAACTTCTATTAAGCAAGTGTCCTGTAAGGGAGATGCTAGGCGTTTTTGTTATAAATAACACTGTAATAAATACCTATATTTTTACAAATCTATTTAAAAATAACTTTATGAAAGTATAATCCATATACCACAAAAAATCAACCCAGTTAAGATATGAGATTCTTTGATTGTTAACAATATATTCTTCAAAGGAAACTTGGATGAAAGATTATGAATACTTTGAAAGTTTTGCTATATACTGGTATGTTGGGTTCTGAGGTCACACATATCTGCTTTCTCACAGGCAGAACATAAAATTCTCCCTTCCTGATTTCCTGTCCTGCACTCTCTTCTGGGTGAAAAGAGCTGTGCTGCTGGGTGTTTACCTCATACAGAAAAGTCTGGAATCAAGAAGACCCAGACGGAGGACTGTAGCTGCATCTCTGTGCTCAGAATTGCCCCACACAAGCCTTGAGGCCATGACTCAATAACTGTATCTCTGGTGAATTCTGTATTCTTGGTCTCTGTGGTACTTTGTGGGGGACATATCCTGTGGATTTTCACAGAAGAAAGAGAGTTGATGCCTGAAACATTCAGCATACAGGTACTGCCGATTCTAGTTTTTATCTATCATGTATCAATCTATCATCTATCTATCTATATCTACTATCTGTTTATCATCTATCTATCATCTCTATTATCATCTATCATCTCTCTGTCACCTATCACTATCTAACTAGCTATCTATGTCCTCTCTTAGTTACTTTCCCTATTGCTATGATACCCCCCCCCATACACTTAAGGAGGGTTTCCTTTGTTCACAATTTGAGGGTACAGTCTATTACGGCAGGGAAGTTAAGACAGTAAGATCTTGAGCTTGGTGGTCCCATGGCATCCACACTCAGGAAGAAGAGATTGAAGAATACTGGTGCTCAGCTTGCGTTTTCCTTCTTGTTCAGTCCAAGACCCAAGTCCAGGAAATGATGCTGCCCATGTTTAGGGTGGTCATCCTGTCAGTTAGCCTGATCTAGCAGTCCTCACAGATGTGCCTGGAGACTTACTTCCCAGGTGATTCTAGATCCTGTCAAGTCGACATCAGAATAAACTGTCATACTCTATTCTATCTATCTATCTATCTATCTATCTATCTATCTATCTATCTATCTATCTAAAATATCATCCATCTATCTATAACCTATCACCTACCATCTATCATCCATCTATCTCTATTTATTTTTCTATCAGTTATATATTCCTCTATATATCTATCATCTATCTATATCTATCATCCATCACCTATAGGTATCTATCATCCATTTATCTATCATCTATCATCCATCTATCTATCATCTATCATCTACTATCTATCATCAGTCTATCTATAATCTATCACCTACCATCTACTATCTTCCATCCATTTCTATCTATCCATCCATCTATAATCTCTCTACCTTTATCATCTATGTATCTACCATCTATCTGTAATCTATATATCTATCACCTACCTATACTCTATCATCTATCATCTATGTATCTATCATGTATATATATCATCTATCTATCTATCATCTATAACCTATCTATCATCTATCTATATTCTATCTATCATATATCATCTGTCTCTTTGTCTGTCTGCTGTCTGTCTGTGTCATCTGTGTCTGTTGTCTGTGTGTCAGTCTGCATGTCTACTTCTGTCTGTCTGTAATTCTAAAGACCACACACCACCATCTCATCCCCAGGAATGATGCGGCCAAGGAGAGAGCGAATACAGGCAGCAGACAGAAGTCAATGGTTCTCAAGCCTTAGTGAGCTATGAGATCTCTCAAAGAACCTATTATAAATTCATATTCCTGCCCTTTCCTGATTTAGTAATTTTGGACTAGATCTCAGAACTTGCATTTTTTATGCCCTGTGTGGATGGAGAGAGACATTCCAGGCCTTGAGGAACTATTTTAGCTTGGTCCTGTGAGACTCCATAACTATACACTGTCTCCTTGAGCAAAGGCACTGGAGAGGTTCTTTAGATTTAGATAGCCCAGTGCCATGTGGCCTTCACAGGTCCCTGAAGATGGGGGGTGGGGAAATGGAGACCATAAAACCTGCAGTGTGGAGATCAGCTCATAGAACTGTTCTGGCTAGGGTGGGAATTTGGGGAAATGTGTGAGCAGTCCGGTTGGGTTATTTCCCCAGAATGGCAATGCAGCCATAGTATTGAGGTGGCCTGATGTTGTTAGTCAGGTTTGAGCTGCACCATAAATTTCATGCTGGGTTAATATAGCCTCATGAATCTGTCATACATTGCATATGTGATATCCAGGAGGCCCCTTCCCTTTTAGGGAAGTACACACAACTTGCTGAAAGTCTGAAAGGACTGGTGCCCTTCCCCAGAGAGAACAGAGTTTACTCTGTATTATCCCCAGGGTCAGTCTCCAAATGTCAATCAACAGCAACACACCTGGATTTTCAAGGGTGTAGAGAGTGCCAGCACTCCGAGTATCCCGAGCCAGCACTCGGCTGAGTAGGAATGAAAAAAGCGCAAGGGAGACAAAGAGCCGTTCTCTTCCCTTCCGGCTGGGCAGCGGGAAGGGCGCACGTTTCGTGTCCATTCCATAGGACAGGAGGGTAGCTCAGAGGCGGGTGAGTCGCAGCCCTTCCCAGACGGGGATTGCTCCTAGAAGGGGCTTGCTGAGAACACCTGTAGGAAGTCCCCTGGTCAGGTCCTGGCAGCAGATCTGAAGGTGCTAGCAAGAGTGCTGACCTTGCAAGCGTGAGGACCCGAGTTCAGTCCCCGGCACACACTAAAAAGCTGGGTGTGGTGGCACAAGCTGGCAATTCCAGCTCTGGGAAGGCAGAGACAGGTTAT
The DNA here is from genome assembly GCA_035773235.1 of Eospalax fontanierii. Lineage (NCBI taxonomy): Eukaryota > Metazoa > Chordata > Mammalia > Rodentia > Spalacidae > Eospalax > Eospalax fontanierii. Next base: position 4,097,800 of record CM069539.1, read on the forward strand.
CCCTGGGGCTCACTGGCCATCCAGTCTAGCTTACGTGGTGAGGTCCAGGATACTGAGAGACTGTCTCAAAAGACAAGTTGGGTGGTGCCTGAGGGATGACACCTGAGGTTGTCCCCTGGCCTCTACATGAGCGTGCACACACGCGCACACGCCCATGCTGCCCGCGCCCCTCCTCCACACAGCCGAGTGAGTAACGGCAGCACCTGTGCCCCCAGGTCTTTTGCCTTGCTTTGCACCAAGGCAGTGAAAGGACACTTGGGGTGTATGCTCTGGAAGGGTGGGTTCAGATGCGCCCAGCATCGCAGCATTGCTCTCTGGGTCAGGGCACATCATGCAGTCATGGCAGCTGTTTCCCATCATGCCCTGTTCCTCATCCTTGGATCTTCTTGGCTATGGCTGCCAAGCTTTTCCATAGATCAGAGCGTCCCAGTCTTGTGTTTTCTTCACTTCTACAATGTGTGCTGATCTTTAAAAATTTTTGCCAAACTGCATTGATTAAGTAATAATGTTTCCCCACAGGTAACAAATGGCTAATTAATGCTTCTCATCTTTAGAGTCACAATCTCTGTCTTTGCAGTGAAAACACAGAGAAGTGGACTCTTCAGTCTTCTCTTGGAGAGGAGATGCTTTCTCGAGAAGCTTTATGGACCTCCACGATGCCTGGGAGTTGACGTTGGTGTGATTTAGGAAGGCAGGCGCTGGTGGGGGCTCAGACCGCCATGTGTGGAAAGCAGGCCGCAGATAGGCTGGGATGACAGAACTTGGTGGCTACAGCTGTGGAGAGAGTGGGGGGCATGGCTTCTGCACATGGCTTTTACATGCTTTGTGCCAATGGGTTTATCCCTGCACTCTCTGTCCCTGCCGGTCCGCTGCTTACATCCTGGTTTTTACACTGATGGTGAAAAGATAAAAGAAAAGCAGGTGAGACTCCCTGGGCGGAAGAGAGACTAGGCTGTCAGACGGCGGGAACTTAGAATGACAGTTCATTGTCTGTATTGGTCCAGCCCAGTGGGGACACCGCACCTCTCCACACGAGCATTTGCGCCCCTGACCCAGCTACTGCCCTGGACCCTCTTAGGATTCAAGACTCCAGCTTAGCCCGGGAGGGTGCTCTCCTCTGTGTCCAGATATGATAGCCAGGGGGAGGGAGATGACTCAGTGGGTAAAGGTGTTTGCTGCCAAGTCTGATGACAAGACCTCGATTCTCTTAACCTCAGGAGACAACTGAAGGACCACTCCCACAAGTGGTCCTCTGACCTCTCCAAGCAGAATGTGTCATATATGCACCCACCCACTCCCCACACTCCCCACACAATAAATAAGCAAATATAGGTAATTAAAATCTTTTTAAAGATACATAGTGTTAGCTCTTTTCCCACCCTTCCTAGTCTACCCTGCAGCCCGTGAGAGTACCTCTGCTCCTCATGCCTCCGCAAATGCCCGGGACTGGTTACAGACAGCTGGCAGACTAATGAACATGACTAAGAATGGACAGTGTGCCTCCAGGGATTCATGAAGGAAAGAGACCAACAAAACAGAAAACAGGTAAGGCACAGTCAAAAGTAGCCAGCGAGTAAACGACACCTTAAAAATCCAGCAACAACGATCAGTGGGGGCTGGAGAGTGTTGATGGAGTTCCACTAGTGACTGACAGGCGCCAAGGGTTAGGGGCTTTTGAGAAAGGTCATGCTCATGAACTAGAAAGGGCTCGGGATGTTTGTGTCTTCGTCAGCATTGGGTGGTACTTGCTGCCTCCATCTGCAGGCGCCTCCAGGAGAAACATTGCTGTTGGAAGGAGGAGGGCTGGGTGTCACCACCTCAATCTGACAAGTCCAGCTTGATTGGCCCTTTGAAGGAAGGAATGTGGCTTTGATAGGCAGTGCTCACTCCCCATGTACAAGAGAGATGCTTGGGCAGTAAGTACTGATTAGACTAGAACACAAGACACAATAAAACAGGGCTTTCCTAATGGGCCTAAGGCAAAGGAGGCAGAGGACAGCCTTCCCCAGCTGGCCTCCTGTTCTCTCCCACAAGAAGAGGCTCTGCACTCTTACTACTAGAGTAAAACTCCTCTGCAGACATGCATTAAATTTTTTTAAAATTTGCATTTTATATGTATTAGTGTTACATCATGTATGTAAGTGTACCACAAGTGTGCAATGCCTGCAGAGGCCAGAAGAAGGTGTTGGAACCCACTGGAACTGGAGATATGGATGGTTGTTATCCACCCTGTGGGTGCTGGGACTGATCCTAGGGTCTCTGCAGGACCACCGGATTCTCCAACTGCTGAGCCATCTCTCTAGCCACCAGCCATACATTTTGCTCTAAGTATTGCTCTTGAAAACAGTGAGATGAAAACACAGTGCTGGTGACGGGACATGTCACACTCAGTAGTCTGTGTTAAAGGCATTCACAGTCCCAGAGAATGAGCCCGTTTATGCTTCGCTTGTTCTACAGCACATGGTGCATTTCCTCAGCTGGTTTTAATATACTTTTTTTTTAAAGTGGTGGGAATATTTTTCCATGTGTACATGATGGAATGAGAACCTCTTACAAGAATTTAGAACCAGTGGAGCACATGTGCATGGATGGGAAGACGTGAGTAATTCCCATTCGTACGATTTCCAGACTCACATTTTGAGACTAGCACCCGCTGAATCAGAGCCCAGGTGCCTTTCCAATGTGCATCCTTTTAGCCGGTTGCCATGGACAATAGGATTCAATTTCCTTCCTTCTTTTACCCCAGCACAATGAATTCTGGCAGTTATCAGCCATCTCCTGCCAGGTTCTCACCTACACCATCATGCCTACCTCTTCCCTTTAGCAGAAGGGCTCCCTCCCTCTGACAGTGGGTTTGTTTTAAGTAACATTGTCTTGATTGGGCCTTTGGCTAGAGCAATATCTGTGGAGCCCCACACCCTGAGGCATTGTTTTATAATTGCCATTCAGCATCTCCAAGCACTCGGGGAAACAGGGGCTGAGCAGCTCTGTTAAGCGACTCACAAGCAACGTGGAAGAAAGAAACACGTAGAAAACGAGGGGGAAAGATGGCCCAGGCTCCGGGGCTGACGTCTTCTTACTCCAAGCCCTCTGAGAACCACAGAGGAAAGCTTATTTTAGGAGTCTTGTCATCTGCACCTCCATTTCTTCCCCCACTGCTTGTTTTGTGACCCAGAAACTTTTTACCATCCTTGCAAGAATAAAGGAGTGTCAGGTTTTCTTGCAGTAGAGAGGTTATTCCTCACCAGGGGAAATGGAGTCCAAATTAAACTTTGTTCTGCAAGTTAAAAACACATCTCAAATGCAAGCCAACAAAAATTTCTCTGGCTCTAGTTAAATTGTTTCTTTTTTTTTTTTTTTTTTCTTACGATGTGTAAAGCAAACCCCTGTAGGAGTGCCTGCCTTCAAATAAATAAACAAACAAATAAATAAATAAATAAATAACACACCAAAGACCTTGTCAGACATTCTAGACAAACAGGAGAAGACTTGGCACATCTCCCTCCACTTCAGAAATATGGGCTTCCTGGACATCAGGATGTGGAAAGCCAGTTTTTGCATCTGAGTCAGTGTTTTATGAAATCTTGGTTCTACAACCCACCTTTGTGAGCACAATGTTCACAGGAAAATAGGGGACAGGAGAAAAATGATGCCTTACTTTGTATAACTATTTGTGTGTGTGTGTGGTGTATGTGTATGTAGATGCACATGCATGTTGGTACGTGTGAATGTGGGTGTGCATGTGCCATGACATAGGTATGGAGGTCAGGGGGCAGCCTTGTTTCTGGTCCTCACTTTCACCTTGAGACGCCATCTATTGACTGCACTGTGTAAGCCAGACTAGCTGGCTTGGGAGCATCTAGAGTCTCCTACTTCTGCCTCCCATCTTGTAGTGGGAGTGCTGGGGCGATAGACCCATGCTACTGCCTTCACGCCCAGATCAGGTCTTCAAGCTTGGGACAATAAGTCCTTTACACCTTGAGCCCCCCCACCCACCGACATCCGCCGCTGCCTTGCACAGTGGTTTGCTGGTTAGAACATGCATTTACAGGTGTCATTTCCATGCACCCTATTTCTACCATGTGAGGTAAGTGGAGTGGTTGAAATTTCAGAGGTATATGCGCTTCAGGGAGGCCAAGTCATTAGCCTGAAGTGACAGGGGATATCAGTGTCAAAGCCTGGACTCAAAGCCAGGTTCAAGTCCCTGGCAAGTGCTCTCTTACTTGATCACATGATTTTGTCTCCATACAAGTGACACCTTAATATCTGCAATAACTTATATTCATGGAAATACATATTTCAAAGTCTAACTCATAAAATGAATGTTATTAATTACTGAATGCATGTTGAAATATGCCAGATGACTTTGCTGTATGATTTCTATACATTATTACATGCAGTCTGGAAAGATGAAGAGAAATACAAAATGATCTTAGGGGCTGGCGAGATGACTCTGTCGGTAAAATGGTCCCTCTGCAAGCATGAGGACCTGGATTTGATCCCCAGCACATATGTAAAAATTCAGGGGTAGAAGCACATATCTGTGATCCCAGAACTGGGAAGGGGAGACAGGAAGATCCCTGAGGATTGCACACCAGCCAGAGTAGTCGAATCAGTAAGCTCCAGGTTCAGTAAGAGAACTTGTCTCAAAAAATAAGGCTGCGAGTGATTGAGGAAAACTCTTGACATCAACTTCTGGCCTCTACATGCACATGTACACACACACACACATACCCATACAAGCATACCCATGTGCACAGGCAGCGTGCACGCACACACACATACACATTAGGTCTTAGGCGGCACACCTTGAAGTTGAAGAAGGCTAAAGTGTCAGGGTGGCACGTTATCTGAGGAGCCGATAATAGGTAGGAGGAACACACCTTTTAGGGTAGAACTCAAAGTCTTTCTTGGAGACCCCCAGACCCAGCTGCAGTTCTGAGGGGGCCTGGGAGAAACCAAAACTGGGGCTACCTCTAGTCCTCTCTGAGCTGCATTTGTGGAAATAGCATCATGGGCTCCGATTTAAGGCCAGCAAGGACTGGGAAGGAAGTAACTCTGAAACTGAGGGTTGCAGGGCTGTGGAGTGACCTAGCCACCTCAACCCTCCAGGGCTTACACAGGTCTTGGGGAACATGGCTATTGGGCTTCTGATAAGTAGGGGCTCTAAGTCAAAAGACTATTTTCCCAATGGACATGTGACGAGGAAGAGAAAATAATGACTTGAGTGCACTGTGGTCAGATACTGAAATACAGCATACAAACATTTCCCATCTCTATAGGACTCACGGGGTAGTGGGGGATACTCACAGCCCTGTTTCAGGCCACAGACACTTGAGGACACCAGCACCACATATGTACGAAGGGGTGGAAATGTATCAGGAGAATGTCATTTTACTGAAATCTCTCCAGATATACAGTTGCTTTAACTCTTGATCAGACCATAAAAGTGTAGTCACCGCCAAACTCCATGGTGTTCTCAATTACTTGAGTTCAGTTGTCACTGGCAGGAGGCCCTTTGAGGATTATGAATCATTACCTGGACCATGTTATTAAACGGGAAAAATATGTTATAATAGAATGTGACTGTCAATTTTCAGGGGCATTACAGTCCCCTGGGAACCAAGCTGCATCACAAGAGGACAGGGATGACAGGAGGAGCGAGCAGGGATGCCGGTGATATGTGAGTTCATTTCTTCTCACAGTTCACACAATAATGAGGCAGATTTTTTTAAAATCCAAAATAGCATCAGGAATTTGCAGACAACCATCCAAGTGACAGGTCACTGCCAAAATTACAAGGTATGTTGATGTTTAATACTAAAAACTTGACAACGTGGGGAGATGGGTTTTAATTTGGGTCTGAGACTTTCTAGGCCATAAAATATGCTTGGAAATACCTTCCCTGTCACAAAGGAGCTGGGGGGACATCCAATCTGTTTCCATTACTTTTAAATATCTTTGTATCAGATCCAAACTTTTATCCAAGCCTATATTTCATCAAAAGGGCACACATGCAGGATCGAAGGACAGAGACCAGACGGGTAGAAACATTTGAGATGGAAAATGCAGCTTGGGAATAATTACTGTCCTTGTGCTGGGATACAGAGACAAAGGATGGGGGATTCCTGGAAGAAAGTGGCAAAACCAGACATTCTGAGACTTTGGGTGTGTGTGGGGGGGGGTACGCATGCATGTGTGCACACATGAGCCTATGTGTGTGTGTGTGTATCTATATATCTATATATGTCTGTGGTGTCTTTGTATTTAGATACATACCTTCATCTGGTATACAAGTTAAATCCTGAGGAGAGATTCAAGATTGTGTATGCTATAAACTCAAGAAAAATAAATTGCACACTAAAACACATTCTTTTATGGGAATTTTTCTTTCTTCCTTTTTTCGCTGACATGGCCAGACTAGGACATCAACACCTACAAAAGTTATGGGCAAACCTTCAAAGTGACTAGAAAGCTGATAAAAGACATCCATGGGTGTGTGCAACACTCTCAGACAGTTTTATAGGGAAGATCAAAAACACAGGCCTGGATTCTGTGATAAAGTGAGGTCACTGCCACTCAGGACAGTCTCCCATCAGCACCATCATGCCCATGGAGAGGGAGTGGGCAGACGGCACCTGACTGAGGAAGGGCCGCCTCTGTGAAATCACCCTGGCTTTGATCATCAGGCAGAGTCAATGGTGGACAAATGTATTTCATCTGAAGAGTAAAATTCCTCTCATGAGCTTTTGGGGATGACCTCACTATGCTGTAAGTCACTAGCCACTGAGAAACATCAGCTAATCCCTGGTGAATGACTGCAAATGGCAGCAGCAGTGACTGCGTCTGCAAGGCAAAACCTGGAGGCCGGCAGCCCATCGCTGGGCACAGAAGCCCATTGCTGGGGACGGAAGCCCATTGCCAGAAATGCCCCACACCACAAGGAATCAGAGGGGCCACAAAAACCCCTTAATCAAGCCCAACTGCGGAAACACACAAACACACCCAGCTGTAGTGCAGTATCTTGTTAATTATAATAATATCTTATATTACTATCGCCACCAGTGTCCAGAGCTGGGTGTCAGCTGTCCCTTGTCCCTCTAGCTACGCACGGTACCTAGCTCTGCTATGAACTTGAACTTGGGTTAGACGTGAGGAAGAACAAAGGGATCAGGAGGATTTCCAGGCAACACAATCTTACAAAACGGCATCGCTATCGGGACAAGATAATGCCACACGGAATTCTAATTTTGACCTTCTTCTGAAAATAGACCCCAATTTGAACAATCACCATCCAATGAAATGGTCATCCTTCAGGGCTGTGGGCTGCACACATGTCTGAATTCGATTAGACAGCATTCTGAGAAAGGGGTCATGGGTTTTTGCCCCCCAGTGTTTAAGTCTGTGTGAGTATCTGTCAAGTGCATATCATTTTACCTGACATCATATTTCTGCCCAGTAACATGATGCTGTGTGTTGCGACAACAACCTTGCCTTCCAAACACCTTCCAAACGAAATGTCTGGTTCGCCAGGGGTCGTTATAACCTGGAATGCCAACTTCTATCCTTCAATCTAAAGAGGACTATTTCACTTATCCAGAAAGAAGAAGGTGGATACATTCCAGGAGCCAGAGAAGGGAGAGAAGGCTCAGGATCAAGAATGTGACCTACAAGAAAACAAGACTTCAAAGAACTCCAGCCCTCTGATTCCAGTGCACACCTGTATTTCCCTAACTCCTGACCCCTAAGTTCCTAATAATCATGAGACTTCTGCGTCTTCCTACACAAGCCTACACAGAGGAAAGCATCTAACATCAGTGATGGACTCTGACTGCTAGGACACAAAGCCCAGCTCCTCCCAGCTAGATTCACTCAGGACAGGACACATTGCTGCATCTCCAGAGGCTGGATGATACTCCAGCTGTTTGGGGCAGTGAAACTATATTAAAAATTAAATGCCAGAGCAAGGGAGATGGTTTTCCTCATAAAGAGCCCGCTGTATAAAGATGAAGGCATGAGCCTAGCTTTTCAGCACTCTCATAAAAGCTGGGCAGTACAGCATGTCTGTGCCCCCAATACTGGGAGGCAGAGATAGGCAGGTCCCTGGAGCTCATTGGATGGCTAGCTGAATCCATGAACTGCAGGTTCAGGAGAGACCCTATATCAAAATTTAAGGTGGAGGTTATTCAAGGAAGATACCCATTATTGACCTCTGGCCTACACACACACACACACACACACACACACACACAAGTGTGTATTACATATACACACGCATATATCCACACAAAATATGCATATATCACATATACATATATGTACACGTGTGTGTACACTCGTGTACACATTCACATGCATGCATGCAACTGCATACACATCCACATATGCACACACAAAACACTAGCCATTATCACTTCTCTTAGCCATCTCTGTGTCAGGAGGATCTGGAGCACTCTGCCTCTGAGATGCTGCCCTCGCTCCATCTCGTCGCCTCTCTCGTCCATGCAACCTGGTCTCTTGCTGAGCATCTTTACTTCTCTTGCTGTGTCTGCACCATCTAGCCTCAAAGCTGTCTCAGTTTGCTCAGTCAATGACATCTTGGTTTAGCGGCCAAAGTTCAGTCAACAGCAGGAAGCCTGGCACTATGTTCCAGCATCAGAGAAAGCAGCCAGGACCATCACTCAGAACAAGAAGCTGGGGGAATACAGGCATTGCAACCCCAGGGATTGCATGACCTCCAGGACCTGGCCATCTAAAACTCGGAATGCATAACTTTGAGGAACCACGTTTCGAGTCTTCTTTTGGAACAACACTAAGCAAGAGAAGTAAGGAATGCAGAGTTGCCTAAGAAACTAGAACACTCAGTGTGGGCGGAAAAGAGATGACAAAAGGAAAATCAAGGCTGCTGCAAGAATGTGACAGTTGGCTTCTAAAGGACTGCGCAGCAATTCCCGCTTCACATGCTCTTCGGTGATGTGACTTAGTCCCTTCCCTGCCCAAAGTGGTTCAGTCTGTTCCTCTTCTTTCACCAGAGCCAGAGCATTTCTCTGAATAGCAGAGTGGAATGCATGGGATATCATAGGCATCCAAGGCTTCTACAAAAGGGATAGCTTCAGCTGGCTCTATGTTTTGGGAGGCTCATGGTAGAGTCCAGCTCCATGAGATGAAGAGGCTCCAGACACAGAGCGAACACTGCTAGGTATCCCAGCTGATAGCCCTGGTGGAGTCTTAGCCAACAGGGGACATCAACCACTAAACACGAGTGAGGAGGAAGCCAGAGGGAGGAGGGCAAAGGGAAGAGGACCTTAATGTGAATCCAGCCACCAGCCTTTGGTGCTCCATCAGAAGCCAAATGGAGCCGACTCATACCTAAGGCCCAAATTATGGGCTCGGGGAAAATTAAATGCTGTAGTTGGTTTAAGCCATATGTTTTGGGGTAAATTGTTATGCAGTACGTAACCAGTGCTTGCACTGTCTGTGTTAAAACTTCTGGGAGAGGCAGATGTTTGTCTAGGAAATCTATGAGCCTTGGGGTTGAACACTGTGGTCCTTTAAGGCAAAGGCTGCTGCCCCCGCTCCCCCGCCTTCTTCCTGTTGCTTCTGTGTCTTCTGGGGGGTGACTGGGAGAGGACAGACCTCCGGATCAGAAATGTACTTCCTCCTCAACAACAATGTAAAATTTCCTCTTTTCTGATAGACATTCCAAACGTTGGCCGGTACATTTTGCGCATCAGCCATGTAAAGCTTCTATTACTAGCATCCCATTCCTCCTCTCTCTGTGCCCTTCTAGCACGTGTTGATGACATGCTTCTATCACATGTTCATGCCCTGCTTCTTGAGAACAAGTCAAAGATATAGAACCTCTAGCTCTTGGCCAAGTGTCAGGAGAGAGATGAAGCCATATGGAGCACCGATCATTGAAACCAAGACTCACCCAAAAAGAGTGTTGTCACTAAGAGACATGCTGATGCACCTCAAATCCCAGACTGAAAGAGGCAGAGCTGAACTGCTTGGAAAAGACCACACTGATGGATTGCACAGCCACCCATCAATCACTCTCCACATCTGTCTTTTCAGTTATGATATCACAAAAAACCACGATCCAATTTGACAAAAAGAAACATTCCCTTATAAATTTCTCAAAGTCAGTTTTATGTGTCATGCTTCCTTTATACTCTTTTAAGTGTCTGAACGATTTTCCCCCAATGGCTATTAAGAGAAAAGACAGGCTAGCCCTCAAAAGCCAGAGTTGGACCTCAATCCCAATTTAAAAGACCCAGGTTTTAATTCTGCCCCTTTTCTTAAGTTTCTTGTGTGTGTTCTCCATGTGCCTAGTTTTACATTTAGACAAAATAGAATCAAAGATCAGTCTTGACTACCTGACCATTGATTAGCTGTTAAAGCACCTTTGAATGTGTGATTTTTCTATAAACATCAGAATAAGTGTCTCAGGATCAAAATAAGCCACTATATGAAATTCTACAAATTCCTAACCCAGTACCTTCTGCATTCAAAAGATCACTGTGGAGGGCCTACTATGTGCCAGGCAGGTGGCTGGGACTTCCTCTGTGCAGGCAGGCGGCCTCCTTTCTCAGGTTGCCTTCCCAGGACTGACCCCCATTGGTGTTGACCCAGTCCCCTCTGACAGAACTACACCCAAAGCAGAGCACTTCTGGAAGAAGTGTGCTCTTCAGGCGATTGTGCTCTAAAATGGATGGGGCTGTTTTCCAACACATTTCATGCACAAGAACCCTCCGTGAAGATGTCCTTTGGCCTGGTGGATGGGATACTTAGGGGCAATGTCACTAAGCAGTTGGTGCAGTGTCACAAATCTAGTAAGGCAGAGAAAGTGGGATATGAAGGCTGGAACGGAGGCTCTCATTTAGGGGCACTGGCTGTTCTGGCAGGGGCCCTGGGTTTGGTTCCTGCCATTCACAAGGCAGCTAACAACCATCTGGAATGCAGGTTCCAGGGCATCTGACCTCCTGGACAATCTGACCTCTGCAGGCATTGCACAACATGGGTACACTTACCTATAAATGCATACATATAAAATTGATATGAATAAACTCCAGGATTTGAACCCAGAGTGTACTTTAGTTGTGCGATCCTTTCCCATCTCCTCTCCTGGTGCTTTTCCCTTACTGGAGAAAGAATGGTTTTTGGATCTTCTTGCTTTCCACCAAAGGAATGGATTTTTAAAAATGATTTTAATTGAAAAATTGTGTATGTGTGTGTGTGTGTGTGTGTGTACATACACACACATGCAAATGTCCAAGGAAGCCAGAAGAGAGGGTCAGATCCCCTGGGCCTGGAGTTGTAGGAGGTTGTGAGCTGCCATGTGGGTTCTGGGAACAGACCCAGGTTCTCTGTAAGAACAGCCAGCACTCTAACTCTGAGCCATTTCTCAGCCCTGGCATAGATTTTTAAGAAATCATACCAGGTAATTATGGTATACAATATGAAACTGATGCTTATATTCAAAATATCTGCTTGTATTTTCCAGGGCAGTGGACCTTGAATTCTTACTAACAATTTTTTTTGTTTTGTTTTAGAGCAATTTTAGGATTAAATTAAACAGAAGTTACAGATGTCATCGTACCCTTCTCCCCTAACTTTACATGTTTAAGGTTATTTTTCTGTATCTGTAACCTGGTAAGTGTGCTTTCTGCAGGTTTGTGTCCACCGCTCACCACCGACCTTTCCAGCAGCAGTGTCAGAAGTCCAGTACTGGCCTCGGAGGCTGGACGTGGACCCAAATCTACCAGCTTTCTTCAGAACCAACCACAGCAAAGCGACCTCGAGCAGATGGAGGTTGGAAGCTGGTGTGTGCAATGCCAAGCGGCCAGGGATGTGCACTCGGCCAGGCCCAGCAAGAACCTAAGGGAGCCTGGGGAACATGCATGCCGCGGCAAAGAGCTGATGTCAGTCCTTAGAATTCAAAGTGAACAGTGAGCTTGGGCCATTACTTTTATATTTTCCTGATATTTCTAGGATTTCAAACACCCTAAAATTAGAAAAAGGGGTTTTCCAGGATTCTCTTTTGGCACCAAATCATTTGGAAGAGGCTAGAGATTATTTTATCCCCTGACAAACTGTCTTAAGCAGAACTTTGAAGGAAGAGCAAGGTGACTCAGTGGGTGAAGGCATTTGATGCGTAAACTGAGTCTGAGTTCAATCCCTGGAACCCACATAACGGTGGAAGGACTGAATCAGCTCCATAATCAGCTCCATAACGTTGTCCCCAATCACCACATGCACACTGTGGCACAATCCCCATCTCTCTCTCTCTCTTTCTCTCTCTCTCTCTCACATACACACACAAATAATAAATGAATTAAAAATAAAAATGAAAGAACTGTGGAGGCTTACAGTCCCTGTCTCATATTCTCCTCTATATTATTGGTCCAACTGGAACCCTCATTCTACCACATGGAGGCTCTGTGTGTCTGATTTGCGAGGTCTGTGAGGTACTGTGTGTGGGGAGCAGTGGACCACAGAGTCAGAGCCACCCTCAAGGGACTGTTCTTCTGGTAGGGGCAAAGCCCAAGGAAGGCATGTCACCCTCCAGCCAACAAGCCCAGGGACTGCTGGTAACATGCAGTTGTCAGACCAATGGGACTTTGGAGGCACTGGCTTCTAGCAAAGGGGCAGGGAGCACCCAGGCAGGGGGCAGGGAACATTCTCACAGGCGTCACTCCACTTTCTCTATAAGTAGCTTGTTTCCAATCTGTTTACACAGGTGTCAGTGGAGGAGGGTGCTCGCCTTTAGGGAGGTGCCTCACATTCATGGCTCTGGCTTGTCCATGGAAAAGCTGCTGTCAAGGAAATTGCCGCTGACTGGCAGCCTGTCTGCCCAGCCACCCAGCCTTGCTCTCCAGTTGCTACTGGTTGAAAGTGAGAGCAACAAATGGGCTGTAGACTGGGCTCTAGTGTCTCCTGGGAGCTTGTGAGAAAGGCGGGCCGGTGCGTTCCACCCCAGACCTGCTGAATGTGAAGGTGGATTTAACAAGGTTTTTAGACAATTTGCTCACCAGTGCCCAGTGGTCCTTTGACTTGAGCAACCACGTGGAGGCTGCATGTGGCCTTTTAGACCCTGGAGATGTTTTGCTGCCTTCTGCGACGAGCAGCCCACTCTTCTAGCCTTTGTCTGGGGTCTTTCTCAGACTGAATAGCTTTCATGTGTTAGGTCATGTGCTCTGCTCCATACAGATCACAGTTCAAGGGTAATATGTGTAGTCTCAAAAGTGTGGTGTCCAGATATCCAGCATGGGCATCCTCAGAAATCCCTTTAGAAGTGCAGAAACTCAGCCCTCCCCGACCTCTGGGATCAGAATCTGCATTCTACCAAGTTCTGTAAGTCCTGTGTCCATCATTACTGGACAAGCCCAGATGTTTGGTGTTCACAAACTCCTCTTTTCTGATAGATGACGAAGTTTATTTTCTTACTCTAATAAGCTGCACACTAGAGGAAATCACACAACAATATGGCATAATTAGGTTTTGCTCCTAAATGAATTATATGTTAGCTTTCACAAATTGCCTGTCAAATCACAGGAGAAACAGGGTGTCTTCTGGGGCCCCTGGAAAGAAGAGAGGCACAGAACTGAATTAGGAAAGTGGCATGGGGACTGAAAGAGGAGCTGGTGGGACGAGGATCATTTGGCAATTTTATTTGCCACGCCAAGCAGCTCCCAGGCGTCTTCTCATTTTCATGGTGCTGCTGCTACTGTGTGGGAACTGCCATCACCCTCCCTGACAGAGGAACGGATGCAGAGTTTGGAGTCACTTGCTCAAGGTCACAGTTATGGAGTGTCAAAACAGCAATGTGACCCTCTAATACCTGCCTTCAGAGCTTGACCCTTACAACTGCCGGTGACAGAGAAAGTTAGAAAGAAGCATCACAAGCTCAACACTGCTGGGGAAAAGCTGCTGGACTACAGTGCCAGAGCCTCTGAGCTATTCAAGTGTGCATTACTCCCGCTTTTCTGGTGGGCTCCCCGGGGTCTTCTAGGGCTGTTGGCGGAGTCTGTGAGCCCACTGCCCCCGTGCACTCATTTGATTGCCTTCAGCGTTCCCTTCCTGTGTAAGCATGGCAGCCCAGGGAGGCTCTGTAAAAAGTATGGCACATAGTGGGTGGTTAAAGCCATGACGGGTTCAGGGCCTGTCGATCAAATGCAGATTCCAGATTAGTACACATCCTAGACCCTCAGATGAGCCACTGGCTGAAACAAATGCCTTTGGTATTTCATTGATGTGTACTAGATGCTCTGGGAATATTTGTATTTTGAGTGGATGAGTGCATAAGCAAAAGAACATGGAAATAGGTGGAGCTTTATGTCAGGGATCTCCAGGACTGCAGTTACAGGTAACCTGGAAGCAAGTGCTTGAATTCCGAGCACCTCTTATTCAAGGTGCTTAAGATTAATAATAATAATAACTTATTTACTTGTGTGTGTGTGAGTACACCACAGCACACATGTGGAGGTGATTTTCAGGAGTCAGTTCTCTCCTTTACCTCAAACTCATGCCATCAAAGCTGGCCACAAGCTCCCTTTCCCGCTGAGCCATCTCACAGGCCTGAGAAGATTTAAGTAGCAGGGTCTCGCGTAGTCATGGCCCGACGCCTCTGCCTTCTCCTCAGTTCTGAGATGGTCCATGCTAGTCTGAGGCATGAGGTCCAGACCTGACTGCAGCTGGACCTCATGGCTAAATGGAGCTGACTCTGAAGTTTCTGACTTGACAGCAAAACCTTAGTAACCGTGATTGTTACCACAGCACCTGCTCTTTAATCTATGCTGGAAAGTGGTGAAAACGGGTCCCTCTGGGATGAGAACTCTGGTGTAATCTAGGCATGTGCTTGGAGTGAGTGCACATTTGAAACCTCTCTTTTCTTTTCTTGAGCTTTCTGAGCTGGACACTTATCACAGAGAGGAAAGTCTGTTTGGTTTTAGCAGTTTCCATAACTTTTCCAATGCAGATTTTAAAATCTGCTTTTGCTTGAATTAAAAAAAAGAATAGGAAGAGAACAAATCTCATCCTGCCCCAGCCTTCTGAGAATGACCTAGATGCTTAGGCAGCCTCTCCCTTCCCTGAGAGGTGTGACTTTAGAGGACTATTGTTGACTCATAATTAAGAACTTCTGATGGGAAAATCAGTCAATAGGGACAAATGGCTAAAGAAGTCAACCAGGAGAGAGAGGCCTGCAAGAGAGGAAGAAGGAGAGGGAGGGGGAAGGAGGGAAAGAGAGAGAGAGAGGGAGAGAGACGGAGAGAGAAGGAGAGAAGGGGGAGAGGGACAGAGGGGCGGGGAGAGGGGAAGGATGTTCTTCTCATGCAAGGGCAAGCAACACAGTTGAGGAGATCGTGCAGAAGAAACTGTATGAAACCCATTTTCATGAACTTCATGCCCTTTTTGAGGAAGTCAGCCTTCTTTTCTCTCATTGCATAGTGAAAATGCAAGTGTAAACTGTTCTGAGACGGGGAAGTTCAGGGCGAGTGAAATCGTGCGTGGGAGGGGACCGACAGTGGAAATTTGGTGGTGAACACAGTGTGGGCAGTGGGGGAAAAGCACACATGAGATGTCTTTGAAAAGAAGTGTCACAGGAAAGAATTACGAAGCCAGAGCGGCACTGGCAGCATTGGTGTGCTTTTGCTCAACATTAAAAAAGACCTACTAAGCAAACAGGGAGAAGACTTCAAGCCCCCAAACAGCCACGATGAGAAACAATTACCACTCTTTCAGCTGAGCAAACATCCCTGGAATCCAGTCACATCCTATTAGCAGAGAAGATTCTAGCTCAGTGCGTGGCATGGATTTTTCCCACATCTGGTTCCACTCACAGAAATGACCACCTCAGCACCATCGTTCTCCTGACATATCTAGCTTAATACAAGAGATTGTTTCCTTCATGTTGCCCGAAGGTATGGCTTGACGAAAGACTGGTAATGCATACGAAATGGAGTTTCATTATCCGATGAAAGGATCTAATCTACTCTTCTCATTGAGAAGCCATTTTGTATAACACAAGTTGGGTGCTTATAATTTGATACCCATACAATCTTTAAACATTGATTTATTGTTTTCAATTACAAAGAGTTACTCCTTGGAGAACATGGACTTCAAAAAATCATTTAAAATGGATGTTTTATGTTCTCCATTGAAATCTGAACTGAGCTTAAATGCTGTGTGGTAGACAAGGAAGAGAAGCAGTCTTACCACTGTCACAATTTCGGAAAATTGAAAACCTACAGCTATGGAACTACAGCACTACTGTGGCTGGGAGACGGTGGGTCTGTTTTCCTCCGGACAGGTTGGTCACAGCTGTCCAGCACCCAGCACCCACACCTCCACTCTGGTCTGCCCTCAGCCGGTCCTGGGACCCTCTGCGTTGATTGCTTAGTAACCCCTGCATCTGTCGGAAACGAATTCTTCAGTTGGAAAAAAAAAATCCCTCATGAGTGGAGATAGCTTAGAAAAGTGGAATCAAGGTATTCACGTTTGATTCACTTGGTTTGAGGAGTGGAAGGAGGCTTCTGCTGAAGTTCAGAGCTGAAGGAAGCAGAGACTCTGTTATGACAAGCGTTAACGGTGCAAGTTACAAGAGGTGATAAGGAAATAAAAACTCTTTCATTCCTCATTTTCTTGCTCCTTTCATTCAAGAAAATGATCTCACATTGGAATTTCTTAGGAGGGAATGAAATAGCTTCCATAGGTGAATTTATTTTTTCATGTTATGTGTGTGTTCATGTGTGTGAACACGTATGTGCATGGGTGCACATTGAGGAACAAGGTTGACTTTGGGCGATTTCCTCAATTATTCTTTACTTTTTAAAAAAACTGACACAGGATGTCTCCTGAACCCAGATGTCTCCTATACACCTAATCTTGTTTTCCACCAAGCCCCAGGGATCCTCCTGTCTCAGCCTCTCTGGTGTTGGGACTATGGGTGTGCCCCTCCACAAACAGCTTTTATATGGGTGCTGGGGATCTGAACTCCAGTCCTCAAATTTGTACAAGCCCTTTACAACTGAGGCATCTTCCCAGACCAGAGAGGAAGCTATTTTAATGGAGCGTTGAATGCTGACTTTCAGTGATGAACCCAGAGCCTGAAAAATCCTCTTAGACAAGATGGAGATATTTGAGATAGGAATCAGGTGATGGGTGTGTCAGATACATGTGAATCTGTAGATCACAGTTGTGACCTCACAAAACCTACTTAGCAGTCCTGAAAAGCAGATGTTGTTGCAAATGTGGGGTTAGTTCCAGAGAAGGCTGGGTGAGCTTGTTCAAGGTAATACCCTCAGTGAGGAAAAGAATGAACTTTAAAATCCAGATCTGTCTAAACACGGTACCTATGCTTTTACTGGCTGCTTTGTTTAGATGAATTTTTAGTGATTTACACAACCATATCTAGAGACATTCATGGGAGAATGTCAGTGCTCTAGGCCCGGGGCCTCAGAACTAACCTCTTCCATATCTTGTTTAACAGTTTGTACTGATGACTTTGAAAAATTTGTAAAAACAAGTTGGGTGTGGTGGCACACACCTTTAATCCCAGCACTTGGGAGGCAGAGGCAGGTGGATCTCTGTGAGTTCAAGGCTGGCTTGGTCTACATAGCAAGTTCCAAGTCAGCTGGGGCCACAGGGAGATCCTGTCTCAGAAAGACCCCCTTGAAAAAAATTTTTTAAATAAGTTTAATAAGTTCATCATTGATAAGAGTTAGGAGCAATGAAAAATATCTGGGGAAACTGAGTCAGGATAAAAAAACTATTACCAAGCTAAACCAGGCCTAAAATGGTGACATTTAAATGTTAAGTTTCTATAGTTAGGTATAAAATATCAACCACACAAGGTGAACCAGACCAGAAAAAAGCAATCTAGAGGGGCACCATGTGCGAATGGATCTCACTGGGCGCCAGTCATCAATGCTGCAGTGAGAGCTTATTCTGATACAGGTAATGGGACACTCAGGGTTTGGCTTGACAAGAATCTCAGCCTCAGGCCATCATATACCGCAGCCATCTAAACAGCCACCATCTGAGGTCACGCCTGTGTTGATGACCTGCCTCCTCCTTGTTCTTACCAGACTGTGGAGATGACAGTGTTTGGCTCAGTCTGTCTTGGTCAGAGGGGTTCCAAGGGATGAGAACTAGAATTATCATTGTGTAAGAAAGAGGCCCAGACTAGGCATATTCAGGCAACAGAAGAACCTTGGGGCAGGAACAAGAGTGGAATCCGCGGAGTTCTACCATACGGAAGAAGGGATCCACTAAGTGGGTATAGACACAAGGTTCAGACTAAGTCTAACCCATGCTGTTGGTTGTAAGAGCACAGAGGAGGAAATGGGCTGCCTTGGGGCATGTGGGTTCCCTCAGTGGATGGAAATGTTAAAGCATGTCCCCAAAAGGGCAGAGGGTGGGCCATTCTGGCAGGAATCCCCGCAAAGAACGGTGTCCGGCTGGGTGGGATAGAAGGCCTCTCACACAGATCTCTGTAAGTAGGAGGAAACAAGCTTCCACCGTTGCCCATCCCTTGAGCAGACTAACGGAGGAAGGTGGAAGCATCGATGCCCAGAGAGGCTGAGCCTGCTGGGAAGCCAAGCTCATGGCTGCCTGTGGAGCAGGGCTAGGAGACTGGAGCATTAAAACCCAGGAAATCTGCTCTCAATTTTGAGGAAAAGTACATGCCACACATAGTAGTCTTCCCGCATGAGGTCTGAGGTACCCTCTGCTTCATGAAATGAAGTGCATCGTGACATCTTCCCCTAAACTGGGTCCTAGGGGGAGGAAGCCCATCAGGAACGCAACCCTGGAGTTAATGCCACTGGGTCTGAGAGTCCCTAAAGGCACTCTAAGAGACCTAAAGGTCTCTCCAAACACCTCCCATCTTAAGAACCTCCCATTCAGGGGGAGGCAGAGGTAACCCCCAGCTAGGCAGTGATGGCTCTATGACCCTCTCACCAGGCTTCCACCTAAAGTCTTGCTGGCATACCTAAACTATTCAAGGAAACTGCTTTAAAGCATCAGAAGGATTTTATCTTCCAAGATCCCTTCAGCTGCACTTGGCCTTCAAATTACCAAGGCAAAGCAAGACTGCCTGTGAACACCCTGGGATGGGCCGCCCTCGGGACAAGTGCCAGCAGGAATGATCACGTGATGACTGTGAGTCACAGAGACCTGTCTGACTTGCTTTGCACAGACCATCTAACCCTGCCTTTGTGAGCCTCTAAAATGAGTTATTTTAAAATCAAAATTCTGATTGCCCAAGTACCTTAGACTAATTTACATCCAAGAATGTGAACTCCAGAAATCACATCTAATGTGCACTGTTAATATCCAGGTAAGTGGTTCTGGAATCACCTTATTCATCCTCTGCCTCTTACCTTCTTCAGTGGATTAAAATACAATGTAGGGAGGACGAGGATTGAGGGGCAATGTGTTCCTCAGAGAGAGGGACACTGTCAAATTAGATCAGACTGCGGTGTTGTTCACTTGGCAGAGCACCATGCTAGAGACATGCTGATAGACTGTTTCTGTGAGCTTCCTGCTTGTGTAATGTCTTCAGCTCCGGAAACAAGAAGAAATAGTAATAGAATGATAACACACTAATCTGGCAAGGCTCAAGACAAACTGCATTTCAGCAACATGAAAAATAGCAATGTATTCACCAATTCCTAATGAAACATCCTCCTTTAACAAAATGGAGATTTCTCTCTGAAGAGCAGGCTGCCGTGTCTCCCTGTGCACAGGACACGGATCTGACTGTCTTCACATTTTCAGCATCTGTGTTTGCCATTTGGACCTTATGTGAAGCAACTTAACGAAAGGGCTGATGGACTTCATGTGGTCTTCTCAACTTTGTTCCATTCTGTGTGTGTGTGTGTGTGTGCGTGTGCGAGTGTGTGAAGTTGTGCATACATGTGTGTGTGTATGCATATGGAGGCCAGAAGTGGACATCAGGTGTCTTCCCCTTATTTTTTGAGGCAGGGTCCCTCCTTTTCTGAGTGCTTACCAATCCAGCTAGACTCCAGGGGCCTTAGCTCTGCTGCCCCCAGAGCTTGGTTTGTAGAAAGTTACACTTGGATTTTATAAGCGTGCTGGCGTCTAGATTCAGGTCCTCATACATAGCAAGCAGGTTACTGACTGAGCCCTCCCCCATCTCTTCCTCTTCGTTCTAGCTCTAGCTCTCAATGTGCCTGCACAGGGGAGCGGAATCCCAGCAGAGCGCATTCAGGCTTCCTGAATTCTGGATTCTTTTTCCATCTCCTTCCTGTTTGTCTAAATAGAGTCCAGTGACAAACACAGTCCTTTCCATCAAGATCATAAGCAATCTAGAACTCGCTTCAGAATAAGAAACACTAAAATGGCTGCAGAAGAAACAACAGACAGGTGGAATGCCTCCTCTGGCAGTCAGGGGGCTTAGAATTGGACTCAACCAGCTGTGCCAGTTTATTAATGGGTCAATTCAACCCAAATTCTATGTTTAAATTAATAAACTGTCTTTGGTACTGAGCAATAGCACAGTCAGTGAAGTGCTTTCTGTGTAAGACCCGGGACCTGGGTTCTACACACTGAACCATGTTTAAAAAAAAAAAAAGCTGGGTACACTGGTTTTGGGAGATGGAGGGACAGGGGCTGGCCAGCCAGCATAGTCAAACACAAGCTCCAAGTTCAGGAGAGACACTAAAAAAATGGTGTAGAGGACCTGAAGAAGACACCCAACATTGATTTCTGGCTTCCACATGTATGCACACTAGTGAGCACATGCCATCACATACATGAGCATGTACACACACCACACAGAGACACAGCAAAAAAAAACTGTCTATACTTCTGTGAAGTTTATACCCGAGAGCCAAAGCAAAGGTGAGTAGAGCAAATTCTCCAGATACACTGGGGAAGGGAGCTGCAAGGGGCTCAGAGTCCTCGTGGCGTCCTGCTTCACCTTGCAGGACCACACAAGTCACCTTAGCACAGAGCGCGCTACAGGAGACAGTACATTTGTCTGATCAAATCAATTGTTTTCTTTCCTTGACAACTAGAGTTGGATGAGATAAAAAGGAAATCTTGAAATTTCACAAGTTTCCAAAGAATTGCATTTTGAAATACTGCTTTATTCTGCTGGCAGAAGCCAAATGTGTCTCTTCTTTATTAGCCAAAGGCACAAGAACTAAATGTGAAAATCCTTGGGGAAAAATGCTGCTACAGGGCTGAGTTCCTTGGGTGCTTGCCTTCCCTTTATTCTCTGGAAGAAAAGACATGGAGGGAAGCATAGGAACCTTCTGGGTTTGTGCCCATCTCTCTCAGCCCTCAGCCTCTCCATTCCTCCGGCATTTACAACAGCATTGGTAAGTGTGATGGTGATAACAACACTGGTTAGTGTGATGGTGGGGTTCAAATTTGGAGAGAAAGAATAAAAAATTCCCAGATCACAGTTGTCTGATATGCTAGAAAACTTCATTAAAATACTCAGACCCTGCCCTTCGATTTGTTTTTTCCCTACCAGCTTTTTGTAGGGGAGAGTATAAAAAGGGCCACATATTGTCAGCAGTACAGGAATCCACAGGCTCCAGCCCTTCTGTCTCACAATCCACACTACAGACACCCAATTACAGACATACAAACTACAGACATACAAACTACAGACATACAAACTACAGACACCCAACTACAGACATACAAACTACAGACATACAAACTACAGACACACAACTACAGACATACAAACTACAGACACCCAACTACAGACATACAAACTACAGACATACAAACTACAGAGACCCAACTACAGACACCCAGCCCTTCTGCCACATACTGTTTCAATGATAGGGCTTTCCCCACTGACCTGACCTGTGATAGAACCACAGGCATGCTTCTGATCACTCAGGTATTCCAATAAGAAAGGAAAAACAGAGCTTCTTGCTGGGGACACAGAGCTCAGTTTAAGAGCATTTGTCTAGCATTAATAAGGGTCTAGTTCAACCACTTAGTACTGAAAAAAGAAGAGGAGGAAGAGGAGAAGGAGGAGGAGGAGGAGGAAGGCGGAGGAGAGGGGGACAGAGCTCCTTTGCAAAGCATGCCCCAAAGCACACTTGCTTAGTTTCTGTCTCTGCTCAGAGAACACCTCCAGTGACTGAGTGACTCTCTGACAGAGCAGGGTGGCTTCAGGGCAGGGGGACAATACCAGACGGCAGTAAGTAGCCAAGTAATCCCAAAGAAGCTCTCAGCAGTCTTACAGCCTTACTGCTCTGTTTGCCTGCAGTAAAGGGCAGAGGAAGGTAACTGAGTGTGGATTTCCTGTTCCTTTCAGGAGTCTACTTCCACAAGAAAATAATCGCTAATCATTCCTACCAAAAGCAGAAACATGGTTTGTCAGGGTCCAAAAGAAAGGAAGCACAGTAAACGCCCAGGACCTGTACATCTGTGGTATGGAACCATCTGCTTCTGCACAGTTCCAAGGGACTCAGCCAAAGGCGAGAGTCACGTGTGAGTACTTAAAAGCGAACTGTCCAAGCTCATTTAAAAATTATACTCTGATTACTAATCTATTATAAATGTAGCAAAAGCCACATGTTTCACTGTCTTTCTACCTGGAGCACAGTAAGTCACTAAGTCTTCACTTAGTTTTCTTTCTCCCCTAATCCTCAAAGCAAATAGGTTAATGATTAATTGTACCAGTGGGTTTTGTTTAGAGAACTGAACTGTTGCCATTGTATAGGTCAAGAGAATTGAACCTCTCTGATCTATACCTTTAAAAACATACAAATTCACTCTGTAGAAATACACGGATAGCAAAAAGAAACAGAGCATTAAAAAAATCAACTAATTCAAAACGAAAACAGTAAATGCAGGTAAAGCGTAAGTGTAGTTAACACATGCTTTGTACACACAATGCTGTCAGCACTTGCACGCCTTCTGACAGATAAATGAAGGAGACAGTAAGATTACTGTTCATGTGTTTCCCTGGGCACTTAGAACAATAAACACTTCATCTCAGTTGCTTGGTGATTTTAGTTCTAGCAAGTTCCATCATTTAAACCAATTCCAGAAAATGAGGCTACTTAAAAAAAATCATTTTCAAGGTGATTACTGTTTGGGGATGCACAGACAGAAGCCCCCAATACAGTTAGGAAAATGTTACGGATTTCCATAGATGCCAACTTTCTGATAGTCTGTGGATACTAGGAAAAGGAGACATGTGCAATAAAACAGTCCCTCCAGGGCCTGACCACTGAAATCCAGCCATGCAAACTCAGAGCCACGTTCCCACTTAGGGGTGACTCCTGACTGCAGCATCCCATAGTGACTTCAGGCGATTCCATAGCAACTCTGACATCTCTTCACTGGTATCAGGAGGTCAACTCTTAGGTTAGAACCACACCTAGGCTAATCCCCAAACAAAAAACACTCCTGACCATAATGTTCCTGGTAAATAAAGTGAGAGGCAGCCTGTGCTGCCTGCTCGGCCTGTGTGGCGTGAGCCCCTCGTCCCCTGGTTCCTTTCCTTCCACTTAGGCACTTCAGCAGTCCATTTCTCTCCTTCAATAGGATCTAATCTCTATGTGAGTTTAAATGGCTGTCTACCCTTATGGTTATGGAACTTGATATCTCTTCTCTAAATGTGGAATGTTAAGCATCAGGAAGTAAATGGCAGCAGATATCTGAGAGCAGGAGTTTACTCAATGCCTATAAAAATCCCTCCAAAAAAGTCTGGGAGGAATGGCAGGCCCGCCCTCCCCCATGTGTGGCCTTTGGGGGCCAATGCTGCACTTAGGCAAATCTTGCTCTCAGTGTGATGAAGACCCAAAGTGCTGGCCACTGTCTGAGTTTCATCTTTAATCCCCCAGAACAAATAATAAAAACCAAACAAGATTTATGACCAGGGACACATTAGCAGCAGTGTATGTACCAGGAAGCTTCTTGCTTCAACATAACTAGTTTTAAATAACAGAAAGTAAATCTGGGTCAATTTATATAGCTATAAATTTAGTCTCAGCAATCCTCCATTATGTAGCTGGAATTTCAAAACTCCACCTTAACAGTTGTTGTGACGCTTTAGGGCCTTAGAGGCAATTCAAGTCACCGAGGGAAATGATTCCTTCTATACAAAGGGACAAACACAAGCTCTTACTAGTTTTCCAATCCCTGCCACTCTTTTGGAAGTCTACTGCTTCTGCCTATCTTTATTAGCAGATGCATGAGCACCATTTTCTATATTCATCAGTTATGTACTCCGAGTCTGGTGGTGTTGCATCCCTGTCTGCAGGAGCTAAGCAATTACAGCAATTTCTGTCAGAAGACGACTACCTAGAATAAAGACTCCATTTCCTGGCCTCTCCTGCACGAGCGGCAAGCATTGACTGAGATTTCCAGGGATCTATCATGTGTAACTTCAAGAGAGGCCCCAGAGAAAGGGAGGAGTGTGGGCTCAGGGTCCTGGCTCTGGCTCCCTGGATGGGCCTCCAGGTGTCCCACCACGTGAAACCACAGACTGACCGGAAGGGAAAGGTGTCCTGATGGACTGCAGTGTCTCCTTCTTTCAGAGCACCTGCAATGGCACGTCCTGCACAGGCAGAAATAAGCATCCCGCTTGCTCAGCTGCCTTCCGCTCTATGGCTTCTGCTGCTCCCGGGCCTAATTTTGACTCGCACACTTTCCTACTTCAGGTAATTTATTTCTTCTAATTCAGTCTAAGACATAGTCTATCCTCTTCCTACCGGCCCCAGACACAGACAAAACACAGAAACATATGCACACATATCACACACATGCACATACCACACACACATATACACACTCTATACACAGTATACACACATATCACACATATACATATATTATCCAAACATATACACCACACACACATACACAGAAATATACATCACACACATTACACACATTACACACACATATACACACATTCATACACATACATATATAGAAATACACATCACACACATGTACACAAACATTATATACACACATTCACACATATTACATACACATTACACATACATGCATACATATCACACACATCATGCACACAGACACATATGCACATTCACACATGCATACACATCACACATACACACATACATTCGTACACACACACATCACACACACATTACACCCTTTCACACACGCATACAAATCACACACATACAAATATATGAACATACATACTATACTCACACACATACATATATAGACATGCACATCACACATACAAGTACAAACACATTGTACACATACACACATTCACACACATATACATACACATGCTATACACATCCACATGAGTACACATTAGACACACATCATGCAAGTTTATACATACATACATTACACATCACACACATACATGTACATACACACTACACACACACACACATGCACACACTTTTTAGCCTTTTGCCTTGGGCTATGATTAACTATGCTTCTTCTCTGGAATGCTCTGTTTAAAGTCTTCACAGCAGACGTGGTTCAAGGAGCACGTGAGCTGTGAGACCTAGCCATTCCTTGGCCCGGTCTGAGGCCCCAGCAGATCCTTCAGGCCAAGTTGCTCTTAGTAGGGTGATGAAGCTGAGCACTTCCTGCTAACAGTCAGCATTTGTTCTGAGGAACTGTGAGGTGGCCAGGGCTGAGGTGACTCCTGCCAGTGCTGATCTTGGAGGTCCTACTGCCCCTCACATTCCACATATCTGGCCCCTCCACGCACATCGTCTTGCTAAATCTACTCTGTTTAGTCGAACAAGTTTCCATGGACTCACGCCAGTGAGCATCAGGGGAAAAGGGGGCCCAGGCACTGGCAGGATGCCAAGCCCACACTTTCTATAAAAGATGAATAAAAGAATGAGTGCACAAGGCCCTGTACATGCCGCCCTTCTGGACAACGTCCCGATGAAGACTGACCATGTTTTAAGCAGGGCTAACCTAGTTCTACTTGGAGATAACTCGCATTCAAATACAGTAAGCATGTCCAAATGCTAGCTTTGCAGGCATGAGATAAAATTGGATGGGCAGGAATGACCTTGGCTAAAATAAGAAATAAAAGTATGAAAATATGACCCTGAGAAAGTTGGTGGTGGTTGCCTTTGGAAGACAGCAAGATCCTGAATTCTAACAGATGAAAGATTAGTGGCAATGAAAATGTAAACATGATCCTTCTTGATGACTGCCCAAGATGAGCACACCTAATGGTCTCGGTAACTGTAGCATGTCCCTGGCCGAGAGAATGCACCACGGAGCTCTACGTGGCCCAGGAGAAATGGATATAGTCTCTTGCCGAGATTCCAAGTTCATCTCTTGACTTGAATCTCAGGGTCAGCACCATTCTGGGAGCTACCAGTGCAAGTTCAGCCTTTCTCTTCCCTCCATGAGGAGCGAGTGGAATCACTCCTGGGACTTACCCTGTGGTTAAGAACAAAACAAGTACAGAAGTTCCCACATTTGGAAAATGAAGAGTATGACAGAATTCAGAATTCATCTGAGAAAGATGTCCTAAGGTAGAACATTTTCTTAGAATGACCTCCCCCAGCCGCGTTTCAGGACACAGCTATGCCTCCCTCTGCTGCTCCTCTCTGCTGACACCCTGGAAGCTTCCTACGAGTTCACCTCTGCACATGTGCAAAATGTGCACAGGGAGGGAGAGAGAGGAGACACTGCAGTAGCTCTGTGGGTCTTGATGAAAAGCAGCTTTGCTCTGCAGAGACCGAGCCATCAGGGGCACCCTCACTCACACGACTAAGAGGTGACCCCAGAGGGGAGACTTGTCTTCAACTGTATGAAACAGAAACAGCCAATATAAGCTTTATTTCTGAGCATGTTTGGTGTCAGGATCTGGACACAATACTGCATGAGATTATGACTTTTACATTATATATTTTTAAAAAGGATTAGGGGCTAGAGAAATGGCTCAGTCAGAAAAATGCTTGGTTTGAGAGCATGAGGGCCCAAGTTCAGTTCCCCATCACCCACGGAGGCAGTGCACAACTCCAATCCCAGGAATGGGGAGGGGGAGACTAGAAGATAACTCAGGCTTGCAAGTCTGGCCAAATCGGCAAGTTCCAGGTTCAGCGAAAGACCCTGTCTCAAAAGAAAAAGAGCTGGGAACTGACTAAGAGGACACCGCACCCCCGACTCAGCTTCATGCACACGTGAGCATGCGTACCCCACCACACATAGAAACAGATTTTCCTCTTCTATGATTTTAGCAGAAGAAAAGGTAAAGCCCTCCTTTGTCCCACGAACCCTGAAGCATGGCGTGAAGAGTTTCCATGGGTCACTTCTTCAAAGAAATAACTCAATTATTGCATATAACTACTGGTCGTAGAACCTGAACCTACGGATAGGTGTGTGCACCATTTCTATCTTCTAAACTCAGATCCCGACAACAGGACATTGCTGTGTGTGCATCTAAGAACACAGGAGAGTGAAGGTGGGGAGATTTAACTGCCTACAGGGAAAGTGCCTTCCAGTTGTGAAAATTTCTTTCCATGCACAGATCTTTATAAGCGTCAAATCTCCTAGTAGCCTATTTATATGAAGTCATAATTACTCAAAACTCGGGATTTTATTCAATACATTTCAAGTTCCGAACCTGTATAGATAACTCTGCCGAAAAACTCACATCAAGAACCACTTTATGGTTAAACAAGGAAACGTATTTGTGAATATCAAAATACCTTGGGATTAAAAGTTTGTGTCAATCAAGTGAAGGCATATTAAGAGCTAAGAGCTTGGAGAATTCCTTGATGTGACCCTAACACCAGCAAGCCTTCCAGATGCCCTGGTGCTGGCTCGTTTTTATTGTCAACTTGTGACAACCTGGAGTCATCTGGGAAGGGGGACATCAGCTGAATGATTTCCTTCATCACAGTGGCCTGTGGCTACGGCTGTGACTGTCTTGAGGTGGAAGGCTCCAGAGGGCCTCGTCCATGGTGGGTAGCACCATCCCCGAGCAGGTGGGCCTGGGCTGCATGAGAAAGCTAGCTGAGTGTGAGACAGAAAGCTGAGCAGGAAACAGCCTTCTTCCACAGCGTCTGCTTCACTTCCCCTCAGTGATGGACTGTGACAGGTGTGGAAGTCAACAAACCCTTCCTTTCCACATTGCCTCTGGTCAGTGTTTTATCACAGCATCAGAGAAGCAAACTAGGACACCCATGTACAAGGGGAAGCATGGGAAGGTTCTGTTTTCCACCCTGGTAGAAGAGCTAAAAGAAAAGAAGTCACCAAGAAAGGACAGACTCTTAGCACTTCTATTGGCATCAAGGAAATGCACTCGCCCAGAATAGGAAAGGCCACGCCCTGCTTAGGAACATGCTAATTGCTTCAATGAATTTCTTCAAAGAGTGGAAAAACCAGAGGTTCGGAAGGTGAAGAGAAGTGTGGTGAGATGAAATGAAAACCACTGGAATGGGACCCGCCGTGCTGGGACGCTCCACAGGATATTCTCTCCTGCAGACGGTGTATTCTTCCAACAAGTATCCAGCAGAATGCTTTGAACCACAGAGAAGTAGGTACTGTCTCTTGAGAGGATAAACCTAAGTTGCCTTCATCATCATTTACAGAAGATAGAACAACAGCACAAACACAACAGACCGGATCCTGGGATGCGCTAATCATCAAGTCTTTCCAGAAGACTTAGCAGAGGCCTGACTGTGCTTTGTGACTCAGCGGCGTGGTTTGGTGGTGCTTACACATTTACGACAAAGGCCTGATGTATCAAGATAGCCACTTTAATTAACGCTTAATAGTCACTGAAGGATGGACATCTTAATGATTCCTTAAACAATTTCACAGTGAATGCACTGGTCTCAGATGGTTATTTCACTTCCTGCTGTCTCTGGAGAAGACTGTAAAAAATCCTGTAAGATTAGATCTGAAAAAGTGGAAATGTTTACCATCAGAGACCGCTTCATACTTATGGGGCTTGATTCATAATCATAAATATAGAGATCATTTTCTTAGATTTCAGTCAGCCAGTAAACAGCTAAAAGCAATAAGATGAAGAAGAACTCTTTCTCCTGGAGCAGTGTGCTCACCCCAGTGGGGAGTCAACACAGATAATCACACTTAAAATAAATGGCCACAAAGAAACTGAAACTGTCTCCAGTTCAAAGGCAAAGTACACACACTGTGTGAACGCTTGGGTGAATCTGTAACATTGTACTTGGGGATGAATTGAGGAAAATCAATTGTAGGTATAAAACTCTTACACACAGTGACTGTTTTTGTGAAGTATTTACCAAAAGATTCAGTATGGTTATTGTCTATAAGTACAAAACACATTTTAACCCCAAAACTTTTCCCACTCTTCTGCTCTACTCATAAGTATTTAGATAACAACAAAAATAGATGTACACTCAATTTGGGCAATTTGTGGAGGAGTTAAGGATTCACTATCCAGGTGTCGGGGAATCCCAGAGCTTGGGGTTACCAGCAAGGCTGCTGTCTGCTCTTTTAGGTCTGAAGACAGGGATGGAAGGAACCAGGAACAAGATTCTAAGAAGGGAGGAGACAGCCCTACAGAGCAGGCTGAGGAGCTTCTGGTAGGAGCAGGTGAGTGACAAGGATGGAAGCACATTTGGATGAGCAAACAGATGAGCCCTTCAGTGTACCATTGTTCTAGGTAGCCAGTGAAGCACTCCATTCATTCAGCAAGTCCTGAGCGCCGACCATGCCAGTCCCGGGGGCATGCCAAAGGAAGACCGGGCTGAAGGTGTTTGCCACAAACTCTGCCTGTTTGGAGACACATATACTGACAGACTAGCAAGACACAGCCCTTCAGGCCACGTCTATAACACACACTGTGAAGTATCATATCATAGAGGAACAGTCTTTTTGAAAGATGCATTATTAAGGATGGCTGACTCAGCCTCACTAGCGCTCCCAAGTTATATTCTCCATGATAAAGAGGTCACAGGATGATGGGCCTGAAACTATTTATGTTTATACCAATAAAAGCATACATGTTTGGAAATCACAGCAAGGCCTCACATTTTTTGTACATTTCTTTTTAAATCACAATGCATTATCAGAAATGGTTCAGTTCACTGTGCTGAGAGAGAGAGAGAAAGAGAGAGAGAGAGAAAGAGAGAGAGAGAGGAAGGTTTGAATGAGAAATGTCCTCCATAGGCTCAAGTATCTGAACGCTCGGTCCTCAGTGTGTGGTGCCGTTTGGGGAGGTCATGGACTTTTAGAAGGTGCAGCCTGGGAGGAAGTGTCAGGGGGGTGGGCTTTGGGAATTCAGAGCCTTCTCCTTGTTTGCTCTCTCTGCTTCATGATGGCGAGTTCTAAATGTGATCTCTGAACTTTTGGCTCCTGCCGCATGCTGCCATTGCTCTCCACCATCATGGACTCTTATCCCTCTGGAACCATGGGCCAAAGTAAACTCTTCCTTCTGTAAATCACCTTTGCTTAGGGTGGTTTATCACAGCAACAGAAAAACAACTCAATATAGGGCCCCAGGTGCCCTGGCTCCTAATCAAGGAGTCTTGAGAGGCTTTGCACATTCTAGAGGCAATGGCTACTGTACCTGGTTGAATAGGCTCCTTCCTCCTTGTTAGTCTTCCACCTTTCATCCTATCTTTCGTCTCTCTCATGTCAGTTAGAGGACCCCCAGCCCACATCAGCATCAGTGCGATTCTCAGACACTGGGAGCTCAGATCTCTATACCAAAAGCTTCAGCAACAGGAGTTTTCTCTTTACTGTCTGAGCTTTCCTGGTGTGATTTCTTTTCCTATAATGTGTGAATTTTACAGGGTGATGTCAATGTGGTGGAATGTGTAGCCATCTGGTTGCCCCAAACCAAATGCTCTGATCTGCTCTTTCTTTGAACAGATGACTTTAGTGACCTGTTACTGTCTACTGTTTTGTTAGTACAATCCTCCAAAGCAATTTGACGCAGCTACGCCACCATCAAATTTCATGTAATCATCTCTCTAAGCTATGGGTGAATTTCTAGGATCCATCCTTGGCCCTCAACATGACCCCTTGTCCACTGCAGATTCGCCCAAACTGTCAACTCACCCAGATTATAATCAGTGTGGGGGGTGTGGCATTTTTCACATAGTTTTGAATACAGTTCAAAAGAAGATGGGGCCATTCACTTCTGTGTGCTTGGGCTGAGTTTAAATCAAATTGACAAGTGCTAAGTCCCAATGCATCAGGCTGGTGCAGAGACTCCTAAAACTCAGGAATCAAGATGGAGGTGTGATTCATAGTGCTTAGACCCTAGCTATGATCTGCCTATAATGTGCACTGCGGCCCACAGGCTATCTGTTTTTCTACAGGGCTGCTGGCTGCTCGTCTCCCTGAGGGGCTAATGGCTTAGGTCAGCAGCCATCAGAAAGCCTTTTCTTCCCTCTCAAAGGTCAAAGACAAGCCTTCTGCCTGCTTCCATCTTCTGCATTGCTCCTCTGGAAAGATCATCTGATTTCTGGCTTAGGGCACTGATAGCTAGCATTAAACTGTTGATCTCAGAAGAAATAGATGTACGTTTTTGTTTTCAGACTTTAGAGTACTGTGTGCACACTACTGCCCATGAAGCCTCTCATGAGAAGACTTCTGTAGATTTACAGAAAAATAAAGTCTACTCTCATGCCTGAAGAAAAACTGTAGCTCTTGGCACTAACAATACTGCACATGATCTTCCTGGTCCTAAACATTGTCCTGATTTCTGTTTTGATGGAATTAATTTTCTTTATTGAGCAGATTTAGCAATAAAGGTCTTTCTTAATCTTTTCAAAATGACTTGTGAACATCATTTACACATGCATCATTAAAATAAGCTGCTGCTTCTTTTTCTTCTTCTCCTTATTTATTTTTTTAGTTTGGTCTTTTTTTGAGACAGGGTCTCTCTGTAGCCCCAGTTGTCCTGGAACTCACTATGTAAATCAGGCTAGCCTTGAATTCACAGAGATCCGCCTACCTCTGTCTCTTGAGTGCTGGGATTAAAGGCAAGCACCACCACACCCAGCTTAAAATAAGCTTCTTGAGCTGAAGAGATGGCTCAGCAGGTAAGAGTATTTGCTACTTTTGCAGAGGACCTAAGATGGGTTCCTAGCATCCACATCAGGCATCTCACAGCCACCTGTAATTCCAGATCCAAGGAATCCAGTGCCCTCTTCTGGCCTCTATGCATACCTGCATACATGTAGCACACAGAGACATGCATAAAAATCCTCAAAAAAATAAAATAGCATTAAGGTACTTTAGAGAAAAATGGATGATTGTGATGATGGGTGAGTAGTGACACAAAAGAAAAGCAGTTCTGCGGGGAGTTGTTGTTTCAGGGCTCTGACATGGCTAGAACGAGGCAAGGACCAGCTCAGCCCTCTCACTCCATGCTCTGTACATAAAGTCAAAGTTACAGGCACGCTCTTCTTTATTCTTGACTGCAAAGTTTACACGAGAGACCTCTGTGTGAGAAACAGAATCAGCTAGGCCGTGGACTTAGGGACAACTCTGTAAATCCAGGATCTTATTTATCAAAATTTATCAATTTTCTGTTGTGTGCTCCCCAAGTATGCCGTTTCAAGTGTCTGAGGGCCTGTCTTTAAGGCTTGTGAAGGTTTATAGAGCCAGTATCTCAATGTGAGGTTAAAAGCTACTGTTTAAAAGTCAGGTCCTAGGCTGGGGGAGATGGCTCATTCGCTCAGGTGTCTGTACAGCAAGCTTTAGCACCTGGGTTTAGATCGCCAGAACCTATGTAGAAAGCATGGAGTGACGGTGGGTGCCTGCATGTCAGTGGCATACTGAGATGGTGCAGAGACAGGAGAGTCCCTGAAACTCATTAACCAGCCCAGCTAGATGGATGGGCTTCAGGTTCAGTGAGGGACCCTGTTTAAAAGATAAATGTGGAGAGTGAGGATAGATGCAATATTGACCATCGCCTCCATGTACATGCATGCACACAAATACCCACAGACACATGCACACTGCAGGCTCATACACCACACACAGTCAGGTGTTGTCTCAGTGCCAGGCGCCACTGGTTCTAGTGGTTTGTGGCTTACGCTCACACTTGTCCAATTGGCTGATAAACTGTGATCACTCTAATGCTCCAACTACATCATTAACTAAGGTTAGTTATCAAAAGCTCGACAGTTGTGCTCAGCCTTTGCACATCAGTCCCACCTACAACACAGCCTGGGCTGTGCTCACGGGCATACCTCTGTCAGGGGTGTTCTAGCATGCTGGGGATACCCAGGCCTTGCTGCTCTGCCTGCTGTCTGAGCCTTGTCTCATACCACCATATTTAAAGGTCAAGCAGAGCTCATAGTCACTTTGCAGTGTGGCGTGTAACTGCTGACCCTTAAAAAAAAGCTGCCCAGGCAAATATATGCGCGGCTGAGATCAGCAAGGATCTCAAAAAACACCAAATACCACATGGCCGAATCCCAGGGCCATGAAAAATAAAGAAGGTGCTTTCAAGGATTTTATTTTTATTAAAGGCCAGTGTCCTGGCTGGTATAAACACATATGGCCATCTCTAAAGATGCTTCTCTGTTACAGAACCAACAAAGGACTTTTTTTTTAAAGCCCTCATTTCCTCTCCAGGAAATGGTGTATGTTCAGAAAGGAAGTTGTCTTCCTGTTTTCTCTGTGCTAACACTCTTGCAAGTATTTTTTTTTTTAACTCCCAGACTTAGACTCCATCATATGAAACAAGCACTTCTTAGGAGCTGGCCACACTTTTCACTGCAGTGATTAAAAAACAAAGATTTATTATCCCTAAGTCACAGAGGTAATTTTAGTCTAATTTTTCATCTTTTACATACTCAGGCACTGGGTCCCTTCCCAATCTGTGGCTTATTCAACACATAGGAAGGGCACTGGACCTATCCATTGGGGTTGGTCTGTTATTCTTTGCAAAATATATCAACTTAGTTTCCCAATTACGAAAGCCACTGGACAGGACACCTGTTTTTTATTACTTCAGTGTTTTCTGATACAAACACGATGTGTCTGGCACCCAAGAATGAAATATAATTCAGGAACGTTTTGTACATTCTGCTCTAGGAATTTAGCACTGACTTCTGGGACTGTTAACAAAGAGCCATTTGGAAATAAGTCTCTGTTCTGAGTGTTTACAGAAGAGCTCGTGTTTCGTTAATTTCATCTGGAGATACTTGAGGCAATACAGCTCTGATAAGCCAGAGAATCGAGCGGATGGACCTAGCTCTCTATTCGGATGGAATGAAGTTTGAATTGGGCAAATGCCAGTTATCCTTTTAACTTTTTGTCTTTTTCACACTTTGTTAGTTCTAGGTGTGTCAATTATCCATCAGTCAAAGCTTCTTGGAGTGTGGTCTGGGAGGCCACTGATAGCAGAGTGATGAAGGGGCCTGTTAAAGTGCAAGGAGCTCCTGGATCTCCTCCCTCAGCCCATTCGATCCGAGTCTGAGATCAGGCCGAGAAACCCCATTCTCAACAGCTTCCCCACTTGGTTACTTAAGGGTGTGGTACAGACATAAGAGCCCAGGTCTTAGAGACCTTCTCTGGTTGTCAGCAAACAGGTTTAAAAACCTCCAAAATCCCACAATACCTCTTAAGACGAAGATATTTCAGGATGAGAGTCTCTACCAGTGTCCCTAGAATTAGGGCAACTGTCCTCATCCATTACTGAAAATTGAACTCCAATGGTCAAATATCATAAAAGGAATAACAGAAGCCTTCCTTCAGCCTGTGCTGTGCTTTGTTGGGCTGGCATTCAGAAGGCCTTGAACCTGAGGAGGATGTTGTAACATCTGCAGCTCTTTCTAACTGTGAGAGGGATACACTTTTTAAAGCAGTGAAAGAAACGTCAGTATGCATTGCTCCAGCAGATTGTACTTCTCACATCAAGCAATGGGCCCCTGAGCCTCCCATTTGCAGATCAGCATAGTTAAAGCACATATAGTTAGGCAGAATAGTTTAAACATATGATAATTGTCTGATTTTAAAGAAAGAAATAGTTTTGCTTAAATTTCTACCTAAGAAAGGGTTTGGCATCCAGGAAACAAACAGACATTCTTACAAAGGCAATCAGTTCAAGTCTAGCTACAAAACAGGGAGCTTCACATGTAGTGAGAGATGTTGAGAATAACAGAGGAAGGCACTTGAGGTCCCCTTCTGGCCTACGCACACACATGCACACAGGCCGCATCTGGACGCATGTATGTACAGCACACACAACAACAACGAGCTGCACAAGCTAATGTTTACTGGACACTGTGCTGAGCAGCTTAGTGCTTTTGGATGCTATTTATTCTGCAGTGATTCAGCTTCCGCTACCACTCCTGCCTGAGCAAATGCATCTTGGAAGAGTTAAATGGTCTGTTGCTGGAAGACATACAGCTGAACGTTTTAGAGAGATTTGCTCATTCTTATTTAAATGAACGCATGTCTTTTTAATCATCTTGACATTCTACTAATTAGTAAATAATTGATAAATTATACACTTTTATAAACTGCATTTGACATCAAACTGATAAGCACACACTGCAGTTATTACTTAATAAAAGGAAAACCAAACGGAGTTCACTGAGAACCAGCAGAGGGTAGGCCTTGTTCACTGATGGATAATTCTGTCTCCATCTGCAGTAGGATCACACATACAGGAGACACAACGGGCTTTTCATTAGTCCTGGGATCTGAACTCAGGTCCTCCTGCTTGTAGAAGTGCTCTTACCACTGACTCACCTCCCCAGGCCCATTGCTGGGGTTTGCAATCGCAGTCATGATGCTCAGCCATTAACCTCACAGCACGCGGCTTCATGAAGCCGGTGGACACCGTTCTCAGTGTATGGCACTTAATACTGGAGTGCCCATGCAAGTTGTCAGGCGGCTGAATGGCAAGTTCCAAGGTGCTGAAATTCTTCTTTCTTTCCACAGCTTCACATATGCACTACTTCCTTCAACTGACTTCATTCTACTTATCCGAAGATATTTAGATTTATATTTTTATCAATCTTTCGAGCTTACACAATAATCAGAAACTTGGGACCAGAATAACTTAAATATTATGATCATTTGGAAAAGCAACCTAATTAAAGCTAAATAAATTTTAGAAAACCTGAAAATCACTGAAAGTAGTAAGCTACTCAAATATTTCTGAAATCTTAAATCTAAATTTTTAGCACCTTGATGGGTACTTTTTTTGTTAGTCTGTGGGATATTTGGTTGATTATTTAATAAATGTGTACCTAAAATAAAATATTTAACTATGAAAATGCAGTGATAGATATTCACTGGGTCTTACTAATGCTCATAAGTGAATTTTGTGGATAAATACATATTGAACTCCTGGGTGCCAAGCTCTGACAGATGAAGGTAACATGGTCTTAAAGGCAGACTCTGTTTGCCTATTATGCATGAGCTCAATATTCGTTGGAGAGAGACAGATGTAAAAGACAAAACATGAAATTATGAACAACGGGCTGTGAACAAAAAGAAGGAACTCATGTGGGAGAGAGCTCAGAAGACTCTTTCTCCAGGTGGACTTGCAGAAGCCCTCAGGCAGTTTCAGAGCCCGGAAGATGATGAGGATGGGCAGGATCCCGAGTAGGAAGTCAGGTAGGGACAGGGTGGACACAACAGGTCCATTCAGAATGGGTCAAACATAGGCACATCACTAAGTGGATGATACAATTGTGCATATAAAAGTAGATGTATATCTATATAACAATAATAAAGAAGAGGACAAGAACTCCAGGGGGCGTGTGGGCCTGGGAGGAGTTGGCAGGGACTGGCGGATATACAGAAAACAAAGACAATACTCACGAATGAAATTCACAAAAATAAAAAATTAAAATAAAAAAAATTTCAAAGAAAAGTAAGAAACACACACACACACACACACACACACAAAATAACTTAGAGGTTTAAATAAGATTGAAGTGAAATCTAAAGACTATCAGACACGAATATTAGCCTAAGAATGATCTCTTTACAGTAGGAATGGGTATTTTTCCACCAACTCAATTATTATTGAAGTTTTGGGATCTTATGAATTTAGGATTTATGCTATCTTACGATGATGCTAAGAGATCAGGAAATAGGTAGATTTATGAGTCAGTATCAGGTCTGGCCAAATCACTGTGCTCTTGGTTCTGTGAGAGACCCTGTCTGAAACCAAGGTGGACAGCTCCTGGGGAAAGTCACCTTTCCTCGTCAGGCTCCACATGCAGTGTCTACTCATGCCATTTAGTGGAGAGAGGGGAAAGAGACAGGACTCCAGTTCTGGAAACTTGGCGATGTATCAGTTACATTTTGCATTGTAGCTGGTAGCAAAGAAATCTGCCGGGTCACCTGTAGAGAGCCAGCGACAGCCAAAGACAAGACCAAGGTCAGACTCCTAGACAAGGGGGGTGAGCGAAGAAATGGCTTGGAGTCGAATGGGGCAGTTGTCACTCGGGAAGGAAAAGCTGGAGAGGAGGTGGGTTAGGAGCTGAGGTTGTCTAGGTCCTACGGGTCAGCAAAAGTGGGGTGTCATCCACCGGCAGACAAAGCCGCTCATAGGAGTTAATGCTGCCATCATGCTCGGACTCCAGCTAAAGAGCTGACAGAGAGACAGGGTCCCGTGACAGGGATGATAGAGCACAGGAAGTCAGGAAAAAAGGAGCAGGACACTTAGATAACTCTCCAATGAGTCATCACTGCAGGGCTAAGATTCAGCAATATGAGCCTTTCTTCTGACACAGGAGAGCCAAAGAACTGTAGGTTAAAAAGGATCTTTTCCAATAATCAAGGCAGCAGGGTAACTGAAGCAACTTAGTTCAAATCCTTGTAGGACCACTGCTTAGTAGAACTCAGAGTAGTTGCTGATCAATGAACTGTGGTGAGATGTTTTACAAACCAGGGTCTCTGTTTTCTTGTTTAACACAGTGGAAGTGGTGACCTCAATTTTTGAGCTGATCTCATTGGGTGCTGGGAAGTGTCCTGTGACACAGGATTACGTTCAACCCACTGCACAGAGGATTTAGAGAAAACGCAGGTGTTTCAAACACTCATCTACACACATGGCAGGTCACAGATCTAAGGTCCATATTTGTGGTTTTGTGGCTATGAAGTCACACTGTGCTTCCTGGTGGGATTCCAGGAGATTTAGAGGACTTATTCTTTTCTAAAGCTGTTTTCACTTGTGTGTATTTACATGTGCCTACCACTCAGGTGCTGGTGGGGCCCACAGGGCACTGGAAACTCTGGAGCTGGAGTTACAGGCAGTTGTGAGCCACCATGTGGGTGCTGGGAGCTGAACCTGGGTCCTCTGCAAGAATAGCCAGTGCTCTCAACCACTGAGCCATCCCTCCAGTCCCCAGAGTACTGCAGTATTTTTCATTTTATTTTTTTCTTAACATGGACTGTGAAGAAAGTAGAGAGTAATACTGCCATCTCTATAACAGGTGAAGAAATGGAGAATTGGCTTATAAGCACATGGCTGGTAAAGAGGGTCCCTAAAATTCAAGTTTCCTGATTCCACTTTCTTTTATGGTCTTTTAAAAGTCTACATTAGCAAATACTAACTTTGTGACCAAAATTAATGTCTTGGAAGAAACTATTTTAAAAAAATCGATTCTTTCCAGAAATCACAGCACTACAAAATAAATCATCAGATTCTGTCTTAGCAAAGGGTAGAGAGCCATTAAAGAAAAGCCCTCTAAAGAGGAGCAGCTTTCTATCCGTCGTCTTACTAGTTAATCTTCCTGGGAATGCACTGGTATTGACTCATTCCAAGACGGTGCTGGATAGGCTGGACTCCAAAAGATATCAAGGGTAAGGGTTTAGGTTCCTCATTTCTCAGCATCACAGGGAGAAAGCGCCAGCACTCTATAGAAACATTGCTCTTTCTCTTCTTCTTAAAATGGCAACAAAACAATATTCAATGAGTTGGAAGTAGCAAAAGGCAACAGAGAATGCACCCCTCTCCTCTCCTTAAAAGAGACGGGTTCCCAGGGTAAGATGTGAAATACTTTGCGGTCCCCAGACGACAGGATCAGATAGGCTAGCAATGCATTTGAGAGCTTAGCAAAGAAACATTAGACAAGCAGATTAAAGTGATGCAGATGTCCAATTCATGTTCTAATTGTATCGTTCCCAATTCCCAGTCTTGTAAACAAGGGAAAATTATAAAAAATATGATCTATACATAGTACTATACATATGTTATATATCCTATATGTATATATATTTAGATACACATACAGAGAAGGAGGGAGGGAGGGGGAGATCATCTATCTATCATCTATCTATCTATCTATCTATCTATCTATCTATCTATCTATCTATTGATAGATATAGTGAAGATTTTTCCCCTCTCATTTTTCACCAGAATTTCATGTAATGTAATACATGTGTAGTCAGTAAAGATGTTTTCTTTAAACTTGAAAACAATATTTTCAACATAGGAACTATTGAGGCCATTAAAGTTAAACAGATAAGGTAGATGAACCACATTTTAAAAATTAAATTTCATTAATTGTGTGTGTGCATGTGTGTGAAGCCTGTCCTTGAGTGTGTGGCATAATGTACATGTGGTCAGAGGACGAGAGGCCAACTTTCAGGAGTCGTTCTCCTCTCCCACCGCATGGGTTCTGGGGCTCAAACTCAGGTCATCATGTTTAACAAAAAAAGTAACTTTACCTGCTGAGTCAACTCCCAGCCCCAGCACACAATTCTGAGTTAGGAATTCTTGCATGCAAATTCCAGCAAATCCCTTTACGTTTCACTAGATCTCAAATGAGTTCTTTCTCTGAACTCAGACTTTTTTTAATGGGGTGGGGCACTAACTTTGCTGGGTTATTATAGCAATTAAATGTGACAAGGGGTATGAACTCTCCAGAGTCATTAGTTCCCATTTTCCTCTGTGGCCTTCTATTTTTCTGTGAGAGTGGACAACAAAATAGAAAACTTGCTGATGTTGGTAAGCTGGCAGTGCAGTTCCAAGGCAGAAAGCTGAAATAACCACACAGACTCCAGGAGCTTGTCTTCCGGATGAGAAGTACTCACAGTCCTGTGGAACAGGCTGTACACTTGCTTTCGGGTCTGTGGCCAAAATTTCTAACTCAAGTAGCCATGGTTGGCTGCCACACTACCCACTGCAGGCAGCTGCGTTTTAGTTGAAGCTATCAAATAGTTGATGTCTGCTGAAAACTAGAAACCAAGTTTTTCCTGTTTAAGTTCTTAATTGCATCCATTTGTACTAAAATGGCCCAAATGTACATGCCTTGACCTTTCATGGGAACTGAGATTTCAAACTCAGGACCAACTAGGAACTGTCTATGGAAGATTTAAGAAGGATTATGTACAAGGCTGAGGAGATGGCTCAGTGGGTAAAGCACTTGCACTGCTAGGATGAAGACTGGAGCTCAGATGCCCAGTCTCCATGCAGAAAGCTTGGCAAGTGGTGCACGTCTCTGATCCCAGCTCTGGGACAGCAGAGGCAGGAGGACCCCTAGAGCCTCCAGTCAACGGGTGAGGGTCAGATTCAGTGAGAGTCCTTGTCTCAAAACACAAGCTGGAGAGAAGGGAAGACATCTGTCACGAGCCTCCTTCTGAAGCTTCGCTGCACCTTACCTTGTCTCTGTCTTGGACAAGTGAGTTCGCCTCTATTTGCTTCCTCGCGTTTTTGGTTTGTTTCACAAATTTAAAAGAACTATCCCCAAAGAGAAGTGCTTCTTTGTGTTCCTTTATGTGTGTGCAAGGAGAGAGGACAAACTGATCCCACACTTGTGCAGCTGTGAAGCAATGAATCATGCCTGCAGAAGAGAGATTGGCCACTTGATTCGTAAAAGGGGAGGGTTGGGCAGGTGCAGTTCCAACCAGTCAGAGGGTTCTGTGTTCCTGAAGATTCCTGAACTGACTGGGGTGCTCAGAGACTGGGGCTTTTTACTGGCTCTTCTCAAGTGGCTTCTTGATGAACTGCCCATCAGCAGATCCTCTAAGACATGCACACTTGTGTCCTCGTGGGGATTAGGGGTTCCAGGGAAGAATGGTCAGTGGCCTGTTCTGTGTGGTATAAAGAGGTGAAGGCCATAGCCCTGTGCAGGGCTCACTAAATTCACAGACCTCTGCCACTGTTAGTGTGGCCTCTGAGACCTTTCCCACACCTGCCACTGAGCACAGCCAGCCCAGCACCCTCTCCTCCTGCTACTGAGCACAGCCAGCCCAGCACCCTCTCCTCCACTGCTACTGAGCACAGCCAGCCCAGCACCCTCTCCTCCGCTGCCACTGAGCACAGCCAGCCCAGCACCCTCTCCTCTGCTGCCACTAAGCACAGCCAGCCCAGCACCCTCTCCTCCTGCTACTGAGCACAGCCAGCCCAGCACCCTCTCCTCCACTGCTACTGAGCACAGCCAGCCCAGCACCCTCTCCTCCGCTGCCACTAAGCACAGCCAGCCCAGCACCCTCTCCTCCTGCTACTGAGCACAGCCAGCCCAGCACCCTCTCCTCCACTGCTACTGAGCACAGCCAGCCCAGCACCCTCTCCTCCGCTGCCACTGAGCACAGCCAGCCCAGCACCCTCTCCTCCGCTGCCACTGAGCACAGCCAGCCCAGCACCCTCTCCTCCTGCTACTGAGCACAGCCAGCCCAGCACCCTCTCCTCCTGCTACTGAGCACAACCAGCCCAGCACCCTCTCCTCCTGCTACTGAGCACAACCAGCCCAGCACCCTCTCCTCCTGCTACTGAGCACAACCAGCCCAGCACCCTCTCCTCCGCTGCTACTGAGCACAGCCAGCCCAGCACCCTCTCCTCCTGCTACTGAGTGCAACCAGCCCAGCACCCTCTCCTGCACTGCCACTGAGCACAGCCAGCCCAGCACCCTCTCCTCCTCTGCTACTGAGTGCAGCCAGCCCAGCACCCTCTCCTCCGCTGCCACTGAGCACAGCCAGCCCAGCACCCTCTCCTCCGCTGCCACTGAGCACAGCCAGCCCAGCACCCTCTCCTCCGCTGCCACTAAGCACAGCCAGCCCAGCACCCTCTCCTCCTGCTACTGAGCACAGCCAGCCCAGCACCCTCTCCTCCGCTGCTACTGAGCACAACCAGCCCAGCACCCTCTCCTCCTGCTACTGAGCACAACCAGCCCAGCACCCTCTCCTCCCCTGCTACTGAGCACAGCCAGCCCAGCACCCTCTCCTCCTGCTACTGAGTGCAACCAGCCCAGCACCCTCTCCTGCACTGCCACTGAGCACAGCCAGCCCAGCACCCTCTCCTCCTCTGCTACTGAGTGCAGCCAGCCCAGCACCCTCTGCTCCGCGGCCCCAGCTCTGCTGCTGTCCTTTCTTCTCTCCCATTTTTCCTCTCTTGGACTCTAGTTCTTGGTCATCAAATGTTCAGATACAGACATGGAAGACATGGGTTGTGACAATGACGGTGGCAAAGGTAACGCCTTTCTAGAGTTCTAGTATTGGGCTTAAGGACTCTCAAATGTATTTCACGCACATATACTGTGTATGATTTAAATAAGAGCCCCGGGGAGCAAGTCGTTTAAGGCTCACGTAATTATTGTACATTGTGAGTCAGAGTTGCATACTTAATTGCTGAAGTACTTTTTAACTCCTCTTTGCAGAACCTTGTGGCTAGTCCACGGGAGTGCACAAAATGCCTACAGAGGTTGCTAAGTGAGCTTTCTTTAGGGATGCTTAGACCAAAGGAAGATGTTGAGCTGCACCATACAGGACTGAGAACCAGGAAGATCTTAACCTACTTTTCAACTTAAATCATACGTGCTAAGTAGCCTTGTCTTTATAGTCTATGTTCTAACTCTGCCCAAAAGTCTAGGTCTCTGGTGCTTTTCTGAGAGCAAGTCCAAATGCCTTCTTATTTTAACGCCACCGCTAAAGCCTGCTCCAAACCCCACAATCGCCATGAAGTCATCTCCCTGTCTTCTCTATAGAATTTTAGTCTTCTCTTGATGGTTGGCATTTTCATTGTTGGTAATATGTATGTTATATACATAAATTTGCTTTGGGTGCATTTGCTTTTGTTTTTTTAGACAGGGTCTCACACTATAGCCCAAGCTGACCTCCAACTCGTGAACTTGTGGCAATCCTCCTGCCTCAGTTTCCTGAATACTGGGATTTCAAGTATATGCCACCATCCCTAGCTTTGCCGGTGTTTTAAAGTGCCGCACTCTATAATACTGAAGTTCCACGTGTGTATCTGGCCTTGAGCAGTCTCTGTCTTTGTTACATGCTGTGACAGGAGTTCAGTGGCCCCCTCTGGATCACTCATTCTCTGAATAAGTGCTTCGTGATCATCCAAGTGCCATATGTCACACTCAGTTCTGAAAATGAAAGGCAGAAAAAGACACCGTCTCTGTTCTCAAGAAGCATGGAGCCCACTGAGAAAGGGAGGCGGAGGTGAGGTGTTAAGTACTTTTTTTTGTTAAAAAAAAAAAATTTGTGTGCTTGAGTGTTATGCCTGCATACGTGTAAGTGCACCTGTGTTGTGCAATACCTGTGGAGGACAGAAGAGGGCGTTGGATCTCTTGGAACTGGAGTTATGGACAGCCGTTAGCTGCCATGTGGGTGCTGGGATTCAAACCGCAGTCTTTTGCAAGAACAACCAGTGCTCTTAACCTTTGGGCCATCTCTCTAGCCTTTAAGAACCATCTAATGGAGGGCATGCACCAAAGCTGGGCAGTACAGATGAGGATACCACACTCTAGGTGTGAGGTTGTAGGGACAAGTGAGATATTTCTTTACTATTATGTACGTGTGTGTGTGTGTGTGTGTGTGATACATGCGTGTGCGTTTGTGAGGGAGTGTGTCAGACATCTCCTCTTGCTATTCTTTGCTTTCCACTTTATTCCAGGGTCTCTCAATGAACGGGAAGATCCCCTTTCAGTGAGACTGGCTGGGTGGAGATCCCTGGCTCCGGATCTGCTTTTCTCTGTCCCCGCCCCTCCCCAAGTGCTGGGGTTGCAGACTCAAGCAGCTACACCTAGCTTTTCATGTGAGTGTTGAGGATGTTTGTTTTTTTGTTTTGTTTTGTTTTTTTGAGACAGGGTCTCCCTACAGCCCCAGCTGGTCTGGAACTGTCTATGTAGACCTGGCTGGTATGGCTCTCACAGAGATCTGCCTGCTGGGATCCACACCTGGCAGTGCTGAGAATTTGAACTCAGACACAGCCAGCGCTCATATTCACGGAGCCATCTTCCTAGGGGGAGTTTTGAACTGGGCCTTAAAGGCAAGAAAAGGTCCACCAGGGAGGCGAAGGCCCTGGGGAATGTGCAAAAGCAAACTGGCTCCAAGAGGCCACCAAGCAAAGTGTCAGAGATTCAGAGTACAAATGGAAGCCTGAGGAGGTGGTGGAGCAGGCAGGAGCAACCATTGAAGAGCCAGGCAGCCCATTCGAAGCAACAGGACTCCTGTCCTGGTGAAACTGCTTTCTTCCCTGTCTACTTGTTATGTGCTGCTTCTATTCAATAGTCATGAGTATTTGCTCAGCTCTGATGACTGATTAAGCAATATGGCTCCATCATGAGGACGCTTCCCTTGGATGCTGAAATGCTGCAGGGAAAGTCGGAACGCTGTTCTCTGCACTTCTGCAGCCCCTAGCAGTGCAAACGTACGGCTCATCAGAGGAAATGACAGCATCACTGGACATGGTGACCATGGCCCTCAGGTGTCAGCATAACTTCTCGCTGTCCTGTACACCATGGCACAGTGTCCCTGTCCAGAGGGTGGCCCACAGGTCCCCATGGACAGCACATTTAAAAGCCACACTCCAACCAGAGAACAGCGCTCACGAACGCACTCTAGCACCTTCCTCCTCAA
Source organism: Eospalax fontanierii (assembly GCA_035773235.1). NCBI lineage: Eukaryota > Metazoa > Chordata > Mammalia > Rodentia > Spalacidae > Eospalax > Eospalax fontanierii. Next base: position 4,142,566 of record CM069539.1, read on the forward strand.
GTGGTCTGCTTCATGCTTTAGTCTCCACCGCAAATCCAATCTTTATGTCCTTTTCTGAACAGCAGCGAGCAGGGCCAGCAGAGAAGACTGCCGGAGGAGTAGGGGACGGAGGGCGATGGCTGGGAACCTTCCTGGTGATTAGAGCTGGGACTGTCACCCTGATGGAATGCTGCCCCTTGAGATAACTGCCGTCTGGCTCCGATATGCTACCACATCGATTCACTGTGTAACTGCTCTGTTAATTTATGCACCGTTTTCGCCACTGCTTTCAATGCTAACCCAGCGTAATTCAGTGCTTCTTTAGTAAACTTCCCCAGAAGATTAAAACAATTTTAGGGATTATAAAGCACCTAGGTTCAGCAGATGCTGACCATCGAGGGGACCCATGACCTGGAGGATTTGTGTCTCAATGTGATTTAGCGTGTTCCCTGCCCGTTTCCAGTCCCCATGTCACATTTTATGATTTGCATTCTTTCAAAGCAACGTTTCTCTCCAGAATGTTTTGTACTAAGTGATTTCAGACAAGCTCAACATTAAGTAGGTAAATGTATTTGCTCTCTGTTTAGGGGGTGCTTGGTAGAAGTCCAAGTTGTTTGGGGAAAAAAAAATGCACGAGGAAAGACATTTAAGTGTGCCTTTTGAATTTTTTCCCAGCCGTGTCAGTGACAGAAGGCAGCTGTGGCCCTGGCTTTGACTGGCTTTAAAGGCTGATATTTGACTCCAATTCCAAAACAGCCATCATTCTTACGATTCAGTCCTAAGGCTCTGTGCCTCCTCGGTGAACCCCACTTAACTGCCATCATTAATAGAGCTAGTGCTTCACAACTGAGTTTCCAGCCTGTCCGTTTGTATCCCCAGGGTGCGTGACACACACGTGCATTGTTATCAGTATGTAAAGCAAGTGGCTTACCGGGATTAACTGTGACTGTTAGTTTAAGGTCAGAATTTCTTGAACGAATATTTAAGGCAGTTTTAAAAGCACAGAGATTTTGTATTAGTTCCCAAAGTATTTTTGTGATATAGCTTTCCATGCTTCATTAGTCTCCATTAGGTTGGAGCACATTACATGCGGCACAGCACTCCAGAGATAATTTCTCAGTGTTCCATGGAGGTTAAATGACTTGATGTCTTCAAAGAGAAGAATATTTACATATGCCGAAGAAATTCAAATCTCAGAATTGTCCCACCAATCCCTGTCTGGTTTGGGTGGGCAGATCATATGTAAGCACCCAATTAAATTTGAATTTCAAATAAATGATGAATTTTTTAGTCATAAATGTGTCCTGTGCAATATTTGGGGCACTCGTACTAAAATAGTACTTACTAATTGCTTATCTGAAATTCAAATCCACCCGCGCCTCCCCTCCTATGCTTGCTTACTTTGGCAACCCAATATCTGGGGACATCTGAATGGTGATCAGCACTGCATTGCCTCCGAATCATAGGTCTGTGCCGTTCTCAAGGGGACATTTTTTTCCTTGGGTATGTACAAAAGTGGAGACTGTCCCACAGGCTATTCCCAGAGGTCTCATGGAGTCATCTGGCTCCAGGACTAATGGAGCTAGACACTGAAGATTAACTAGGCCCTCTTTCAAATTATGCTGAAGAGATTTAAAGCAACAAAACTAACACCCTTCACCTAGTGGGTTCTTCACAGAGTGAGTTCTTCACATAGTGGGTATTTAATACATTTTTGTTAAAAAATTTTAGTGTTCATTGGCATCATTCAAGGTAAGTATGAAGATAAAACAAGTTATTTTAAAATCTATTCCTCTACATGTCTCTGCTCTTGACCTAAGCACTTACGTCCTCTGGAGTCTACTGCAGCTCCACCTGGTTCAGGACCTCCTAGATCTCCTCAGATGTCAGCCGTACTTTCATTCATATTATTATCCCCAAGGAAAACTGCAGGACGCAGCACCCAGCACAGAACACAGGCCGCAGAGTCAGATCAGCTCTGGTGTGAGACGCTGCTCTGCTTTAGCTCTGTGAGTCTCTGTGCCTTCTCTCTATGCCTCACTCGAGTAGAATTAGTAAAGTTTTGGTGAATGTTTTATTCACCATACACAATAGTTAATACTCATCATCAACCTGAGTGGATTGAAAATTCTTTTGGAGTAGGGGCTCAGACTGAGAAAAAGAGAAAAGGGAAGATGTGAGCTCAACGCCCACATTCATCTCTCAGAGTTCCTGTGCGGACACACCATGACCAGCTGCCTCAGGCCCCCAACCCCCCACATTGTCACTGCCACGCATTCCCCAACATAATGGACCACCATGACCTATGACCAAGCAGTGACCCAAAATAAACCCTTCCTTCTTTAAGTTGCGTTTGTCAGGTATTTTGTGACAATCACAAGAAAAGTAACTAATGCAACATGTGTCTTGCCAAGTCTTGTGGGACATTCCAAGTCATCATCATACCATATTAAGGCTAATAAGTATATATTATTATTATTATTGTTGTTGTTGTTGCTGTCACCCTTCTACTGTTTAACAGGCCCAACAGGAATAACCACAGAAACTGAGCCTGAGAAGAAGCTCCAGGTCCCAGCTTCCCACCAAGAAAAGCTCTGCCAGGGACATCTAGGCGCCCTTCCTCACTCAGCCTCACTCAGCAGGGCGTTGCCTTCATTCTGTTCCTCTTCCTCTGTCATGTCCATGTGTAAGGATTCCAAATACTGTGTTGAGCTATTGGGGTTCTGTCAGAGTCAGGGAACTTGAACTGCCTTAGGTTTCTGTTTCCTTAGTGGGACTAGGCATGGGGAGTGAGACACCAGCTCACCACATACTTCCTGTCTTCTCTTTATTGGCCATTTGCTGCCTCTTTATTTTTCTCTCTGTCATCAGTGAGGAAGTTGTGTAATGTAAAAGCTAAGTGGAGTCTCCTGACTGCAGTCTGAAGTCATATCCATGATATAACCTTATCGTAACTTTTAAAGAGATGTGGCAAATGCTGTCACAAATCCAGAATACACATAAGGTGATTTTCTTGGCATTGGGAGCATGCCTGAGATTGGGGTTCAACAGAGTCAAAGCATCCTTTTTGAGGAACAGTATGATTTTGCTATTATCAAGATATGATATAAAGGTCAAGCTCATCCTCTGAGTTTCAAGAAAAACAACAACAACAAAAAAACCCCAAACCTCACTAAATTCAAAATCCTTTAAATAAAAAGCAAAAGGAATGCACCCTGGCCATCTGTTCTCCCATACTCCACAAAACTGTCAGATTTGGGGCTATTTTCTTGTATCAGGACACTGTGCTCCCCATAAATGTTATTCAGCGAGTATTTGTCGGTTCAGTCAGTGAACACACACACTAAGACAGCAAGCATTTGCTGAGCTCCAAGGAGATGTATAACCCCTCGATACGGAATATTTGTAAGTTTTTCCTTCCTGGTAAAATCTAGTAACTGTCTTAAAAGCAGATTATTTCACGGTGAGAAGCAGTGATTCACCACGCTATAACACCAGCTCTGGAAGTCTATGCTATAAACTAAGGAGTCGGAGTGAGTTTGGTGGAGTTCGTAGTTTTTGATTATTTATATGTAAAGCAATGGACCCAGTGTTTCTGCTATTAGCCCTGAGCAGTGAAACCTCCCAGGTCCCACCTACTGGTTTTCTTTCTTGATAAGTAGCTTGAAAATCATTCCATGCCCGCCATGACTCAGAGACAGCTCTGGGCTTTGCCCTGGCATTGAGACTGCTTCCTGGACAACCCCCCATTTCTGCAGTCCTTCAGTGTGACCCATCTGTTCTTTATCCCCTGTCATTCTAGGAACAGTGTGACAGCACAACAGCTGGAGGGACCAGAGCTCCTAGAATGTTCTTCAGGGTTTCTGCTCTCTACTGTTTTGCGTTCTCTGTTTCCAGCACATCATTTGGTGTCTCACCTTCTTCCTGCTTTCTGCCTTTACTTGTTGGACTTTCGTTTGGATCCTCAGGTATAGAATATTAGGGGTTTGGTTTGTTCCTGGTAGAATCCAGGGGCTTCTTAAAAGCAGACTATTTCTAGTGAGAAGTGCTTGCAGGTGAGGTCTTCGGCTGGTAGCCTTTCCGTCCCTTCTCTCAGACTATTATGTCATCCCTGCTGCAGCATGGGGCTCAGGGACAGGGCCTCTCGGAGAAAGGGCCTTCTTATGTGGCCCATAACACCACAATAAAATAATGTACAGAAACACTGTACCAGGTGACCCTCAGCACCTGCTCAGGAGCAGTACCTTAACCTCGCTTCTAAGGCCTTTCTCCTCCCCATCTGGGTTCTTGGAAGCAAGGGCAGCTCTTTCTGAGACTGGGATTGTTTCTCCTGATTGTCACACTGCCCCTGTGGAAGGACAGGTAATGGGAGGGTTGGGGAGGAGCGAGCAGCAGAAGCACTTAGGTAAGAAAAACCAGATTAGTTAACGTGTCAACTCAGCTTGAAGGCGATGGATAAGGTGGTGTCATTTCCTGCAATACCTGGCCTCCACTTCTGAGTCCTGGTTACGTTCTGGAACTTCCTCCTGACTGCAAGCTATTTCCACAGGTGCTCCCTGTCCCACAATATCTTATAAGGTGGATCAACAGTCCCTGAGCTTCCTAGAGTTAATCAGATGTAGGGTAGGAGTGACCCGAGTGGTTCACACTCTCTGGCACCTTTACTGCTTATGCTGGAGATTTTTCATTTTTATTTTTGTAACCCTATGCAAAGACATGATTAAATTCTGAAAGAATCCCATTTCACTTCATTTAAATAAGTTTTAAGTTTACTTTTCATTTAGCAGAAAGTTATAGACTGAAAAAGAGAAACAACTTGTAGACACAAGAAATAATTTTTAATTTTCATGTTTGTCTAATTTATATGGTGAGAATAGTCAAGTTGTGTATCTTTTGGATACAATATTTTAGTTTTTTGTGGTACTGAGGATTGAACTCGGGGCCTCCTGTATGCTAGGCAAGTGTTCTACCACTTGGTTCTATACCCAACCCACAATTCACTTTTAATACGTTAGAATCAGTTTAGAGCATTGCTGTCATTAGAAAATGCATTTTATGAGAAAATCCTAGCTAGAGCAGTGGTCATTTTGGATCTTTCAGAAATGAAGATTAAAAACCAGCTAAGGGAGGTTGGTTAAGAGCACATGTGGCTCTTGAAGAGACTGGAGCTAAACTCCCAGCACCCACATAAGATGGCTTACAGCCACCTGGGACTCCAGCTGCAGACGATCTGACACATTCCTCTGGCCTCAACAGGCACCAAGCACACACATGGCATAAATACACATACATACACAGAAAAAAAAAATCAGAAGTCAGGTGTAGTGGAATGTGCCTTTAATCCCAGCACTCGGGAGGCAGAGGAGATGGATCTCTGTGAGATCAGGGCGAGCCTGGTCTACACAGTGAGTTCCAGGCCAGCTGGGGCTACAGGGAAACCCTATCTCAAAAATAACACTATCAGCAGAAATAAATATATCTTCAAAAATTTACAGATTCATTAACATATTAATTACATGTGGCTTAATATTACTAACAGGAATGCCACCAACCCAACCTAGACTGTCTAGGTGTGCATGGTAGTAAATAACTCCAGTAGCCATGCTTATTTCAGGAATCATTGTTTTCTACACATTCTGGATTTTCTCATTTTGGAAATGTGTTTCTTCAAGAGGGACGACAAAACACCGTTTATCTAGCCTCTTGTTTGCCTGACATATAACTTTTTACCTTCATCTCTCAAGATATACAAATAGGGGCCTCTGTTTGACTCAGAACCCTCAAAATGTGAGGAGCAGATGCCCAGATAGTTCCTTCTTTTTTAAAGCCTACAGTAGTCCTGGCTTCCCAACTATCCTTGAGATGACTGCTGCAGGTGCCACCAAAACGGTTCCCCAGCAACCTAAAATACTTCTCACAATTGTAATTAGGGTTAAAGATAAAGGAGGAAGAGACGCAAACATAAATTGTTCGATATCTTAAATCAGGTTTCTCAAAGATTTTTAAAAATAGCTCATCGGTATTCTAAATTTTCATAATATGGGAGGTATATTATTTCACAATATTTCCCGTTAGCATTGTTTTCACCATACAGAAGAGAGTTAAAAACACAGAGCTTTGGGATAAGACAGCCCTGGATTTGAACTGTCCTGCTCCACTTCCTAGCGGGGTGACTTAGCTAGATTGCACATGCTGCGGTGTCCTTATCTTAAGGTGGTGATAACAGTTCCTGAACTGTAAGACTGTAGTGAGGGCTCTAGGGACAGGTGCAGAGGGCGGGGAGACAGCAGACAGAAAGTAAATTGTTACAGCGCCATGCATTTGTTAATTCCTGAGTATCAATCTTTTTATTCCTCCCTGATCAGGAACACTGGTAAATCCACTGCACATGCTGGGCTCGGGCACTCAAAGTGCGCCCTGCCCTTCCAGCCTTGAAGCTCCACCTGCCCCAGCCTCCCCATGCTGCCCCCAGGAGACCTACTCTGCCCCTGCTCTCTGCTCTTACCATTGCAGTACAATCTATTTGAATGGCTGCTCCTCTGACACCCCCCGCCCCAACGAGCACTTCCCCCAAGATGTCTACCCAGGGCCTAATGAACTTTCTTCTCTTTGCGTCTCCATCGCACTCCCCCGTCACTGTGCCAGACACTTGGCTCTGGGTCTGTCTCTTCTGTAGTCAGTTTCTTTGGGATACACTGTGTCTTTTCTCCCTCTGCACACATTTGCACTGGACATAGAGGTAGGTACAAAGACGTTATATTCAGATATTTAAATTTAAGTTTGTTGAATGTACTTTAGAGGAATAAAAAGAGAATAAAAACAAAATCAAGTCATTATATGACTTCTTTAAACAAGCTGTCCATTCCTTTGTCCATGACTGGACATACTTTCTTTGTTTTGCTTTTCAATGGCACCACACACAGTCTGAGACAATGTACTGATTTCCAGGAAAAGCATTCTGTTCAAAGCACTTCTCACTGAACACCGTAAAACACTGAACCATTTAAAATAGTAGACAATTTATGTAAATATACTGGAAAAATTTCAATACATACATAATCTAGTCATTTCTAGTGTCTGAAAATGATTTGCTGTCTCTTCCTTCAAAGGGTGGAAACTCATTATCCCTGAATGCAGAACTGACCCTCGGGAGCAGAGGCCACTGTAGGCCACGAGGGAGACTTGGACATAAAGACAGCGCTGTCTCTAGGGTTTGCTTGCTATCGGGGAGCCAGGTGCTACCCACGCGCTGAGGATCCTGGCAGTGGCCATCCTGGTAAGCTTAGAAGCAGGTCCTTCAGCCTCACTCAAGCCTCACTGTGAGAGTAGCCTCAGCAGAGAGCGACTTCCCTGTGACCTCAGGAATCAGATGTCACGTCAGCTGTCACACGCTGCTGCGTCGGAGGTTTAAGCATTATTCATCCATAGTAGATAATTGATATAGAGAGCATGGTGCACTGTAAGAATTCTTGCTGTAGGTAGTCCTGGCCTTAAATTTATGATCCTTAATCTCTGAAATCAAGACAAAACTAAGTTGGTTGCCAGGAAGGAGTCTGTAAGCTGGAACCACCTTCACGTGACAGCAGGGGCACCACTGTCTTTTGTCAATAACATATTTAGCAAATGATTAGTTGTCTCTGTCAGCCAATCACTGTGTGAGGTCTCGGGAATTCAAAAACACAATTTCAAGCCCTTCATATCCTAGCATTCCTTCCCACTGTATTCACTGAAAAGTTCAGAGCCTGAGTCAGTCTGGGATGTACTTATTTTGTGAAAAGTTATTTAAGAAGTTAAATTTTATAATGGAGTAAGAATTTGAATAGAATTTGAGAAAGGCTTACAGTTAATTACAGTTTTAACAAGTAGAGTCCCAAGCAATGCGAAGCTTGACAGTCTCAGGCTTTTAAGCGAAAGGTAGTGGGGTCTCAGGGTGGGTGACGACTAGAATTCCGTGAAATGGTCTGTCTGCCTATAAGAGCTATCACTGTCAATAATGGCGTCCTTAGGGATGAAGGACAGAGACATTAATGGGAAGAAAAATATTCCATTAGTAAAACGTCCCCTAATTAACACTAATCTGTTCCCTGGAAAAGCTGCTTGAGAGGAAAGAGATTTTTTTCCCCCATGCCAAACTGCTGAGCTTTAATTTGGAAAATTTTCCATTTAGGTTCAAGGAATATTAAAAGGCTTCACTGAGCAAACATTAAAAATGAATCTACTCGATGCTCAGAGAATACGGAAAGATGGGGTCTTTCACACTGTCGGTTCCTAACTGCACGCATGGGTTGAAATCAACTAAAATGTGCCTTCTTCTGAATTGGCTTCTACCATTTCTGTTTTTTAATCACAAAAATGTATTTACTTAAGTATCTGACTGCATGCAATCTAGGAAACTGCTAAACAATATGACGGATGTGGTCCTTGCTCCAGTGAAATCTCTGAGTTCAAATCGGATACAGATCATCAGAAAAGAAGTGCATTAAAATTGTGTAAAACCAATGAGAACATCTTTATGTTATTCCATTTGGGAACGCTAGGAAACTCCAAGTCTCATTGGTGGGTCTGAAACATGATAAACTAGAGAAACCAAGCAGTTACAGTATGCCGCAAAACCAACCTCACAACCAGCTATGTGTGACCTCTGCATGCGCTTGCCTTCCTCATGTATGGAAGATAATGGCAGTAACGCCCACGTACAGTTGCCCTGAGTTTCAATGAGAAAAGGCACTCGATGTGTTTAGCTTGAAACCTGGTGTAGAGTGTGTTGTCCTTATGACTATGTCCTTTCTGTCCTCAGCAAAAACTTCATTATAAACTAAGTTTTGTATTCTTTCTTGTTCGGGCAAGTCGGGGAAGGGGAGGGCTCATGGAGTCAACTCCGCCAGCCTTCTGGACAGCTGTTAGGCCTTGGTCTCCATCATCTTTGGCCTGGTCCCCTCCCACCGCATCAGCTACTTCCGGCCCCTCCAGCTTTGCTTTTGGTTTCCGTCCCTGCTAGCACAGTGAGGATGCACATGGCTTTCTACTGCGCCAAAGCATGGGATTCTCAGGATGGGAGTTTCTCTGAATGTCCGGCCAGAAGATGGAGGCTCCTCTTCCCTCACTCCAAACACCGTCCCAGGCAGCCCTGTCTGTGTTCCCCGTCTTCACAGGATGCTCCTGCTCTGATAGGAAAAGGACCGGTACTCCCTGCACCCCAGGGGCCAAAGTGTAGTCATCAACACTGAGAGAACCCGCATAGTAAGGGGAGACTCAGGCTTGCTCAGTCATCTGGGCCAGACCAGACCAGACCAGAGCAGACCAGACAAGCCTAATTTGTAGAAAGGTCCTGGCTCCCTGACCCTCATGTGTTCATCAAGTCTTAAAAGTGTGACCATGAATTCCATTGCGGTGAAGCCGCGCTGCCTGGCTGGGGGCCATGGGTCTGTAGCTGTTCACAAGGATCTGGGAAGCCTGCTGGCAGAGGCCTCCCAGGCAATAGGCTCTCCTTCACATAACTGTTTTCATTTGTTCTCTTGTAAAATTGTCTTTGATAGTTTTTAAATGTATGAATTATTTTCTGAAAATATGGCTCCTTCTAGTTGAAAAATAGAAGTTCTTTATTCTCACACCTCCAAGGTGTGGCTTCACAAGATCCAGAAATAAAGAGCTTTTTATTGAGTTCAGAGTTTAAACAAAGAGAAAAGAAAAAGCGGTTTCTCAGCAGAAAAATGCAACAAAGACTTTGCTTCTTACCAAATAACTTAAGAATGTCTGGACAAAAACATCCAAACCTGGCTAGTGCCAAAAGTTCTCAGATAAGTCAAGAGAAGAGAAAAACAGTCTAAACCTGAAGCACCAAGAAATCTATGGAGGGCAACGAGGAAGCAATGTGTAAGGAGCGTGTAAACGCGGATCGTTAGGAGAAACACACGGAGGCATGTCCCAGCTGTATGTGTGATGCATGGGGGGTATTTTCTACCTTTGTTGGGGAATAGTTGGTTGGTTGATGAGCTCCTACAGACCCGCCCCACTCTCCTCCAGGCACTTCTCCACACTCTAGGGTTGCAGGGGGCCCTTGGCATCCCCACTGTCTACCTAGTTGGATGCTCGTCAGGCCCCTCCTGTGTAAGGCCATAAAGCATTCCAGCTGTGAGCTAGTCCTTCGAGCTAGACTGTAAGTCCCATGGCAATAGAAATAAAGATTAGTATCTCTGTTCTCATAAGTGCCTACCATGGGGTCGTGAATCCACAGAAACTGATTGACTTGCTTACTGGTCTGCAAATGTTTTCTCCCAACCCACAGAACACAAATCTGAAAAAGTACTTCTTCCTATCACCATGAAAGAACAGGAGAGCCCTCAAGAGCAAAATTTTTCAATTTTTTAGGGGTACTTATTCATTTTGTGAAGCCACAGTAGACTCTTCCAGCTGCACAGAAAGCTAGCTGGCCGGTAGCTGCTTTCACCTAATATTCTGCCTTGCAGAATCACAGATGGATATCAAAGGCAGGAAGGTGGGTGTAGATATGGGAAATAGAAGCTTATTTGTGGAATTTGGATGTCCTAGAACCAGTGGAATCTTTTCTTAAATAGAAAAGCATTGGGTTTAGGTGCAGACGCTGGTTTATCAGTAGTCAGCATGTTTTCAGAGTCATTAACCTCAATCGAATAACCTGAAAACTGACAGAGCTTTAAAAAAGGAATTTCAATGAAATATGGGACTGTTTAGGGAAAAAAATAATCCAAACTGTGAATGTTCCTGGTTCCGTTTTTAGAAAGTAAATCCTGAAGATCTAGAGTATGGGAGATGAATATGAACTGACCTCATCTGGAATCTTCTGGAATCGTCTATCCCAAGATGGAATATGGCCAGAGCATCAACATTTGTGCAGATTTTCAAAGTTTACAAAAATACACTAGAAATCGTTAATCTCTTTTACAAAAGTTCTCTCCTCTCAAATGTTTATATATATTTTATATCATTTTACATCTCAATTCAAATGCAATATTTTGTTTAATGCTCTTTTAAGGAAATGTACATGATACATTCTCTTTGTTTAAAAATGTAAAATTATATTTATCTGTGTGAACCCCCTGGTGGATCCTCTTTTTTCAATGGTTTGTATGTTTCTTTTCAACTTCAGGAACTGAAGCAGACTCTGGAAGGGCAGGGGCCATGTGGGCCTTTCTCTAGCCCGCTCTGTGCAGAGTGGAGACAGGTTAGAAGCTGGAGATGGCAGACGACTTAGGGTAGCATATAGGGACAACTGCCTCCCGGACCCTCTACTTCCCGCTCACATTATGTTGATTCCTTGTTGGCAGGTAAGAGACCCACATGGCTCCAGATTCTGATTTCAGCTACACATTTCTTTGGGGGTGGTTCTCAAGAGACCCGCTTACTGTGTGTGCTGCAGTGCATTCAGAACGGATGTGACCTCTGTCAGGCTGATGAAAGCCTTACCTCTGGGCCCACAGGGCCTTGCCATGGATCACCACATTCCCTCCACACTTCCTTCCTCACTCAATGTGCTCATGGCCACGTGAGATCATGAAGTGTTTAGGTTCTGAACGGTGTTCCCATGTTTAGTAAATCAGGAAATAATGAACCATGTGGTCTTGTGACATTCTCTTTCCAAACTTAGATTGAGCCTGAGTATTCAGTAACAAGTGAACAGAGATGGTTGAAAAACAGGCCGAGAGTTAATGATCTCAGCTGACATTTAAGACAATCTGTAAGCCAAACCATGTATGTAAGAATTTTAATCATCACACCTCTTTGCATGAAAATTTTTCCCAAGTCCCACAAGTGAAGTCTGATTGCTTTGTCTTTGGTGCCTCAACCATCCCAAGGACTGCACCCAAAATACTTTATTGAACTTGCTTTAAACAAGTTCCCTTCAAATGTAAACTCATTCAGGGACTTTCTTATTTATCTCTGAATTCCTATTAACCTTGATAGTGCTGGAACATGGTAGATGCCAGAACCACTGATCTCAAATAAATGTTTGTGTCGAGTATGTTATGAAGGGTTTTGCATTAGAGCTGCAGAAATAATCTCTCACTCAGTATTGAGTGGCACTTCTGTAGGTGGTAAAGGAAGCAGTGATAAGTACTCCAGGCCTTGGATGACACACATGAGATGGCCATAAGCAAAAATTAACGAAGAAATGCTGGGGAGATGGCTCATTTGGTAAGGCTCACTGTGTAAGCATGAGGACCTGAGTTTGGATACCCAACACCCCCATGAAGAAGCTGGTGAAACAGGGACAGGTAGATTTCTGGAGCTCTCTAGCTATAGGATTTAGTCAACTCTGCGAGTTTAGTAAGAGACCCTGTCTCAAAATAAAGTGGAGAGAAACTGAGAAATATACCTGATATTGACCTGGGTTTGGTTCCCACCACCCGCATGGTGGCTAACAACCATACATAACTCCAACTCCAGGGGATCTGACACCCTCTTCTGACGTCCATGGGCATTGCATGACATGGGTGCACTTACATACACACAGGCAATACACTCACACACATAAAATAAAAATAACAATAAATAAAATATTTTGAAAAATCCTGACATTTGGGAAGACAGCTGGTCACTTGTGAGATCGCAGAAAGTCAAAGAGTAATCATTTAGATCAACACCTTCTGGGAAAGTTGTAAGTGAGTAGGAAAGCAGTTTCCACTGTCTGTGTCATTGCTCAGAAAGACACAACCTACCCAAGGCTGTGGGTAGGGACAGCTTCAGAACAAAGGTGGGCATCACTCTTGCTCTGATCTTCGGAACACCCAAATCATTTGGCTACCAGCCTACCTCCATGCTCACACACAGCTCTAGTGGTCACACTGGATGCATGTGGTTGGCCTGCAGACAGGTGGGACGGTGGCTGAGAGCTTGGGTGGCCACTGATACTGGACAGTTATTCTTGCCACTAAGAAATGATGAGCTAGCATTCTCATCAGCCTGGTAGATGGAGCAGCAGTCTGGTGATTGTGCTTGTGAGTTTGAGGGCCGGAGTTTGCCTTTAACAGATTCCCAGGGAGGGTGGGGCGGGGTGCTGTGGTCTTCCCTCAGCAGCATGTCTCTTTTGGCCATGACCCATGAGCCTTTTCTTCAAAAGACTGCACAGATTATGTGCTTAACACTATGCTTGAAACCACTAAAGAGAGATCCAAGATAACATATAATTAAGTGAGGGATTTTTTTTGGCATAAACCGAAAGAACTACAGAAATTCCAAGAGAGTAAAGATCCTTGTGGTGGGGCGACTTCTTAAAGGTCTGTGGTCTGAGGGAGGAGAGGACCCAACTCCTGGGCAAGAGAAGTTAGGCAAAACACAAGCAAGGACCTGGACCTATGGAGATCAGAGAGGTGGCTACAAGAGTCACTGGACCAGACCAGAAAATCATCTGTTTATATGCGCTTCAGATTACAATCTGGGGTCGATGAGAAAAATTGAGACACCTGCCTTCTGATTTAAGATCAGAACTGTCAGCGTTAACAGAACAACAACAACAAAAACCAAAACGAGACCCAACACATTATCAGATGCCTAAGCGCCTTACTTATCACTTAAAAAATATATTATTTTTATTTTGTGTATCTGAGTGTGTTGCCTGCATGTATGTAAGTGCACCCCTGTTGTGCAGTGCCTAAGGAGGTCAGAAGAGGGCGTTAGACTCTCTGGAACTGGAGTTACAGATGGTTGTTAGCTACCATGTGGGTGCTAGGATTTGAACTCCAGTCCTCTGCAAGGGCAGCCAGTTCTCTTAAATACTGAGCTATCTCTCCAGTCCCAATTATCTGCTTTTTTATTTTAAATTTTTATCAGCATTGCTTTCTTCAAAAGATAACATGACTACAGTGACAACCATTGTGTAGGTTGGAGAATTTGGAAAGGGAGTGAACAGTAAACTCACATTATAGTGATAGGGATACATTTCATAGTACTGTCAAAGCTTGGTAGCATAGTTGGTAAATAATACTCAAAAAGACATAGAGACATATAGAATTGTACTTTTAAAGATAAGTTTCTACTGTCATCCACACAGTGAAAAAAACTGATAGCCAACTGAAAAGGAAAAAAATCAATATTTACCAACAAGTACGCAGGCCTGCCTAGTCGAGCAGTGTTGTGCACTTGACCTGGCTTACTACACTGAACTTGTTCTGCAGACTAACGTGATAGTAAGAAATGAGTGTGACTCATTCCTAGATACAAAAACTATTAGATAGCTGTTCATCCAAATACTCTCCAAAAATCTTTACAGAGAGATAGAACCAATAACTTTCCAGAATGCAGCACTCACACTGGGGAAAGGCTCACGTTCCTGTGCTTCTCCATCTGCGATAAGAGCCCAACGTAGGAGAGGTCAGGCCGGGAACACACAAGAGCCAAGTTATTTTCTTCCAGACCCAGCCTGATACCGCCTCAGCTGTCACGTGGTATTGGTGGGAGCGAAGTGAGGAACAGGAGAGCAGAGTGAAGAAGAGTCAGGCCGAGAGGGAGCCAGGAACCAGGGGCAGTCCACAGCGTCCTGGGAGTGGTGAAGAGTGGGCTTGCTAAGTTAGGACTCAGCTCTCTCTAGTCTTTGCCTAGGACACCACTCACCCTCTCTGCCATTTTTCTCCCCTTTATTTAGTCTTGTTTCTAGCTTGAGACAAGCAAAAATGCTACCCTTTCTAAAGGCTCATTTCCAAATTATGCATTTGGAAGAACAGGTTTGCCCTTGGTAAACTGCCCTGATCTAACTCCTGCATACCCTGGGCTACCAAACCCACTGTGCAGTTTTCAGTAAAGAGCTCTTCATTCCAGGGTAGCCACTGTCTCAGGTGTGGCTGTGCCCCTGAGACTTGCCTCTCACAGATAGCTCTTCTTCTCTCTCTTTTCCCCTCTCTCTTTCTCTCTCTCTCTCTCTCTCTCTCTCTCTCTCACACACACACACACACACCTGCATGCACACACTTGAAAACCTAAAAAAAAATCTCAAGCTTTCTTAATGGTTCAAGAGGAATTTTGCACAGAAATACACAGATTATTTAGGAAGTCTTTGCTTAATGTACATTTCTTAACTAATGGTAAGCTACAAAACTCTTGAGTCATTTCTGAAAAAGTATATATTCAAATTTTAAAGAAATTAGTCAGGTTCCCGAGAACAGTGATCACAGATCTCTGTTGTGTGTTTGATGTCCAAGAGGCATAGAGAATCATAAATCTTCCATATTTAAGTAGAACAATAGTGACAAGGAGACAATCTTGAAGGATGACTCTTTAATACTTAAAAAATCCTCATAAACAGCCTTCTCTCAGGAAAGCTATAAAAAGAGTCAGTTTTGCCTGAGTCAGAGCAATTTCACCTAACTAATAGTACCCTCTGGACCTATGAAAAATTGACATTCTCCATGAAAGATCAAATTTGGGATGTGGCTCAGGAAGCCTTCCAAGAAATCCATGTTCATTTTCTCCTTCAGAGATGGAGCAAAGATCAGCACAGATCTGCCTCATCAACTGGTTTTGTAAATGAAGTTTTATTGGAACATGGGCACATTGTCTTGTTTACATGCTGTCTGTGGCTACTCTGTGACTTCAAGGACAGACCTGAGATGGTCTGATATCATGTATATGGGTTCCCATAGTTTACATATTTACAGTGTGGCCCTTTGTAGAATAAGATGATTGACCCTTGACCTATCAGGATTTCCTTCTTGTATCTCTCCTCCGGACCAAAGTCAGGATAGCCAGGTTGTAGATTCACTCTACTGTCCTAGTAAAATTCCCCATGACCTGGAATCAGAGGTTCTGTCTTAGCTTAGACTTCTTGTTTATAAGGTAAAGGGAGGTAGCAGGCGGTCATCTCTGCCTTAATCAATTCCCTCCAAATTTCTCTGTTCTAAGAAGATTGAGCTCTTTTTTCAAAATGTTTTCTTTTTGCCAAGAATACATATAAATTCAAAACGACTTCACAAAGCCCCAGTTACTCCAAATACTTCAGTCCTTTCAATATTCAACCGCCAGGCAGCCCCTTGCTACCTACCCCGGCCACACCACAGCTGTGGACTGGAGCTGGAGAGAACCCAGGAGCAGTAAAAGCTGTTGTGAGCAGGAGTGCATCTGGCCCACACTCCCTGCCACAGATGCCCTGCCTTGCCCACACCAGAAATGAACACAGTTCGGTCTGCCATGTAAATGGTCGAGAACTCTGCCTCTGCTGTCATGCCGGGTACCAGGGGAGGTGTCACGAGTCATCACGTCCAAAGGGCACTTTTGAGTTGCTGACAGAGACAAAACTTCCTTGCCTAAGTAGGAACTGGGATGCCTGCTGTCAGAAACCTGGATGTCGATGGCATATTCTAGCTAGCACAATTCCTTCCTTAGACATAGGACATAACCCGCCAGGTGAAAGAATGTCAGAAGAGCAAGCCTCACGCTTCCAAAGTCCTTAGAGCAGCCAGTGCACCCTTTCCCCAGGTGCTGCCTTGAGAGAATGAAAGATGTAGATACTATGTTATCGTAAAGCAAAGCTGCTGAGAGGGCAAAAGTACATGAACCCCAGAACAGCGGTGACTTAGAATCCCAAGGCCCCATTTTCTTGAAAATAAATATTTCCCATTCACATTCTTTCTGCTTTATAAATGAAAGTGTTGGGGGATGTTTCTTAGTCTCTAAACAAGAAAAGATAGGTCCTTAGTTTCCACACAGAGGAGATCTAGATTGCAAGCAAGTGTTCCTGGAATTTAGAAAGCTCAACAGATACTATTCCCTTGAAAACAGAAAGAAGTGGCTTTCAAGTGGAGAGCTTTTACAAAACCCAAAGAGAAATAACCTGGCAGATAACACTTAGAGGTTGGTTACCATCTTCTCCATAAACACCTTCCGTGGCACACAGAGTGCTCTCCATTTACCACACATTCTGTAGCTTGGCAGAGACCAGTGCTCTCACTTAAGTGCTGTTCTTTGCAAGAAAAAAGATGCTGGTAAGTACTGTCTGTCATTCATCTGTCATTGGATCATCTTCTCAAACCCCAAAGCACAGCACCCTCTGCTTTGAGTCTTCTCTCTCTCTCTCTCTTTGTCTCTCTCTCTCTGAGAAACCTCTGGATACTAATATTTCGCAATCCAAGCATGAGCCAAAACAGATTTAAAGAAAAGATCTAAGCTGAAATAGAATATCTGTATCAGTCTGTTTGAAAAGAACAGCAGTGATGTTAAGCTGATTATCCAAACTACAGCTCTCCCTGGTTAGGTTAATACCCCCAACACACGCGCGCGCGCGCACACACACACACACACACACACACACACACACACACTGATGCCTGTATTACAGGACTTTACCTTCTCCCCTTGGCTTGTCAGTCTTCTGCTCATCCTTTTGTTCCCATGTCTGTGACTCCGATGTACCTCCCAATGCTCTGAGCATCAACAGGGCAACTGAAAACCACTGGTTGTTTTGAAATCTTCCTGGATGACCTCAGCCCATGTTGATCACTACCTTCCTGAAGTCCTTTGAGACTACCGCCTAACTCACACAATTAACACCTTGTTACCGTTGACTCTAACAGCCTGAATCACATGATGCATTTCTTTATAATTGTTTCATGTGAGTTAGTTTCCTCTCCCTAATTAAACTGTCGGCTTCTTGTGAATGGAGCCATCTTCTAGGACATTTAGTAAATTGCTAGGCACATAGTAAACAACCAAAGTACACTTTCCTTTTTTCTCAGTCAACATAGGTTTTCATTTGTTGGTTGTGTCATGAGTGAGTGTACAAGCTAAACTTTGTGGGGCAGAAGGAGCAATAAAGTAGAATAGCTTCAATCCCACAGTGGAGAGAGAATTAGGATTGAATGAGATCCTTTCAGTCATCTTTGCAGGACAGAATAAGTATTTTAAGCAGAATTAACTAAGCCATAAGCATGTATGTATATACTTCACTTTCAACTACAAGGTGAAATTTAGCTAATAGTCAAGTACAGGCCCAAATCACAGATTTCTGTAGTGTATACTTTGATCAGTACTTCGAATGTTCCTAAAGTGAAAAGAATCTGTTAAGCCGATGTTATCTTAGCAAACACTCTAAACGCATGGTGACAACTCAAACATCTGTTTTGACTAGTGGATCAGCTGAGTTCATTTACTATATTGATAAGATTGGAAACCTTCTTAGTATTCTGCTTTGCTCTGTCTGTAAGGACACAGCCTGACACTTTCCATGCCACTAAATTAGTGCCTAAGTGGTTAAAGTAACGAAAGGAACTTGTGCATACACCTCTCTGGCTGCTGTTCTAAAGAGAATCAGAACTGAAATTCTTAGCTCTGGGGACAAGCAATTAGCACAGAGCTATGGTTGTTGAGCCATGGTTTCGGTGATATGGAGAAGACAATAAAACTGTTATTTACACTATTGTAGGGTATGATTTAAGCATTTCAGGCTAGCGCACCTCACAGTTTAGCTCCGTGAAGGACTAGGAGGAAAGGAACATTCAGCTCATCAGACACAGAACATAAGTGAGCCAGGGAATATCTGTGTTCTGTTTCAAGTCAAATAACACATTCTTGACTTTGAAATGAGGGGAGATTTATTTTTTCTGTAAGTGGCTAGCTTCTGGAAATAATCTGTGAGACCAGAGAACAAGAACTCCATTTCGAATGAAATCCCCTCTGTAAGTCGGAACCCTTCTGTCCCCACAGTGGCTTTTCCGTGACCACCATGACTGTAATGGCTCCAAACTCCCTCACAATGAGGGCTCAGTCCAACTCCTGGATCAATAGTTCCCACCCCTCCCTCCAAAGTTTTGTAGTTATGATTGCTGCAGACAGAACTTCCTTTATATATATGATGTCCGCAGGGGAGTTTGTTAATATTTCAATCAGCCAGACAGTTACTAGAAGAGCGAAGTCAAGAACTGTGAATTTACATGTGTCTGATACAAAGAGCTGGTCAGGTAAAGGATATGCTCACAACTTGAGGTGACTATGACCAAGTCACCAAGTGGAGACAGTTGAGGGAAGCATTTTGAATAAAGAGATCTGAGCACAAAGGATCTTTAAAACGGGAAATGTTGAAGGGCTATCAGCTAGAGGAGTTAAGTACAAAACTGCTTGGGGATTCAGGAGTATGTGGAGAAACAGAAAATAAAAATATGTTTTGGATAAAGTTCCAGTCAGACACATTGAAAATATTACCAGAATGGGACCAAAGAAGGGACGACTCATCAGTCAGGGGTTAAAAAGCAACTAGAATGTGAACCAAGAGGCAAACCCTGATAACATGTTAGAAACAGAATGGATCATTGAGCACCCTTCTCCCACACCAAGACCCAGTGGTGTGGCCCACCTCAAGCCTTTAGCTGCCACAAAGTAAAAGCTGTTCTGTTTGCTAGCTGGTGAGCAGAGAGTATTGAGTTTGAGTGGCTTACTATCTGCAAAGAGGCAGAAAAGACTCCAGGCTACAGCCCACCTTTTTCCTGAGGGATGACCCAGAAGACAGGGCCAGGAAAGCTTCTGACTCCTGTTGGACGTTGTCACTGTTGGGCCATCATTTCTCTGAGGTCAGTCTCCTCAGGAAGCTGTCACAGGACTGATGTAAAGGCTGTGGGTATTTGGGCCAGTTTCAAAGGAAGGTAAAGACTTCTGGGAAAGAAACAAAACTTTAAGGATCTGAGTTGCCCTAGAAGCAGGGTGGATCTGATAAGCATTTTCATGGCCTGCAGTTTATGTATATTACATGCAAATTACTGTATCTTGAATTTTTATGTTTTTAAATATTAGGAGACAACATACTTGAGATGAAAAGAAGCCTGGGTTTTAAATTTAGGGCTACTATGTACTAACTGTCCACTTAGACTTTCTCTGTGGAGTCTGCGTTTTGTCATAAGAAGCCAGAAACATGGCAGCAATGTCCCAGGGCAGAGCATGGTCATGCCATCTAGAAGAAGAGGGGATGGTGACGGTTTGCCAGTAACTCCCACATGTTGCCTGTCTCACTCCCTGGCCCGTCCTCTGATTGATTGTCCCAGCCCCAATGGACTAAATCTTCTTAACATTTTCTTTTCTCCTTCTTTGTGACAGGGAACTGTTGTGTTATTTCCTTCAAACCAAGCATTCCCTCCTGGGAGAGGAAGGGGGCATATAAGGCTCAGGAGCTAGTGAATCTTACAAGGCACAAGAAACCCACTAACAAGACTCACAAGGCCTCTTCTCCAGGCTTTCTATGTTCACACAATTGCTGGGGAAGGGACTTTCTTCAGCAGAGCTAGGGAGAGTCAGGGATAAAATTCTTGTGAGTTGACACCCATGTTGCCAGAGGGAGTGGCTTCTTCATGATGCAGATACCTTTGAGCCACCCATGTTTCTGTAAGTAACCCCAATAAACTCCTTGGCTCACCAAGCTGGACTTGGATGGGATACTTTCTTTGGTCTGTCACAAATGTTCTTCTAACTGGGTTGAGCAGATGGTTATTTGCATTGCCCCAGCAAAAGTTATACAAGTTAGGGCTTGAACCCCAAGGTAAACATGCACTCTACCAAGGAGCTATACCTCCGTTCGGCCTTCCTGAACATTTCTGAGCTATGATTTTCTTGCTAGTAAAACAAGGAAGCTGAATTCTGAACAGTGGCTGCAGAGATCACTTGCAATCAGGAATTCACCTACTCACAAGCTTCATAGTTATTGTAGGTTACAGTCTATGGGAAATATTAATAACTTCTTTTCTTTGTTGCTATATAGCCCTTTGATTTATAATTTAAGTCAAAGACAAAACGAAACAAAAACTGCGGACATGTGCCTTAGAATGCCAAGTCACCATTAAAACAAACCATTTGGAGAGTTCAGTTGAAGTGTTCAGTTTTATGCTGTGATTATTCTTTGACCAGGCTTTTCTTACACACAAAAACAGTAAACTTGGGTTGTTTTCCACAGTATTAAGGAAAGCTGGTAAGCTGTCTGTGTCATTGTTATATATTTAGTGGAGTATTATTTTTGCAATGCTTTGGCCCAGTTCAATTTTAAATGCAATTATCACATTACAATGTTGGCAAGACCTACTGTTTCAAACAATTCTCTGATGTACAAATGAGTCTTCCTCCAAAAGAAAACTGCCAACGGAAGGGTACTATCATATTATATAAAAATGAAGAGTCTCATTGAAGTGTAGAGTAACTATAAATTTCATTTCAAAAGCATACACTGTATATACACAAACTAAAAAAAATGTTATAATTAAGATGTCTAATTCTCCTGAAATAGCACTCTAATATATAATAAGTCACTAGGCTCTGCAGGCAGCCTGGATCAAACAGCGTCCCCACACAGGGAGCTGGAAGCACTGTGGAGACTGTGGGCAAATACCTTCAGACTGTGAGGACGAACACTGAATGCGGTGTGGACAGGAGGTACCCAACTCCTTCACTCTTTAACATGCACAGGTGCTAGGAAAGTGCAGATTTACCAGACAGCTTCAAATACTTAGAGTAGTCCCCTAGTCCACCTCCTACTACATGTTACCTTGTCTTTTCAACAGGAGAGTAGACTTGCTTCTGTGGAGAAACCAACTCTGAAATGCTGTGTCTTTTGTTTTCTACTAGGTGCTCCTTCTGGGCAGATAAGTGTATAGCTTCCCTTCCCAACACCTATTAGAAAACTCTCTGCAACAATGCAGGAGGCTGATGACTGCTCTCTGGCGCAGTGTCTCCCGAGAGGAGTGACCCTACCTCATCTCTTCAGGAGACACTTGCAAGTACTTCTTGAAGAATCTAGCTGAACAGAGAACTTTCTAGTACTTAGAGGTACAGGCCAGAGATACTGTGAAACATCTTATAATGCCTCATCCTCAGAAGACTTAACTGGCTCAAAATGTCCCAGTGCCAAGCACAAGAACCCTTCCGTACATCACCTGCCTTGTCTGATAGTGTGACGGGCAAGGCCTGTTAATGTTGGCTGCCATTGTCAGTTTTCCTGGGACAGACATGAAGGTCCAAAGAGCAGTGGAGTCCAAACCCTTTGCTTCCTGTTGGGATATTATAAAAGATGCCAGATCAAATTAGTGGGGCCCCTTGGTTTGTTGTAGGTTGGGTTTGCAGAATGTTTTCAAATTCTACTTTTGTTCTGTTTGATCGTTTTAGAACACACACACACACATAATGATGGTTTGAGTTATTTCTCTTGGTCTATTTTCATATATATTTTGGTTCAGATATAATACTAATATTTGGCTTTTATTCAGTTAGGTATTTGGCAAATTAGAGGCATGCTGGCTGTTGCTTTCTTGGTTTTCCAGTTTGCCTTAGAGAGCTTTGATAGAGCTGACAGCCAAGGCACCAGGGAGCTCAGTTCTTTGGGGGTTAGCTCACGCCACTTTTCTCCAAGGCCCAGGGAAACAAGCACCTAGCCGACAGTGTGAGGACACGGTGATTCCCTACTGCTTGGTTTAAAATAATAAGACTTGAAATCAAAATAGTTTATTGAAGGCTGGCAAGATGACTCAGTAGGTAAAAAGGTGATGACCATGCAAGCCTGATGGCCTTAAATGAATCTCTGAACCCACGTAGAGGTACAGGGAGAGAAATGCCTCCACAAAGGTGTCCTTGGATCTACACACACACACACACACACACACACACACACACATTCGTTAAACAAATTAAAAAGCAAGATGTTTATGTCATATTGTTTATGGAAAAGAACAGCAGTTTATGGAAAAGAACACCAAATTTCCCTGAAGCTATTTACTTGTACACATTATAAAGAGCAAGAAAGGAAAAAGAAAAAAGATTCATGGGTCTTAAACATCTCCAGAGATTTTTAAAAATCCCATTTACCCTTATTTTGCAATGGGTTTGGTTGTGAAATCACCAGACTGAAAAATGCTGGAGGAAGGGGAGGGTGGACTTTAGCGGCAAGATTTCCTTAAGGCTGTAAACAAACCAAAATCATTAAGAGAAAAGACCTGAAGTGGCGGACGTCATCATAAAACTGGGAAACAGTTTCCAGCTGTCTGATAGGTGTGTTGCACAGAGTGTGGTGGTTATGTTCTTAAGAACTTTAGTTTCTGCAGGCTGAAGCATTTCAACCCGCTCTGCTCACAAAAGCCATCTGCACCTGCTCATACAACAGCTTAAAGAAAGAAGAAGTGTCAGCACCAAGGATTTAACTTCGCAGAAAGAGCTTGCTCCTGGCACTCTGGTAGCGGAGGAGGGCACGTGAAGGAGAGGCTATTGCAGTGTTCCAAACTCCTAGGAGCCATAATCTAACTAAACTCAGCACACAGTCACTTCGGTTTGCCATGGCAGCACGCTTGCCTGTTCTGGCGGCACATTTAAACTTCAATTACATATATATGTTTTCTTTTGTGAGGCTGGGATTGAATAAATTACTGGCAGGAAACTCTAAGTCATGAATTCAATAAAAAATCCTTTTGTTTGTCAGAGCTGTTCCCTGCCTGGCTCCTTCAGTGACCTGCTTCTCTAGTTCAGGGACACACACACACACACACACACACACACAGTCACACAGTTACACACATATACACATATAGTTACATACATTCACACACATGCAGTTACACACACAACCACACACCACACACAGTCACAATGTACAGTCACACACAGTCACACTCACATATACAGACAGTTGCAGGCTCACACATAGTCACACAGAATTAATTTCACATAGTCACACACATATATCTACACACTCACAGTCACACACACACTGTTACACACACAATCACACACATTCACACAGTTACAGGCACACATGCACACTCACACATAGATACATACAGACACACATATGGCCACATACAGTCACACACATGCAGTCACATACACAGTCATACGGTGTCTCACATGCACACAGTCACATAAACATGGTCACACACACATATATTGTCTCTCTCACACAGTCTCTCACACACAGTCACACAGACATACATATCCATACTCTTTCATACACACACACACACACACACACACACACACACTAACAAGCAATCACCAAAACTTCCCTTGCAAAAGCTACAGACTCTCCCTTCAACCCACACTTGCTCCCAGTAGGATTTATTTAATATATCTTTAATAGCTTCCGTGTTCTCTGTGCCTTTCCGCTTGCTTCTCCATTCTGGAAAGCATCAAGCTGACAAAGGGAGACATTTTAAAGTGTGAACCTTCCAGGCCTGAGCTGGGCCAGCCGGCCAATGGGAAGGCAGCAGGCCGGGAGGGGGCGGGGCCGCCCCTGCTCCTCAAAAGGCCTGCGCTTCCTACCGCGACCCTGCAGACCCGCACAGCAAGGGTGGGGCCTGATTTAAGAGGTGGGTGGGTGTGCAGCGGAGTTCCCAACCTCCCACACCTGACCGGGCTGTCACCCGAGACATCAGCAGGAGTATTTCAGATGCTAGCCATGGGTGTCAGGAAGTGCCACAGGAACAGGCTCCTCCAGTCCTTCCTGGGCCCTGAGGGACCCTTCTGAGACACTGACCCCGACACCGAGACAGGCTGCAGGTGCCTTGTACCTTTGCCTAGAACTCTTAATACTTCCTCCCTCAGAGAGCTGGGAGCCGATATTGGGCTGCCTTCTGTTCTCATTCGGATCCCTGAAGTCACCTGAAGAAAATGTGTCCGCCTAAAGGACACTTAGCTAGGAGTGATAAATACTTTAAACTGTACAAAGAGATGGTGCTGTTATTAAGACTCAGATAATACAACCAGGTGTTTTATGGTGAAGCATAAAAAATGCTATTACATTGATTCTTTCAATTCTGTCCGGCGATAAGGAGGTCCCTGGCCAGGAGACTTTTCATATTATTATGGAGAGAAGACCTTGAGCTATAACGATTGGAAAATTACTGATTTTTCCCAAGGCAGCACATTTATTAGTGAATTCCATGGTTACAGCCATTTATGGTTACATTAACTGTGATAACAACAGCTAACATCGCCGAGACCTTGCTATGTGCCCATCATAAAGCAAAGTTCTTTATATCCCTTATTTAATCTTTACAACCCCGTATAAAACCATGCACTGAAGAAACAGAAATTGATTATATCATTAATTCACTGTAGCCCACCCAGAGCGTTAGTAGGTAGCAAAGCTATAACTTGAACTTAGCATCAGAGTTATCAGAGCATACCTTCGACTGTTCAGCCATCCATCATCTATCTATTATCTATTCACCATCCATCCATCACCTGTCCATCCACCCCAAACTCCTTCCCTCAAACGTGAAAGGTAAAAGGTAAAAGAGATATGATGTATACAACATGCTACAATGATCCAGTTCATCCCACTGAAACTTAACACACCTATCTTAGCAGGCCAGATAACGTGTGAGATTACTGACACATCCCAACTAAGCTGCAGGAACAGTGAGTTTGAAAAATCACAGCAAAAGGCTGTTGTTATCAAAAATACAATATTCCTCTGACATCAAAATCATCCACAGAATCTCCCAAAAGATCAAGTTTCCCGTGACTTTCCCAATGAATTTGTAAAAGACAAATTTAGGAAGCATCCAGAAATAGCAAGCTTCCAAAACAAAGCATGCATAGCCAGATTACCTTGCCAGTCTTACCATCTTCTCTCACAGTGGATGAGTTCATGGGCAGTATTAAAGTTCTGCCCTAGAAAGCATATGAGATGGCTTTCATAAATCACGATGTGTGGCATATTAATAGTCGTGTGAAAGCATTCTTGCCCAAACAAGAGCCCATGTGAAACTTAAGTCATTAGACTTTGAGTAAACCTTCCTGATACCTGGAAGCCTCACTGTTAAGTGACCCACAAGTGATTCTTTTCATTTCTTGCAGTGTAATTCCTGAGCGTGAAGGGCAAAAGGTCAGTTCCTTTATGTAAACTCCATCCTCACACTGAGGCTGCATTTGGAATGCATCACGTGAGTTGGCTTTATTTGGTGTCAGCTGGTGTGAGCCATAGCTTTGTGGCCTAACTTGGACTATTTCTGTGTCACCTGAATTGTGAAGTTTTGGTAGTTCACATTCAGTAAAAAATGAGGACTCACATGTGCCAAGTGGTGTGCGATACCATGCAGATACAGAAGTACTCATAACGGTCCCCATGTTGGAGAAAGCTACAGATTCAAGAAAGGCACCAACAGGCACATCCTAAGAATGGCTCAGAGGCCCAAATAAAGCATAAACAAGAACAGAGACTCATAAGGCATGGGCCTGCTGGGAAGGCCCCCTTCACTACACAGCATCTCATTCACATCTTCAACAGTTATTTGCTGAATCTTGAAGTATAGTCCTGAGCCATCAGATACGGTCAACAGTGACTGGTACATGTGACAGTGGTCCCATAAGGGCACATCATGGCCCTCTTGGTTTACAGCAGCACATTCTGTGAGACCTGCACAGGATGACCTTGGGTAATGATGTAGTCCTTCAAGCAAATCTGTTTTAAAGTGACAAATTACATGAAGAGATGATAGAGTTGGGAGGCTGAAGAACATCATAAGAAAAGACAAGAAGGTCTGGACATACACAAAATGCCCAGGAGACTTAGGGCACTGTGACAGTCTGTCTGCGATGTCAAGGGGACACAGAAGAGAACTGATGATCTGCTTCCTGAATGTCGCCACAAAGTCCCCTTATGAGGCAACCTACCACTGATGTTTGTCACATTGACTTCTAAATATTTATGTTTATAGCCACAAGTCAGTGATGCTCTCAGGGTTGGTCAGAGAAGCTTCCTTTTGCACTGGGTGGTGGATAATGCAGGCTCCTAACTGGTTGAAGTCTGAGATAAGTGATTGTTTAGTGCTCAGTCTAACTGGGACATCTATATCATTCCACCCAGGGCTCAGGGAACCTCACTTAAGAGAGGGCAAAAGAAATGCAGGTACCAGAGAGCGGGGAAGAGTGCTATGAACTGCTGCCTCCTGGACAAGACGTGACCACTGTGCTCACGAACTCACTGCTGCTGTGGTTACCTGCAAAAGACCTGTGTAGATTAGGTCCATCAATTTTGCAACATGGGTGTTAGAGGGTTCATGAGACCCTACCCTTAGCTGAGGCTGTAATGGTAATCAAAGGCAGCTGGGTGAGGGGAATCATTTTATTTAATGGTGTAGTAGCTGGAAATTGCCTGTGCTCCAGTAAATGACCCCACACCCATGTCCACGCAAGCAGCCCAAATTAAACTCTGTGGGTCTCTGTCTCTGTCTCTGTCTCTGTCTCTCTCTCTCTCTCTCACACACACACACACAAGAGGGGGTGGGACCAGGGAAGAAGGAGTTCAACAGGTGTGGGAAGGGGTAAGAAGGAGCAAGGAATGGGTGGAGATGGTCAAAATGTTATAAAGACATGAATTTGTCAAAGAATAAATAATATTTTAAAAGCTCACCCTTGTGAGCAGTTAATTCCTGAAACAATCCAGGGTACAGTCCTTTCCATGTAAACCCCAGTGAGAAAATTCCCCCATTTGTTTTCCTGAGTCCAAATGCAGCCAAATGTACCTGGATTATTTGACAAAAATGAACTCTGTTCACAGGAACAGCAGAGAAAGTTCTGACTGAATTTACTGCATTCTCAAGCCCGGGACTATGATTTCACACACACAACAGGTCCATTGCTGTTGTGGAAATGCACAAAAGAACAGAGAACTGGGGCCAGGTACGGCGGCACACACCTTTAATCCCAGCACCGGGGAGGCAGAGGCAGGCCGATCTCTGCAAGATGGACCCCATCCTGGTCTACAGAGTGAGCTCCAGGCCAACGGGAACTACAGGGAGACACTGTGTCAATAAAATAACAGAAACAACCCCCCCAAAAAGAACAGAGAATTGCCTCCCCCAGATCAGCACCCTCACAGAGACTCCCTGTCACGTCTCAGTTGTTAACTTCAGTGAAACAAGGATATGATTTATACCCAGTCTCTTTTCTTTTCATATGTAGGATGATCAAAAGAATAACTACACAGAGAGGAACTCCGCAGACGAAAAATCGCGTGTGATTCTCCTTACGTAAGGACCTCAGTGTGTGGCTGGAAAGGCTCTGATTTGCTCTGGTGACAAGCAGAGGACAGAAAGCCTTCCTGAGCATCTTCCAAGCCTCCACCAAGTCGGGAGTCAGCTCTGCACACCCATTTCTACTGCAGACTCAGCTGTACAAAAGTAATTAATCAGTGCGGCGGCTTGTGAGAAGAGAGTGCACGAACACAGCACAGACTGAGGAGGAGCGGGCAGAACCTGCCAAGAGTCGAATTCTAGGACAGGAGGCAAGTGCCTGAGAGACTGCTACTATATTTTAAAGCAATTCCGAAAACTCTGCTTAACATCTCATCCTCTCACCTGACGCACTGTGGAAAACCTAGATCAGAAGGGACGCGGTCATGCTCACTGCCAGGAAAACGGGGCTTTGGGTCGCTGCTGCCGCTTGAGCCACAGACTGGAAACTGTCTTCCAACTAATTTCATCTCATTTAACTCCAGCTTCGTCCACACTGCAGATGCCCTGCCTATGTTGCCACAGCAGCAAGTGACTGAAGAAAAGCACCCCGCCAGGATGATCAGTCTCCTTTCAAATTCTGGATCACTTACCTCAAGTGGACCCTTAGTCCAGCACCAAGTCTAGCACATCCTTCTGTTTCCACTGACTGCGTCACTCCCATATAACCATCCCTCGTGTGTCCTCTCTCCTCAAACCTCCAACGACCTCCTTCTTCTCAAGTCCTCCCCTCTGATACTGGATGAACTTGCTTCCCTGAGAAAACAGAATCCAACAACCTTCCACCAACACATCTGACTCAATCACTGCTTACACCTTTCCCAATGTGGCAGTTCCCACCTTACGAGAGTGGGAATCCAGCCAGCTCAAGTTGCAATGTGTTTGTGAAAATATACTGAATTTTGAAAACTGAATACAAAAAAAATTGAAGATAGAATATCTTATTATTAAATGTTTTGTAGTAACTACATGTTTTAATAATTTGAATGTATGGGATTAAATTAAATCATTAAAATTAAAAATTTTAATTAAAAATTTTATTACATTTATTTACTTATTTGTGTGTTTACATGGGTGTGTGTGCACATGTCACTGTATATGTGCAGAGGTCAGAAGACAACAGAGTAAGTATTCTCCTTCTACCAGGTGGGTCCCAGGGATCGAACCCAGATCATTAGATTTGGCGACAAGTACCTTTACTACTGAGCCATCTCACTGGCCTGAATCTTTCTGATGCGTTTGCTTACAAATTTAAATTACATGTGTTGTAGCTGATATGGTGGCACATGCCTGTAACCCTGGCACTTTGAGAGGGAAGCAGGAGGACTAGAAGTTCAAGGTCATCCTTGGCTACAGTCTCATTTTCATTCCTGTTATTGAGATGATCCAACAAATAGTAACTAGGGAAGGAAGGGTTTATTTGGGCTCATAAACTCGTCAGTGCAGGAAGTCGAGATGGTAGCACTAGAGCAGGTAATCATGTCACACCCACAGTCAAGAGGAGAGAGAAACGATTGGGCACACATGTCTGGCGCTCACTAATTTTCTCCATCTTATGTGGTCCGGGGCCACAAGCGCAGGGAGTGGGACCACTCCAGGAGGCTGTGTCTTCCTGCGTCAGAGTAATCCCGACAGTGCCCCACAGACATACTCACAGGCCAACCTGATCTAGGCAGTCTTTCATTGAGACCCTCTTCCGCAGGTGATTCTAGAGTGTGTCTGTTGTAAGCCGTGAGCTAGAGAAAATAGCCAGCTTGTAGTTTGAGTTCATCTCAGAGAAATCAGCTTTAGGGAGATTCCACCCCCCTGCGACCACCTGTAGGTAAACTCAGTCTTTAATCCTTGTAACTAAGTTTCACAGGAATGTCCTGGGGCCTGCTTACCAGACAGCACCAGGGTCTTAGCACTCCCCTGGTTCAAAGCCCCTGCCTCCCCTCTTAGTGCCATCTTTCTGGTATGCATACAAATTCTTGGGGGGCTTTGAAGGTTAGAGATAGTGTCTCTCTGTTAATTACCACATTTCTGTATGGGTGTATCTGTATTCCTGACTCCCCAAAACTATAAGTACCCCCTGAAACAATAAAGCACGCGGCCTGACGAGAGACACATTGCCCGGGTCGTCTTTGTACGTCTTTGTATGTCTTTGTGTGTCTTTGTATGTCTTTGTGTGTGTGTTTTGTGTGTGTCTGTCTGTACCCACTCATTCCAGGTTCCTAGAAGAGTCTCAAGCTCACCGTTGAAACCCGCTGGCGGGACATGTGTCATGTCATAATTAACAATTAAAACTAACCATCATGGCTACTTGATGAGTTCAAGGTCAGCCTGGGCTATATCAAATACACCTCTTGCTCCCACTGTATTTCTGATGGATACCACTAGTCTACTTTCTGCTGTGACTCATTATCTTAGGCCAAACTACCTTTCCCTTGTAGGTTCAAAGTTCTTCCTCTTTCGTTCCAGGTCTTCACCAGACCAGTGTCCCATCTTTTCGTCCTTCACCCATGTCACCGTGTAAAGGACCATCCATTTCTGCTGTCACACACACACACACACACACACACACACACACTGCTGTCTTTTCCATTTATTGATTTATTGGTTTTAGAGACAAGGTCTCACTCTGTAGCCCAAGATGGCCACATACTCATGGCACCCTCCTGTCACAGTTTCTCAAGTAATGAGAGTCAAGTGTGAGCCACCACACCTGTGTTCCCTCACTGACGAATGGAAAGCCACCAAAGACATTCAGCACACTCAAGACCCAATGGTCAGACTGAGGCTGACCTATGTCCTTGCAGCACTGACAGATAAACCCCTCTCCTTCCGGATCCCTTCTTTTCATGTGTGCATTGGGCACTCCTCCCGCGTCTCCTCCTTCACTGGGAGCTCCTTCTCATCCCTTCTGCTCACTCTCTCTGTCTGGTCCTCCTGCGCTCTGAACACCGGAGCGCATTGCAGCCCAACACCCCCCCTTCTCGCAGCTCTTGCTGTTTCCATTTAATTTCACAGCCTTGGGTATCCAAAGGAACTGGACTTGGCTCATGAATTCCAGCTCACTTTTCCTTCTGCCTCCATGACACAGATGCCTGAATGTCTAGCCCGCAGCTTAACCTTAGTTGCAAAGTGAAATTTGCAACTCTTCCTCTGCTTCTCCACTCCACACCAGACAGGATTCTCTGGTAATATTCCCCAGCTCAACCAACGGCACCCTCGGCCACACGTCTTGCGTGTTCTCAGTTCCAACACTGCCGACGCCTTACTTCCAATGCACTGGCAATCCTATTGGCTTTGTCTTGGAAACAGAGACAAAGTCCACTTCTCCTCTTCTGTTGCTCCTGCTTGTTCCATCCGAGCAACCATTACTTTTCAAATAGGATACTGCAGCAAACTCTTAACACAAGGCAGGACCGAGAGTAATCCCTTAAAAATGTAAGTCAGATCTTATTACGCTTCTGTTCAAAAACACTTTAATTGCTTCCTGTCTTACTCAGAACAAGAAAGATTTTTTTCTCACGGCCTACAAAGCCCTGCAAGGTCCTCCTGCATCCTCCCTGACCTCATATCCCACCATAGGTTCCCCTGATTCAGCTGAAGTGCCTCTGCTGTCTGACAGAAGCTCCTTGGCTCAGAAACTTAGCATAGGCTGTTCCCTACCTGAGAACTCCTCCTCTTCCAGATGGGTCCAGAGCTTACTCCCTTCCTTCAGGAAATGAATCCCTTCCATCGCCTGTGTCCCCATGTGACACATGATATGGTTGCTTGTTTGTGTATTTCTTTGTTTACTTATTTAACTTTTTGTGTGTAGTGTTTATGTGTGTGCTCATGTATGTATGCATGCAATGTCAGGTGATGTCAAGTGTTTTCCTCTATTCTCCGTTTTATTTTTTTGAGGCAGGGTCTCTCATCAAGCCCAGAGTTCACTGATTGGTTAGTCTAGCTGTCCTAGTGCTGGGACTGCAAGCATACTCTTCCATGCTGAGCTGTTTGTGTGGGTGCTGGGGGTCACATTCGGGTCCCATGCTTGTGTGGCACGAACTCTACTCCTGAGCCATCTCTCCAGCCCCTTGTTTATGTGTCAGCTCTGCAGCCTTGGCAGACAGATGCTTGTCACTGCTGCACATCCAGCGCACTGAAGAGTGCCTGGCGCAAAGCAAAAGCTCAGCCTGCTTGAAAAAAGGAGCGTCACATAACCAGCTTTGGATCAAGAGGCCAAAGTCATTTTCACTTCTGTGATGGACACATCGTAAATGGCAAGGTGTTCAATTTCGCCAAGGCTGCCTCTATGTGTAGACTCCATAGAGAAGCATGCTTTTGGACTGCCCAGATCATTACATCTCCCTTTATTCAGAATCAAGGGACTTTTTTGGGGTGCTATTATGAAAGTTTTTATTTTCTTTATTTTTGTTTGAGACAGAGTCTCACTATGTAGCCCAGGCTACCCCTGAGATGGTGGTCCGCCTATGCAAGCCACCCAACTGTTAGGATCATAGGCACATGTCACTATAACCATCTATATTTTTAATTAAAAAAATTTTAATATTATTATTATTACTACTACTACTACTACAACTATTAACTATACTTGTGGAGCCTCCTGCATGCTAGGCCAGGGCCCAGCCACAGAAACACAACCCATCCCCTTAAACTGAATGCCCTCTAAGTTTCAGACGACCATTGCCTTCAGGAAGAAGTAAGGCTGAAGTATCCAGAATTCCCCCTAGGACAGGCCTTGACTGACTTGTGGAGTGGTGCAGAGAGCTGGAGGGAAGACAAGGTCAATGCTGCCAAGGCAATCTTCTATCACCATCAACAGTCTTTGCAAAGTATGCACAGCAGGGACTGGTCAGACCTCCACCCTGCCTTCCATCCAGCCCCTGGTGCTACACAGAACCCTGGGGCTGAAGTTACCCTGAAAACCCTGTCCCTCAGTTCTCTCTCTTACTATAAATGGAGGATGTGCCAGAGGCAACCCCTTGCTTCCCAGCCCTAGGACTTTGGGCTAGAGATGTATTTCTAAACTCTCTCCAGGGTGAATTCAAAGTGCTCACTGTGGCTACATCTGGAGACTGGAATTCTATAGTGCCATTGACTTTTTTCTTCAAGGTGCTACAATACTTAGTTTTTAGTAATCTCTTGGAGCATTATGCTTATGGAAAAGTGTTTATGAGCTCCCGATTTTGAAATCTGAGAACATCAATTGTTATCAATGGGAAACTTTGGAAATGGTCCACATCATTACTGTTATGCCAATTATTAAATTAGGTTTGTCTTCAAGCTCAAAGACAAGTATGCTTTAACCATCCATGGGAAGCAATGGGCAGCAACGGTCCCAAGGTTCTATTTACAATAGAAAATGTTGAAGAAGCATCAGTGAAAAGAGTCCTGTCAATAAAGGCAGAGCAGTCACCATAGAGAGGACAGTCACCACAGACAAAGCAAACCCTTCAAGGGCTGGTGTGAGGTACATACCTGTCATCACAGTTATCAGAAGACAGTGGCAGGAGGAGTCCTACAAGCTCAAGGCTAGCCTGTGATACTTACATTGTGAGTTCTAGAATGGCCTGGGCTACATAATAAGACCCTGTCTCAAAAAGGAACAGCGGCAAACTCTGCAAAAACCCTTCAAACCCCACAAAGGCAAACCCCAAACATCAAAGAAAAACAAAAACAAGCAAAGCCTAACCCCAAACTCCTCCAACGCAGACACAGCAGCACAAGCCTCCCCCATGGCCAGGTTGGTTTCCACTTTGTTCTACATACTTTTGTTCCATTCAGGACATCGTTTGTTATTTCAGAGTATGTGCCTCTCTCTGCCACACCATCTCACATGTCATAGATAATGAAGTCATATCATTCATTGAAAACTGACAGTGTCCCACCCCTTGTCTGAGATGTTGATTTCACCTCTGTCATTTGTTCCAGTATTTTGCAGGAAATACTGGGCAAATAAACAGTGCCCTTGTATCTCGTGTATCAGAACATGATGCTTTGTGGGACACTTTTCCCAATCCTTTGCGTTAACTCTCTATGCACACACAGGACAGCCCCAGGAAGCAGGAGGGGAGGACCAGCATCCCCGTCCTCTTCAGAGGAGAGGGCACGCACCTAGAGGCTGCATGGGACAAAGCCAAGATCATGGTTGCCGTAAGCAGTGCAGCTGACTGAAACACAAGCCATGGCTCCGGCATGTTCTTGGTCAGTCATGCCTGTCTGCATTTTCCAGTGAAGAACCACCTGCTCATCTTAAAAACTCTGTACAAAGTTGCCTTCTTTTCAGGATAGGTGGGATCCAATCTTAAGGTACTGACACGAACACAACATTTTACACCATAATATAGTGTCCAAGGCAGATGAGATGGTTGAGCAGGTAAAGATGCTTGCTGCCAAGTCTGAAGATCACGTGATGTAGGAGGAGAACTGACTCCTGCTAGTTGTCTTTTGTCCTCCGCACGTGTGCCCAGGTATGTGTGTATACACTCTCACACACAAAATAAACATATAAACGTGTGAAAAATATCTAACTAAATACTTGGTTCTTCACAATCAACTGATATTCCTTGAGATTCTTACGCATAATTCCTGGAAACCGAAGATACTGAGGCTCTAGACAGTGGACACTCCATACAGGGGAGAGCTGGGCAAATAAACAGTGCCCTTGCATCGTGTGTCCCTCAAGCCATCCACTTCTCAGCCTCCTTTTGTTTTCTGGGACAACTCAAGGAAAAGCTGGCTTTCTTTCTCTAAATCTTTTGATTTTCCCCACTTGTAGAAGAAAAAAGAAATCAATGCTAAGATAAACACTGAATATGTGAGATACGCTCATTAACATGACAAATGCCAAGGAATTTAGACATTAAATTGATCCTGGATTCCAACTGTGCCCTCCTTCCCGCCAGTTTTAAAGCAGTAAGAAATCCACACAGAGGCCACAGCCCCACATCTAGACTACAGAGCTCGTATTTACCACCAGCAGGTAGAGAACCTCCAGTGTGATCTTGTTTATGGAGCAGCCAAGATGGCTAATTCAGTATTCAAACAAAGAATATATTGATCGGGGCAGCAGTTGGAACACATGACACCAAAATGTGTCTGAGGTCTTCAGAGGCTCATTTCACACCATCTTTGTTTCTAGTGAGAGACTGCCGGGGATGTAGAGCCCATTTCTCTCCCAGAGAAGACGAAGTTGCCC
This sequence comes from Eospalax fontanierii, assembly GCA_035773235.1. Taxonomy (NCBI): domain Eukaryota; kingdom Metazoa; phylum Chordata; class Mammalia; order Rodentia; family Spalacidae; genus Eospalax; species Eospalax fontanierii. Next base: position 4,177,672 of record CM069539.1, read on the forward strand.
AGCATTCGTTTTATGATTTCTATGTTCTGACAGTGAGAGGGCACCTTCTCCCGCAGGACATGTGGGAGAGCCCCAGCTGGCTGACAGCTTTGTTTATCCCGCCTACAGCACTGTTCAGAGAATTACAATTACATGGGAACCTCCAATGGCACTGTACCTTAGGGTTGCCTGGGATAGTGGCTGAGCCTGGCAATTTTCCTTTGTCGAAGTCACCAAAGCTCATATATCCTCATCCTGGCCCTTCTCGTCATGACACTGCCCAGCATATTTAGGGATAAGTGAACACTGTTTGAAAGGCATGGACACTGGCCATGGTGATGCCAGACACCTGTAATTTCCAACCCTGGGAAGGCAACGGTCAGAGGTGTGAGCCTGGACTACATAAGGCCTGTCTCACAAACAAACGAAGCCAAACATACAAAAAAGGAATCGAAGAATCAATATAATGCATATGCCTTTAATCCCAGCACTCTGGAGGCAGAGGCAGGTGGATCTCTGTGAGTTCAAGGCCAGCCCAGTCTCCATAGCAAGTTCTGGGTCAGTTGGAGCTATAAAGGGTCCTGTTTCAAAAAACAAACAGAAAAGCACTTGGGTGAGACTTTTAAGGGAGTTTTAACAGGTTGTATTCTGCTTATTTTAACACACATGGGTTCACCTCCTGATCTTGGCCACTCTGAGAACAATCAAGAGGGCTTGTGTGAATTTAAGGTTCTGTGTGAGTTTAGGGTAACATCTGCCTATGAGCAGGTGGATGAGGCTCTGACGACTGAAGCAGTCTGTGGCAATGCTTCACATACTGTTGTCTGCTGAGCCTCCATCACCGCAGCAGACTGCGGAGCTCAGGGTGTGTGCTCAGCTTTACAACGACTTGGCTGTTACACCATACTTTTTCCAGAAGGATCAGCTCAGTTTGCTACTCAGATATTTTTGTCAAACAACCATTTGATATGGGCCAAACTGCCAGCAAACATATCAAACACGTGACTCTCTTTAAAGCAGGCTGACAAGAACAGAGAATGCAATTTCTGAGAAAGAACATCATTTTTAAGTTTTAGGAGAAAAGCTTTACATTTCTATTTTAGCTGTTAAAAACATTAAGCAAAATGGTTTTACCTCAGTGAAAACAAAATTAGATTTACTACTGAACAAAAGCATGGGAAAGTGATTTTGAAGTTCACAGCAGGCAGAGACCCAAAGACAGAACAGCGATTGAGACTTTCGCTGGAGATAAGGTTCTACTAACTATGTAAGTGATAAAAGCACTTTCTAGAAAGAGTTCTAAAGTAAGTCACACACACACACACAACTTCAGTGGCAACACAAACATCCTTTGTTGCCGGATGTGAGAAAAACACTCTCATTTCTAAAAAAAGCCATAGGAAGGAAGTCGAAGGGCCTGGGGGTGAGTGGGCCGGGGGGGAGTGTTAGAGCTCATTCTTGAGCATGTCAGCCACCACCGCTCCAAGCGATGGGGCAGAAGGTCAGTAACCCCTGAGTCTTTGGGATCATTCTTTTGTAACCTATAGGTGTATTCTCAGTCAAATAGTTTTGAAAATCTTGACAGAAGTTATGTTGATATTGTGGCATTAAGGCCCTAAGTGGAAAACCCCCCAAAACAAACAAACAAAAAGACCTACCTCTCTAAAAGAAAAAAAGTGATCAAAGGAACTAAAACACCTGCATTTGATTCTAATTTTACACATCTCAGAACAAGATCTCCCAAACAAGAATCATAAAGGAGAGTTACTCAAGAGAAAAGGCGTTCAAGGACAGTATGCTGAAGTTCTCCATTGGCATAAAATGGGAGCTACAAGCTAAAGGAGAAACTGAGGCCTCCTTCAAAAACAGATATGGCTGTGCTGTCTCCCTGGGCTGTTCTGAAGATAAACCCACAACAGTCGGTACAACTTACCAAGATCTTTGTGATCAGATTCTTGCCAATTTGTCAAGCATTCTGTCTGAGATCATATTGATCATATTAGGCAGTGAGCATAGACAGGACCTCAGTTAACCTCTTAGCAACCTTGTAAGGTGGAGGTCCTTATTCTCGAAGCCCTTGACCTGAGGAAGGGGGTTTGTGCTCTGTGCCTGAGATGAGAAAGCTAGCGAGGGATGGAGTTCTAGTCTTCTCTTCTCACTGGTCCTGAGATCCGGTTTGAAGATCTGGCCTCTCTGTTTCCCTTCCTTAGTATCTGGGTTGTGCTCTGGCTAGTGACACCCAGCAAGAAGTCCACCAGGGACTCCTTTCTGAGATTTTCTGATAAATGAACCCAAACAACACACTCTGTCCTTTCTTCTGAGTGGAGATTTGTGCCCAGGGCCAGGCCATTTCTAGAGGGGGTAAGGACAAATCCCCCGGTGGGCAATGCAGGACGGTCTCATCCAAGCTTCCCCTGGGCTTCTCTTCTGATGCCATCCCTCAAGTATTTTCAACCTTTTTGTTTTGTATGGATAAATTAAGAGATGCTAATCTAAATAAGTAAGGCCTTCTGTTATTTGGACCCCACCAAAACCCAAATGAAATACCTGTTTTTTAAAAAACTCATACAATATAGCTTTGAAGCTAGGCCTGACTCAGAAAGACAATGCCGAGCCCACAGCAGAACCTCTTCCACTGCACCCGCTCTGCTGACCTTGGGTTCCCCCTGCCCCAGAGCTCAGGCATCCCTTCGTGAAAAGACACCTTCAGCTAACTCTTAGAGCTCAGATGTAACATCACCTCTCTGGGAAGCCTTTCCTGCTCTCTCTGTTCATTCTCTAAAGTTAGTTCCCTAGTACACATGTTCACAGAAACCTGTTTGCCCTGTGTTTTGATCACAGACATACATGCACTTATTTAGTGTTTCTCTTTGCAGGCCACTGGTAAGCTGATGGGGCTGTGAACTGTAGTTCATAAATACGTATTAACTAAATGAACATGGGTATTCCTCATTCTAAGCTGACTCCTGAGCTAGGGTGCTGTCAGGAAGTTACTCCTCTTACTCAGCTGAAGGCTTCAGCAGAAGACCTGAGAATACATATTGTTTGACTGTATTACATGCCACAAATATCTCAACAGAGAGACAGGAAGAGGGCGTAAAATCCAGAGGCAGCCTGTGAAGACAGGATATCCCACATTAAAAGAAAGGAATATTTCCGGTCCCAAGGTAGTAGCAATCCCGCCATCAGCAAAGTTCTACAAAAAGAATGCTGAATGAGATAGAAATGCAAACCGAACAAAGTTACCTTGTAAAATTATAAATTCCATCAAGCAAAGCATAGCACACTACAGTATTTTGTGATCCCAAGTCTGGCATTCAGTACTTTGCAAAGCTCTTCTGTGAGAAATCATTCCAGTTTTACAGTGGAGTTGTAGGAAAATGTTGCAATTTATATAAACTTTGTTTTAGTGCCAAATTTCCAGTAGCCCATGTACTCCCAAAGGAAGAGATAAATGGTTTGTGTCCTCTGGTTAATATCACAGCTCTCTGCTTTGGGAACCCTGTCTTGTTCCCTGAAATTGATCTTTACAGATTCTTTTCTCTTCCAGTAGGAACCTTGTGACTTCTTTAAGTTTCAGTGCTCAATATGAGTACAGAACTGGAGCGCAGTGTGTGTCTTCATTATACAGGAGCGAACAAGACGCAGAGGTCTGTGAGGCATTTAGAGAATATAAGTCAAACTGAATCTTTGTACATGACTTGGAATGACTTGCCTTTTGAGCTGTTTGCTCAGGCAACATTACGACAGTCTACCATCCAATAGATTCTTCCCGATGGAGAAGAACCAAGGTAGAGCCTTTGGTTCCTCGCGTACTAAGAATTAAAATGAGAACCTCCTTTCTTTATGTGCATTTGTTACAACTCAAACAAAATTTTATTTTTTTAAGATTTTTAAATGATTGATTTAGGTGAATGTTTGTGTGCCTGCATGTGTGTCTATGCACATGCATGTGGGTACCTACAGAGGCCAGAACAGGGTGTCCAGTCCTGATTCTTCTGCATCCTGGTCATTAAAATCATTGGCTAAGTACAGACTGCAGCAGCCCAGCAGTTTTGACAGCAGCACCAGCAAAGGGAATGCTATTTTCTTGTTTACAGAAAGTAAAAGTTCTTTAAACCACATAATATTCTGCCTGCTTCATGGCTTTCCCATCTTTGCATATCATAGTAATTAAGTATATTTTGGCACTAACTCAGGAACCTAAATGGAATCTAGTCCTGACAAAGGTTAAAACTATAACAAAAAATATTGATGGCAAGTCTATGGATCATCATTATATATGGTTTATATATTTTTATATGGATTATATATTATATTTTCTACTGCCTTAAAAAGAATGAAACCAAAACCAGCATCTTAAAGAGCCTTAAGTGTGCTCAAACCCACATCCTGTGGCCCTCCAAGGCCCTGTACAGAGAAGGGAGACTCCTTCTTTTTAGGGCTCCTAGGAACAGTGATTCACAGTGGGCTTCTCCAACGAGAGAAAACTCCTTCACTTGCTGGCCAGAGTTGCAGGTGCCCCACTGCCCGGCTTCACTTTTTGACCAGACATTCAAGACCAAGAACACAGCTCTTGAACCCAGAGATCTGAGAGGTTCAGTGACTGATGACGCTTTATCCCAGCAGGTTTGAAGTCACCCACAAGCATAGGCCCATCTGCCTAGTGTCTGAAAAATCAACAGTTATGCCAGTCCTGGTGAGAGTCAGTGAGAGAGTGCAGCGTCATGCACTTGGGCTTTCTCTTTTTTTCATTTATTTGTTTGGTTGGAATACATGTGTTTTTGCTTCGGGCAGATGTTAGTGCCCTAGCTCTTTGTACAGGAAGCCATGGAGGGAGGAGGGACTAGCAGAGACAAAGAGAAAAAAGAATGTTTTATGGGAAAAATGGCATTTTTTTTGTAGGCATAAATATGTTTTTTAAAAACTGTCTGCTCAGAACTCTTTCAAAGGACAAAACAAACCTAGCAACTCCACTGTGCAAATAATTGCCGCCTGTTGTTTTCAACTGTGTCTTGAAGTTCTTCCTTTATGTGTATCTCCTAACTGCTAGGCTCTTCCTAACGGCTGGCCACATGACTTTTTAATCTTCTAAGAGAACAGCCCACTTCAAGATGTTCCATCAACTCAGCCTTGTTTTCCTCGGATGTTCTTCTCCTTCTTCTGAAAAGTATGTGTTGATAGACTACAGGGAATAGATTAAGATTTATTTTCTAGACAGTGTTTTCCCCTTGCAACTGTAAGTCAGCTTGACTTGGAAGGCCAAGCAGGCCAATGATTCGAACGCACTTTGTTCTGAGACTTCCTTCTCAATAACCCTTTAAAATGAGCACTGTGGCGAGTCGGGGAACTGGGGTCCATCTGGAAGTGTTTACACACTAAGGTGTCTTCAGCTGCAGTTGCTTGTCTAGGCTTTCCGTTTATGAACTGCCTTGCTTTCCTCCTGTGGGTATGCTGAAGACAACTGTTTGCAAAACCCATTTTATGCCACAGTCCAGAGGCCCCTAAATCCACCGGGCTGAAGAAGCCAACTGCAACTCCCAAGCCCTCTCCACACACACAAAACCAGTTCCGAGTCAAGGAGAAGGCTGCTTTCCTGTCTATGTTGAGGGTAACCACTGGCTTACCTGGAAGTCAGGGCACTGTCATCAAACCAGCTTCCCACTTGGAAAGCCTTGGCTCCTCTCTGTAAAACACTCAACATCCTTTTTTTCTGGAATGATCTCTGTGGATGACAGGGTTTGAGTCCAGCAGAGAGTACCTTTGATCCTTTCATGGTTCAGTATGAAAGTTACTGGGGCTGGCTAGATGGCTTGGTGGGTAAGGCTGCATGTTGGCCAAGCCTGAAGACCTGAGTTCAATTCCTGGGACCCACATGGTAGAAGGAGAGAAGAGACTTCCATAAGTTGTCCTCTGACTTTCACATGTGCTCTGTGGCATGTGTGGGCCTTGATACTCTCACCCCCTCTCACCCTCTCTCTCTAAATGTAATTTTTAAAGTTACCAGGCAAAAATGTCTTAGGACATATTTGATACACTTTGCAGGTACTGCATGTGTGTGTTCATGTCTGCATGTGTGTGTTGGTGCTTATGCAGTGTATGCACATGTATGTGAAGTTGACATCAATGCCTCAGGACATATTTTGGCACACTTTGAAGATACAGATTTGTGAAATCTCTATGTGTATGTGTTCATGTTTACACGTATGTGGGCACATGCATGTATACTTGCAGTGTGCACATGTGTGTGAAGTTGACTTGAGGTGTCTTCCCAGATCACTCTCCACTTTGTTTACTGAGCCCAGGTTTCTTGCTGAATCTGAGGCTCACCACATCTAAGTGTTATAGCAGGCCAGCTTTCTCCAGCTGGCTCTGTCTCCGTCCCCTGGGTTTATAAGTGGCTGCCAGCCCTGCCCAGGGTTTTTTACATAGGTTCTGTGGATCCAAAGTCTTATCTTCACGCTTGCTTGACAAGTGCCTTCTCTACTGACCACCTTCCTAGTCCCAGTGGCATACCTGTTTTAAACGCCATGCTGAGATCAATCACTGCTTTTAAAGAGGTAGCTGGGTTACTGGACACTGACAGCTTGCTCACCAATGCAGTCTACAGTTCCAGGGACACTTGGGCCACACTCCCAAGGGCCAATTCTTTCAGAACCTCCTAGAGATGAGGGATCTCACCACAGGAACACCTAGCGAAGGGGAAGGAGGGAGATGTGGGCGGAGCAGCAACCCAGAAGAATCTTAGTAGAAAAGCAGGTAAAAGCACGATGAGTGGCTGCAGCTGGGCTCCCCAGGCCTAGCCACACTGGGGTGACAGAGGAGGCTCTGCGACCATGACAATGGCAGGTCTCACCACAGCCACTTTAACCTCTCCTTCTTTGCTGATCTCTCTAGACCTCAAACAAAACATCTCCCTCCTAAGCTTTACTGGCTGATGAATTAGAGTTTTGGCCAATGAGATGGACATGTGCTAGGGAAAGAGTGTGCTTCTGGGTAACTTTGGGCTTTCCCTGATAAAATGAACTCGTGTTCTGGTCCCAGCCTCTGCCTTCCTCCTGCTTTGAATGCCAGCGTGATCCCTGCAGTTTGAAACCAAGAGAGAAGTTAGGCTGGAATGAAGGAGTCACTGCCCTTTGCGCTGTCCAGGCACAGAAGCACACCGGCAGCCAGCAATCTCCGGGACTGAGGTGGTGGGCAGGAGCCCGCAGCCAGCAATCTCCGGGACTGAGGTGGTGGGCAGGAGCCCGCAGCCAGCAATCTCCGGGACTGAGGTGGTGGGCAGGAGCAACTGCCAGTGTGTGTTTCAAACACTGTTAGTCTGCATTCTGCTATTGTAGCAGGCCCTAAATTAATTTAACAGGGAGTCAGATCAAAAGGTAGGATTGTTAGGGAATTGAGAACCAAGCTGGGCCTCATAGTGAGTTCCGGGACAGCATGGGTTACAGGTTATCTCAGAAGCAGCAGCAACAAAAAGAAACTATTCTTAAAGCATTGGGTGTAGGGTGGGAGAGAGTACCTTTGAGAAACCTAAGTGAAACTGGGCATCTTTAGTTATGTATCACGGTGCTTGCCTGTAACCCCAGCACTCAGGAAGTCAGAGGCAGGAGACTTGCCACAAGTTCTAGGCCACCCTGATCTATATAGTGTGTTCTAGGCTAACCAGAGCTACACAGTGAGAATAATTCTCAAAAATAACAAGAAAGTGTATATCCCTGGGGAGATGAGGGCAAGTGAGAACGCCGGGGAGCTTCACGTGGTGCCCTGAAAGCTTCGTCTTGTCTACACTTAGTGTCATGGCTGTGCCCACTGGTTCAAGAGATTTGAGATAAAGTCACATTCTAGGTCTGTCACCTATAACTGTCTTCATTAACTGTTTACACCTGCATCTTTACAAGCCTCAAAACTGATTTTTCTCTGGAGCAAAGGGATCCATTAAAGGGATTGTTTCCTCACTTGAGTCATCTTGATAAAACTTGACCCTATATAGAAACTTTTAAAAAAACTTAAAATTTTTTGATTGATTAGTTTTTATCTGTACGAATGTTCTGCCTGCATGTATGTAAGTACACCCATGTCATGCAATGCCCACAGAGGCCAGAAAAGGGTGTTGTACCCTCTGGAACTGGAGTTACTGATAGTTGATAGCTACCACACAGATGCTAGGGACTGAGCCTGGGTCCACTGCAAGAACAACCACTGCTTTTAACCCTTGAGCCATCTCTCAAGTCCCACAACTTAGAAACTCTTGACAGACTTGTGACTAATGGAAGGAAAGAGTGAAATATCTTCTTGATCACTAGCTAATCACCAGAAGCTGTATAATTTACTTCAAGCTTCATATTGTTCCTCTATAAAAGTTAAATTAGGTGATTCTTTTAGCTTTATATTCTAAAACATTCGGTTATCAAGAGTGAGGTGGGACAAACCTATAATCTTAGCACTCAAGAGGCTGAGGCCGCAGGATTGCCAGGAAGTTGAGACCAACCTGGGCTGCAAAGCTAGTTTCAGGACAGCCAGGGCTATAGTGTGAGACCAAAAATTATGCTTTTGACCAACATGCATTATGTGAAATTTCCCAGAAGGTCTCTATGAACAAATATTGACATGTTAAAAATTATATGTGATAGGGTCAGAGTTTGTGCAACCAATGCATATGCATACACACATGCATGTGGAGGCCAGAGGACAATCTTGAGTTCATTCTCTAGGTGTTGTCCACCTTACATTTTGAAACAGGGTCTCTCAAAGGCCTTGAGTTCACCAAGTAGGCCAGGCTGGCTGGCCAATAGGCCCAGAAGATCCTCCTGTCTCTGCCTCTCCAGTCCTGGGACTAAAAGCACACACCACCACTCCCAATCTTATTCAACTCATTCTGGGGATTAAACTCAGGTCCTTATGCTTTTAAGACAAGTACTTTATGGACTGAGCTGTTTCCCTAATTCCTTATCCTTTATTTAATGTCATTCCTTCCTTCTTTCCTTAAGCTGTTAAATTATTTATTTGTCATTTGTGTGTGTCTGTTGAGTGTAGCATCCACAGATATGAGATGTGGATATCTAAATATCTAGATGCCCTGGAGCCAGAATTCTAGGCGGTTCTGAGTGGCTTTTTGTGGGTTCTGGGAACCAAACTCGGGTCTCCGGAAGAGCAAGCACACTGATCCATCTCTTCAGCCCCTAATTCCTTGTTTCTTATATGCCCAAGAAAGATCAACCTCTTCCATAAAGTAGTTGTATCACATTTACACAGTTCATTATTATCTTTTTTTACTATATATTTTATTGAACTTTTGTGTATTTCATATAACACATCTTAATCATACTTAGACTCTTCCCCTATCTGCATCTCCCATAATCCCCCTGCTGGATTTCATACTTTCTATCATATATGTTAAGGCACGTTGAATCAAGTTTGTGTCTCTAGATGTTTCTAATGTGAGTTCACCTGCTGGAGCCTGGCCAGCCTGTCCAATGTCATTCCTTGAAGCAGATCTTTCTGTATTGTCTAGTTACCTTTTCAGTCCTGTTTTCTATGAATAAACTGAGGGATTGGGTTTACATTGCATGTATATATTTGTCAGCCTCTTTTGGCTTGATGATGGAAATAATTTTATTGCTCTCTCTTAGAGAACTACTTCCCCAGGAGTTGAAAGAGAATTTGGTCCCAGTGTGCTATGCATCAGCTATCAATAATTCCAAGTTTGTTCTATGCATGCTATGGTCTTACAATACCTCTCTATCCCCAGACTGGTCCAGGTGTGCTATGACATCACAATACCTCTCTAACCCAAGACAGGTCTAAGTGTCTATGCATCACCATGCTTCTGTATCCCTAGTAGAATATTCACTCTCTTGGTTTATGATTTATGTAGCTTTCCTTTCATTCCAAGTCAATAAAAATGTTCTCCAAAATACGATGTGTAGTTCTGGTATGTCTGGAATACTTTGCTGATGGCTGGTAGACGTTGGAATGAGACCTGTGAGAAAGACTAACACTGCTTCTTGACGCTTCAAAGCCAACAAAGCCATTTAAAAGGCAAAATAAAACAAACCGGGAGAAACACACTGAATAAAACAAGGGTTAAAGCCATTATAATTCCAACAATTCAACCACAATAAGACTCACTGTTACTTCATCTCAGTAATATGCTCAGCATTTCTAAAATGTTTCTCAATCAAAAAATGTTCCTGTAGCTGACAAAACATCAAACTACAAATAACCCACACATAGCACCTTAAAAGGCACTCAGGTGCTCATCTTAAAAGAAGAGGACCCAGGAACCCCTGACCTTGGCATGATGCTATTCTCCCCCATGAGGGGGAGCTGAGATGGTTTTGAGAGAAGAGAAAGGTGGGGTGTGCTCTGGAAAGCATGAGGGGAATGATCTTTGCACCTAAACTTTGGTTTTACAAGCGCGGGGGAAGTTTGTGCAACCACAGGGATGTCCGAGAGCAACGACGGTGTCTGGGATCACTCAAAGGACGCCCAAAGTGGAGTCAAGAAATTGAAATGCAGGTCTCCGACGCTTCCTTTCTTTAACTGTGTGACCTTGTGTTTGTGTATGTCACAGTCTCTTTGAGCCTGTTTGTGTCTTCATAAAGATCTGAAGTAAGAGCTGAAATACCTTCCTTGGGTTGTTTTGTGATGAAAGGCTTAGAGGGCTCACAGAAATCTCTTTAACATGAATTCTGGATATAATTACTGTTCAAAGAGCCCAAACCTCTGCTCTTGATCTGATCACCTAAACGGAGGCCATGGGCTCTGGAGTGTGCCCTGCCCGAGTTATCATGCTAGCTGTATTTAGTTACAGTTGTTCATGTTCCTTTCCAAGTTCACTGCCTGGGGGTGTCTAGCCCAGGACAGAGTTTGTAAAGTTCCGCCACAAACCAAGATGCTCTGAGCTGCTAGAGAATTCGTCACCATGCGTGGAACCTCTCAGGTCGTCTTTTGTGAGACCCAGACCCCACTCAGCAGCTCAGTATCTGGAAACACTGACTTCCACGTTGCTAGAGGCAAAAAGATCTCCAAGCCAAAACCTACCTCTGGCAGGAATGTGTGCTGGAATGGACTGAGGCAAAACGAACTCATGTGCACACAATATCCAACACTGCACAAATATGCTTTATGGCTAAGCTTGAGTTCTTCCTGATCGTTAATATGTCCTGTTCTTTTGTGCCACCCACACAAAAATGTGTTCTATTAGAAGTCAAGTTCTATTCCTGACCTCTTAGTCACACTGCGTTTTCATTTCTCTTAGCTTATTTTACCTATCTTTGGGATCTGTCCTCATCCATTTCACCACCGTGAAGTTTCAATTCATAGCTTATAAACAAGTGTCCATGGATCAAGCATTGCAAATTGTACTGGCCAGTGTAAGATTGTGGGAACTGTGACACCCAACCAGTTCTCAGGGTGGATTTAAAATGAAAAGGTTGGAGCTAGTATAAATCACTGTTTTTAATATTCTAAGAAGTAGACCCCACTCTCCAAATCTTGCTCCTACATGTGGAAGTTATTTGGTCTCGCAGAAAATCATTTAATACACTAAACATGCCCACCTCCAGCTATAAAGGCATCATGTTCCCTCAAGGGAGGAGTTTGAGGAGAAAGATCCTTCAGCTTTCAAAGTTGGTGGACAGTCAAGACTTAACATTACAAAGGCTATCATAGAAACTCAAATCAATCAATCACTTTAAATTCTTACAAAAACTGTGGTTTTTACTCGTGTGTGTGTGTTCGTGCAGGTGCACACATGTGTGGGTATGTGTGGAGGCCGGAGGAAAAACTCAGATGTTGTTACTCAGGCACCATCCACCTTATTTTGAGACAGACTCTCTCATCAGTTTGCAGCTTACTGATTAAGGAAGGCTGGTGGCCAGTGAGCCCTGCGAGCTGCCTGTCCTCACCTCCCCCAGCATTTTTTATGTGGGTTCTGGGAATTGAACTTAGGCTCTTACACTTGGGAGGCAGACACTGTACCCACTGAACCACCCCACAACCCCTATTTACCCTTTAGCATGCACAATACAATGTCAGGTGAGTTTCCTGACAAATTGATTGAGACAGGTACAGAAGACTGGGATGGCCAGACCAAGTTGTTCACTGCGCAGTGAAGTGTGTCCTTCCCTCACCTAACATGGGAGGGAGAGTCGGACCACACAGAAAATGGGACAGAAAAACAACCAAGCAATTTCCCATGAATGGCTCCTGTAAATGGGAGTGAGTAGCGGGAATGTAAGTGCTCATGCGCCTTCATGGGAAGGACTGCAACAGGCACGGAGAAAACTCCCACAGGAAAGAGACACGTGTGATTCAGCCAGGGAAGACTTCCCTGCCAGGGCTGAGCTGGACTTCTGCTGAATGACAGTTGCTAGAAACAGTGGATTGGTGTGAATTAACTAACCGCATCTCCAAACAGTCTACAGGTTCCAAATGCTGTCTGCGCCAAAGAATCTGGTTTGGCGTATTAATGCGTAAGGTGTATAATGGCAGGCGTAGCTGGGCTGGAAGTCTAACAGGCCTGGCTGCAGGTGTGTTTTTCATATGTAATCTCACATGTACAAAACCTCACGGGAAAACGCACATTTGTCAGTGAATATAGCAGGTACTTGCATCTTAAGGAAAAAACACAAAAACATGACACATGACATTTGTAGAAAATGATAAAACCAACAGTCAAGTCAGTGCTAAACTGGAGGCAGCAGCTGGGGAAGTTCGTGAATGGAATTGAGCTGTGGTCCAAATGCACCTAGACAACAGGAAGAGTGTGTCTTCTTAAACACAATTTCAGTCTCACACACTGACTGAAGCACAAAGGAGAGCAAGCAGGTGATTACAACGAGCTTAATCCAGCCTCACAGCCCAGACATTAACAACATGGAGTTGCTCGGTTTCTAGCTGGAGGTGGGGGGAGGAGAGGAGAGAGGACAGAGGACACACACACACACACACACAGAGAGAGAGAGAGAGAGAGAGAGAGAGAGAGAGAGAGAGAGAGAGAGAGAGAGAGAGAGCGCTTTCCTATAGTTTTCCCCAGGCATCCAAAAAGTAAAACTTAATTAAATGAGTGAAATGTAATTCTCACTGCTGACCGCGCAGGGTGCTGCGCAGGGCGCTGTTGGCTTCTACTTCACATTCTAGGTCTTTATTAACTGACCGGGACTGCCTGGAGGTAGAAACCCATGTACAGCAACCCACGGTAGGAACCCGGAATAGGAACCCGGAAGAGAGTGCTGCCATCTGTTCCATCCCTGCCTGGCTTTGCCAGGTCTCACTTCCAGCTGGGACTGAAAATGGAGTCTGATTTTGGAAGGGCTGGGCCTCAAGCCTGGTGGGAGGTGACCTCATTCCTGGGGAGGCAGAGCAGGGACTTGGAGCTTTTTGACACCTCAAAGAACTCAACTGAAATAGTCCACTCAGACCATTTGCTGTTTGGAGAAGCTTGGCAGAGTCTCTTTAAGAAGAGGCACTGTTGAGGTTGAGTCAGCTTGAAATGAGACTCACCTTCAGAACAAGCAGGATGCGGTGTCTGCCCTCTCAGTATCTGATGAGCTGTGATGGGGTGTGCTGATCTCATTTAAGTCTCTAGTTTTCCTCACCACACCACCACTAAGTATCCATCTTCAAGAGCGGTAAACGTGTTTTCTGTCTGTGCTGCTCCAAGAAACAAACATTTGAAGAATCAAAACCCTGACTTGGAAGGACAATGTGCATGCAATTCAAACAAATGCTGGGTTTGAACACATGTCTGTTGGGACTGGGATGCATCTCTGGAAGGGGAGAGGTCTGCTCCGAAAGTTCTGATTGGCTGCAATGTTAACCTCACAATCTCTCAGGAGCCACAGCAATGGCTTGCCGATTTTCTTTAATTTTTGCATGTGTATGTGATGTGCATGCATGTCTGTGTGTGTGTGTGTGTATGTGTGTGTGTGTGGGTGTGTGTGTACAAGCATGGACAGGCATGCACATGGAGGCCTGGAGTTGACATCAGGAATCTTTGGTCGCTCTCCACCTTGTCCGCTGAGGCAGGTCCCTCTTTAAGCCCAGGCTTCTCCATGAGCTCCACGGACCCCTGTCTGTATCTTTCCCTTTTGAGTTCCTGAATTAGACAGGCACTGCTATTGACACAGTGCTGGTGATCTGAACTCAGGTCCTCACGCTTGTCTCGCAAGTGTTTTGTTTTGTCTACTGAACCATCTCCCTATCTCTCTTTCTTAGTCTTTCTGTTACTCTATGTGTCTCTATCTCTGTATCTGTCTCTGTCTGCCTGTCTGTCTCTCCCTCTCAGCTGCTAGAGGGAATTAAAGGTACATGAACCACTCAGGAAGAAAACATTGTTGGACATTTTCCTGGTGGGAATTTTGTAGCAGGTGAGACAACCAGGTTTCCTTTCAGGTCTTCAACAAAGTGTGACTTTGTGACCATGCTGAGACTCTTGCTGGAGTGACCCAGCTCTTCATCTAGAGAAGATCTGCTCAGCTCCCTGCTCAGCCCAAAGGGCTGTGGGCCAACTCACTTCAGAGCAGTGCTTCCAGGGCAGTAACTGAAGAGACAGAGGTTAATGATCTCCTTCGGCTACCCCTGATGTTCTATGTGAGTATATACAACCCTCTGAACCTTCCTCACCCTTCTACATGCCTCCTCGATACATGCTCCTGTCTGTCTCCTGCAGGATTCTCCTGTTTTACTTGCCTTCCCTTCTCAGTCTCTTTTGGGGTGTGTATTAGTCACTGTTCTGTTGCTATGATAAAACACGGTGACCAAGGTAGCATAGTTTATTTGGCTGAGAGTCCACCATGACAGTGAGGCATTCCGGGAGGCAGCCAGAGCTGAAAGTCCAGGGCTCAGATTCTCAAGCAAGCACGGGGATCAGAGAGAGAGATTGGAAATGGGCCAGGGCTATGACCTCTAAAGCTGCCCCCAATGCCTGCTTCCTCCAGCACGCTCACAACTCCTAAGTGCCGTGACCTCCCTCCCCAACAGCACTGCCACACGCGACCAAGGGTTCAAATCTTTGGAGCCCATGGCAGACATTCTCATTCAAACCACCACAGGTGGCTCCACTCTGCTTGACCTCTGCAGTCAAGAGCTCCACATCCCAAGGACTTTTCATTGACCTTCCTGGCTTTTACTCAGACCTATGAAGACTGACAGATTTATGTCTCGACCCCATGTCTTCTGGTGTCCAGACACCCCCCACCTCCCACCATGCCTCCTGTTCTTAAATGTCCAAGGCTCAGCATGGCCAACCCTGGGCTGCTCTGCCTAAAGCCTGGTTCTCCAGTTTCCTCCTCCTCAACAAGGGACAGCTTCATTTTCTCATAGCCCTAGGAAAGACTTGGAATCCTTACTGATTTCTGTTCCCCAACTCCACTTCTCTAACAGCAGAATCCAGAAATTACCCAGAATCCAACAAGTCACGCCATTCCATGGCTAATGCTCTGTTCTAGGTTGTCACCACCTTTTCAGATTAATACCACTGCGCCCGTGTAGTTAGTCTCCTTCAGAGTGGACATCACTTCCCTGCTTAAAATCCTCCGAGGCCTCATTCAGATAAATCAGCAAAGGTGGGACTCTTTCTTTGGTCCATGGGTCCTGTGCAATCTGCTGTCCATTGCCCAGTCCCTCTTTGGTTTCTAGTTCCATTTCCATAAGGGCCACCTTGTTATTCCTAGAACATTCCGGGGGTGTTCCTGTCTGAGAATCACACTACGCTCAGCCTGCCCAGGTTCTCTCCCACCTTATCTGCTGGCCACTGTCCACACCTCTTCAGGTCCTTAGAGAAGTGCCATGTTCGCATGGAGGCTTTAGAATCTTCCTCTTTAGCCCTGCCGCACTCTCAGCATGTAAAGCCCTGTGTGCTTTGCTGCTCTGTTTCCTGACTAATCTGTACATTCCACAAGAACAGGAATCATTTGTAGGGCACAGGCCGAAACTGAGCATTGTGTCAAGTGCCTGCCATCTCAGAATTCTGGAGGTTGAGGCGGAAGCTGTAAGTTTGAAGCCGGCAAGAAAGACAAAACCAAACCAAAACAAAATGCCTGCTTCATGTGCCTGGTGACAGGAACTTGGTAAGTATTTGTTGGTGGGTAGATGGCCTCCAGATGTGCTTGCATTTTGATTGATGTGTGTTATCAAAGCTGCTGCCCCTCCTATCTAGATACAATATGCTGTCATTTGCAAGAGTGCCTACCTCACCAGGGCCAGAATTTAAAGACAGCTTTTAAATTTTATTTGATCAACTGCTAGGCCTTAAAATTTTTTTTTTTTTTTTTAGAAAGTGTACAGATTATGAGTAGGAACACCAGCAATAACGGAGAGTATTTAAATACCTTCCAAGTGAAGTTTCAGGAGCAGGCACCAGAGTCAGGGATCATGCACTTGTCCATATGAGTCTGCAAAGGCTGGAAACACAAGGCCGCTCTGGAGGTCGGCAAACAGCAGTATTTGTCCTTATAATGATTTAACACACACACAAAATGGCATGATGCCTTTGGAGACCAAGAATGCAGCATTGCAGGTTTGCTAAAAACAGACTCATCTCCTTTCAGCTATTCCGTCCTCTAACTTCTCACCTGCTGCTCAATTCAGCGACTGAAACCTTGGTCCAGACAGCTCTCTGGGTGTTGCAATCTGGTCTAAAGTGAATCCAATACAACGCTCGACCTTTCTGTTTTATGAGGGTTTTCTCTGGCCCCGAGGACCATTACATGGCAAATGTTAGTGCCACATCTGTTGAGCATCCCCACGCAGTGATTCTGTTTTGCTCTCATTGAGCAAGCACTCAAGCCAGCCCTTCCTACACGATACAGACTTGGGCTTTCTTTGCTATTTTTCTTTCCTATCTCAAGCAAAAAAGTTTCTGTGCAACACTGATGACACTGAAGGTCATTACCACAGAAACAGGGAAAATCACAGTAAGAAGTGCCCCGCCCCCGTGCACTGATAGAGCAGGGTATTATTTAGGACAGGGATGAAAAACAATCAGAACTCTATTGTTCAGAAGTCAATGCAAAAATCTTGTCTCTCTTGCAAGGCCTCAAACTTCCTCCCTTGCTCATGCATAACTGCAAATAGTCCAAATTAGATTAAGAGAGACAAATTTACTGGACTTTATCACTAACTCCAATAACAATTTCATGGGAAGGAAAGCTGTTATTCTCGTCTGTTCAGACAAATGGCTCCTGATTTTAGACCGCTCTGTTCTCTTACTTTCACCCTTCTCCTTTGTTTTTATATTTCTTCTTTCTATTGCAAATTATTCTCCTTAAACATAAAGAGGAAACAAGGACACTGGAATTTTGGGTAAGAGAACTCAGAATCGGAGTAGGGCACATAAAAAAGCACACATAAAAAAAGCCACATAAGAAAGCAAACTACTGTGGCTGAAAGAGCTATGAGGGCGATGTTCTGTTCCCCAGACTGGATGTGTTTGACATAAGGTAACTTGTAGGATGCTCGTTCCACAGCAAGGATGCCGAGGCACACGTTACAGCCAAGACACGAGGGAGGGCACACATTTGTCCTGCCCTTCACTTTGTGTACAACTTGCAGATGGAAACAGTTCAATCCAGCTGGGCATGGTGGCACACTCCTGTAATCCCGGGAGGCAGAGACAAGTGACTCTCTGAGATTGAGACCAGGGTGGTCCACATAGTGAGTTCCAGGCCAGCTGGGGCTACAGGGAGACCCTGTTTAAAAAGAAAAGGAGCTCTTGGTCTATTTTTACCTAATCGCAGTTTGGATAATCTTAACCAGCACTCAGGAGGCTGAGGCAGGGGGATCAGGAATTCAAGGTCATCCTCTACCACACAGTGAGTCCATGCCAGCCTGGACGATATATTCAACCCTGGCTCAACCCCTTCCCCAATGCATGGTTTTATTCATCTGTTGAGAGAGTCAGCTTCTCAGGTTTCCGTTTGTATGGAGCATAATTCTTGCTTGCTGCAAGGGAGCCTTCTGTTCGTCTCTCTCCTTTCTTTGATTCAGAATTTTCTGGTATTTTCATTACTCCCAGTTCTCTTTTGAGACATTTTTCTTCTTTTTTCCTTTATTTATATCCTTTTATCGCTGCTATAATTTTCCTTAAAAATTTTTTTCTTTATTAATGATAAAAATTTAGTGCCTTTCCTCTATAGCTTATTTTTAATAGATCATGTGGTTATTTTGGAAAATGTAGCAGAAGTTCAAGCAGAAGCTACAAAACAGCTTAGGGGCAGCCTGAGCTTGGTTTTGCTTCTTAAGCATATGTCTAATTTTGGAAAAAAATACACATATTCTTTGCAAATATTCAAACATGAGCAGAGGTCTAGGACAATAATAAATATTTGAATCTGGACATTACTGCCAACATTCTGGTGAACGTATTATCCACGTGCAGCCTTACACAAACAGGCCCGAATGTCCGTATTTTAAAACCCGCCTTCTCACCTAATCTAGTACCTTACTGAGCTGATTCTACGTTAATATAAATGCATATATGTCTGTTTTATTATTTTAACATGTGTGTTTATGAGTGCAGCTGTACCTGCACTCTTGTGAGGGCAACCTCGGGTCTCACCACCTTCCTCAGACAGCTTTCTTGTTTATGCTGTAGAAGCCAGGCTAGCTGGCTCTTGAGCTTCCCAGGACTCTCCTGTCTCTGTGTCCCATCTCACCGCAAGAGCACTGAGATTACAGACGCATACTACCATGTCTGACTTTACATGGGTTCTGGGGATCCACACTCGTTATGCTTGTATGGCAAGAGCTTTACCAGCTGAGCCATCTCCCTAGCCCATGTGTTACTTTTACTAATTGCATAGCATTCCATTGTGTAGAAGTATCATGATGCTTAGTTGGTTCCCTATGGGTGGATATCCAGGCTAATTCCTCCCTCCTATGATTAGAGAAATGTAACAAAATCTACCTTTTACACCCAGATCTCTTTACAATAATGGCTAAAACCTGAACTGATGAACCACTTCTTAGGTGCATCCTAACTTCTGCCTTTTCCTCTTCCTCTGGATACTAGGGATGCTTCTAATGGCTTTCTGAGGTGCTCAGGCTGTGCCACAAAGACCACTCACCTCTTTACTTCCCTAATTCGAGCATATCTGCTACAGAAATAGTACTTCTATGACAATGGTTCCATGTGCTATCAGTTGTAGAAATGTTTTTGGGGTTCATCCTGTTCTTCTTTGTTATCTACCTAATAGGATTAAAGTAGCAATCTCATCAGAATGGTGAAGCATCCTAACCCACGGAAGAGCCTGCACTGACCTGCACAGACCTGCACGGACCTGCACCAACCTGCACTAACCTGCACCAACCTGCACCGACCTGCACTGACCTCCGTCATCCGTGCTGCTTCAGAAACAGGGCTGAACAGTGACTGCGTGGTGAACAGTGACTGCATGGGGAGCAGTTTAAAGATTCAGTGTTCTAGTCAGAGGAAAGAAATCAGTGGTCCTGCATTTGCCTCTATCTCAGGGCTTTGACACAGCATGTCCACAGAGACAGGTGTGGAATCTGAGAGTCTTCAGGGGAGAAATGGAAAATGCTAATAAAATAGCTCTGATGGGTTACCTAGCTCACTCTCCTCTCCTAGAGAGAAGCAGTCACAGGGAGGAGCGCTGTGAGGGACGGCTGCTTCCTTTCTGCCTTCAAAACCATTGTCTTAACTTGCTCATGTGTGTATGACTGCGACGCTGAGCTGCCTGGTTCACTCTAGATATTTCTCACTCTGCAAAGATGGTCTCTGCCTACAGAGTCAGCAGCACAAATAGTTTCTTGTGCTTAACCATATCCAATGCTTTTAAAGCTTAACCCTAAATCACAAAACAGCAAAATCACAGGGAACCACTTCTAAAGAGAAAATGTCTCTGCCTTTCCTTGAACAGAGCTGAGCTCCATGGCTGAAACGATGCCTCAGGACTGTGACAGCCTGGACGAGGCGCATGTCCTAGGGTCAAGGTCTAGCCAAATACAGTTTTACTGTTGATGCATAGTGCAAGTAGTTTCTGGGAGTCTCATGGTTAAATGTCACTTACACATAGAAACATCTATGTCTTTAAAACACTAGTCCAGGGGCTGGAGAGATGGCTCAGTAGTTAAGAGCACTGGCTATTCTTGCAGAGGACCTGGGTTCAATTCCCAGCACCCATGTTGCAGCTAACAACCTTCCATAACTCCAGTTCCAGGGGCATTTGATGTCCTCTTTTAACTTTCTCAGACTTTGCATAACATGGTGCACTTAGACACATGCAGGCAATATACTCGTACACATAAAATAAAGATAATAAATAAAATATTAAAACAAAAACAAAATCAACAAAGTCCAGTCCAGTTGGTGTGACTTGAGAAATGGCCACAGAAAAATGGAAAAGAACAACCAGGTTTCTAACACTGTGTTGCCATAACTTCTTGCTCATCCCGTGCAAGGAAGAGTCACGGCTCTTTACACTACAAAGAGGAAAGTTTGGTTCCCTGCTCTGTCAGTCATAGCACAAGCCTATCATTCATATTTCCCCTGCACAGCACTGCCCCTGCCTTTCTGGGGACCCTGCTCAGAGATCCCGCTCTAGTGAGCAGTCCAGGTGCATGGCAGTCATTCTATCATCATTTTCCACATCAGAGATGGAGATGGTTCCTGGCTGCTCGAATGAGCCTTTACCTTCTTGTCATCCTAAAGGAAAGGGACACATATACTTCACACAGACTGAACCTGTGGCAAGCCTGGGAGGCCACTTCCCTTGTGGAGTAAATGACCTCTATGCACACTTTGTGCTCTGGAAAAAGGAAACTCTTTCCCAAATGTTGCTTCTGTGGCTGTCCATCGGAGCCGGTCTTTCATCTTAAGGAGCTTAGAGAGGAGAGCGGTGGACAGCCCAGAAATTAAATTTCCCTGCCAGGTGCCGCGCCAGAGGATGACCAGACGCCACACTCTGGTAGACGCGACAAAGGGACAGAGACAGGCAGGCTGTGGAAGGTAGAGCCCTCATCCTGGTAGGCTGGCCCAGCATTCCCTCGGCAGCGATGGGTGCATATGAGTTGATTAGACAGAAACAAGAAGGGCTTCCTGGGCTGCGGGAAGAGTGTGGAGACATCGAGTCCATTCTGCCTTTCTGGGGCTGCCGCTGGTTTTGTTCAGCAGCGCCCGCAGTGTGGCCATGTTTTCCTCATGAGTCTGAACTTTATCGTGAAGGCACTTTAGAACGATCACTTGGCAGTCACATGCTGGAAGGATGAGCCCAGAGGCAGGGTCACTGAGAGGATATTTTTGTGGCACTGAACGTGAGATTAGAGGAATTAACATGGTAGTGGGAGGTGAAGGAGAGGAGCGGTCAATATAGGAACTAAAAAGTGAGAGGGGAGGAATGATTCCTGGAATGATGGACCATCTGGCAGGAAGAACACAGGAGAAAGAACAGATCTGGAGATAAAACTTCAGTCTGTCACAAGAACTGATGTGACTGTTGTCATCCAAGTGGACATGGTCCCTGGGCATATGAGTGTGGGGCTTTAGAAAAAAATGTAACACTCTGGGTGTATAGGAAGCAGGGGGCCAGGGTCACCAGAGAAGGAGAGGATCCACTGAAGATGCTGCGGGGCCCTGTTTCCAGCACAGGGCCAATCTGACTGGGAGCGTCCTCTCCCTGCTGGGGTGATGGTTTCGCTGTATGCAAAACATAAATTCAGGTTGTGCATCTACAATGACCTTTGGTCCATCCTATACCCAGGAGACAGGAGAGCAGAGGAGAGAGATGCTGTACGTAGGTCCCTAGAAGCTACAAAGCACAGTGTGACAGACAGGAAGGGGGACAGTCAAAGGGGAAGGGAAAGAGGTGAGTGCAGGCTTCTCAGGGCTTCACGAAGGACCGGGATGGGATGTAGGCTGCATTGGCCCTCCACCAGTGTGGCATCTTTCTCTTCTTACACAGATGGCATCTCTGGGACGCACCTCTGTTTTGCTAATAGTCCTGGCACAACTGAACTGTCAGCACGGAGGACAGAGCAAAGCAGCTGAAGCCCTTTCTCTTCATGCAGAATGGACGTATTATAGCCCATCATGAGCCTGTGTCCCAAAGTGAACCAGACACTTAAAATGGAGTTTTCCTGTATCTCAGAAAAAAATAAGTAGTATTTATTTAATAATAATATTTAATAGATTAAGTAGTAACTGCAAGAGTTCATTTCTCTTATTTGACTGAGTGCTTTATATTCCTGTGATTTTACCATGGGACCAGTTCAGGATTAAATGAATCCTGCAGGTGTAAAATATATTTATAAATAGATCCAATAGATATGCCACACAGCCTTTAAAAGACTCATACAATTGGCCTTTTATTCCAGGTATGAACTGTGTGCTATGTTGCCCAGGTCATACACAGGTCATGGGCTTTCCAGACTCATTTTGGAATGCAGACATGGCATGGTGGGTAGGTGGAGAAAAAGGAAAACAGAAAAAATCGTATGCGTGCCACTGTAACCGGCCTGCCGCCTGCTGCTCACGGACCTGGACTGGGCAACAGCCTAAGGTTAGTTTTACAGCAAGTCTTCAGAAGAAAGCAGAGTTGCCAGTGAGTTCCCACCTCAGCTCCTGGCAGTGCGCTTCCTACTGAGTGAAAACCTCAGGTCTCAGAGTTTATTGAACCTTTCTCCTGCTCTGTACAATGTCAGGTTTAGTCTGGCCTTCTCTCTCTCTCCTTCCCTCCCTCCCTCCCTCCCTTCTTCATTTCTTTCCTCTCTCTCTCTCTCTCTCTCTCTCTCCTCTGTATCCTCCCTCCATCCTCCAGGTGTTACTCCCTGGCTCTTTGTTCCTATTCTGTATCTTCAGCTTTTCAGCTCCTACCTAGGGGTTCAGGAATGTTTCATGGAATAGTGATGGGATCCTATACTAACACCAACCACACTTGTGAGGGATGGTAGTCAAGACCCTTCCCATGACAGAAACCTCACTGTCTCTGAGCTCAGCTGTTCTCTTACTCAGAAGACCATCTTCAAAGGCTTGCAATATTTCTCTATTTCCAGCATGAACTGGGACGCTGTATTGGGTCATAATTGTGAGTGTTACCTTCCCTCTGGTGTTAGTCAGTCACTAGATCCAGTTGATTACAGAACATCATGGTGTGCCGCAGACTTTGTCATTTGTCACACTCACATCCACTCTCTGCTGTGAACTCCCAGATGTGCCAGGATTTCATCTTTATACTGTAAATACCTAGTGTATCTTTCTTGAATTGAAGAAGTCAGTGTACATCTGTCTCTCCCTCCCATGAAGGAACTGGGAAGAAAAGCTTTCCATGATAGTTCTAAATGTACTGAGCACATGAAGAAACAATGGCATCAAAATGAAAATCAGTGTGCTTCTCCTCTTGGAAGCTTTTCAGGTCATGCTGTTAGGAATCTTGTTTTAGAGTGGTTCACACATTTATCATGCCCAACATTTAAAATATTTAACAAGTACTAAGAACCGGCTGGGAGTTGTAGATCCCAAAGGTGGCCGGGGTAGTTCCCAAGGCCAGGCACAGCAGGAGGCCCGGAAGGCAAGTGTACTATGGAGCATTAAGCATTTGCCCACAAGGCCTTCAAGGCTGCTGGAGTGCATACTTCTTGTGGGGTCCAAGTCTATTCTATCTGGGAGAAGAAAAACAGGCAAGGATATGGCTGGAGAGGGCAGGCTAGACCATCTCTCTGGGGTGCCCAAGGTCAGCAGATAGCACTGGTTAGGGGAAAGAGCTGTCTCATGGTCATCAGTTAAATCAGCAAAGCTAGTTACCAGGAATATTCAAGCCTAGCTTTGACTTTGGTGTATTTATGGTTTAGATACAAACTTCTCCACACAGACTAATGTGTTTGGACATTTGGTCTCCAGCTGGAGCTGCTGTTTGTGGAGACCATGGAACTCTGGGGAGGAAGGGCCTACTGGAGGGCGTCAGTTTCTAGAAGTTTGTGAGCCAGCCCCATTTCATGTCCCCTTTCTAGTTCCTGATCTGCACAGATGTGAGCAAGCAAACAGACACTTCTTGGTCCTTTCCACGTGATTTTCCTGCCATGGTGAACGGTATCCTCTCAGACTGTGAGCCAAAACAAACCTTTTCTGCTGTGTCTTCTTCTCAGGTCACAGTAGTGAAGAATTCACTAACATGGAGAGCACTAATTTTTACTGTAAAACAGAATGGGATTCCTACCTTAAGATCTCTGGATCTAGTGAACCAATAAACTATCACCACAACAGATCTTTAAAGGAAAACTGTTTAAAAGTGCAAGTGTATTTGGAGTGGGGAGTGATCATCTTCTATGAAGGCCTCTAGACCTTCATTATACAAGAAAGTTCAAACCAGACTTCTCCCCCTCCCCCCAACAGAGCACTGTGAATTGTAGTAAATTAACTTTTAATCTGAAAATTCATTTAAAATACAGTTTTTCCAGGAAATACCTACCAGCTAAAACAAAATGTATTGAAACTCACCCTTACCAACCAGGCCACATCAGGTCTTCTAAACAAAAGCTGAATTAAAGTTTGTCGTTGTTTTCCTGACCTTTAGTTTCTAAAAACTTGCTTCTTTATATGTCTCTTTCTTCATGTTAGATTAAATGACAGGCTTTCCCCCGAAATTTTCTTTCAATGATACAGGAAAAAGTGAGATTTCGTGGTTCAGAATTCTGCTTGGATAGTTAGATATCCATTCTCTATGATCATGTTGAATTTCATAATTCAAAACTAAACTTCAAAACATTTACACATTTTGGAGATAACTGTGTCTTTATTCATGAACATTAGTAAATAATCTTTAAAAATGGGAATGTGAACTCAGACTTCCCCCTGTCCTTCCTCCACATTTCACTCTGACTTTAAAATAAACGCTTGAGAAAAATCCTCCCCTTAAAGGCCACCATCTAACAGACAATTCAGTGACTGCCGCATTTTTCCAAATACGACGCCAGGGAGTGGAAACAACTCCATGCTTTCTTATATGATATAATTGTTTCCACTAAAACTCAGGAAAGCAGGAAGCAGTCCACCAAGAAGGGCAAACAGGAGGTTGTGTAATCCACAAGTTTAACTTTTTTGATCACTTATAAAATTGAAAGCTAAATTAGGCATAAACTAAGGAGATGGTAATTGTTAAAGTATAAGGTCTTTCTTCTCTCCCCTTCCTCCTCTTCCTCCTCCTCTTTCTCCTTTTCCTCCTCCTCCTTTTCCTTTCTCTTTCTTTCCATTGCAGACTTGTTAGACTCTTATCAGCCTTTCTATCTAATAGTAAGAGGTGACCATAGTCCTCCTTGTCTAATTAAACCTCACATTATTTTATTAACCAGACATTAAAACAAAGGACTCCACACTGTAGCAGTTCCTGCCCCTGGATGTATGGTTGTGGTAACGTTTTCTTATTGTGAATGGGAGTTCTTGTCATGGAGGGTAGAAAAGGAACATGGAAGAGCCAAGAGCTGTCCATATACGAGGAGACCAGACATGCGTTATAACTTTACGTTTATTTTTTGATCTTTTTGAGACAGGGTCTCTCTGTAGCCTCAGCTGGCCTGGAACTCACTATGTAGACCAGGTTGGCCTCAATCTCACAGAGATCCCCCTGCCTTTGCCTTCCGAGTGCTGGGATTCAAGGCATGCACCACCAGGCCTGGCCAGTTCATTTTAAATTTTCTATTGAGCCAAGGTCTCACCCTGTAGTCTAGGCTGGCACAGAATGCACCATGTAATTCAAGTTGACCTCAAACTCATTCGATCCGCCTGCCTCAGCAGGTTACACACTAGGATTACAGGCATGAGTCAACATGCTCAGCACATGTGTAAATCACTGTCCCCAGATAGGAATCCCTTAGAGTCCTTTCAACTGTTTGATAAGCACTTCTGCTGCCAACACATCCCTACTTCGTGTTCCTCACCATACTCACAAGCATCTTTGGTCTGTTTTTCCCCTGTTTTTCCAACTTCTTTTAATGGTTTCATCTTTACAGATGAATAACAGACTTTTTTTCTCTTTGATCTTCAACATGGAATTGAAAGGTCATTTTTGCAAGTGAGACTTGGAAATCTCAAAGCTAACCTAACAGTAAAACCTGCTTCTTGCTTGGTCCAGGGGTTCTCCTGCTTTTTGAGAGTCAACACCAGTCTGATTGTGCCTAATGTACCCAGGACAGGGATGGGGAAACAGCTCAGTGGGTCAAGCATTTGAGATGCAAGTATAGACCTGAGTTCAGGGCCCCAGACCCCAGTAGAGGCAGGAGCAATGCACACACCTGCAATCGCAGAACTTCAGCAAGATGGAAGCAGAGACAGGAATCCCAGTGAGCCTGTGAGTGACCTAGCCTGGTGTAAACAGCCATGAGCAAGAGATTCTTTCTCAAACAAGGTGGAACTGATATCTGAGGGTGTCCTCTGACCTCTGCAGTCATGCTGTGGCACACCCTGCCTGCACAGACACACACGGATATACACACTCATACAAAGACAAAGAGTTAATTAAAATCAAGTACCCATGATATCCTTGAACTCATTTATGAATAGATTTCCAGCTCTTCCTACATAGAGCCAGAATCCTGGTGGTGACACAGCCAAAATTTTCATGATTATTAGCATGCATGGTTACAGAATTAATGACAGTACAGAATTTTATGTTTTCTTAAGAAATCTCTGTGAATATTCTTCAGGAATAATCAATCTCAGGGTTGGGGGTAAAGCTTAGTATCGAGTGTGTGCTTAGCATCTGTGAGATGCACACACATATGAATCAATTTCTTTGTTTACTGTCTGTGATGTTATTTTATAATAATAATGATAAACAACTATTCAGGGTTTTTTTTTTTTTGCCACGTACTAGACATCCTCTAAGTATCTGAAAATGTTTTATCTGCTCATCTTCATCATCATTCTGTGAGGTACTAACTAGTGCTTGCTGACCCATGTCACCCATGGCTGTATGGAGTTACACAATCACCGTCTATGTAGCTGTATTTCTTGCCCTTGTTTCACATATGAGAATACTGACACACACAGAGAGGTCAAAGGTTAAAGTTCACAGAATGGTTCAGTGGATAAAGATGCCTGCCACTAAGCCTGCCTATTCCTGAGACCCAAACTGTAGGGGAAAACTGCATTTGTCCCCTGACCTCCCCACATACACCATGCTCACAGCCCCTCCCCCACAATAAATAAATGTCAAATGTTTAGCAATAAAAGAACTTGTTCAAAGTCACACAGCAGCCAAGCCAGCATTAAGTGAGGACTCAAGCTATATAAACTAATATAATAAAATGTGATTCTCTGCTCTTAACTAAGCCATCTTTGCTCATATTTATAATTTAGACATGTCACAAATATTTGATTTTGTGCTTGTTTATTTCTTTACTTGGAATATGAATCACACCAAGGGGAGAAGAAATTTAATTTCTTACATTGTTATTCTTAGGGTATAAAATGAACCTAGAATCTGGTAAATTGTAGACATTCTATATGATAGTTAACATCATTCATTTATATGATCCTTTTTAAAAATTTTTCTTTTTATTAGCTTTCTAAATTAGCACACGAAGTAATGAGTTTTACTGCCAACACATTTTTTTGTTCTTACTGGACCTCTCATTTTATTATGCTTATTTCAGATTTGTCTCAAATAAGCTATTAATTGGTATTTCTTGAATCAATTTCTAAGAATTCCCCCAATGTGTTCAAGCAAGTTTATACCTGGTTTTGAAGAAAATGGATATGAGGAAAAAAATGAAAAATAATTTTCATTTCACAGCAGCTTCCAAATCTGGTGTTTTCTGTCAGTCTCCAGCTCTGCTCAGCCATTGTCACAGGGAAATCAGTGATTTCAACTCTTATCTGCATGGTCAGCACATCAGCTGACCATGTGGCCCCCTAATTTTATAGTCAGAGATAGCTGTGCGCTCCATGACAGAAAGCATCTGAATGAACTGCTCCAGGGCTGAAAATCCCCTGAAGTAAACGGAGATGCTGTCCAGAGAAACTGGGAGCCAGCACTTATCAACTCAGAAGAAAAGATGCTCATGGAGCCTCCAGGAATGGAGATTATTGTCATCAGATAGCTTCACAAGAGGCCCCCAGACAACCTGTCACTATGTGTATTACATCATGAGAGAGAAGAGCTGAGCACCCTTAAATGTACTTGATTAATAACATCTGCTAAACTTCTCCTTAACAAATGACCATAGCCAGAAATACATATGTCCCAAAAGGAGCTGCTGGTAACTTAGAGGCCTTTGGGGAAGATTCATCTCTTGAAAACCCTGTGGAGAATGTGGGGGATTATGTGAAGGCCTATGTCTACTTTGCTCCTGAGATGGGATAATTATTTTTAAAGCAAAGCAAAATTCAAAGTTCTTGTCTTACTAGTGGGCAGCACATCTTCAAGTTATTTTTTTTTAATGAGATAACACATAACAAACAGACTAAGGAAATTCATTTTCACATATGTGTATCATAGAAATATCTATCTTGATTTTTATCTGGTCTTCTTTCATTTAAGACATTTCTGGGGATGGAGAGATGGCTCAGCAGTTAAAGAGCATTGGCTGCTCTTGCAGAGGACCTGGGTTCAGTTTCTAGCACCCATGTGGGGGCTAACAACCATCCATAACTCCAGTTCCAGGGCATCCAACGCCCTCTTGGACTTCCTTGGGCACCGCATACATTCATTTACATAGGGGCAGGCAATAGACTCATACAATAAAAGAAATAAAATATTTTTTAAAATTTGTAATCTAGTGAGAAATGTTTATTTTCTTGTTTGTCTTTGAATCAGGGTCTCATTATGTAGCTCAGGCTTGCCTGGAACTCACCATCTAGCCCCATCTGGCCTTGAACTCTCTGTTCCCCTGTCTCTGCCTTGAGTGCTGGGATTGCAGGCATACACCACCATGCCTAACCTGGAATTGTTTTTAATATAAAATTTATTTTAGAATCAAGACATACAGAGCTGCAATGGCCGAATAGATGATCTAGCGTGAGATGGTTTTATAGTAATTCAAGTACAAAATAGAGCCATTAAATTCTCGGCCACCTTTGTGAGTGGGAGCATCGGGTGTCAGTGCTGTCCCTCGAGGTTTACAGCATCAACACGCTCTTCTGGTATAATTTACTGCTTAATTCTGTGTTAGGAGAAGAAATGGCTAAAACGTTAAGGGAAAAGCAAACCCCCATTTTGATACCAGCACACAGCGAGTGCAAGGAAAAAGGGCTCATCAGCTCAGTCTCCAAAGAGCTGTGCTCGCAGTGGTGAGGGAAGGAGAGGGCGGATGGTGGATGCTGAAATGCTGAAACCGGGCAGAACTGCATCCTGGAGCAAGTCAGTGATATATTTACATTCGATTAAAATTTGAGTGACAAACCTTGGAAACCACCTGAAAAACCACAGGACATAGTCTATCCTTTTCAGTTTATGGAAACACTTAATGGTAAGTAGAGGAAGAATAAAAACAGAAGGACTTGAAGCTCGGAGTAAATGTGTAATCCCCCCTCTGCCTCTTTCTGTAGTGTATGTATGCATGTACACTGAGTGTCCTCCTAATTCTCTGCTTGTTTGGCTGGAGGCTAGTGACGTCCTGGAACCTGCCTGTCACTGCTCCCCAGCACACGAGTTTCAGGCATGTGCAGTGGTTGATTTTTGCGTTTTAGTATGGGTTCGGGGATGCAAACTTAGGTCCTCGTGCTTGCGTAGTGGGCACTCTTACCCACTGAGCCATCGCCTAGGACCTCTAATATCTTTTAGCAAGTTCTGAAAGTTGCTTTATAGGTAGTGGTTTGCAGATCGGTGGCTACCATCTAGAACACGCTCCCACGCCCCTTTCTAGATGGTCTCACCAGCTAAACCCACCTGGTGAGGCAGCCGCCAGTGCCACCCCCTCAGCCCGGTCTCCACCAGGCACGCACGTGAACAGAAACTAAGCTATAAGCTGATAGATGACACACAGACACTTGGGTCTAATGAATTTAGTTTCAGAAAGTTTAGTAAAACTCAAAGGGTTTTTGTTCCATACCCACAAATAAACATAATTCTGGAATGGTGATACCTAAACACAAAATCAAGAACTGAAAATTGAAAACACACTTTGCTGCTAATGCACCAGCCAGCACATACTAAATTTTCAACATGGCATGTGTGTTCTGATGAGTAATTTTGTTTTCCGAACTGCATGGGTGTGGAAGGGTACTCGAGCTCTGAGAGCTGATAGGGGAGTAGTTATAATGGTTAAGGCCTGCTTCATTTTCTAACCTCCCTGTGACCAACATTCAATTTTAGTTCTTTCATCTCAAATGGTGGAAAGACTCAGAAGGATCATCAGAGCATCCACCTGAAACTTGGCTTTCTAAGCAAAGCCTGGGAATAACTGTTGCGTTTCGATAGCAACTTTTATCTGTTAGCTCTGTACAAAGCCTAAGAAATGGCACTTTCCTTTAATGCCCATCTATCAGCCATCAAAGATAACAACACTTTTACATAATTAGCCATAAGTTAGCTGACAAACTTGAGGACACACAGACTCTGTGCACCCAGGAACACACATTCCGCTTCTTGTCATCTTGTAGGCAAATGGGAGGTTTGGTGGAATCCCGAGGGACTCAAGAATAAGTGAATGACCTATCTGAAATTGCTGACAAATTTGAAATGCAGAGTCCAGGTTGCTCAGTGCATTTATTTGTTGCTCTCTTACGCTGACTTCCTCAGAGCTCTAGAAGCATCATACTAAAGAACACAACATGGTAGGTGGAGAGTCCAGTCACCTATTCCAGATATTTATCTGAATTTGTAAATGCTCATAAACCTAGCTAAGCTGGGTCAGGTAGAGTTGGGTGATCTGGACAGGTAGCCTTGGGCAGCAAGTCTTTTATTTGGCTCTGGGCATTTATTCACCATCCCTAGAATCTCAGAACTTCCAGCCCAAGGACACTAAAAGGAAACATATTCGCATGTGAACAAGCCCATTAAAGAGCTAAATAAAAACAGAAGCCATGAATATTTGGTCCAGACACTCCCAGAGTCCACCCATCTGAGGACTGGCTGAAGCAGTGAGATGCTGGGCACAGTGCACAAATACAAGGCCCAGCACTTCCTCTCTCTGATTACTTTGAAGCATTCAGATAATTTTATTTTTCCCAGAGAAAAGTACTTTAAAAATTTGGAAGGAATCTGGGCATAAATCCTAACTAAATTAATGAAGGAATCAGGGAGAATTAAGGCCTCTGCCACTCCCACTTTCCTGAAACTTATGAGCAATTCATTTTTGACCATGTTCCAGCCTTGACAGAGAATGACTAGTATATTCCATGGACCACCTCACCTTGCCAGGTGATGTTTATTTTGCCCCGTGGGTCCTGTGGCCAAATGGGATTCCTCTGGGGCAGTCTCTGTGCCCTGTGGGCACTTGCTGGCTCGCCCTCTCCCCACAGCTTCTCGCCTGTCTCAAGCAAGAAGCTGACTCTGAGGGAGTCGCAGGGACTCTTTCAGTCCAGTGGGGACGTGTAATTTACCAGTGGGATGCCCAAAACGGTGGCGGTGGTTGGAAGGAGAGCGCGACTCATGAAGTAGCAACTGACGCAGCGGCCAGCAGTGCCACGTCTACAGAACCGTGCTTCCTCGACAAGACTGCCAAGGGCACAGCTCGCCCCCAGACCACCATGGCCAGGTTCACTGACAGAAGCACAGAGCGGCTAAGGAACAGGTGGGGTGACCGGGACCTCAATGCTGCCATAGGCTAGCTTCACACCCTTCATCCACATACGTGTTGCAAATCCTCAAAATCCTAATGAGACATGGCTCCATATAAGGGAAATTGTAAATATTTGGTATTTACTCTAAGTGCCAATCTTCCCTTTACCAACTGGATGGAAGTCTGAGAAATAGCATCAGTCACTGCCCAGCTTCTCAAAGACTATCCTCCCCACACTCCAACCTACATCTAAATATTTCTGAATTACCACCCTCAGCACTTGCAGCATGGCACTGAGTAATAGCAAGGCCCTCAGTCACCCCACTGTGTACTAAGCCATTTGAAGCTCTTGGGCCTCCTTGCTTCATTTTGATCTTTTAGAATTGTTTTTATATTCTATTTATTGGGGGGGCTCGTGGTCATGCACTCTCATGCCTGTGAAGGACAGTCAGAGGACTGTGTGGAGCTCGGCCATGAGGCTCGGGGTAAGTGCCTTCGCCCACTGACACCTCAACAGCCCTTGTTTTGATTTTGTAATTTTTCTAACTCTCCTTCATACTTATTCCTTTTATATCTAGCAATATAATTTTTACAGTTGAATTTATCTAAAGTTTGAAAGTAGAAAACAACTTCTTTAATAAAAAAGTGGGGGCAGAAAATAGAACCCCTTTTCTTTTCTCTTTCCTTTGATATTATTTTTGACTTGTTGCCTGGCATCTAGTTGTGTTTTAAATCTATGACATTTCAGAAAAAGTCACACCTACAGGAGCAAATTTTCCTGTATGTGAACTATCCCTCTGCTTTCAGTCTCTTATTCTTCCTTCTCACCAGGATTTCCATTTTATGTTTCATTGGCATAGTTTTATTTTACTAAAAGCCCCTTTAGATCCTTTTTGGAAGAAGATGTTGATAATTCATAGCTGCCTTCCTTCATTTGGATATATATTCATGATGTTTGGAAAATGTGCGCACATGGCCATTTTATTCAGAAAGTACTCTGTACTCTGTCAGTGACAGGCTCTGTGAAGGACAATCGCTGTCAGCATGGTCCTCACCTCTTGAATGCATGACACCAGCTCTGCCAGGAGACCCTGCGCTACCAGTGACTGGACTCCGGGAGAGATGACTGGTATCTACCGATCTGTGATCACAGTTCAACAGGCAACAGGCAGGTCTCTACTTTAACACCCTTTAGGCAAAGTGCTATTCTCAGGACTCTTTAGGAACACTGACTGCTAACATTCTCACTAGAGCCAAGGCCCATGGTACATGACCTCCTAAGTGTGACTGTCATATGCAGTGTGACCTCAGTGAACTACTGCTTTCACGAGTGCCTCAAACTCAGCTAAGTTAGTTCCTTCTTCCCCGCAGTTGATTGTAATGCTACGTTAAAGCAATGTATGACGGAACTGGTCCAATGTGAAAAACGTTCCTTATCAAAGAATCCTGAACTTTTAGTGTTCTGCAGGGCCTTCATGATAACATTTTAGAAGCATAAACAGGCAGACTCTACAAAAGAAGATCCTTCTGCAATAAAGAAAGCGTTTCACCACTTGAGTGCACACCACATATTGGCCATCAGAATACGTAGCAGAATTGTCCTCATTTAGTCCCAACACAGTCTCAATAAATAGGTGAACAGATGTGATGATTCCACTGGGGCCAGGAGTATACAACTGATCTCCTAACTCACCATTGTTGAATCAGAGAGTCCACACCGTCCCACTGTTCAGTTCCACCATTCTCTTCCCACGTAGAACTTTCCTTTTTCATCTGTTGCTGACGCTTGATGGCTAGTTAGTCATTCACAGCCAGATTCTAAGACTAGCGTGTCCGGTTCTAGGAACAGCCCAACCTTTCTATCCCTTAACTCTTCAGGGCATTGACATTTGGCTATCAAAATGGTAGTAGGCAAATTTACCAATAACTCTGCTCTTCCAACAACACAGTGCGACTTTACCAGTCTGTGATAGGAAGTCAAGTGTAGAAATCAAAGTCCAGCTGTGTCAGGGCGGAGCGGGGAGCCAGAGGACGCATCTGAGAGCTGAGAGTCAAGCCAGAGGAAGAACACCCACTGTTCAAGGGGTCACTGTTTATGGATTTCCCGTTTTACATTTGACACCTTCCAAATCATACTGTGTTTCTAATGGAAAGTAAAATATTTTCATGCAGACTACGCTTGAAAATGTCTCCATAACTTAGACATTTTTAAGTAACTATAAAGTCATGCATACTCAGGGGACCCTCAAAAAGAATCTCTAATGAAAAGGCTATGTCTCCTTGGTAATATAAAACTATCTGTATTTTTATTATTGCAAAATTCATAATTAAAATTTTGAGCCAGTTCACCAAGAATGTTGGGCTCACTGAATCTGTTTGTTCAGTGTAAATGTGTGCCTATGACAGACTAAGATTAAAAAAAAAAAAAAACTTCAATGTTACCAAATAATGTCATATCTTTGAAATCTTTCAGCAGGATGAATAATTTTCTCTGCTCTTTCATATGCTGAAAGGGAGTAAGGCCATGGGGCTGCATTTCTGGTCATCTGAAGCATGTTAAATCACTCAACTTTTCTGATGCATATTAAGATAATAACTATTAAAATGTCAAATGCTTTACTGAAAGAGAAGGTTGGAAGCATAGCAAACAAAAGGAGACAGCAGCAATAACAACAGCAAGTATCAGCCTTGATGTTTCAAGAAGCGCAGAGACCCCCCCAGAACGTCAGGCTGAAGGAATGAGACCCAGCCTCAATGCCCACAGAGTGAGAACCATTTTGATATTGTACCATTTTCATATGGCAGCCCAGCCTGGGACCTGAAATCAAACTAAATCATGTGTGGACAGGCACTTTAGAGCTCTAAGTAAGAATGAAGGCCCTGAAGATTCTGCATGTGTGACTATAGAAAGACCCAGTGAATGGCCCAAATGCCCAGAGTGTAACAGTCTGGTGACTGGCTAAATAATTTCTTAGCCTTTATTTAACCTTGGCTGTTGAGGCCAGAGCTGACTATTCAACTGATGTTAGAAAATATGTGCCGAGTACCCAAAGTTCAGAAATTATTCTGGAGGGAGACCAGTGAATTTTAAGTATTATTTTCAGCATTGGCTCAGGTTTCATCTTTAAAGAGTTCTTCAAAAGACCGGTATGTTGGTTCTTAATTATCTTTGCCCCAAAGCAATTTTGTTCACTAGAAATAAGTTCACCATAAGGGAACCTCAGACAAATGCTTAGCTTAAATACTTTCCTTCTGCAAACAATGCTGGCTCCAGGGACACATTACAAACAGCTGCAATTGAGAAATTTCTTTCTGTTAGAATGAAAATATTCTCATATCAAAGGTAAGCCACAGTGAGAAAACATTTCATTGATCTTTTCAAATGTGCTTCATCAATTAGTTATGCAGATATCACCCTCAGGAACAAAACTACGTTGTAGACTTGAGGTAGAAAAGAAAGACATTTTGTGGGAATCTGTTCATTTCATCAAGGGTAATGGAGTGACCAACACACTATAAGCCCCTCTGGATGAATTGGCGCCCAAAGAAAGACACAGAAAGATTCAGCTTCTCCAGAAAGCTCAATGCTTCATCAAGAGGATGCTCAGCAAATGTCCCAAGGAGAAGGACTCTCTCCTTAGACATCCTATATCATCCTGGTAAGAACAGAACTTCCTGTGAACTAAACTAAAAGGTAGCATTCGAGGGACCTTGGTAATCTGCTTGGGGCTGCACAGCACTCTCCACGTGAACAATCTCAATATATCAACACATAAAGTTGCACCATTATCACCATTTTACAGTTGGAACAAGAACGGGGTTCAGGGAGGCTGAAAATTTGTTTTCTGTTGCAAAAGTTTCCTAAGGCAGCCTGGGACTCGGGAAGCCAGGCCTTCTGATTTTAAAGCTCTTTGCATTTAAATTATCCACCAAAAAATTTATTAGGAAATAAAGTATTTGAGTAAAAGTCAATTCTCTTCCCTTGGGCCAAGAATATTGAATTCAATGAAACTACTGCAGAACCAACAGAGGAGCATGGGGTTTCGTGCAGATCCGGAAGTGCATCTTCCAATGATCTTGTACTATTAAAATCCAGTCAGACAACTTCACCAAAACTGACTTAACACATAAATGAAAATCTTACTTGGTTGGGAATTAACTTTTAAATATGGAAATTTGATTTCTATTAATAATTCACTTTTGCAATAGCCCAAGTTTTTTTGAAAACAGTCATATTTTAAGAGAGTTAAAAGAGTGAAAAAAAATCCCACAGGTAAATAAACTTTCAGTTAAAATGGAGATGGTCAGAATTTAAATGTTTTAGTATACATAGAAACACAGAGATGAACTGGTGTTTTTCAGATTACTCTGTAAGTCCAGATGTGCCTCACATACACTGGGTACGACTTTCTGCATGCCAAGCTGTAAACAGGACTCGGTGCCTACACTGCTGATGGCCTAAGAATTCTCCCAAACAAGCAGCTCTGAGAACTGAAAGTCCAACATCTGGAATGTTTCAGACCAAGACGCTCAGAAGCCCACATCATTACTTAACCTGGCAGAGCCACAGTAATTTAAATATGTAGCCATGTGATTTAATAAAATCCCAGCTGAGTATTAAACTAAATTGTGGTTCAATCAAATTACTACTACTAAATCTCACTCTGCCTCTCCCCTCCCCAATCCATCAATGTCCATCCACCGCTGGAGAACCTTTACTGTAACACACAACAAAGAAATAGGGGCTAGAGGGATGACTTGCAGTTAAGAGCATTTACTGCTCTTTGAGAGGACCCAAGTTCGGTTCCCAGCATCTATGGGACAGCTAACAACATGTCATAACTCCAGATCCAAGGGATCTGATGTCCTCTTCGACCCCCACAGGCACTGTACACATGGGTGTACTTAGGTAAACGCAGGCAAAACACTCAAGCATAAAACATAATTAATTCAATTTTCAAGGAAATGCATTGACATTATACCCAGCATATGCACAGACACAAATACGCCACAAACATGTCAAGAATAAAACTCTTCCCGAGGCTACATGTGCCTTTCAATTTGTCTTCTACTCTGTTTGAATGCCGGTTTCAGCTTACTTGTTTGACTTCATGAGCAACTAACAAATTACAGTGAATATGTTGGAAACACCCTGCTGTACTGCACTGCTTGCATTCCACAACGGAGATTCACTGGAACACACAGAGAAGTGAGTTCTAGAGCAACGGTGGCTGCTAAATTCAAAGTGAGACCTACTGAATGCACTACGTATCGTCAGATCCCTTGGAACTGGAGTTACGGAATGTTGTTAGCTCTCCTGTGGGTGCTGGGAACTGAACTTGGGTCCTTCGGTTGGTGGCCAAGGAAATGAAAATCATATTACATTCACTTGACAGGTGGCAGAACAGAGTCAAAGAAGCACAAGCCTTGCTTCCTCCATCACTTGGTCCAGTAGAATCCTCTCCTTGCTGTGGGACCTGACCAACTTTTTCAAGCTTTTCTATATGAAGAGTAAAGATGATCATCTTCCCATCTGTACACATTATAGTCTCTGTGAGCATTACTGACCAATTAATAAAGCATGACTGAAGCTTGAGAGTAGGCTGGAGCCAGGGTAATGAGGAAGTAAGACTCTAAGGAGACCTTAAAGCTTCCATTTGAAGCTGTAACTCAGTGCTCAGACTGGTGACGTGCTACCCTAGGATGCACGAAGCTCCAGATTCAATCAACAGCATTGCATCACAGGAGCGGGGGGGGGGGGGGGGCACAGCAGCAATCCAAGTGACTAGGTGGCTGGAGGCAGGAGGATTAGAAGTTTCATGGTCATATTCAGCTATATAGCAAGTTCCAGGCCAGCCAGGGCTACATGTGACTCTGTTTATGAGCAACAAGCAAACAAACAAACACATTTTTAAATTTACAATTCAATACAGGGACTAATAGGTGGTTTAAGCATTGCTTAAGCATTGCCCTAAGGTTGATTTCCAGCAACACCACACAAATAAACTTTAAGTAAAAAATTTCCATTCAAAATTTTAACATTGAGTTGTTAGCTAAAACAGGGAATGTGAAGATGCACTTTTGCTGTGTTCCTTTGTAGACATATGTGGAGACAGGCGGCTAGCACACTTACACACGCTCCGCCGTCCGCCAGACTTAACAATCCAACATCCAGGGTCCTTGATTATCTAGGACACTGCTGAAGCATTTTGAAGCAGATTCTTGGCATAATTTCAGCCCTACATACTTAGCATGTGTCTCTAAAAGTATTTTTCTTTATGTAACTAACATGTTATTTTTGTATTTCTAAAAGCCTGCAATCCTTAGGTTTCCTCAAAACCATAGCCATGTTCAAGTTCACAAGACTACCTCCAAATTTCTTTTAATAGCTGGCTTTTCAGACTCTAGAACTAAACACCGCCGCATAGCACCCATGTTGAGCATGTTCTTTCTGTCGCAGTCTGGAGCAGGGCTCCCATTTCAACCCCAAACTCATGTCTACTGCATGACTGATGTGCTGAAGAACTCAGGTCAGCATTCCAGGAAAGTTACCCACACTGCAGATCTTAACCACTCACTTCCTCAAGAACCACTTAACATGTGTCTCTATCCATGCTGCCTGTGAACTAGAATTTAAATACCTGGATAAATCCCAGCTCAACTTTTTTTTTTCTTTTTGCAAGAATATTTGATAAATTGTGCTTCTCCCACAGAAGGAAGGACATGGTGTTAGGTTACCCTGCTCTCTATGACACTGAGGTTGATCAGCCAACCCAGCTGCTGGACCATTCTTTATAATTTCTCATCAAATGGTCTAATTCACTGATGATTGCTGGGGACCTGGATCATTGGTAGAGCACTAGCTCTAGCATGCCTGAGGCTCTGGGTTCAAAGTCCAGTGCAAGAAAAAAAAAAATAAAAACAAAAAAAATTCTATAATTCCTGACCACCTGAATTAGCTATTTCCTGAGAGCTTGTAAAACGCGTCTCCAATTCTTCCATTTGGCCTCGTTATCCCAAATTTTCAGATACCTGGAAATATGGTTGTGAAGGAAAAGCAGATAAATCCTTGAACTTTCTTTTCAATGACCAATTCTCAGATCAATCATTGGGCAAACTATGAGGGCTTTCTTGGCCTCATAAACGTATGGGGCTTTATATATTTGGGGTGTTCAGATGATGCCAGTTAGCTTGCTGATCTACCTGCTGAATTCTCTGTGCCACTTTCAGAAGAAGCTACTGGCTTTCCACTCCCTTGCTCACCAGAACACAAGGGAACCCATGCAAGCCTTGTCCAATGCTGGGGTATAATTCCACTGCCAACTTTGAGGGTAATCTACTGGAAGGTGGTTCTGGGGATAAGGCACTAAATATTTTGGGAGGTGAGGGGAAAACTACTGCAGGCTGTGCTAAGAAGCAACCCAGGGCCTGGGGAGATGGCTCAATGGGTAAAATGCTTCCTCTACAAGCATGAGGACCTGAGTTCAGATCCCTAGCTGGGTCTGGTGACATACATCTGCAATTCAATTAGAGACCCTGACTCAATAACTATGTAAAGTAGAGCGTGACAGAGGAAGAAGATGCCTACTATCACACGGGCTTCTGCACAGGCATGCACATCTATACACACACACACAGAGCCAGAGAGCGAGAGAGCTAGAGAAAGAGGATAACCCAACCGTGGGTGTTTGAATCCTTGTGAGGAATATGTCTGGTGCTGCCTCCCTGCCACAGGCAGACTGACCAGGGGATTTACCCAGTCAACTGAGGGCTATTCCTGGAGAACATCTTCCTTAAGAACTTTTTGCCTCTGATTTGCTTGAAGGCCAGTCCTGCACAGACGCACATTTCAGGGACTTTGGGACAGAGAGGGATAGGCAGTTTGGAACTAGGTAATACAGATACCGTTTCCTAATTCTGTTTCCAGGTTCACCAGACATCCTCATCTTTGAGAAGGGCAACAAAAGGAAAGGAATGTTCTCAGTGGGAGCCATCATTACACTGGAGCCTGGAGGTAAGGTGGCCCTGGGGGTGGGGGTGAGGACATTTATTGACAATGGAAAAAGGTTTTTAGTGCACACAGTGGAAAACCTAGAAGGGAAGTCCACAAAAGAAAGATAAGAGGCTGGGAGAAAGGGAGGGTCCCAGTGTCTGGGGGGTTCATGACCCTAAAGGCTTTGGTCAGTGTGAGTGTGGGGGTGCTGAGTATGTGCATGGGGGGTGCTGAGAGTGTGATGGGGTGTTGAGAGTATGGGAAGGTCCTGGGGGGGTGGGTGCCGAGAACCACTGCAGAAAGCACAGCAGAGAATCTGCATGCTACTTGAGGGCTCCAAGTCAGGCTCCACTCTGTTCTTGGATCTGCTGTTGGGTCTGGGATCTTAGGCACAGTAGCTAACCGGCTAAGCCTCAGTATGATGGGAATAAGTAATCGCCTCAGATTATTTTCAGGGTGAAATATAAGATTGCTTAGCTTCACTTCTGGCTGAAAAGAAATAATAAATGTTTTTATTTACTATAATTAGCCATGTGGTGTTAAATGAACCCCTTGGTATAAGGGATTTTAATACCAATTGACCTAAGGTCCTTACTGTTGTTAGGATCCATGTATTCTTACATCTGTCAGGCAAAAACAATACGTGCACAGCACTGTGGATATATAGAATTTCCAGGTGTGGTGGTATGTGGCTTCAGCCCCAGCAAGATCCCGCCTCAGAAAGCCCAAAATAAATACATACATAATTTTTCCTAGAAATTCTCTATTGTCATAATGCCTGGTTTTTGTTCCTTTGCATTTTGGGTGGTGGGCACCAAGATCGGGACTCCACCAAGTAAAGGGGTTGAGTCACAGACAAGGAATTAGGAGGCACACTGAGTGAGCATACGGCTGGAGAAGGCGGGCTTATTCACCCTGTGTGCCTGCCTTGTCTCATACTCACCCAGTGCATCTGTGCTACAGCAGGATGATCTTGCAACTCTTGGATGACCCGTGACTAACTGATGTGAAATATTGTATTTCTTAGGTTTGTCCTTAAAGTTCATATATAAATATATGTACATTTATAAGTACATTAATAAATGTCCCCCCCACAGGCAAACACACACATCTAAACTGATTCTTCTATGATACATTTTTTCAGTGCTCTACATTAATTTAAAATGCACACCACGGTGAAAGACATAGGAATAAATCAAAAGCTGGAAAAATTATTCAGTTACTTTATGAATTGTGTTTCTTGGACTCGAACTCAGATAACACATTCGGGCGCTGACACTTTTACTTATATAAATTAATAGCACTGGCAAAGAAAATCTAAATTGAGCCATAATTCACACATTTTTACAATTATTATCACCTGCCAATGTATATAACTGAACAGTTCCTTGTTGGATACAAGATATACATGGAAGAGCGCTCCCAATCCCACTCCTTTATTTAGGTTAGAGCATACTTTTCCGGCACGTACTGGGATTGTGTGAGTGCCCCCTCACATGCCTCCTCATCCACGTTCATGAAAGCCTTAGAGGTCTTTGCAGCTACTGCGTTCCTTCTGGTTAGCGAAGACCAGGCTTTGTTTCTGCACATTCATCC
Organism: Eospalax fontanierii; assembly: GCA_035773235.1. Classification (NCBI taxonomy): domain Eukaryota; kingdom Metazoa; phylum Chordata; class Mammalia; order Rodentia; family Spalacidae; genus Eospalax; species Eospalax fontanierii. The sequence goes on from CM069539.1 coordinate 4,218,914, forward strand.
ACAGCGGAAATGCTTCTGTGTGTGCCCACACTGACCACGGGTCTCAAAGAGAAGAGGGCACACATTCCGCGGTGGGGTGCACATCTGCTGTTTTGCCCTGCTCAGCATCTGTGCCCCCACCACAACACAACGAAAGCCCCTCCCCTGGGAGAGGCTGTCAATCAAGGTGGCTTCCTGTGCTGAGGAGGGAGTGTGCAGAGGATTCAAGGCAGACCAAAGAGATTCTCACTCCTGGAGCCCAGAGAAGACACCTGGATAGAAAGCAGCTTCAGGCCGCCTTCCCCCGAGATGCCCTGAGGCAGTGTTTTCTCTTCTACCAGCACAGCCAGAGCTCCCTTGATTCCTTCCTTTACATTTGGTTATCCAGACTGCTTTGGATTATCCACCCTCCCCTACCATACTCTTGTAATGAATTATTTCCCTCATTTCTCAAAGTCTGTGTCTGTTCCTTACAAGCAAATAAAGTACTGACGAGCCCCACCTTCCCACCTTCCTCACACCACACACATGACCGCCAGGCTGTTTGGCTTCACATTGCCACAGAGGTAGAATTCAGTTCTTCTTGGTTGCGTGTGGGCTCATTCTATCATTATACATGACTTTACCGAGCTCAGGAATATTTTCATGCATATCACTCTTTCCATGTTTTGGATTCCTTCCTCTGAGAGATTCCCAGAAGTGAAATTACTGAGGCAAAGGGCACGGATATTATTATAGCTCTTGAAATATATTGCCAAAATGCTTTCTGAAAGGTCTTTGCCAACTTATAATGAATTCAAGGGCCCCTTTTAAAAAATCAAACTTCTTGTAAACATTGACCATCGTGTATTTTGACATTCTGCTACTGATGTTTCCTGACCCTTTGCTTCAAGGAGTGGAGCATATGCTTCGCACATTCCCTGGGAGATAAAACTTCCTGCTCAGGCATCCTGTCTCTTTCTCCAAATACTGGTATATTCATTAACTGTACAGAAACGTCACATAATTCACCAATATATCCAATGCATATGGATCAAAATATAATGTAATATCAGAGCACAGCTGGGATTCTTTCCCTTACAAATCCTGCTAGAATCACCGTCATCTCCACTATGAAGTAGAGAATCTTCCCTGTGGACTAGATCACAGACTGAGACAGCCACATATCTGCAGGTTCAAGGGCGTGTATTAGAGAGCAGCTCTGAGGTTGCCCTTCTCATCATCCCAGGGTGACCTACCTAAAACATTTTACATTTACTGATGTGGTGTGTGTGTGGGTGTGTGTGTGTGTGGGTGTGTGTGTGTGTGTGTGTATGTGTGTGTGTACTTGTGCCAAAGAGCTGTGTGGAGGTCAGAGAGCAACTTGTAGGAGTTGGTTCTTTCCTCCTTATATGTGGGTTCCAGGGATCAAACTCAGGTCACCAGACTTGGTGGCAAGCACCTTTGCTGGGTGAGCTATTTTGTCAGCCCTAAAATTTTAAACAAAAGACGAGATATCCTTTCCTTTCTTCCTTTGAACTACCTCAATGTCAAGGGTGCATGGGAACCATAATCATGGTGTAATCAGCCTCTGGATTGACAGGTTGAACACATGATACAAACTGAGTGTCCTGTAAGACCAGCGAAACCATAGGGGACCCAGATGGTTGGACGTGCTGTCCCAGCTTTGCCTGACACAGCAGAAGCTGGAGCATGATGACATGACTTCTAGGCTCACTCAAGACAGCTAGAGCTGACGTGTCCCCATTGTGTTGGACCTCCAGCCAGTGTATCCAAGAAAATGGAGACAAACCCAAGGAACTAGTGATTTGGGTCAAGAATCCCATCAGCAAATTGTGAATGCACAATCACATGTCAAAGGAGAGAGTGTTCATGCAGTGACCAGCCCATGGCTTGCTACCTGTGCATCCCTCCCCTCTCTCTTTTCGTCCAGGGCCACATGGCGCAGTTTTGAAATGCTGATCAGGGAGTACTGGTTGTGTTGCTAGGCTCATGGGTTCCCTCTTGCCCTCAGAATGAGAAGTCAGATGGATTTCCATCACACTTACACTTCTATAAGTTGCTTAGTGTTCTCCTGACACCGAGATCCACATGTTTCAGGGTCACTTCAAAGGTTTTGAATGTCAAACATAGGCAGAGAGAGCCACTGGAAGAAACTGGATCCCAAATGAGCTGTAGTTTAGAAATGTAACTGGCACAGGGTAGAAAACCTCCCGTCAGGTGGGGAAGAGCCCAGCTTGGAAGTATTGCAATAACTAACACGCGGTCAGGAGACGCAGCTGAGATGAAGTTAGGGACAGAGACATGCCTTTGCCAAGGTGAAGAATTGCCAAAGACAGACCAGGCCAGTGCTCATGCACACCGCGCCGCTCCCGCACGCTGCGCTGATCCGGCAGCTGCGCCGCTCCCGAAGGCTGTGCTGCACACTGTGCTGCTTTTGCCTCAATTCAAGAAGCTACTGACTCAAGCCCTGTTTGAAAATTCCAAAGTCCTGAAAGCTACCATTCCCTGGAGTGAGAATAATGTTCTGAAATATTATTAAGTCGAGAAAGTCTCACTTCATTTGTGTAACAGTTGTATAACAACTTCTTGGTGTAAAAACAGAGGTCTGAGACCAAAAGAAACCACTTTAATCCATTTTAAGGCAATTTCCAAAGTTTAGTCTAAGATCCTTAAATTAAAGCCACTGCATTTTAAAACATGGAGAAAATCGAAACACCAACAGCCACCAAAAGCTAGAGGGGAAGGAAGAGCGAGCGAGCGTCGCGCAGAGGGGTGGCTGCTGTTATATATCGTCAACACCGACAGAGTGTACAAGATCAAGAGAACAAGTCCCGAGACAAATCACAGACTTCCAGTGGAAACGATGAGCCATTTCAGTTATGACACGGACCAGAGTTGACTGTAGCATGCTGTCTACGGAACTCCACTACGTGGGATGACTTTAAGGGAAATTCTCACTGATTGTCCAATGCCCCAGGTATCTGTGAGCTGATCTCCAAATCACTTAGCACATGAAGGAGATTCCCCCCTATGTTAGAAAAAGTTTCCACAACCTGTATGATTAACTATTCTGAATGTTACCAGAACTTGGAAACACATTGCTGAAAGTTAAGAGAGATGAAAACATCTGTGTCTATGTGAAATATGTCCCTCCTAAGTCACCTTGGGTGAAAGTAAATAGCCTACTTGGCAACCAAATACAACTGCAGACAACACACACAAGTGTGAGCACTATGAAATGTGTCCAGAGTGAACTGCTCTAACAAACTGGACATTTGGGATGCCCCATGGAGCTTTTACCTTGTATTTCAGAATGTGACTTTTACCTTCCTTCATTCTTTATTAGAATACCTTTCTCCTCAAGTTTGTCATTGGAACTATTTTTGAAAGACAATGGCATATCTCACTTGAACCTTTGTACTGACTGCATACACCCAGGCCCACACTACTGAGGGATGAAGAGTTAACATGTTGACATCTGTTTTAGGCTAAAAATGGAAATTGTGAAGTTCTTCCCTCCTCTTCCAAGAGTTCCCTGGAATGGACAGAAAAGCTTCAAAAGACTTGGCTCCAAGAGAACTTCTAGGCAATGTCTACACAGTACAGAATGAAATGGAGACCTGGCCTGAACCTCAAGAGTTAGGACTGTGTTGACTACTGCTAAAAAGGGGGCAGAGAGAGAGAGAGAGAGAAAGAGAGAGAGAGAGAGCGCTCCTTTAGTATCTGAAAGGGCAAAAGAGCTCACAAGCTTCAGAATTTTCTTTTATGCAAATTTATATATTAAATTTGCATATGAGTCCCACTGAGAAAGTTCCTTGCCTTTGGTTGAGCACTGACTGAACATCTAGACCAGGCTAAACATTGTGTTACAAGAGGTCAAGAAAGTAGAGGTCAAGGAATGTCTAGAAACTTAAAGAAACCTGCCTAATCGACTTTACTTTTTTCACAGTAAAACAACTTAGCCGGTGAACTTGTGCTTTCCTTGAGGCTGAGTGGGGAAAGCAACAGCATTTGTGGGTGGAGTGGTTATTTGAGAGCATGCCATCCTTTACAAGGGATCTTTATATGTAAAGCAGACACATTTTTGTTTTGCTTTTTACTGGGTGTGAGCATGAGGAATTGACTTGGTCTTCCTCCAAAATTAAAAGACCAAACCCAGAGACTACCAAAATGCTGGGTCTGTTTATCATCCCAGGTCAAAGTAAAACACCGTGCAAACACCCAGCCCTCTATCTTTCTGTGGTGAGGGCCATCCTGCCCTTCCAGTGGCCACATAGGACACTGCTCTGTGTGCTCAGGCTCCCTCGAAGGGCTGTAATAAGTCACAGCAGCTTGGCTTCTTGCCTAACAAAACACAAACCCTCCTGAAGTCCTGAGCTTTCCCATGGCAACACTACAGTCACCAGCACAGCAAACAATCGCTCTGATCCCCACTCCTGCTCCCCGTTTCTTCAGCAAAGGCCATCACAGCAGCCAGCCTGGAGGACAGTGCTAATTACCATCAAGGAAAGGAGATAATGCCTGAGATCCGGCTGCTCTCCACGCTGAACTTACCCCAGGCTGAGGCGGCCTGAGCAGGGCTGGAGGGCAGTTCCTTCTATTTCCACTTTAACAGAGAGAGGGGTGCTGCCTGGAAAGTGTACTCCTCAAGGACGAATGGGCTGTGCTGCCCTGATTATCAAGCGACCCTGGCTCAGGCGCAGCCTTCGTACAACACTTCCATTCATGTCCAGCCCTAGGGCTCCGCATTGCGGAGGGGACACGCATCTTAAACTGCAGCTCCCCACATGCCTGAGACTGCAAAGTTGGAATTGCTTTCAGTGGTTGCCTTTTCCGGCAGGATGCTCTGAAATTCTGCTCTGGGGGGACGGCTCCTTCACAGCATGCTGGGTGGCAGCTCCCTTCAGCCCATAAAGCGGAGCCTTTTCCTTCATGACCCCTTGTTCAGAGTGAAATAGCTTCCTGAGATGACAGCTTCTCCTCATACAAAGTTCCTGGGCTCCCCAAGCCCTCCATAATGATAATGATAATCTCTCACACATTAATCAGATTTTCTGTCCACTCATGGCCTCTGAGGGTTCAGGAGCACAGTTAATACCTAGCCCGAGGGAACAAACGGCCTATGACTCACCCTTAGGTATGGTTTTATGGGTGGAGTTTTCCTAGCTTCTGGTGATGTTCACTGATGATTGTTCTACTTCGGATTATGGCAAAACTCTACATACACAGAAGATTCTGACTTCTTCGCAAGTCCAGACTCAGAATCTACACATCAGGGCTGGGATGAGAATGTCAGGGTAAGTTTCATTTCACCAGAGCTAAACACTAAGGAGTTACTGAGTAGAATAAAGATTATAAAATACCAATGAAGGGACGTGGAAGTAATTATACCAAGATATATCAAGGATCTCCTACCCTAGGGATGGGAGAAGCCTGGGATTTGCTAAGCAACAGCAGAATTCTGAAATGTAATTGAAGTCCTCTTAACATACATGTGGGCAACTGGCATGTCATTCAAGACTCTGCGTCTTAATACAAACCCTCAAGACTCATTCTAGTGACAATTTAAATGATTGTGGTATTACTCTGAATTCTGGCATCAGCTTCTCAACTTACTTCATACCTGATTATGCTCCATTCTCTGTCATCCAGTCATTTGGCTAAACAAACAGCATATGATATGACTTTCATCAACAAGAAACTTACTCTGGACCTAAAATACTGAGCTAAGGACCGAAGAGGCATGGATTACAGGTTCTCACCATCGTAAGGACGTGCCTACAGATCACTCTCATGAGTGAGTCCTACTTCAGCAGCTCAGCTAACATCTCAAGAAAGTAGTCTCTGTGGGAGGTGACGGGAAAGGCTTTCTATTGAAATATTTGGTTTGGTTTTCTGTTTGTTGTTGTTGTTGTTGTTTCAGAAACAGAGTCTCCCTGTAGCCCCAGCTGGCTTGGAACCCACTATGTAGACCATCCCAGGATGGCCTGGATCTCACAGAGATCTGCCTGCCTCTGCCTCCTGAGTTCTGGGATGAAAGGCTTGTCACCATGCCTGGCTGGTTTGTATTTTAAAGTTGAGATGACATGTTTGCTTGTTTTTACTCCATTTCATTAATAGAATATAAAATCTTTGAAGTCAGAGATCATGTAACTAATTTGGTGCCTCACCTAAAGCAGAATTTTAAGGGATGAATCTTGTTTACGCACAGTTTGGTAGAGCTCACGTGGTATGCACTTTCTGTTCTGTGTTTCTGTTCAGATATATAACGCTGCAAGAGGGGCTGAGGGGTGGCTCAGCCTTTAGGAGCACTTGCTCATTTTCCCGTAGACCAGTGTTTGTTCCAGTACCCACGATGGGCAGCTCAGAACCACCCGAATGTAACTCCAGCTCCAGAAGACTGGAAGCCTTTTAGCCTCTGCAGACACCACACTCATGTGCATAAACACACACTTTCATACATAATTTTAAAAATTAAAATAAATTCTAAAAAACGCTACAACACAGACAGGGTAATCCACTGAATAAAGAAAAAGAAAAAGAACCGGTGTGTTCAGCAAAACAGACCCACAGAGAGGAAAAGAAGAACCAAGTTCCTTACTCCGTGCTGTCAGCCGCCAGTCCCCCTCAGTGTAGTCCCCCCTAGTGTCTTGAAATTTCAGGACAAATGTCTTCAGGGTTTCAGAGCAAATGAACTCCTGTTTGAATGAGTAATCTATTGTGTCTGACGTGTTCCTGAGTGCTGGAAGGCCACTGAATTTCAGTGTTTGGCAATCATTCTCACTTAGAAGTCAGGGCTTCAAAATGGCCCTCCAGTTTAACCCTGTAAATATGATTCAGCAGAAAGGCTCCAGTAACTGGAAGCTTTTATCTATCCTGTATTATTCTGCTAACAGTTACCGCTGCTTCTTTCTCACCTATAATCGCGGCATTTGCAGGAACAGGTGCATTCGCCTTGTAGTAAGACAATGGGACCATCATGGGAGACGAGGTGGTGATGAAGGCAGCAGTGATGGCGTCTAACATTCTCAGGTGCCACTGTGCCTCTGACAGAATCTCCTCAGTGGCCCCACTGCTAGGCAGCACCACTTGATGGAATGGGAATTAAAGCCTTAGGATGAAATAATTCCTCTCAATTTGTTCAGTTAATGGAGTGGGTACTCTGGTGCTCCCCTTCTTCACGCTCATGGGATTCCATCTTCCAAATGGATAAATATGGAAACTACTTCCAGATCCAAAGTCTCCATGAAGACAGATAAGGAGAAAACTCACGGCTTGCTCTTTTATGGGCTATAGTCATATTTAGGCAAGAAGTCACAACAAGGGTCCAGTTTATGCAACCGTCAGGTCCAAAAGGGAATTCTACTAGAGGTAAATTCAGAACAAACATGTAAAGAAAGCTACTCCAAAAAAATAGTACAAACTAGTGTTACTGTTTCCAAAGTTAAGGATTTTTCTTGAAACTAGGTAATCTGAAAATCAAGTCACTCAGAAGAAATAAAAACATTAATGCAATCTTTGAGATTAATTTTGCTCACGAAAGCTCTCCGGTTTCTCCTGTTTTGTTACCATTATTACTTTGGGCATGATCAGAGCCTGTCAGATCCCACCCAGCATGACTGAAACTGTCAGATGCACGAAATCCCTAAATCCACCCTTTAAGTGGCCACACTGCTAACTGTGAGCGGGACTTGCTCAGCACATCGCAGAAACGATAAACATTCCAATCCTATTCACCATACGTGCTTCTCAGACAAATGTTCTAGTGAATAGATACTGAAATTAGAATCCCATATCTCCTTCCTAGTCTTAAGGTCAGCAATAGGATTGCCTCCATAATTTCTAATGCACTAACTTTTGATTCATTTTTATTTAATGTGTAAATGTAGTGTTCTGTCCGCACATTAGGGAACCCATGTCATACAATTCCTGTGGAGATAAAGCAGGGTGTCGTGTCTCCTGGAGCTGGAGTTAGAGACAGCCGCTAGTCGCCATGTAGGGGTTTGTTAGGTGCTGAACCTAAATCCTCTGCAAGCGCAGTCAGTGCTCTTAACGGCTGAGCCACCTCTCTGGCCTTAATATCTAATACATTTTATCATATGTTGTAGGAAGCACGAGGCTAGGGTGGCTCACAATGGTAATTCTAGCACTTGGGAGGTTGAGACAAGAGAATTTTGAGTGCAAGTCTGGATTATATAGACTTTGTTGAAGAAAGGGAGGAAGGGAGAGGAGGAAGGAAGAGCTAAAGGATCCATTGATTTGACTCTTTGCTCTGCCCAAGCCAATTTTTAGACCAAACCACCGAACCTCCCTGAGCCTCTTTCCTTTTGAGTAAAAAGAGGAGACATCTGTAGCTCTTGTAACTCCATGTGGTCATTACAAGGATCAAACAAGGAAATTATAAGCTATAATTTGCTATGTAAATGCATGAAACTTATAACCTTTACACTTTTAAAATATCATTTATGTAAATGTAGATGTACACGTTAACTATATAACAGAAAAGTAGCAATAAATAACCCAAGAAACATAAACCAGTAGTAATGGCTGACATTTCAGAAATTCTACTCTCTGAGCACCAGGTTAGGTGAGTTATACTGTCATCTCATTTAACTCTCCCACTACGCTTTATGGATTATCATCCCATTTTATAGATGAGGATATTATAGCTTAAAGAGATGAGGCGATTTTGATAAGAATTTACAGTAAGATGCAGGCTGAAACTTGGCTTTCTGCCTTCGTACTGTACGTCACTGTGCTCGCGTTGCCTAGTAGAAACCACACACATCTCTTCAGGCCTGCCCCAGGGTGAGGGGACAAAAGAAGTCAGTGTGGTAAGAACCCAAAGCAGCAAGGAACTCATGGCTCACATTCATTCTTTCATATGAAGGAGGGAACTTGAGACTATGTAAGATACTAACGCAAAGTATCCCATGAAATACAGTTGTGACAAACTATCTCCAGCCTTGAACATTAATCATCCCCAACTATCAAGGCACACACTGCAACATCTCTCTGCTGGAGAAGGAAGCAGGGACTGTGGGGGTGGAGAGCACTGCTAGACACTTCAGCTCCCAAATGAGCTGGTGTTATGCTAAATACGTTTGTGAACATCAGCTTAGCCTCACAACCATCCAGTTATCACTGTCTCTGCTTTATGTGTAAAGGAGACTGGGTGGTGAGGTTATATCATGTCAAGACCCTAGACCAGCAATCACAGAGCCAGGGTTCAAAGCCAGTTGCCTAGCTCTAAGAGGTTCTCAAAGTCTCAACATCAGGACCCACCCACCTGGGAAGGAGAAGCTGTTAGAAGAACAAATCCCCATTCCTCCCCTTGGGCCTAGTCTGGAGCAAGGCAGCAATCAGTACTGTAGGAAGCTCTGCAGGCGAGGTTCCCTGGAATGTAAGAACCACTGACTGTGGCCACCAGGACCCCAGTCAGTGCCTTTCCCTTTACATTGCACATCCATTCCGCACACCAGATCTCTGTTCCTTTGTGTTTATATGTCCCGGTGTGTGTGTGTGTGTGTGTGTGTGTGTGTGTGTGTGTGTGTGTATGTACATGTGTACGGAGGCCAGAGGTCAATTTCTGAGGTCTTAATGATTTTCCACCTCATTTTTAAGGCAAGGTCTCATTGAACTTGGAGCCCACTGACTGGGTAGCTATATGCGCTACATATGGCTGGCCTGGGGTCCCCGGTACCCTGGGGTCCCCAGAACCTGCTCTTTCCATATGCTCAGCACTGGATGACAGGCCCACATGACCATCCCTGGCTTTTTGCATGGATGCTGGGGATTGAACTCAGGTCTTTCTACATGCACAGCAAGCATTTTACTGACTGAACCATCTCCATAACCCCTGAGAGTTCTATGTTTAGAAATTGTCTGTTGAATCTGGCTATGAGTAAGGAATGGAGGCCAAGTACGAAGTGCTTGCCTAGCAAGAGTGAGGCCCTGGGTTCGATCCCCAGTGCCAGGAAAGGAGGGAAGAAGGAAAGGAGGGAGGACAAGAGGAGGAGGGAGGAGGAGAGAGGAAGAGGGAGGACAAGGAGGAGGAGGAGGAAGGAGGAGGGAGGAGGAGGGAGGAGGGAGGAGGAGGGAGGAGGAGGGAGGAGGGAGGAGGAGGGAGGAAGAGGGAGGAGGGAGTGAAGGAGGAGGGAGGAGGGAACAAAGGAGGAGGAGGAGGCGGAGGGAGGGAGCAAGGGAGCAGGGAGGAGGAGGGAGGGAAGGAAGGAGCTTTTCTGCATGAGCAGTCTTCTAAGGTCGTCTAAAGCTAGCACTGCTGAAATCTTGCTTAAACCTAACCCTAGTTGAGGAGATTTAAAGGTGTAAGAAAATGAGGCAGGAGTCAGAGGAGCCCCTCAAGCTGGGCCTCTACAGGAGTCCCAGCTGCTGTTTATAAATGTGCCCTTCTAGCTCGTGCCACTGAGGTCCTTTGGAGTATTTAAAGACAATACCTTCAACTCTGAGTGGTGGTTTGGAAGTATTTTAAGTCAGCTCAGTATCCCCTCTCTGCTAATAAGAACAGCTTGTCTAACATTTCCTCATACCACAGATTTCTTTCACCAGCCTCACCCACTCCCAGACAATAACAACATCCTTCCTGTGGGTTGGTGACCAACACGGTATCTAAGAGGCACAATAAGCGCTTTACAGGGTGCTTTTGCCATCTCCTTCTCTCTGTTTCGCCTCCTGCCTTCCTGAGCCCAGGAAACCCAGTAATGGGGTGATTACTTAACTCTTCTCCCCCTTCCACAACGCCTCCCACGTTCCCCCCCTGAGTCAGCTACCATTCCACTCTTCTGCCTAGAAGATAAGTTAGCTTCGTTTTGTACCCAGAATAAATATTTGGCACAGAAACAGCTTTGTCTCCAATTTGCCCATGGGGGCAGTTGCCATGGGAGTGGCAGGCAGACCCTGCTTCATCTGGCCCCCTGAGGTCCTGACCATAGGCTAGAGGACTAACAAAGTCAGAGGGTGTCACGGCAGCCAATGAGGAAGTGCCTTCTTGTCCCACAATCAAAAGAAAAAGTTCTATCCAGAGCAGCAGGGTGTCTACTGTGAAGGTTAAGGTTATAGTGGGCATCAAGGAGGCTTCTGGGATCCCTAATGGAATCTGGGCTGCTTTCCTCAGTTCTAGAGAGTGTACTGACTTCATCCCCAGAGGGTGACTGGCAGCATCTGACCCTGCTGCGGGCACTCACGGCACTCTCCATGTAGAGAGGAGTCTTTATTCAAAGAACGAGAGCAAGGGGGTGATGAGGGAGGACATGGCTTTCTTTGTTAAAGGTTGGAGACGACGCCTCGGAATACCCCATAGGTAACCTAGTATGGTTGCCTGTAAAATGCGCTTCTGTCTTACTGCATTTACTTCACGCAGGTTTTCACTCTGCTCACATCTGGGGACTAGATTTTCTGCACACCTGTTGCAGAAAGCTGGACTGCATTTTTTGAATGCCACCCCTTTCAAACTTTAAATTTTAAATAGTCCTTGTGTCCTGGGATCTTGGCTTCTACGTCGATCTTACACCTCTCCTACACCATTTGAAGTTTTGGTCTCTTTGGACTCAGAGATTCTAATGTAGTTGTTTTGTCCTCCGAAATCGTGTTCACTCATGTACTCTCCCAGCCCTGCATGAGCAGACACCTCCTCCCTGGCTCCCAGAAGACAGTGATCTGGCCTGTCCCTTTGACATTTTGCTCAGAGTCCTGTCTGAGCTGAACTGTGCAGCTTGTCCTGAGGGTCACCCTGGCTCTGAGGCGCCTTTCTCTGTGAGATTCAGTTCCCAACAACCCAATTTCACATTTCATTTCTTCCCAACGGCCAGTCAGGCAGCAGGTGGACTTCAACCACCAAGGTAGCCAAAAGCAACGGTCAACGCTAGTGAGTAGATTTCCTACCCGAGGACACAGTCCTGCCATCAACTCAGGCAACTCACTGTCCTCCAACTTTTCTGAAAAAAACAGAATTGAAGGGATATCGTGTTCCTTGAATTTCAGTTTGGACAAGTGAGTCACTGTATATATTCTACTGAATATTTTAGAAGGACGAATTCATTTCAGAAAACAGAGTGTCTAATCCTGCCAGTCTTTGTGGAGCAGAGCGAGTCAGGGTGTTAGTACACTCATTCATAAGCAACTGATACGCTCAAATTCTGGGGTACCACAGGCATGCTGGTGGGGACCACACGGGGAGTTCATAGCTGATAGGAACATGACTGACATCGCGACGAACAATAAATGAATACAGAAAATGAAAGTTGTAATAAATGTGATGATTTTTTAAAAAAGGAAAGGGCCAAGAGACAGGCTAGCAGGAGGGACTCCTCCACAGAGCATGTTCAGTAGCTTCCTTGTAGGCTGAGATCTAAAAGTTAAGTAGTAGGCAGCCATGGGACACGAGGAAGAAGTATGATTAAGGGGTCTATACAAAGAAAGGTCCTGACTCACTCAGAGAGCTGCATGACCCAAGGGGGCTGTCAGTCAGTGGAGAGCGGGCAAAGGGGCGTGGAAGGGAGCAGAACCAGGCCCAGGGGCGCAAGCCTGTAAGCACATCTGCTAGGGAGAGCGAAGCAGGAGCTTTGCACGCTCAAGGCCTGTTGCGGCTACGGAATAAGCTCTGGAGAGTCTGGGCTACTCATCGAGGTGCTGGGGCTATGCCTCAGTGGTAGAGCACCTGCGTAAGGTGTAAAGCCCTTGGTTCAAACCTCAGGACTCCCACCTGGTTAAAAGGGGAGGCAGGGCCCAGAACAGGCAGGCCTCCGCAGGCTCGGGTAAGGTCTCAAGTTCATTCTAAGTGAAACAAGAGGCCATGAAAGAGTTCAGAGCAGAGGTGTAACGAGCATAGTTTTGTGTAGGAAGGTAAGTGTGCTGGTTTTCTCAGAAGGTGCTAGAATGGAGCGGAACATGATGGGCATGGTTGGTACAGGGGTGTGGAGGGATCCTCAGTAGGCCAAGGCCGTGGAGCCTTCAAGGTGTGTCTTAGAGATGGAATTGACAATGGCCTAGGAACCTGGAGGGGTTATTCAGACTCCTGTTGGGGGCTCAGGCCTCCACACCTGGTGGACAGCTGCTGTCACTTAAGGAGTGAGCATTCAGCACCTCAGAGTTCATTGTCTGCCCAGGCCTTTTGTTTTAGTCATACTTCAGCTTCAGGCCAGCATTCCACAGATATCTGGGGCACCCTGTTCCTGCACACACTCTAGAATGATGCCTGGGAAAGCAGCAAATCGTTCTATCGAGGTCACACCTGAAGCTGACAGCATTCCCGCAGAACAGGGGCTGCTCCTTGGTGAAATCTCTGCTTTGGTGTTAAACATGCAGAAATCACGTACAAGAACTGATGGCTTCATGGCACCATCCTCAAAGCTTAAAGCCTTCCACAGATACCTAAAGCGTTTAAGCCAACATGACTTCCAAACCTCTCAGGCCTGAGAGCTTCTCCACAGCTTATGTTTCCACATGTGGACAAGCGGTCTGCTACAGGGTCTCACTCCAGAGCACCTGACCTGAACTTTCTGCAGGTGGAGCCCAGCATGTGAAGCTCATTCCTCATGACTGGCATAGCCAGTAATGTCTGATGAAACAAAGCTCTGGAAACTGGAAATGTTCTTTCCCAGTTTAAAAAAGAAGTGATAGTCTGACCTGATTAAATTAGAAGACTGGCAGAGTACTGGATGAAAAAGGCCGTTGTGTGGAAAGGTACTAAGCATTACATGCTTTGCTCACAGGAAGGCATTGTGTCCATGCACAGGTCTGGACAATCAAGAAGTAGCCGCCCCTCTCAGACCTCCAGCCCACTAGTGTCCAACAGGCTAGCCCGACTCCAAAGCATGTAGTCCCGCCTCCCTAGCCCTCTCTCATCTCTACATCTTTAGGAAGCCCATCACTTTCAACCAATCTGGAGCTCACAACTGCCTGGAAGTGGGCTACGTTTGCTCATGTCTTTAGATGGCTCCAAGAGATTGTGCGTTTCTGGTGCACACATTTCCTGTCCAATGGAGGCTGGGAAATGGTGGGGTATGTGAGGTGCACAGAGCTTCAAACCAGGAGGTACCTTCAGGAATTATACCAACCCCCGAGCCAAAACACACCAGCATGGCGGATTTGGATGTCCTCTCACAGGCTGTCCACAGTCCTCCCTCTCACTGTCAGTTTCTCTAATGGTGCCATTCCAGAGAAGACGACGGCAAGGAACTGGACACAGGGCTGAGAGACTCCAGGCCTCAGGAATGCAGGTGCTGCCAAACGCCACTAGTAGGAACGCAGCAGGTGGATTCTGAAGCCCATACCAGACGCAACACGTAAAAGTTAGCTGGACACTTATGACTCAAACACAAGATGTCGAACTCCAAGCTGTGTGTACCTCAATGCTAAACTTGTGATAGATCGAGAGACAGGGGTCTGTGAATCCCTCACTGAGTTGCTTTTTCTACTTACCACAAACACTAGGGACAGTCAGACTTTGGCTAGTGCAGTCTGAGGGAGGTTGCCCTGGAAGTGAGCTTATGCCTTTTATTGTTCTGGGCATTTGGAGTTAAAGCAGGAGATCTGTTCTGAGAGCAACTTGGGCAACAAGTCTTGGAAATGACACTGATGCAGTCAGAGGGAAGAAAAGACAGACAGAACTGAGTGGCGACTGCGTGCCAGATCCTGTGATAAGTGCGTTAGGTCACTCACTGATCGCTTAGAACTCCGAGGAAGGCACTGATGTCATCACATGTTAGAAACAACAATACAGAGACTCGGATGAGTCAAACAAGATGTCCGAGGTGACAATGTAAAAGTTAGCTGGACACTTATGACTCAAACACAAGATGTCGAACTCCAAACTGTAACCCTCAGTAATCTCTACTTCCTCTGATTCTCTGAAGTTCTTTACTTCCTCACTTTGGCCATCAAAGACAGAGAAGCTGTCGTTTGAGAGGTAACAGAAGAATGCAATCATTAGAGAGATTATTGCAACATTTTTCTTAAAAAAAATTAACCTACCCTATTCTAGTAGATAGAGTAGTACACGTAGTTCCTGTTGAAGCCGGGCAAGGGCAAGTCAAGTCTGAGACAATGGATTGAGGTCCACAAACTTACTCTGATTAATAGGCTCACCCACCCATGGGACTTGTTATGTGAAGCAGAGTAGATGACAGAATGTGCCACAAGGGCAAGAGGCTTTGTTTTATTTTCCTAGACCTAAACTTTTAGAAAAGTGCTTGGATAGGGGACAGTACAGGTGTACCAAGTGAAGGGACGGTCAGTCTGCAGGAGTCCATGCCGTAGCTACTCCTCAGTAACACCACAGCAGCCGACATGGTCACCCGGACTCTTCGCTCCTGTTTATTCATTAATATGCTAACTAACCTCAAAGGCTCCTGCTTCCTGCGGTTCACCTTCTTGAGGAATCTCCTCCCAGCCAGTGTCAGGCTTTTCTTGTGATCAATACAGGATGGCAGAAGAGGTCTGTGTCCCTCTGGACCAATGACTCTGGGGAGAGGCAGATGGTGGGATTTGAGAATTTGGCAGCCTGTGGAGAGGCCACTGCAGGAAGGCAGGCCTCTGGTGGCATCCAATGAGAAACCAGGATCCCTTCCCAACAGCTGGGGGAGAGAACTTCAATTAAGCTTTGAGGTGACTGCATCCCTAGCCAATGTCTAGACAGAAATCCCATGATGTAGTCTGACCTAGCCTCTACCAACCAAGAAGCTTCCCAATTCCTCACCCTCAGAAATTGCGTAGGGCAATAAAGGTTTGTTATGTGGCAATAGATAATTGATACAATTAACTAATCTTGTTAACAAGGCAACTGGAATCTAACTTTTGAACAACAAATCTAGCTTCAGAGAATTTTAAGAGGTCAATTTTACAAATTCTTCTCCTTCCTAAATGTTTTTAAAACATTGAATGTGTTAGTATGATCTGCCACGACATCTTCTTTGCTAAACTTGAACAGTTATGCACATATGTACCTACAGAAGGCCAAAACTGTGACAGCACCAGTGTGTGCAGCAGTGGCCCACCTGGCCCCCAAAGCAATGAGGAGACTCTTACTGCTGACAACTAATTCTAATTCAAGTGTTTAGAACTCAAGTTCTATAGTGAAGGAAATATCATAAACTCAATATAACCGGATAACTAGCTATAACTAGTACCATGAGCAAATCAGTTCCCTTACAAAAAAGGTGAGCTCTCAGAAGGAATTGCTTGAGACTTCGGAATTTGGCAAAGTATCTAAAGCAATATCTTATTTTCTCTTAAATCTTTTTTATTTACTATTTTTATTTTATGTGTAAAAGTGCATTGCCTTGGATGTGTGTAAGTGCTCCCGTGTTGTGCAATGTCCAAGGAGGCCAGAGGAGCATGTTGGATCCCCTGGAACCAGAGATAGAGATGGTTGTTAGCTGCTATGTGGGTGTTAGGAATCAAACCTGGGTCCTCTGCAAGAGCAACCAGTGCTCTTAACCACTGAGTCATCTCTCCAGGCCCATCAACATCCTATTTTCAAAAGCCATGTGAGGAGCAGAAACACTGGCCATGCCTGTAGAAATCACAGCTTCCTCACCATGATGTCCAGGGAACTGAGAAACTTCTAAACCAGCTAAGACTGCATAGAAACTTCCTCTACCACGCTGTCTCATGGATTAGGTGCTATCTGTGAAATACTTGTGTACAAAAGGGAACATGGGATGAAATGGAAGGAGCTCCTTGCTTTACTGATGGGCTTCCATCACGGGAGCCATTTAATGCTCAACTGATGCCGGAGGACAGTCAATGGTGACAACCCTGGAGGCTGAGAGAAAGGACACTTTTAGGTGTGACTCTAGCCCCAAAGTCACTTCATTCAGCAGACTCAAGAGTATAATTCTGAGGTCAGTCCATAGGTGTCCGACGTGGCCTGTGGCTTCTAGGGAGGGTTCACACACAGCATCCTGCCTTTCCCTGAGCAGATACAACTGATGGACAGGATGGCTGAATCCCGTCTGGGAGACACTATCCTGTCAGCTTTCAACTTAAATAGATCCATGGTCTTCAACTCATTGCTACTTTAAGCAGATGAGGAACAAGAGAAGTGTATGTGTGTGTGTGTGTGTGTGTGTGTGTGTGTGTGCGTGCACGTGTGCGATGTGAGTGTGTCTGCTATATATGTTTACATGTCTAAATTTCTTGTCCTTTGAATAAATCTCTGTCTTTCTGTCTGTCTCTCTCTGTCTATCTGTCTCTGTCTGTGTCTCTGTCTCTGTCTGTCTGTGTCTCTGTCTCTGTCTCTGTCTCTCTTTCTGTGTATGTGTCTGTGTCTATGTGTGAAGTTAGGCACACCACAGCATGAATGTGCAGATAGAGGACAGCCTCCCGTGTCAGTCCTCGCTGTCCACTTTGTTTGTGATGTCTGTCTTGCTCTTATTCATTACTTCCTGGGCCAGGACAGCTGGTTCACAGCCTTCCAGGGACTCTCACAGATGTGTCTGACTTTATCTGGGCTCTGGGAGATCTGAACTCAGGTCCTGGTGATTGCATGGCAAGTCCTTTATATAACCACTGAGTTTTTTCCGCAGCCCCACATGCCTGGAAAACCAGCTACCCAGGCTTTGTGGTAAGCAAATATTTGCTACAACTAGAATATTCTTATCTTTGAACACAGGAGTGATTTAAAAGCCAAGGCAGGAAGCAGAACAATATGACATTTTGTAGATCAAGGGTTGGAAAGCCTCCTGTTAAGAGCTCATCCATTTGGGAGAGAAGCTATTTGGGGATGGTGTGCTGTCAGTGTGTGGTACCTCTTTGCCTGCAGTGTGGGGAGGGAAGAAACATTTTACCTGATGGGTAAAAGCAGCAGAGGCCAGGGGCCTTCAAAAGCAATCAGAGTCAAAAAGACACACTCACCACCTTGAGGGGTTCCAGGCCAAACTTCCTGCTCAGGGAGTAGCTGCCCATGGGGCCGTGACCCCTGCGAACACACACACTCCCCACCTTGCACGTGTGGCAACTCCAAGGGGCGGTGCTCTTCTCTGATGCTTAAGCAGTTGTGAAATGCTAACCCTGAGGAAAGCTGGTGTTCCTCCTGTGATGGAGTGCAACAATTTTCCTAACATCGCTCTCCAAATCTTCAATTACTAGAGGGAAATGTCAGAGCTTGACCTCTCCTCTTTAACATTCAAATTCTTCAGTCTCTACTTCGAGCCGTAAGCCACACTCTCCTCAAAAGATGAAGATGTATTTTGCTACACTAAATTCCTTACAGAGGTCAAAGAAATAGATGTATTTGTTAGACTCTTTCCTTCACCAAATGCCTGAATGTTTTTGTGTGAGGTCCTCAGATGTCAACAGCCCACCAATGATGTGTGCACTAATGCTGACAGTGTGGTGTGGGGTAATGATTACGCTTCCGAAATGGGACCAGAAGTCTCTAGAGCCTATATCCATCTATAGAATATTTTTGTTGTAAATACAGATGATTTAAAGAGCATAAACAATTTACATAGTACATAGGATTGACTTCTTAGAGCAATTCCCTGTTGATCATATAAACATGTGCAGAAGTACCGCCCCCTCCTCCCTCTCTCTACTCCGCCCTCCTCCCCAGAAAGTTTGATTGGCATTTGTCATAGTAAAATGACCTAGCCGGTCCATTTCTTCCTCCCTTCAAATTAGCAATATGACTGGACCATCAAATGAAGCAACTAGATGCCAGTTTCTATTTTTTGTAAGATCATGCAATTTTGAATCCGATCAGTGGAAAAACAACCCTGGAGGCTGAGCTTTTATTTTTTACTTTTTCATCATAACAACTCTTCAACAGCTAGACCACTTTGTAAATGGGAGTGAAGAGAGAGCACCAGTCACAGCACGTGTTTACAACTAAGTTAAAAACTCTTAAAAATAGGACGTTTGATGGTCCACTGCCAAGATAGGAACCCAGCGGCCTGGAGTGCACCACAAGTAAGAAAAACCAGTGTGCAGATGAAATCCTGGGACCCAGCTGCAAGCTAGCTTTCTCTAGCTCACTAGGCAGGTCCTCGCCAATGACAGCAAGGCAGGAAGGCAGGAAGCTTGCAAGAAGTGAGAGGCCACTTAAAGTT
Organism: Eospalax fontanierii; assembly: GCA_035773235.1. Taxonomy (NCBI): domain Eukaryota; kingdom Metazoa; phylum Chordata; class Mammalia; order Rodentia; family Spalacidae; genus Eospalax; species Eospalax fontanierii. Next base: position 4,237,966 of record CM069539.1, read on the forward strand.
TTAAGAATTGCTGGGCCAGGGCTGAAACTACAGGAGAGAATGAAAATAACTGAGCTGCTATCTGAGGAAGAGAAAAATGCCCAGCTAGATAGCAAAATAGATGAGCAAGGTCCAAGACTAGGGAGACCATTAGGCACGAAGCAAGTCACATTTGCTTTCTGCTCAGATTCTTAAAGTTGGACTGAACATAGATACCAAGGAGAGAAGAATCTCATAAGTCCTGGAGTCAGCGGATTTTCTTCCCCCAACCCCCAACTTTGGCTTTGTTTTTTGGCCCTTGGAACACTTTGGGAATCTGACAAAACCATGGAACACACCCATCTTGAAAATGTATGCAAGCCACTGTATAAAAGTGTGCATTCTATTCAGGGAACTTGCAAACTCAAAATAAGATAAGCTAAGTCTCTTATCTATTAGCATGAAAAGAGCAACTGATGAAAAAAAAAAGCCCTCCCCAGGAGATCAGGACTGCCTATTCCCTACTTCTCTGTTGCTATGGCCAAGGGCAGCTTAGGTAGGGTACATCAGCACAGCAGCTTATAGCAAGATTTAATCCCCAAAAGTAAGTTCCAAAGATGACACTTCAGTTTAAGACTTCAAAGTTTGCTGTTTCTACACTTTGCTATCTGAAGAATTCTTTCAGAATACACAGCACAAGGAATGTCACCTCTAGAAGTTCCATGCACAGGGTCTTAGGGAGAGCAGTGGCTGCAGATCAGGAGGAGAGAGAAGCTGTGCTCACCGCACACGTCACAGAATAGGGGTTACAGAGTCTTTAAGGAACATAAGGTGAAGGCGATTTAAACTGAAGTTATTGCATAAGTGGATCTGAGGCCCACTCACAGAACAATCAGCTCCTGACTCATTCTTCCATGGGAACTGACATTTCATCAGGAATGCAAGTCGAAGATGCTCCAGGTTTGGATTTCTGAAGCTAAAGAATCCACTGAGGCCTAGTCATGCTGACCACAGGGGCTAGTTGGAAGATAATGCTCAGCACACTCTCTTGCCCACTGATCATGAGTTTTTTTATAGATCCTTCACAGAGCCTTCCAGGTGGCCACAAAATTCCATCCTGGAATGCAAGCCAAAGTGTATCTGTCATTCAGGGACGCTACATCTCCAACACGACTAACCCTTAGAAAAGGGGAGACTGGCGGCTGCCTTGGAGAGTGGCCTGGGGCCCCAGGCATCCGTTCTGATCTGCATTTGTGGCTGAGATGATCATGACCAGTTGGATCTAATCAGCACTGACTTTCAAATATCTTGCTGCACTTGGCTTTCGGGCCTGGAATCTATGTGAGCTGGAGGCTGAGGACACCTGCCTGAGGACCTCCGTGTGCAGCAGGAAGCACGGTCAGAGCCGTCAGTGGCCGGCACCAGCCTGATTCCTTTCATTTCCCTTTTCCCATGCATGGCCAAGTAACTCCTTCAGCTTGCACACAGCTTCCTTATCTGTCAGATGGGAATAATTTCATGATGCAATTACAAGGGTATGAGTTAATATTTCAAAAACATTTAAAATAGTTCCTGACAAACACTCACTGTGATTTTCTTTTTCAGTATGCTGAAAAAAACAACATGTCCAACAGCAGTGTTTCTCAGTTGGTGCACAGTGTATGGAGCCAGAGAATTATACAGAGTGAGGTCTGTTTGGAAAATTCATGCTTGTGGGTGGGGCTGGTAAGATGGTCTAGCCAGGCACAAAGATGTGAGTGCAGTCCCCAGAATCTACGTGTAAAAAGCCGGGGAGGTGGCTGCACTTGTAATCCCATTGCTGGGGAAATGGACGCAGAAGGGAGGCTCCCTGGACTTGCTGGCAGCTAGCCCAGCCTGCTTGGTGAATTCCAGGCTCCTGAAAGACTCTGTTTCAAAACAAGCAAACAGACAAAAATCAAAACAAAAACAAAAAGGTGGATGGCGCCCGAGGAATCAGAGCTGAGGTAATCCTCTGGCCTCCACATACATGCACACACACATGTGTGCACACACACATGTGTGCACACACACATGCATGCACACACATGCACTCATACATGTACGCCTACACATGTGAACATGCATACACTTGCACACACACTTAAAACAATTCATGCCTACATGCTGGCTGGTGTGGCTCAGCATTCACCGAATACTTGCATACTAGACAGCTGACACCACAGGAGACCTGCAGACACAGAGATAAGCACCTTTTCACCTCCAGTTGTTATGAGCACCACATTTTCTTTTGGTAAATGAAAACGTTTATCGACTTGAAGAAACATATTCTCCACTTGGATCTGAAGTGGTTACAAAAATCACTCCTCAATGAAGAGTTGGAGGTCTTCTTTCCTTTAAACTCCTTTGACGATATTTACTCCAAAGTAAGGGGCAGTAAGGAGAGACTAGAGACCTATCTTTCTCATGAAGAATCCCTTTGACTGAAGATTGTTTCTCTCTTTACAATGACCCTACAGCCCTTTCGCCCAGACATGTCATTGACTCCGAATCACAAGAAAAACAGGCAGCAAAGTGCATAGTTTTAAAAATTAAATGAATATTCTCACCCTGCCTTGTTTTCTTGCAAACTAATAACTGAAATAACAAGAGAAAGACCGTTTTTCTCATCAGCCTCCTTCATTCTAGACTTGATGTGTCCAGGGAGTCGGACATCCTCATTCCATCCATGACGGCCATTCTTTCTAGAACAGTCATCATTTCAAGTTATGTGTGGGTGAGCTTGTGAGCGCCAGAGGCCTTCAATGTCCCCAGCTAGCTGCAAATGCAGCTAAGGATTTGACCAACTTTGCCAACAGTTTGCCCTGCATGAGACCAGGGCCCTGTAATAGACTGATGCTCATTAAAGGAAATGGGGTCATTGATACCACAGAGTACATGTGTGGATAATGTGTGTGCACCCCAAAGCTGTTCTTCAAAACAGTGTTTCCCAACTTCTCCATGTCTGTTTCTCATTTGCAAAGCACAAATGGCTACATGAGAGCTTACTGACAGCACAGGGGCTCTGTGAGGACAGTGTGGATGGTGGACATCTTTGGAGTATTGTGACTGACCAACGCTGTGATCTTCAGTACACTTCTGACAGTGTGCTATGCCACTGGCTCTCTACAACCCTGGCACTAACTTCTTACCCATTGTTCTTCTGATTCTTTTTTTCCCTTCCTTCCTCCCTCCCTCCCTCCCTTCCTCCCTTCCTCTTTTCCTTCCCTTCGTTCTTTTATTGCTTGGGATCACACCCAGAGTCTTACACTGGCCACCACTCCCCGACTGAGCAGCACCCTACCCCTCTGTTTCCAGTTCAGAAGAGGAATGGCTGCCTCCTCGTAAGGAAGCTTGCAGCATTTTCTCTTCAGTTCTTGAATCCCAGTGACTTCTGATGAAACAACTGTTGTGGTTCTATAGCACAGAAGATGCTGACAGGATCATCTTCCAGGAAAACATCAGGATCAGCATTTTACCAACTGGCTAAAGCAACGCCAGGCTGGGCCAGGAAGACCACTGGGCAGGCGTGCATCCAGAGTCAGAGCTGCCGTGGCAAAGGGACCCCTCCTGGGGCTCCGAGGACAGGGTTCGCTTGTGGCCCTCCCTTCCAGACTGCTTCCCAGATTTGCCTCTTCAGTTAACCCAGATCTGTGTCTAATCCTCCACTTCAACCGGAACAGAGGTTGGGCACTGTCACTAGCTAAGTTTACCTTGCTCCTTTATTTGCTTACTCTATTTCTCCCCCATTAAATCTCCACCAAATGTGTGGTCTTAGGCCTGAGTCCAGGTCTCAACATGCAACCTGAGCCTGGGTCCCAACATGCGGCCTTCAGTGTCCACAGATTCACTCTTTTCCAGCACTGACCTCTCCCAAAAGACAGGACTTCAGATTTTGAACTGGGAAATGTTTTAAGACATTATCTGTCCCTGAATTTTTCAATGGGATCCTGACTTTAATCATATCAATGCCAACACACACACACACACACACACACACACACACACACACACGTACACCTATGTACACCTAGGTTAAATGTAAAGTTGAATAGACGGGACAGGGCTAGACATATGACACACACCTTTAATCCCAGCACTCAGGAGGCAAAGGCAGGTAGATCTCTGTGAGAGTGAGGCCAACCTAGTCTACATAGTGAGTTTCAGGTGAGCTAAGGCTACAGGGAGAACCTTTTTAAAAACCAAGATAAGTAAATAAATAAATGAATAAGTAGAACCCTGGAATCCCTCTCATCTCCCCACTTCCCCACCTCCACCCCATACCAACTCTCTTTCTCTTTCCTCCTCTCTCCTTCTTCCTTCCCTTCTCACCATGTCTGAAGGTCACACATGACATCTGTACGTAAAAGGCTGTCAGTTGGGGCTGGGAAGGTAGCTCAGCAGAGGACCCAAGTTCAGTTCCTAGCATCTACATTGGGTAGTTCACAAAGCAGGTGCTGGCGCATACTTGGTACAGAGTGATACACACACACACACACACACACACACACACACACACACACATAAAAAAGATTGAAGCCACTGAGTGGTCATTGATTCAATAAACATTTACTGTGTACTCCAGGACTTTCTAAGGGCTTGGGATGTAAGTGATGAACAAGATGGACTGGTCTTCTGGGGCGTATGTTCCCACAGAGGAAAGAGGAGAAACTCATGAAGAAACTAGGAATTCAGATTGTGATGAAATAAAATCAGGTAGGGGTCGAGTTATGAGGAAGTCAACTGCGTAGGAGGACAAAGTGCTGTGGTGGTAGGGAGGGCAGTCATATCTACCCTTTTAAGCCAGGCACTGAAGTCTTTGTGGGAGGGATTCTGGCACTGATGTCTGCCAAGGCAGAGTACTAAGGAACCCAGTCCAACTGGGCTGCAGAAGGGGAATGGGTGGCTGGCCTCAAAAGCCTGCTGCTGGGGCATGAGGCCGACCATTGGGGAGGTTTCCTGTCACTCCAGTCTGGTCACCGCGATACACTCTTTTTTCCCTAGTTCTTATAAATCTACATGCTTCTGTCTCAGGCAGCAATTCCCTTTAAATACTCGGATGTATTTCTTCGCTCCCATTTTCTCATTCATGTAGCTAACTTGTGTCTAGATACGAACACAGTCATCATAACCAAAGTGTTTGTGTGTGTGTGTGTGTGTGTACGAAACAGGAATTTGGAGCACATTTTCTTTCAAAACCTTTTTAAGATCATATTCTTTCTTGGAATACATTTGCTAAGCAAAGGTAAGACACAATCTATTGGACAAGAAAGACAGCTTGACATCCTTTGCTTTAGGATTTCAGAAAAGAAAAGCCATGTGGCACAGCATAGCATCAAGACACTGTCATCTGAAAATCTTAACAAAAGCAATTCCAAGGTGTTTAGGAGCAACTGAAAGAAAATGTTGACATCTCTGCCACTCCAGCCTAACAATGAGGCCAAGTGTGTCTGCCCTCAGTGCACAGTAAAGGGACAACCACGACCAAAGGACTCTTTGTGAAAGAAATGCACCCAGCTGGCCCAGAGCCTCAGACATGATCCAAGGACCCCCAGTGCTCATCTAATAAGAGATGGGGCTTGAAGAGCTGTGTTCTTCCTGCCTCTAGAGAGAGGGAGGAAGAGATGTGTGTTGAGAATCTCCATTTTACATTTGGGAAAAAATTTTCCCTTTGTTGGTTTGTTGGAGCAAATCCTATATACTTCTTTTTTCCAGTTCTATTAAATCCCTAAACAGAGCTGAGTTTTAAGGGCTTAGGACTGCCCTGGGGAAATAGGTGATTATGTTCTCTGCTTAGGGTTTTAGTGATAAGAAGAAAAAAATTAAAAAAGGCAGTGGGTTGAATTTTCCTTCCCCAAGCCAATTTCTCAGTGGTTTTCTTTCGCAGTTCCCTTTTAGAGAGGAAACATATTTGAAATGGAGTGGCAATGTGCATAAAATCCGTCATTCTGCGCTCTTCGATTGTTACTGTCTGTGAGAGTGGTAAACGGATGTCGAGACTGGTGGCTGCATCAAACACCGTCAGCTCCTGAGCAGGAGGGCTCTGAGGGAATATTTCACTTTTCACTTTATAGTTTACATTTCATGTTATCTTTTTACAGCAACATTCCCTGGGGAGCATGCCTCACACCCCAAAAACTGCAAGTGTGGTTGGCAGACTTGGAGCTCCCTCTCCAAATAAATTAATGAATTAAGTGTGACTCCTACAACTATGCTTCTTACACTGTCACTCTAACCCCTCTCCTAAGGAGGGTCAGAGATGAGGTGGTTTTTCCATGTTTTCTAGGAAAAGTGCTAAGGAAGAAATATTGCCATCCTCTGCCCTCTGCCTTGGTTAGAGCTTATGACCATGCAACATTAGACACTCTTTCCAGTATCTTATTTTGTAAAGAGCAGACCATACTTAGACTTACTAATCCCCCCCATTTTTGATTGTTCTCAATAGATATATTAAGGAGATATTGACCTCTAAGAAACAAGAGCCACATACATGGGAACTATTCAAAGGGTATCAAACCAAAATAGGCCTCAGGGGTAACCCAAGCCACTCACCAGGTGCATAGAGTTGTTTTCTCAAAATAATAAAAAAAATGTCAAAATCAAAGAAATGAAGGACTTGACTAAGTTACACTGCTAATTATTATCCCAGGCCCTCTGCCCCACTTCCTAGGCCACACTCGTGCTGTCATAGGCACAGCAAGCAGACATACTGTGGAATCCCCAGTCCCTCCTTAGTTTATCCATGTATTGTGAAGGCGAGGTGCACAGCACAGGATGATTGTCTAGAAACCAAGCATTATGAAGTCATTCTCTGAGAGATGGGAGCTGCCGGCTTCTTGTCCGCACACAGGACTTCTCATAGCCTTCTGTGACCTAGAAGATCGAATGCAATTATGCCGCCCATATATATTTGCTCTGCTCTTTGCCTCTCCCAAGGGCAGCATGACGGCACAAGGGGATTGACATCTTTATGAGGTTAACCCTTTTCTATTTTAAGAGTAGACTACTGAGGGCAGATGTGATCCTTGGAGCATAACAAGAATGCAGGAAATTTGGTAGTTAGGGGGATGAGAGCACCAGGCCATCATCTAGGAGGAGAAAAACAAATAGTTGTTTCGAAGAATGGTGAGGTGGGGAAACCTAGGAGAAGGCTGATGCACATGAAGAGAAAGTGGGCGGGGAGGAAGGGGGACACAGGGACGAGACGGGGGGAGAAGGCAAGGAAACGAACGTCTGTTAAATTCTATGTATTTGACCACCACGTGTTCAACGCATGCTAAGCTCTGTGATGTATCACCTCACATCACCCCCACAACTTTTGAGGGGAGTTCCCGGCATCCTAGAATTCGAAGTAACACATTCTGGGTGCCATGGTTAAGGAACTGACACCATTGTCTTCACTGCCGTTGTCTTCATCATGGGTTTCCAGCGCCCATGCCGTTAACTCTGTGGGTTATAAGCCACCCCCATTTAGTGGTTTGAATCAGCCATGCAGCATTTCTTGCGATTCTGTAAGCTGGATGGGGTGGTTTTCCAGCTGGTTTCACCCAGTTTCAACTGTGGCCTTGCTGAAATGGTAGAGGGGGTGGGGCACATGTGGACGGTGATACCTTAGAAGGAAGAACCCTTTGGTTCTCTGTATGTGTGCCCACATGGCTTCCAGAATAGCCCACTTCTCCATGTGGCAGTCTCAGGTCTATGTCCCAAGAGGGCTTCACCAAGGACACCCTCAGAAGGAGCTGTTTTCGTCACACAGTGTTGGGTCAAGCAAGCCATGAGGTTATGCAGGATGAGAGGGAGGAGCAGTCCCTCTGCCTCTGAGTGATGCCATCCCATTGCAAAGGGGTGTGAGGCATGTGAGGTTGTGTCATTTAGAAAACACTGCACAGAGTGCCGGAAGTTCCACGATCCTCCTACCAACAGAACCGTAATGTTTACGTCAAAATTTCCACTAACAATTCCCTTAATAGACACTTTAACCTGGAATAGATATGTGATGAGCTCTATTCCCAGTGCTCCTGCTCTAGGATCTTGTCTTTTTATTGTTGTTTGTTTTTTATTTTAATGAGCTTTAATTTCTTCACCTATAAAGAGAGCCTTTGGTCTGTTTTCTGTGTATGGCTCACACAACTCTATAAATTGTAGACTAGTGGCCTAATTTTAGAGTGATATGAACTGGCCCTCCAGGGGAAAGGCAGGATGCAGACGGCTTCTGTTTGTAGCACACTCCCTTATATGTTGTGAGTTCAGGATTTGGGGGAGAAAGGCCAGGAAACTCCTTCCCCTGGATGCTTATAATCCTGCCTGGCCTGACTGCCTCTCTGGCCATTTGTGTTTATTATGCTCTAAGCAACACAGAACAGTCTTATTTCAGAGATTACAGAACAAGTCCTTGCTCTGAGGATTTCTAGACCTAGTTAGACAAAACAATCCCCCTGCAACACACACACACACACACACACACACACGAAGAAGACAGCAGGTGAAAAGGCTCCTGAGGGAAATGGTTAGCTGGAGTTCTCTCAGAAAGATATTGTTGCCTGGCCTATAGAAGATCAGGTTCCCAAGGAGAAAACTAATGTTTAATTTAGCACAGAGACAGCTCAGACTCTCTCTCCAGGGGACTGAGCTTGCAAACAGATCCCCATGCAGAGAATCCAGGCGATCAAAGAAAGCTGTCTTTGGTGCAATGCTTACAGGACTTGGCCCCAAGCTTTACTAAACCGTCACCTCTGCTGCTCCGGTCAGGAGAGTGGCTGCTCTTCCCCGTCTACCCCCACGCCTGCACTTTGCACTTTTTGAACGCTTTTGTGAAAGACGCACATGAGCTAATCTCGGCAGCACAGCCACTACTGGGTCTGATGCTACACGGTGTGCCATGGCAGTCCGAGGTGCAGGGCTTGATGGGTCCCGCAGCACTGGCTCACTTAGGGGACCCACAGGGCAACCAAAAATTTCATTTTGTACTGCTTATGCAAACACATTTTTACTTTTATATAATTTAGATTCCAGAGCCCTCCAGAAATGAACAGTTTTCACCTAATTATGGCACACGTTCTAAAGACAGTACTGTGAGTAAAATATTCAGTTAAATCTACTTCTTTGCACCCTGGTCTTTATGGCTTTGAGAGATCATCCTGGTCCTTGCTAACAGACCTTTGCTTTAACGTGTATATATGTGTGTGGGGGGTGCGTGTGTGCGCGCGTGCACTCGTGGTGTATGTGTGATGCACATGAATGTGTGTGTGGAATCCAGAGGTCAGCCTCCAATGTCATATCTCAGAAGCCATCCACTTGTCTTTTGAGATAAGGTCTCTCATGGCCCGGAACTCTCCAGGCGGGTTAGGCTGGCCGGCCCCGGGACTGTCCTAGCTCTGCCCGCCTGGCACTGGGACTGCAAGTGTGTGCTGCCACACCTGGCCTTTCGTGTGGGGTTCTGGAGGACTGAACTTAGTTCCTCAGGCTTGTGGGGCAAGTACATTACCAACTGAGCTATCTGCCCTGCTTCAACTTTGTTTCTCTTCTTTACAATTTTATTTATTATTTTATGTGTATGACTGCACTGCCTGCATGTGTATAAGTGCACCCATGTTGTGCTGTGCCCACGGAAGTCAGAAGATGGCATCAGATCCCCCTGGAACTGGAGTTACACACAATTGTTAGCTGCCATGTGGGTGCTGGGAATGGAACCTGTGTCCTCTGCAAGAGCAGCCAGTGCTCTTACCCACTGAGCCATCTCTCCAGACCCAACTTTGTTTTTTTTAAGACATGTAATGAACGTTTTGTCCAGGATCCATCTGAACACCCTGAAAACACTGTTGGGTGATGAGGAATTCAGAGTGCTGGGCTTCCTGGGTGTGAGCATCATTGGCAGGCTGAGTAAGATCCACTAATAGAAGTCAGCTATGCTTCTGACGAAACAGAAATGGGAAAAGCTACAATGCTAATGATTTGACATCCCATAAGAACCTGCCAGAACGACTGCAGAGACCAGAACAACATCAAACAGGAGACTAAAACCATCTGAGCTTGAAGTTACATCTTCTCAGCATCATTATTTTTGAGAAAGTTGTGGGACCTAGACTTAAATGACACGAACAAACAAAATTTGACTGCCGTCTTTGCTTTGAGTTAGAACCAAAGTATCCATCCTGGACCAAGTGCTGCCCATCAAAGTCCGAAGAGCAGAGCCCCTTCTTCCCCCATCTGACATCACTTCCTCACAGAAACCTCCGTGTTGGGTGAGAATTATTGTCACTAAACTTGCTTCAAAGCCTTGGCAACAAGGTTTTCACAGTCCTTCTGGAAAGTCACACTTTAGGAGACACTGAGCAAAGGAAAGACTCAAAGCCAAAAGTCACATCAAGGCAGGGAATTTTCAATTTGCTCTGGTCAAGGTTAGGGAGAGGGCAGGTCTGTGCTGCCTGCACACAGAGTTAACAAATTCCTTAACTAGGGTCTGGCTTTCAGCAACATAGCTCTCTACAGTAAGGAACGTCTAACTGTTTTTGACCCTGGGACCAGATTCATTTAAGAATAATCTGCTAATTTAAATTAGTAACTTCAGTTGGTAAGCTTGGACTGCTCTCTTCTAAGGTGCAAAGCTCTCAGGAGATAATTTAAACACTGCATTTACTAACTAAATACACATGCCATACTAGGTATGTCTGGTGGAGATCCAGGCTATATTCCAGAAGTTCAGAGTCAAGGAAACACTCCAGTCAAGTTTTAGATTGGAGTCCTAGAACCTTGTGAAGACAGGAAAACATGGTAGTTGGTCTTGTTCCCAACAACTCAACAAGGACACAACTTAATACACTGTAGCGATGTATAAACAGACTCCGGGTGACAATGTTGACAAACCATGCAGGGAAACTGGGGACTACGGAAAACATGGTAGTTGGTCTTGTTCCCAACAACTCAACAAGGACACAACTTAATACACTGTAGCGATGTATAAACAGACTCCGGGTGACAATGTTGACAAACCATGCAGGGAAACTGGGGACTACGGTTCCCTTCACTAACCATTCCAACTAAATATCAATGCGAAGTCCATGTCCTGTCATGAAGCCTGGTGTACTTCCGGACGTAGACACCTGGGCTAGGTTGTTGATTCCCGTCATTTCTCACATAAGAAATGCAAACTCTAATTTGCTAAGCCTCTACATAAGAGCCGGCATTTGGAGGTTAGGTCTATTACTATCATTTCTGAGGAAACTGAGGCAGGAGAAGTTGACTGACTTAACCAGAAAGGCCAAGCTATTACACATTGAGTGGTGAGTTAAAACTTGGCCATCTCACCTGAGACCACAGGTCTTCTTTAACTGCTCTGCTCGACTGCCTCCTTCAATAACCCAGCTTCAGCATTCTATTCCTAACCCCGCCCATACATCTAGTTTTAGACTCTAAATGCTAAGAGGGAAAAGGCAGGCCCAAATTGCTCATTTATGTTTGCCGAGCACTGCTCTGGCTACAGAGGAACAGAGTGCCATCATTTATTTAATTAGTGAATGATATCCCCAAACTCTAAAAATCACCAGTGTCCACAATCTTGATGTGAGATTTCAAAATCTTTGCTCAGACTAGGAAGAACCATGGAGAACTGTGGCTGGTGTCAGTACTCAGACTGGCCCACTGTCATAGCTACCTCTTCAGTAACTTGGCGGACTGGGCTGGACTCTGGCCTTCCTCAGCCCTTGGAGAATATGTCAACTTTCTTCCTCAGACCTTCTGTTAGGAAGTGAAAGAGATTTTATTATCTCACATTGTCCCTTATGTCTGGGCAGGAAGGGCAAAGCTGGTAGAGATGGTGCACATTCGCTGTGAGAAACATCCCAGGCTTCTGCTATGAATCAGAGAGGGAAGGAATTGTTGGGTTTTCTCCTTTGCCATCTATTTCATAAGATCCCTTCTCTGTACCCTGTAAAAAAGGACCAACTGGAGGAAATGTATCTGATTGAAACCTAAGTCACATAAAGGATCTGTCACCTATTTTACTGAAAACAAGTAAATCTCAAAGATTACCCAAAATCACAGTGTCTACTAAGTTTTTGCTCCTGCTCCTTTTAAAGAAGGTATTTCCAAATTGGGGTACAAACAAACTCAGTTGTTGGAGAAATCAGTCTGCACATCAGGAGCACACTTACGTCAACAGGACAGCTCTGGCTGGCGCTGGAGGCCCAGAGGGTCTAAAATGAAGGGCAGCCTAGCTGTCTTCCTTTCAGTTTCTTGTGTGTCTAGCCAGCAAGCTTTTAAAACTCTCTCCTCTCAGTGCCAAAGGCCATGTCATGCTGTATATAACTCACCGTGAATGGAGAAGTGTGTAAACAGCAAGGCATTAAGCAGCCTTGGGGACTCAGCTAGGTACAGCAGAGCACTTAGGCTGTGCGCCCTGAGAAGAGGCTGCTGGAGGGATGTGATGCTTGTCTTACAGTGCATGAAGGATTGTTATTGCTTCTTAGCTGTGGCCTCTACCTTTGCCCAGGCCTTCTGATTTGCCCCTTAGACCTGCAGCCTTTTCAAGGTGAGCCTTCATGACTCCCGTCAGACCACAGTGCTCTGGGCTCCATCCCTACATATCTAACTTTCACACTCACATGTATGCCTGTGAGCCACAGCCCTATCTTAGCCTCACTGTCCTCCCTTCTTCCCAGGCCCTGCTGTGACCCATATTTTTCATAAAACCTTCTCCAGCCTGGATGTGATCTTGCTCCACTCTCTCTGTACTCTCTTAACAGTACTCATCTCCTTCACTCTCTGTGATTGGCAGCATGCTATTCTGCAAGTAGCAGTAGCTTTGCTTCACAGACAGAGGACTAATGTATCCATCGAAAAAGGAACAAATGTCATAGTCTCAACTCATGCACCAAGAGGTATGCAGTGGGGAGCTAAACACAGGTGTAACTATAAATCTACACTAAATTCTTCCCTTTACTTTATGCCTAAACCTCAGTGGTTGTTTGTCTGTTTGTTTTGAGACAGGGTCTCACTGTATAACCCTGGCTGACCTGGAACTTGCTAGGTAGACCAGGCTGGCCTCGAACTCACAGAGATACACCACCTTTGTCTCCTGAATGCTGAGATTAGAGGTATGTACCAGCACGTCCATCTTAAGAGTCCTTGCTTATGCTACAGAACTAATGTTACCTACCCAACCTGCTTTTGGTGGTTAAGGGGATTTCCTGTGTTTCAGAGCTTTGCAGGAAGCTCCCGTCTTCCCACGACTTTCAGGACTGGCTTGGACCACTCTACCTGTTTAAAGATCTCCTCTACTCCATTGTGATGTTGGCAGTTTCTCCCTTGGACTGCCAGCAGCAGGGCTATGTCCTTAGCATATCACATCACATCTCCCTTTATTCTCCCACAGAGCTTGCTGGGGTGTGAAGGAAATTAGCATGAAAATGCAGGAGGAGGAATTTAGAGTTGTTTTCATTAAACATGGATGGCCCCAGTTATGAATGTGAGCGCATGTGGGACTGGCAGAAAGCATGAGCCCGCAGTCGCCTATGCTCAGAAAGGCTTCTCTATGTGTACAGCACAACGGATTGTTTTTTCATGTCTCCTACTAGGCTCTTTTGAGATTAAGTAACAATGCTAAGAATAAAAGACATCCAATAATTTTTTAAAAACCAACTAATCATGGTCACTCTTCCAATGATATTTAATTACTGCGTCTAAGTACATCCGAAAGTCTACATTTAGTATCTTGGTTCTTAAGCATGATTACACGCATAGGTAAGCCACAGGCATTGAAGGCTAAGATTTAGGAAATAAATCATGGCCATGATTTAGCAATAACATCATTTGAAAGAAAGCAAATGGCTTCTATTGAAAATAGAACCCAAACACACATCTTGATGTACTTGACCTCACCTTGCCATCAAAGCAAGCTTTCTGACAATGTCTGATAAAGCATGTACCAACTTTTCTCTCCACTTGAACCCTCCACCTTCTCTTTACTTGAAAGAGGTGGTAAGGCCCGGACAGATAAGAACCTCCCTTTATTACTTTGTTCTGGGGAAGTGGAACAAAAATAGGTCAGTTCTTAAGGAAATGATGGCTGCATAAATAATGTAAACACTCCTATCAGCGTTCCAAGGAAGAGATTTACCACGTAGATGTCTGGACTGGGCATCCAGGCTTGCAGCCTCGCCCCAATCCTTCCCAGCTCTCAGATCTAGAGTTGGTCCATTAGAAACTTGATTAGGGTCACTTACAAGGAATCAGGGAGCTCTGGCAATCATTTCACTCATTCGACTTTCTTAAGCCAAGAACTGGTATTTTAGACTGTTGCTGACAACATATTTAACTTTCCCATGCCATTGTGTAAACAGCTTTTCTAATATTCCGTAGACACTCTGGGGGACACACCTTGCTGAGGTCTCTCGGGTCTCCTCAGACTTTAAAGGGCATGCTTGAAAGACCCCTAAGACTGTCACAGCACAATAGGGGTTGCTTCAGGGACTTAAATATACAGCAAACTCTGAATTTACAAGACCAACTGGTCTGTTTACAAGAGCTATTTACCACTTAAGAGGCAAGCCAAAACTGAATGTCCCTCTGAACCGTGGGGACTCTGCTGGGCCTATTCACACCACTCAGGAGCTGATCATTAGCAGGACCAGTAAAAATGCTTCCGTCCTGCTTTAAGTTTTCCAAAGCCTGTTCTGGAAATACTCCATTCCCTTCCTTGACAAATGAGTGTCTGCTTGACAGATGACAGTGCCTTGTCCCAGGCCATGCAGCAGGCTGCTGAGCAAACAGGCCCAAACCTAAGGACACAGGCTCCCTGTCTCTGTGCTCGCTTCTCTGCAGAATGATAGAGAAAAGCCAACTCTACTCCCTGAAGCTGAAGATGGCTTGGAACCACTTACCCACTCAACCTAGCAACGGTCCATGCTACAAGAAGAGCACGTCCCAGGCAAAATGGAAAGATTAATCATTTTCCACGGATGCGCTAACCTAACTGTTCCATGGACCGGTGGTTATTCAGTTTCACAGTTAATTCAAAGATTCAAACATACTTCCCCAGAAAGTGATTTAGTGCCCAAAGCTTGCTCCGAGTAGCTAGAAATCTCAAGTCCTACAAGCCAGGGCCCTGTGCTTACAAAGGCTGTGGCAGTGGGGCTTCCCCTGAACTTGTACTTGAGCTAAATGAAGAAACTGGCTGATTAAGGGCTGCGGAGTCAGGCTCTCGATGTGGACAGAATTAGAACTGCCTTAGACATTGCTCTCACATTGTTCTTGAAACTCGAGCTGTTGAAAGGGTCCAGACAGCATGTATTCTTTGCAGTAGAACACCCCTCAAAGACGACATTATCCCACTGAACAGAAGCCGTCCTTTCACCTTCATTCAGCAAGTGGTACCCCCACGCATGAGGCACTCTAGTGCGACACATGCTAGATACAGAACTTCATCCCAGGACACCGCGCATATTTGATTTCAGATGATCAATACTCTCTCTCTTTTTCCAAAGGACATTTATGGGCACTTACAGAATACAAATTAACTATTAAAGTGATGCATTCAACAGATCCAGCCCACATAAATCTGCTTATGGACACAGCTGCAATAAACTTAAGAAGGAATTCTGACACCCATTCTCAGCAAAGGCACTTTAAATTAACATTGTCTTTCAGCACAGGAGATGCCCAAGTCAAGTGAGACTTCCCAGTGCTCTGGGCTGGGTGAATCACTCCCAAATGCCCAGGCCTCCCCTGGACACAATGTTATCAGGCTCCTGCAGCACTTACATCACCAACTCTGAGTAACATAGTAAGAACAAAGTGCCAAATTTAGAAACTCACATGGGGAGGGAATTTCCAATAACTGAAGATGGTGTCAGACCCACCCTTGTAACATCTCACACTTTCAAGGAGGAACAACCACCAGGAGCAGGCTGCTATTACTATTCTTTCCTAACTTACACCAAATATCCCCACACTCGCAGAGGGAGTCCCTGCCAGAGATATTTTAGGAGAAGGTTGTGGGGTAGGAGAAAGAAATTTCCTCAGCACCAGGGTGGTATAGCGAACACCTTCAGCTTTCTGCAACTGCAAACTCTGCAGTGGAGGAGAAAAGGCAGACACGGCTGCTTCCCTTCCCAGCCAGTAAAGTTACAAGAACCACTGATATCGGTTTCATTTTGCACCCTGTCACACTCTGGCTAAGGACAGAGGCTCAGGGCCTCTTCATTTCCCTCCCCAAACTGAACAAAAGAGAAAACCAAGACCAGAGGCCACATGTCACCTTCCTTGCCCAGAAGGCCACAGGCAAAGCCCACTGTGTGGCCCCCTCATGGCCCGTCTAGACTTAGCACCCAGGGCAGAGTATAGAGATCTCAGGGTTGGCCTGGGAGCACTGTCATCCCTGCAGCACTCAACAGGAGACTCAGGAGCACAAGAAGCCGGCACTGGGAGGCTTGCAGAACGGATGTATCAATTTGCTGGGGACAGTCAAGGCAGTTAGTTCCTTTTGGCTACAGATGCCGGTGACACACATGCACACAAACCTCATCCTCAAGCCATTCCAGCCATTCCTGACCCTTTTCCTTGACCCCAGCATCTCTCTCACAGAACAAACTTCCCCTGCTCTGTTACGGAATCGGGGAAAAGGAGCGGCAGAGCAGGTGGTAGAGAGTACAGGCCTTGAAACTGCCACAGAACCCCGCGAGTCTCATTCGGGGGTTAAACAGTAGGCACAGGGCAGTTACCCGTGGGCACTGTTTTCTTCTGGATCTGGTGTACAGGAGGTGCAGTCCCAGGAAGCCCAAGAAACACGTGTGCTCTGTGACGAGGAAGGGCAGCATCTGGGTCCGCAGAGCTCCCCAGCACCGAGGGGCACCTTCACGGATGAAGGACTGAGAGGAGCGGAGCCAGGAAGCCGCCTGGCCTGGCTGGAACAGGCCCTCTCCTCCCTCAGGAGCTCCATAGCTCCATCCTTCCTCTGCGCTTTCTGAGCGCTTTGGGGCTCCTTGGCCATTTCCTGCCTCTGCCTTTCATCGGGGTTGGCTTGGGCGAGCTGCAGCTGCTCCGTGAGCAGTTACAGAGCCTCAGCAGCTCTGTGCAACGCGTGGGAGAAGCCTGCGGGCAGCAGGCTGCGTTCCAACCTCCACCCAAAGGCCACTGGCATGGCAGCTTTGGGGAAGCCAGGATACCGCAGGCAGTGGGCCACCTGACCAGAACTGCCAACCAAGAATCAATGATTCGACCATCTTCCCTCTGGGTTGGGGGTTGTCTGCGCCTCTGAGGAAGCCCTTTCCAGCCAGAGACTTGGCTTCTGGGCTTGGTGTGCTGCGACCAGGCGAGGCTGAAGCCCAGATGCCTTCTAGCACCTCAGCAGTAAACTGCTTGATGCCCAGCCCTTTCTAGAGGGCCTAGAGTGAGGGGATGGGGCCTTGGGGTGAGGGAGTCCACCGGAAACCAGTCCTTCGCTGTCTGTCTCTGGGTTTTGACTGGGAGGACACTCAGGGAACGTGCTAAGCGTCAGAGTGTCAATCACTTACTCCCCTTAAGCCTGGGCGAAGGCACTTTAGAGGGGGAGGAGGAACCGGGTGAGATTGAGGCCACCTGGGCTGAGTTACTGTCAGTAAAGGAAAGGCTGGCTGGGCCTAATCAAAGCAACTGGCCGCAGCAGAAGGGTTCGGGCGGTTTCCTCAGCTGTGAGCACCTTTCACAAGCCGTGGGCCTCTGAGCCTCTGGGAAAGCCAGGCTATGGCCTGGCAAGGAAGACCCTATATGTCTGGGACAGCCCCTGAGCGAGCACCGAGGACTTCGATGGGGAATGGCGAAACCCCACATAAACACACATGACATGCGGGCCTTCTTCATGGCGGCCCATCATTCTGCACCAGACCAAGACCACCTCCATCTTCACAAAAGGCCAGGCGACCACAGCCAGAATCACGAGAAAACCAGGTGCCTTACCGCAATCAGGGCCGAGTTCCGCTGGTCCCCCGGGGTTGGAGCTGGTGGCTGCCGCTCTCCGTTTATCCCAGAGCTGCCACCATTACTGCTACTGGTCAGCAGGTGCTGCTGGTGGTGGTGGTGATAGTCAGGTGGAGGTGGGGGGGCGGCTGTGGCTGCTGCCTGGGAGGCCGCAGGAGGAGCAGCAGGGGGCGGTGGCGGAGGGGCTGTGGTGGGGGCAGTCGTGGCTGTGGCCTTGGCGTGCTTGCTAGCCTTCCTTGCCCCCTGGCCATGCTGGACCAGACTCAGGAGCTGCAAGGTGCTCTCTCGTTCTCGGTCCGAGCTCTCGGCTCTGCCCCGTTCGTAGCGGCCTTCACAGCTCAGGTGGTGCTGTCTGCAGACCGCGATGCGAGCCCGCAGGCGCTCCACAATAGCGCTGTGCACTCTCGGGGTGACTGAGCCCCCTCCGAGGAGCCCCGCCCCGGGGGCCCCCCCCAGCCCTCCTGAGGGGGCCTGCGGGGGCGCTGTGTCCCCCATCTTGTCGGACACAATGACTGCTCCCTCGGGGTGGTGAGAGGCCAGAGTCTAGTGCTGGGTATGCAGGCAGATCTGGTTTTGACAATGTGAGCTCAGTGTTCAGGGCCACATGAATAGAGGTCTTGGGGGGGGGCAGTGGGGAAGGTGTGGGGGAGGGGAGTTAGTAACAAGAGGGTGGGGAGAAGGAACAGAGAGAGCCACTGGAGAGAAGTTGGAAACAAACCCTCATCAACTTACTCTAATTACATTTGACAACTCTGGGTAAGTTGGATGGAGTTGGGAGACCCCCCACCCCCACCAAGCTGGCAAGAAGAGTGTCCCGATACTTTGTAAACACAAGGTCTGGGGGTTAGTTCAAGAATTCGGGGATTGTCAGGCAGGGGACAGAATCGCCTAGCAAAAGCAATCAGCAGAGGTATTACTAGAGACCTGAGCTCTCCTCACCTAGTAGGTTCAGAAAATTATTTATGGGGGTGTTTCTGTGGAGAAACACATTTCTACCATGGTCTCTGTAGACAGCAGCCTTCACTTTTCCTCGGGTTATAAAACAAACAACAGGGCTGTTTCCGAACGCTCCAGAAGTCACTGTTGAAAATCACGGGAGACCGTCTTTTGATCTCTTCCTCCCTCTCTCTTCCCTCCAGTGTTTTCTCCTCCTGGGGTACCGTAGGACCTTGTCTTCTGCCCAAAGGAGACAGCTTTTCAGTCGTCAGCAATGTCAGTAACTGGACTTCGGGATCATGATCTTTTCTTCAAGCTAATCCAATCACCGGTAAAAATCCTTCTTCCCTCTACGGTTTCTTAGTCTTAAATGAAAGCAGTCTGACGTGACTAGCTACTGAGAGAGCTCCTTCAACACATTTCTTTTCCTTTCCCGCTTATGTTTCTATTCCTCACCCCCAGCTCTATTCCAGTACACTATCAAGAGAGACAAACTCTTCCAAGAGTAATTTACAAACGATGGTCAAACTTACAAACTTCCAGCAAATTGCACGGAGTCATGTCCAGCCACTTTTCTGTCCACTTTTGTACATTCCATCCCCGGCCAGTGGCTCTGAGGGTTTGGACTCCCAATAAAGCAATGTGGTTCTATCTCTTGCTTCGCTCTATAGATGGAAAAAAAAGAAGAAAGTAGCTTGTATTTTCCTTTCTCTTTCTGGTCTGTTGTGAGCCGCTTTGCTGACACTGGCTCCCCCTCCGAGTCACGGCGATACACAGGCTTTCATTGTGCTGCGATAGGAGAGGGGGAGAGAGAGAGGGAGAGAGTGAGACAGAGAGGGAGAGAGAGCCAGCAGGCTGCAGATGGGGGCGGGCTGGAGCTTGGGCTCCCTGGTGGAAGGCTGGTGTCACTGCTCCAGTGAGTAATCGCAGCCAGGCACCAGGAAAGGGGAGCGCAGAGGGCCTCCCAGTGGCTGAAGAGGCAAACCCCAGAGCTGTGTCTCTCTATAGCCCCCACTGGGCTCAACCTCAGCCTGGGTGATGCTGGGGAAAGGCTGGGGAAACTCCCCAGTCTCTGAGCAGCTGTTTCACCAGCTCTAAATGTTGAAGAAATTCCCGGCCAGGGAATGTGTTTTCCCCTTCCAGGCCTATAGGACGCCCCCGCCCCCTGCCCTCAGAGATAAGATTTTCATTTTCAGTGTGCCCTAAAGGACAACACTGAGCACTGTAGCAAGAGTCGGGCATGGAGGAAGCATTCATTGACATAGTGAGGAAGTTGGTAGATGAGTTCCAGGGATGTGTGCAGGGAAGTCCTTCCCCTACTCCTAAAGGGCGGGCACGGGTCCAGTGAGGGAGGATGTCAGGCTGGGTGATCACCAGCAGGTCAGTGGGAATTTAAAAAAAACAATTATGAGAATGCTTTTACCAAAACCAGCCATAGAAGTTTAATAAACAAACTGACCATTTTCTTTGAAAATTCACCAAATGCAAGGTGTGTCATCTGTAGCTGTCAGGTTTCGTATGTATTATGAAAATCATCTGTGTACCACATGAGTTTCCAGAACAGTAATAACCAAAACCAAGTAGATTTTTTTCCTTGATCTCTCATCTTCAGATGATCTTATCTATAAATATCCACTGTCAATTGGACAATTCATTATAGACAGACTAAGATGAGCCCAATATTGGAAGTCAGGACCAGAAGTCATCTGGGCGCTGTAATTTGGAACTCATTGGGTTTGAGGTCTCTAGAAACAGAGCATCAATAATTTAAGACTCTAGAATTTCAGCAATATGATCCTTCTTCGACATGAGCTATGGATAGAAGATGAACAATCAATACATTTCCAGACTGAATTGATTCACAGGTCAGATCTCCACAGCTGGCCCATTTCAGTGCTTTTTTTTCCCACAAGACGTGGAAATGGGCACAGGTACACTCTGACAGAATACAGGTGTGTCTTGCCCAAAATACTGAAAACCAAGTGTCTCATACTTCAAACTTTTTCAGATCTGGGGATATTTGCTTCAAGATCTCTAATCTAAACACTCCCTACTCCATCAGGTTGAACATGTCTGGTTCTGGAGCATTTCGGGTGAAGAGTTCTTGAGTTAGTGACTCTCAGTCTATGTGACCTTTCAACTTTTCTTGACATGTTTCTTCCTGTCTCTCTCAAGGCTAAGTTCCTGGCCACTCATGCAGAGAAAGGTGGAACGATCTTTGTCAAAGAAGTGAATGGTATCATTAAAAAGTAAAGAGCTTTTGACCATTTTATATCTGGCTTTAAAAGATGTGTTCATTAGGCAATATTTTCTACTAGTCTGGATATTTTATAACTTAACAATTATACCTGATAAAAGAAAAATTATAATATCTAAATTAAAAACACTATCCATTCAATAGCCCTAAAGTAACAGAGGTTTTCATAGCATGGTGTCCTTGGTCAAATTAGCCATTACTAATGACATGAATTATAAAATTGGGATGATATATAGATTTATGTCAAAGTGAGATCAATTTTTATTTTAATTGACACATAAAACTACGTATTTATGGATGCTCTGTGATGTCTCAATACATGTATACATTTTATAATAACCTCTGATTTGTATTTTTTAATTGGGTGTATGATGTGAGTTGCACATGTGGTCAGAGGACAGCTTTGTGGAGGGGTTCTCTTTTTTCACCTTCACATGCATTCCAGGGACCGAGCGTAGGTTATCAGGCTTGTGTGGCAAGTGCATCACTTGCAGAGCCATCTTGCCAGCCACCTCATCTCTTTTGTTATCTTTTTAATCAAGAACACTTTTTATTCAATTATTGAAAATTTTATACAGTGTATTTTGTCATATTCAGATTCCTTCCCTGATCTACTCCTGACTTAACCTTGCCCAATTTCATGTACTCTGCTATATATATAAAGCCCTATGGAGTCAAGTTTGTGTCCCTGGATGTCCTCTGGTGTGGGTTCATTCACTGGAGCCTGGTTAAGCCTACCAAGAATTATAGACTTAAAGGACACTGATTCTCCTGTTCCTAGCAGCCATTGGTTTCTAATAGTTCCTCAGGTAGGGTTGGGGCTTATCTATTTGCCCCATCTATTCTGGGATTTTGTCTGACTTGAGCCTACCTGGCACTTAGGCATGCTGTCAGTTCCTATGAATAACTGACTAGCTGTCTGGAAAACAGTTTCCTTGTGGCCATCCAGCACCTCTGGCTCTTATAGTCAGTCTTTCTACCCTTTCTTCTGCAATGATCCCTGAGCCTTTGGAGGCAGAAGTTTGATACAAGTGTCCTGTTCAGGGATAATAACTCTCTGTATGTTGGGTAGTTAAAACTACCTTGAGATTTCTTCTTACCCACTCAGAATGGCTAAAATCCAAAAGGGAAATAAGGACCATGCTGGGGAGGCTGTGGGGAAATGGGGACTCTTGTCCACTGCGGTGGGGAGTGCACACACTGTTGAACCCAGGGCAGAGTCCCTCAGAAAGCTAGAAGTCAATCTACCGCATGACCCAGACATACCACTCTTGAGCATCTACCAGGAAAACTATCCTAGTATAGAAATACTTGTTCATTCATGTTCACTCTTTCCCTTTTTATAATAGCTGGGAAATGGAAATACTATAGATGCCCATCAACTGATGGACAGTGAAAATATGGTACATTATACAATGAGCTGTTATTTACCGTCAAAAAGGCCCCCCAAAATTATGAAATTTGCAGGTAAGTGGATAGAACTGGAAACAATCATCCTGAGTGAGGTAACCCAGACTCAGAAAGACAAACATTACACGTTCTTTCTCATGGCTGGATGGTATCTTTGAATTCTTAGATACACATTTAAACTGGAAAATCCAGAGATCATGAAGCAAATGTCCAAGGTGGGTGTATTCATGGAAGGGAAGGTAGAGAGATGTAAAGGGGAAGTGTGGGTGGGTTTCCATCTCCAGCACGGCTGTTGTGCTCCAGCCATCCCAGAGAATGGAGGATGACTGAACAGGTCCTCAGGTGGCTCAGAGTGCAGCAAGAGAGTTTCCCGGGAGACTGCATCGGTGGGCAGTTCAGTTATTGAAACCAAGGCAGAGGTTTATATAGGGAGGCCTTTCTGGTAATTGCAGAAGGCGGGAAAGTTAAAGGTGGGGTCTTTAGGTAAAGGCAGGAAGGTTGTAGGGCTGACGTGGAAATTACAAACAAGGAAACATTAGACATTTATTAGTGGAGATGATTTAATACTGCTAAAGGATGAAACATATATATATAGGGAGGTGTATAAATATACACATATACATGCATATAGGTTGTGTATGCAGGTGCACGTGCATGTTTGTGTGTGCACACATGATCAGAGGATCCTGGGTGTGGCTCTTTTTAACAATATTTTGTTTACTTATTATGTGTACTAGTGTATGGCCTGCATGTATGTAAGTGTACCTGTGTCCTGTAGAGGTCAGAAGATGTCCGATCCTTTGGAACTGGAGTTATGGATGGTTGTTAGCGGTCACGTGGGTGTGGAGAAAGGAACCCCTGGTCCTCTGCAAGAGAAGCCAGGGTTCTTAACTGCTGAGGCATTCTCCAGCCCCACTGGGTATCATTCTTAAGCAATCCATCTTGTGTTTTGAAACAGGCCTCTCGCTGGTCTAGAACTTATTGGTAGGCGGGCCTGCTGGCCAACCTCAGGGACTTAGTCACTGCCTCCCCAGTACTGTGAGCACCTAGCTCCACGCTTTGCTTTTTAACAACATGATTCTGGGGACTGAACTCAGGAGGACATGCTTATCAGGCAAATACTATGCTGGCTGAGCCACCTCCAGGCCAATTTAAATATATCTTAAATACAGCATAGTTCTACTACATTGATCAGACATAACAGCTCATTCACTTGATACTCATAGAAGGCGTTGTTACCTATGTCTAAAATATATTCATGGACTTTAAAATCATAAAGGTTATGTGCACAGATAAAAGTTTTTATTAGACCACAGAGTGACATCTTATGGGAATTTAGATGAACATGTAAATAAGATACTTTGTCTCAAAGATACATAATATATAATAAATATGTCACATGATGCAGAGAAACAAGACTCATGATTGTTACATTTACAGGAATTTATAAAATCTTCTCTGAAGGAAATGGGATATAATTAGTCAAACTTCTCGTCTTGAAAATAATCCGCACGACTGAGATGGTCTTGAAGTTGAGCATATTTCTGCATACACAATAAAAAACTAGTTATTTTACTCAAAAAAGGAAATAAGCTAGACTTTTTAAAAGTACAAAACAAATACTGAAATGGAAATTGTGAACAAAAAATGTTTTAATTATAAATAGAAGTTCTACTTCAAATAAGCATTTCTAACCTAGGAATCAATGGAAAGAAGTCAAATAATAGCATCATTAATTTCATAACTGTTGTAAACCACAGTAGAAATATAATAATTCAATTGCTAATATTAATTGGTCACTTTCTAATTCTAGACACTAAATGCATCACTCATTTATTCTACACAATTGAAATCCTGAGTATTCTTTAGTCTCTATTTTACAGATAAGAAAACAAGCTTAGAGAAATCAAATAACTTGTGTTCTACTGCTAGAAGTGGCAGAGCAAATATTTAAATGCAATTTCACTTTTAAGGTAGGCTCTTTGAGTTCTAAGTGTTGGGGTGGGGTGATAGCTGTTGAAAAAAAAAATAGCACAAAGGGAAAGAGAAAAAGAGCAAAGGTAACTGGCGTCCGCCTGCCATCTTCTCCACCTGACCGGGCAGCTCTACAGCGCCTCAGTGAATACTGGCGGAGTCTGGGTCTTACTTTCATAACGTAGAGCACTCTCAGATACCAGATGGACATTCTGACAATACTGCTGGGACTGCAGGAATGGGGTGTGAAGAGCAGTCATAGCATAAATGAAGTCTGGAGTCCCCTACTCAGAAGGAGCAGAGGAGACAACAGAAAAGAAGGGGTCTTCCAAGGGGGCTAAGAGTGGCTGAGGACAGAATCCAGTATAACAGGGACTTATAGCGTGGTTCTCCATCTTTAATTTACTTAATAATCAATCAATTCACAGAGTATTAGGTGTTTATCACCTCAAAGAGTTGCATTCCATATTTTTCCACAAATTTCTAGCCAATTCTGACATAGGTAGTTAAAGGTCATGTTTTGAGAGGTGAAGAAAAAGAAAAGGAAAAGAAATGCTGGACAGGGAGCAGAGAGACAGGGAGACTCGAGTAAGAGAAGCAGCTCCTGAGTGCTTTCAGTTCTTGTTTACCTGACATGTTTGGAAATTATTTTAAATGCAGTTGTAAAATTGACCTGATATTTCTTGTGTGTGTATGTATATATTCAGGTGTGTGTGTGTGTGCCTACAGGCACAGGCTAGTGGTTGATACGAGGCATCTCCCTCGTTCACTCTCTGCCTTATCTTGTGATTTGGCTTGATTTGTGGATCAGCAAACTCTAGGGATCCTCCTGCCTCTGCCTACCCAGCTCTGAGATTTCAGACACACACCATGCACCTGTTTTCTGTTTAAGTGGATGTTGGAGGTTGGACTCAAATTCTTATTCTCAAGGGACAAACACTTTACTCCCCAGCTGCCTGACTTGATATAACCATCTTCTCATCTTGGTACCCACGTCTTTCTCAAACACCCCCAACCACGTTGTCTACTACCTATCATCACGTGTGTGTTCTTGATTCTTAATGTAGAGGCGTAATAGGCATATTAGAGCCCTTTAGAATGACCTCTGGATTATGTTTATATATGTTGTTTCATTAGAATCTCCCGATCATGTATTCTTTTCTTATACTCAGGTTACTTCTACACCCCTCTAACATGGAACTGAAAGCAGACAGTTCTTGTTCAATAAATAGGAGAAGTACAAAAATGAAGTTAAGTTGGTAGGTCTGTAGGCTTCAGCAGGACAGGCTGAGACATCCTGAGACAGCAGAAGACAAACATTTAGAAGAGAAGGAACAGGCAAGGGAAACAGACAACAGTTTGTGTTATATAAAAGAAGAGTTTGACATACTTGGAGGCCAGAAGAAAAAGCACCACCAACATGGGCACTTAAATAGCTCAGAGCCCAGGCACTCTACAGGGCACACGTGACTGACTGCAGGCAAAAGCTACAATATCACAGACACACACAGCGACCATTCAAAGAACACCCAAGAGAGCAAAATGCAAGGGTGAGAAATGCCAGAACATTTGACAAATTTTGAGATTTCATCACAACACAAAAAGCTACACAAGAGTTTACTCTGGATATGAACTTCCTGGTTTCCAGGAAAACGTCTATGAACTTGAAGGTAAGACCCTATTGCTAAAGACAGGACATACTTCTTACACAGGAGCAATGGAGCAATGGAGCTGGAAGTGACCTAGAAGTGTCCTCCCTGAAGACTAGTACTCATAGTATCACAGGATACTATGCAAGCCACCAAAGGAGAATACCAATCAATGGTTCTAGCCAGCTGCAAAACCTAATAACCTCAACAATGACCAGCACAGCAAACTCTCTCTATTGGTGCAGTGGCACTTTTATCTTGAGGGCAATAAACATCAGTCTAAGTGGACTTAAAACCTGCTCAATGGGAGGGAACTCATGTGTGATACTGTAAACACAGCCAAACATACATGCCTGGAGTGGTCACTGATCCTAGAAAAAACCCTATGTCTGTCACATCCCTAGACAGATGCAATTTCTTACTGTAAGCTAAATATGTACTGTAGCCTTATATTTACAGACATGTATACTTCTCACCACTCATCAAAGAAGCTTCCTTGTGTTACAGGTGGAGACTATTACAGTCCCACAACTGTTCAAGCTCAACTGTAACTTCTACACCTAAGGCTCAGAGAACTTAGTGGAACAAAGGGCAGAGAGAATACTAATGCATTTCCCAACTCTCACCATTGAAGCTTCCTTATATACTACATGGTGATTGTGGTGGTTTGAATGAGAATGTCCCCCCATAGGCTTTAAACATTTGGACATTGTCTCTCCAATTGGTGGTAATGTTTTGGGAGATCTTAGAAGGTGTGGCCAAGCTAGAGAAAGCAAGTCACTGAAGGTGGTAGCAAACACCTCCAACCCCAGCACTTGGGAGGGAGGCAGGGTCAGGTGGATCTCTGAGATTCAGGCCAGCCTGTTCTACACAGGAGTGCCAGGCCAGCTGGGGCTGCTGGAAGACCTTGTCTCAAACAAAAAAACAAAGAAGCCCTTTGCTCCTTTTATGTGAAAAACTGCCCTAAACACGTATTCTGAAACGCTTTTAATGAATAGCTAATATTTGATACCACTCCTTTTTCTTAATTATTTTATTTTATGTGAATGTGCATTGTCTGCCTATGTAT
This sequence comes from Eospalax fontanierii, assembly GCA_035773235.1. Lineage (NCBI taxonomy): Eukaryota > Metazoa > Chordata > Mammalia > Rodentia > Spalacidae > Eospalax > Eospalax fontanierii. Next base: position 4,265,186 of record CM069539.1, read on the forward strand.
AAGCGCACCTGTGTCATGTATTGCCTGAAGAGGTCAGAAAAGGGTGTGGATTCCCTGAATCTGGAGTGACAAGACGGTGGTTGGTTGTCAAGAGGGTGCTGAGAATCGAACCCAGGTCCTCTGCAAGAGCAGTCAGTGCACTTAACCACTGAGCCGTCTCTCCAGAGCTGAATGTCACTCTTAGTAAAGAATATACTTTGGCTTTTTCTCCTTAAGAATGTTTTATTTCATATTCCACCTATTGTCCCAAACTTTGCTTTCTCTAAAGTACCTAATTTGGAAATACTTTTTGTTCTCACTGCCATGTAATGGCACCCACACGGCGACGTGTCTATCTAGGACAATCTTTGGTAAAGGTGGCACTTGGGTGGATCTCACTGGTACAGCACCTGCCTAACAAGCACAGGGCACTGAGTTCAACCTCGGAGCCACAAAATGGGGGAAGGGAGCACATTTATAAATGTGGTGGACTGACGGGGCTCCAACTAAACTAGAAGGCTGGGACTTCCTAAAGGTATTATCAAGGCACTTAAGCATTTAAAGTCTAGGGAAATGAAGACAGAATTACTGGGCGAGTGACAGTCTCTGATGGAAAGCACAGCAAACAGGGTGGTGGAAGGAGCATCTGGAGTAGGAAGAGAAGCAGAGAAAAAGATAAAAACTGGAGGAAAGCAAAACGAGAGAATGTTTAAGACTCAAGAGAACTGAGAGGCAAGATCACTGGGTGGTGGTCTGAGGTGGGAGGGAAGGCACTGGGACACCTCCTGTCGGCAAAACACACCGTGAGTCTGGAGTTCCTGTTTTCCTTCTCTGTCTTAGCTCATGAGCTTATCTGCTCTGTTCTTTGCCTCCCTTTGCTCTTGCAGGTTTCCCTGCAGAGCTCAGGCAATAGATCTCAAGGCAGCTCTTCCTCCATTCTTTCTAAGATTAAGTACAGCACTGTTTCAGTGCCTGAACAGTGTCTTCTTGTCCTTTTTCTGCACAGTGGAACTGGGGTAGTCTTAGAAAACTGCCACCACAGCACCCTTCTTTCCAGGTACCACAAACCACTCTAAAAGCTCTCGGAGCTCAGCAGAGGTTCTGAGCTGTCGGATCTGCAGATGCGGCGCATTCTTCAAACTTCACTTCACCCTGACAGCAAGTTTAGTGCTCAGCAGGATCTGGGGAATCAAGGTCAGTGGTGTGGCCTGAGGCTTCTGCATTTCCCTGGATCTTCAGTTACAATACCAACTGCCTAGCTGCAAGTCCTCGAGAAAAGAACATGGGTGGGACTAGAACTGGCAGTCTAGATCTTTTCCTCAGAATGGCACCAGACTTCTCCACTCTCAGGTCACAAGACCTACCCTAAAGAATAGGAGGCAGACAAGTAAAGGTGAGTCCTTTACTTTGCCAAAGAACATATAGGGATGTAATGGCTAATAATGATAATTAACTTGATAGGACCTAGAAGCACCTAGGAGACAATGCGTCTGGATGTGCCAGTGAGGATCATCTAAATCAGGTGAACTGAGGTGGGGATCCCCGACCTCAAAGGACATGGAGCCATTCATTAGGTGTGGGTCCTGGGCAGCACAACAAGGAGAAAGCTAGCTGAGCACCAGCGGTCATCTTGCTCTGCTTCCTGACTTTGCCTCAAGGTCCTGCCACGACAGACGGCACAGAGAGCTGTGAGTCAGACTTCTCTTCAGTCGCTTTGCTTCTGTCAGGGTGCTTCATCACAGCCACAGGAGAAGTTAACATACACGTGCGGGAAACAGAGGTAAAAGAGAAAGGACCAAGTCCTCCCACAGACATAGCATTTCATTTAATAAACTACCTGAGGAGTGACTGAATTCTTGGAGCCTTGGGGCACTTATAGTAGAATAGTGTTAAGAAAGGAACAGGTAGAAGAGAAGACAGAAAGACAGGGGAGAAGCGAGTCTCTTAACTTTCAACTCGAACCCTCCAGATTCTGTGGCAGGAGCTGCTCTTCTGTCTTACCTTTTGAATCCAGCCACTTTCTTCAGATTGACTGAAGATTCTTCCCACTGTTTCTTTAACCTGCTCATCTCCAGTTTCTTCGGTTTTTGCAATGGAACAGCATTCTTGGTACAGTTTGAATTTAAAATGTTTCAGTATATGATAAATTTTAGTACGATTAGCACAAATTCTGCCAACAGTAAACACCTAAGTTGAGACATAAATGTCATTATCTCAAATTCAGAGTGAATGATACACAGCAATGAATATGTAACATCTATGACTTTCAGATTTTAAAGGCAGAATCTAATACATACATTTTAAATTTTGCTAAAATACACAAATGATTCTTCTCTTATTTCTACAAGCAGTCAACAAAATCTGGGCACCTGCTATGCTAGGTACTGGGCCAGGTACTAGAAACAGGGACTGAAAGATGCAACACCTGCATTAGGGAACTTACAGTCTTGAGAGGAAGATAAATGATTATAAAACAATGGGACAAACACTGTGCCCAGGATGCTAAGGGGGCATCTCACGAGTGTGGAGCGAAGGCTGCTCAGGATGGTGATTCTGTGTGTGGTGTGTGCGTGTGTGTATGTGTACATGGAAGCCAGAGGGCAACTTTTATTTCTCAGATTCCATCCATCTTTCTTTCTTTTGTGACTGGGTGCTGAGGACTGAACTCTTAGGTCTCATTTCTGCATGGCAAGCACTCGATTGACTAAGCTATTTCATTTCCCCAGCCTCTCAAGTTGGTGATTCTTGAAGTTAGTTCTGAAAACAGAGTTATCCAGAGTTGGGAAGGAAGAAATAAACTGCTTGTAAGTCAGAAAGATGGGCACATACAGAAGCAGAATACAGTATGCACAGTATGGCATGCGTACACTTTCTGTGTTAAACGTGGCTGGATTATGGTAATTTTCTAACTATAAGCAACAAACCCAAGTGAAAGTTTTACACCAACATTAAGTATTGGTGTCTGCAAATAGCAAGGACATGAAAACAATTTATTTATCTATACAACAGAATACTGTTCTTAAAGTATTCAATCACTTTTGCTAGGATTCTAGGTATCACAGAGAAAGCACACATTATCTTTTGAACAACAGGGAAGCTTACACAGACTATACTGAAAAGAAAAATTTTACAGAAATTTGCCAAATATTAAATACCAATTATGAAACAATTATTCATGAAATCCTTTTTAAAATTTTATTTATTTATGTGTACTTGCATGTATGTATGTGTACCACCTACATGTAAGAGCCAGTGAAGGCCAGAAAAGGGCATCAAATTTCCTAGAGCTGGAGTTACAGGTGGTTGGGAGTCACCATATGGGTGCTGGGAACCACACATCTGGGTCCTCTGCAAGAACAAGTGCCCTCAACTCCTGAGCCATCTCTCTAGCTCCACTGTGGTAAAATTTCTAAGTAATTTCCGCAACCCTTATTGTATTGCTTAGAGGGACCTGGTCATTACTGTCCAACAGCACTCACAAATCATACTTGCCAGTATGTCATATCTCTTCCACTTTCATAATGGAAGATTTAGAGACAACTTTGGGGCTCCACCCCTCCAAAAGCACACATCCTGCAGAGATTTGCATACTCACAAGGCGGCGCTCTCAATATACTTAGAAATACAGAATTCTTAAAAGTAAGCTCAAGAACACAAATAGTATGTGTCCCACCTCACCTGTACACCCCTGTCCTACACTGAGTGTTATCAAGGGTTGAAAATATGCACTGGTTTGATCTCACTGCATTTGGAATGAATATGCTGCAAGACATTAAGTTCACATTAAAAAATTACGCCCTGGGGTTAGGTATGTGACTCTAGGGCACCTGCCAGCATGCTGAGGTCCCAGGTTCAATCTTGGCTCCACAAAAAAAGAGAAAAGAGAAAAACAAAAGGAGGGAAGGAAAGGAGAAAAGCAGCACAGTTTTCCTGGCACCCTCTCTGGAGTGCTTTCTATATTTGTTAAAATTACTCAGGGGACAAGCTTAGAAGCCAAACATTCCTAAATAATGAACACTGGAATTAGAGAAGCGAAGTACCTGCTTGTTGTATGACAAGAAATCGTCTGTCTCCAAGGTCCTTTTGTTGTACCACTTTCCAGACAGATACACTGAATATTGACAGTGGCGAAGCAATCCGCAAGCCTGGCAGGAACGGTCTTCAGCATTCATTGAATGGATACTTAAGTTAGAATAACTTTCAATCCTCTCCTGAAATAGTTTTAAAAAGTGAAGATTAAAAAATACAAGAATTTAACCAAATTGAAATCACTTTAGAAATCGCTGGGAAGAGAGGCAAGCACAGAGCACATGGAACTTCTGTAAGAAGGTGTCCTTCCACTGAAAACCAATTCTAGTCCTGGCTAAGAAAATCAGACAGGGAAGAGCAATTAGTTTCATTTCTCCCTTTCTCAGACTTACAAAGCACAATAAGCAGTACTCTGACAGGCTGTAATCTACTTCTTCCCCACAGTCTCTCATCTCCAATTAGCATCAATGAGACAGCAGCAGAAATCAGAAAATGAGCAGCAAAAACTCAGGAAAAGAACATTTCACCTAAGCAGGTTAAAACTTGGAGAACATCACATCCATTCTTTAACCAGGTGTTAATATTTTCCATGAAGTATTTTGGAAATAATTTAACTCTCTCGTATTACCTGTTAGTCTTATGAAAATAAACAGAATGGAGTTAAGATTGCTAGATGCCCAGTATTGATAGCCCATCTAAACAGACTGACTTCTTGATGAGGCAACAAAGTGAGAAAACACCTGGTTGCATTAATGAACTTGATTAGTTAGGAAGCTCCTCATGCCTGAGTATTTCTGCCCACGCTCTAGCCTGTGCTAGATGCCACTGTTCTAATGAGCAGTACAGATTAGGTCTTAGCATAATGTTTGAACTTCACACAGTGAGCATACTCTTTGCGTGGTTCTTCAACGTGATGGTTTGAGTAGGTGTCCCCAATTGCTCCAGGTATTTGAATACTTTGTCCCTGTGAGCGGTGCTATCTGCGGAGGTGTAAGAGGTATGGCCTTGTTGGAGGAAGCACATCATTGGGGGCAGCTTTGACAGTTCACTGCCCTGTCCCATTTCTAGTTTTTCTCTCTCTGTTTCCTGCATGTGCTTAAAGATGTGCACTCCCAGCTTTTTGCCCTGGCTGCCTTCTGCCACTCTGTCCGCCATGAAAGATTCTTCTCCCTCTAGAGCCGTAAGCCCAACAAACACTTCCTTCTGTAAGTTGCTTTGGTCATGGTATTTTATCACAGCAACAGAAAAGTAAAGTAACTCCACTAATCCATATCAACACTTTACACCAGTCTGATGGTAACTAAGACTCTGAGGCACTCAGTCCATTCATGGCATGTGATTCCAAACCCTGGTTTTAACTACCGGTCACATTTCTCATATTTCACAACACATCTACAGGTTAAAATCCAGACTGAATCCCGACTGTCCCCTTTCCTCCTACTATGGTACTGGAGAAGCACAGTGAGATGAAAACTCAGTCAGCTTGGTTTCTTGAGTGACTCTAGTGGGCAGAACACTCTTGATAGGTGAGTGACATACAAACTTTGTTGGATTAACTACTGAGGTTTTTCGTATTACTTCTCAGCATAGCAGTATGTTCTAAGATCTCACTAAATCACATATGTCTCATAATTTACTACAACCTGTCACTGTAGTATAGCACTGAAATATTGGTTTTGAAGGTCTCTTCAATACTGGCCTAATTATCAGTTGTGGACCTAACTTCTGAGTTACATGTTCCTCAGCTGTAACTTCCTCATGGGGCTACTCTGAAGATTAAATAAGATATTTTACAGTAAATATTTACATAAATATGTAAATTATTTGATAAGGTAAAATGTTCTATAAAATTCTAACACTTTTCTATTAAAGAAAAACAATATGTCACGTGATAATTTTATTTCAAATACATATTTCCCTTAAAAGAATATTTTTATTTAATTTTTGTATATTTTATCTTTACACATCCTTCCCCATCCACACCTCCTCCCATTAACCCTCACTGATTTCATGCATTCTGTCATATACCTTAAGGCCCACTGAGTTAAATTTATGTACGCAGATGTCCCTCAGTGCAAATTTATCCACTGAGGTCTAGTTAATCTAGTCACTCCCTTAAGAAGATCAACTGTCCCTCACCCAAAAGTAATCAGCTGCCAACAGTTCTTTGGTTAAGGCTGGAATTTCTCCAGTTCTATGCTGGAGTTTTTATAAATACTTTTTATATCTGACCCAAACTGAGGGTCCAGCTGGGTTACAAATCTCCAAATAAAAGGACATATATGGCACCTCTAAACTCACGCCTTTCTTGAACTTGAAATCTTGTAATTTTGTAATCCCGTGACTATCCCTTAAACCTAACCATCTATAGCTAATTTATTATCAGGCTTAATTCAGGTTGAACTGAGCTTGAAAGAAATCAAGCTTCCTGAAGTAGGTGAGATATCCTGGTTAATGATTTACATGCTAAAGGGATTTTAAGGAATTTGAATTTTATTATCTACCATTTTCCTCTTGTTAATCACTAGAGTATAGGATGTCAGAGGCAGGAGATATCCCTACAAATCATATAGTACATCCTCTACCACTAGAGATAGTAAAATACAAACGTAGAGAATAGCATAGCAACTAGCAGTAAATCTTATGTTAAAAAGGCATATTCCCAAATTGATAGAATTATAAAATCTTAAGGCCGAGAACATGTCAAACACTATATAAAAGTCAGTATTTTCCATACTGGTTTTAAAAAATCAAACTGTCGAAGAGGAGGCTGGCTAGATGTTTCAGTGGGTAAAGGCACTTGCCACATAACCCTAATGATTTGAATTTGACCCCTGGGACTCTTAATGGAAGGAGAAAACCAACTTTTGAAAGCTGTCCTCTGACTATACTATACCATGGCATGCATGCGCCCATGTACACACACACTCACACACTCACACATGCACACACACCATACACTTTCACACATACATTATATGTACATACGATAGTAATAAATGAATATGAAAAACAGCATAGAAGGAGTAACAGGTATTTCATGAGAAGCAGCCTCACAGGATACATGCATTTGGGAAGTTGAACTCTAAACCCCATGCTAAAGATTTGCAGTATAAATTCACAAATTAATGCTTTGGAAAAAGTGTGCCAATATAGAAACCAGTTTAAGTTCAAACCCACTACTTTTTCACACTTCTTTGTCTATGGAACTTCTTTCTCTCCCCCTAAAAAAATCTTGTAAGACAATCTTCTCATTTTAAAAGATAAGCTAAGCCTTCAGAGATGTTCTACAATTACTTCAAATTCTTTAATTATTAAAGATATTAGTTGGATATTTTAAACAATAAAAGCCTTTAGATGAGATTGAAATATGCTGATTGTCCAAAAGAAAAAAAGCTAATACTTCAGAAAATGGTTCATTTGACTAGATATTGAACTCCCAATGTCCGCCCCAGAGATTCAAGACCACACTGAATACCTTATATTGCTCTCTCCATCGACTTCTAGAGACTAACATCTCTAGACGGGGTTGAATAAAGCGATTATCCAAATAATGAAGAGATGTTAACATATCTTGTGCATATGATTTTTGCCTGGTGCCATCTGTCATAGGATGAACAAAACAATTAAAATGATCACTCTGTCCCTGAGGAACACCAAAATCCACTGAATACTTAAAAGAGTTTTAGAAAGATGTTTAGTTGAAAATAGTTTAAATTAGGACAAAATGGACATGAAAAACTTCATTCTCTAGGAGCATAAGGGAAAGAAAATGGTACAATCCTGCTGTTCTCCTTGTGAGCCTTCAACTCTTAATGTTATTTTCTGAGAATGATGAGTCACAAGAAAAATCTTTCCAAATGATCCTTTTAACTCTCCCTTAGAAACTAAACCGATTAACCATGTAATTACACATCAACCCCAAATTTCTGAGTAGACTTTCAAGGCTCTCTGTAATTGGCTCCACTCCATGGATCTAGGGGTAACCTCTGCTAACATACCTGGCTTGTCTTCTTCCTCAGTCCCCCATACTGTGCCATGCTCACTTTGGCTTTCCTGATTTGATTAATATTATATTCTCTATTTGCCCAGACCCAAACACTGTGCCACGAATTAAAAGCCCTTCTGTCCATCACTTGCTCTACTGAATTCATGTCTCCTCCCTCTCCACCAGTAGTGTCTGGCTAATTCTACTCCAGATACATAGGCCCGCCTTGTTGTTCTTGAATGCACCGAACTTGACCTTCTCTAAGGGTCTTGACACTTACTGTGCCCCTAGATGCACACATGCCTTCTTCCACATCTCATTCAGACTTATGTACTGAACTAGGCTAATCTATCATATATATCATCTATCATCTATCAATTTACTATCTATTTATCTCTCATCTACCTATCTAATCTGCCTATCATCTATCTACCTATCTTATCATCTATCATCTATCTATCTATTAAACAGACATTAGCTTCTCTTCATATTGTTTATTTTTTCCAAGAAAATAGTTTATATCACATACTATGTTATATATTCATGGGCTCACTATCCGTCTGATTAGACTTTAAGCAACAGAAGGTATGAATATAATATCCTGAAGCCATTACCATTTCACCAGTCATCAAACAATACCTGGCCCATAGCAGGCATTCAAAGCATATTTGTTCTATGACTTACGAACAAAATCTTATTTAGGTACTCAGATATTCAACACCACATGTACAAAGTGTAGTCCGCTAAGTGTCAGTTTCTGTGCTAGACCCAAGGGGCATGTGCATACACTAAAAGTGTAATTTGTCACACTCTGGTAAGGGAGAAAGAAACACGTTTCAATACATTATTCAGTATATTATAAGAAGTCATATCTATGAGTACAACCACACTCAGAAACATGGTGGCAGGGAGGGAGTGGAAAGTGTTACTTCAGATGGTCAAAGAGCGCTTTCACAGCAGACACTTTCACACTCACCTTGACGATCCATAGTGAAAAGGGTCTGAGTTCTGAGAAAGCAGCATGACAAAGGCATGAAGCATAACACAGCATGCATCTTTTAGTAAAAACTCAGAGAACTAGTGAGGCTGCAAGAGCAGAATGAAGCACCTTTCTGTTTTAGGAGTATCTTCTAGCCTCAAATTCATGGCAAACTTTTTAGGAGAACAAGGACCTGCCACATACTTACCATCTATGTATCTCAGAGTAAACACTGACAGTTTTTATAGGAATGCATTTTTGGTGTATTTCATCCCAGAAGGAGCATCCAGTGAGCTTTAAGAATGATTTGTCTTGATTTGTTTCATCTAGTTTCAAAAGTTGTTTAAAAATTAGGAATTAAGTGTCACATTTATATTATTAACTTACCATACAAGGTTCCCAGAAAAGACTGGTCGAAAGCATTGATCAGAAGAGCCTTCACAACTCTTTCAAAGTGAGTATAGTGGCCATTAAATGAATCTGAAATTAGTTTAAAGCAGACATTAGGATATAGGAGACAGAATCTTCCATGACTACAGAAGGTCCTACGTCCAGCATTAACCAACTAGCACAAGCAGCGAATAGTTTATTCATTTGATGGCTGCCTTGGCAACTTGTTGGGCCACTGGAAAAAAATTCTCTATTTCCAAATTTAGTGGTTTCTAACCTAAAGCTTCTAGATGTTTTCTTAAATTTTCCCAAACTGATAATGGGAAAATTCCTTTGGAGAAAATTAAGAGATACATTGTGAAAAAGCAATATAATCCCTGCACCTAAGTTGAACTAGAATGAAAGATGAAAATAAGCCTTCAAAATAGATTGCCTAATATGCTTTAGTTTGTAACTTTCTGCATATATTACTGTCCAGAAAACTGTTACTGTAGTCATAAATCTCAGCTGGTACAAAACTCCATCTTCCCTCCTTCTGTCTCAGATAAAGGATCTTCAGACCCCTTAAAACAGCTGTTCCTCCCCCCACATCGCTCATACAATGCTATTTTCTCACTTACTCAGCCTGGGACATAAACTCACCTGTGGTGACAGGTTAGGGTCTATTCTTGATATTTTGGGACTAGAGTTTACCATGGCAGTCCTCTATGAAACACACTCCTTTCCATTGATCCAAATGTTATTCAAGAAATACATGCTCTGCTTGTGAAGACATAGTAAGTGCAGCCTGATAATGTCTGGAAATGCGGATGAAGAGAAGGCACAGGACCTATCCTTAGCAGTCAGGAAAGGTTTGGGATTTACTTCCAGTTGAGAAGGAAGGCAGACTGCACTGGGAGAGGCTTATAGTTTGGCTAGTGAAAGGGTTGTATATGTTTTTCAAACTTTCAGGTGACGGTTTATTCTTTTCAACAGAAGTGCTAAGAGTGGCAATGAGACAGAGGTGAAATCAGGTACTGCCAGAGAACCTACACCATGTCTCGGCCTTTAGAGGCCTGCCACTGGAAATGATCAAGGAGTCCATTGTGTCACCAATGAACACGGCATTTCCTTAAAAATCAACAAGGCATTACTGCAAAGTAAAATACATAATACTTCAGAAGGATTCACCTCTGACTAAACTTTCGTCAAACTGGATATGATACTGAGTTGGTATATAATTTTATGTTAAAATTCATCTAAAGCACTTTTCAAACATCATGAAGGGAAAGCTCCTCTGGGAATTAATAGGCATGTTAAAATAAAAAGTTAAACTCACTCCTTTTGTGTCAAAGTTTATCAAACAAAAAATGAAACACAAATTTTACCACACTCAGTATCTCAGACATGCTGGTGTCCAGCACTACACATCCACCAGAGGTTTAGGAAGTGGGGCTCTATTTTGAAGACAATGCTTAGCGCTTCTTTAGGGTTAGGGGAAAACAAAAGCACGGGGACTCACTTGGGGAGTTTTAATTTCCTGACCACAGGATCCCTTTTCTACCACTGTGCATCAGATTCGCCTACAGAAAGGTCAGAGAGAAGCTCCTGATTTCATTGTATTTGAGTATGGATGGGCAGTCCTGGAACCAGGTGCCTGGCACTTCCAACTGAAAACACTACTGAACAAGGGTGTATGTACAAGGCATCACCCTAAGTTCCTATGTGTAGTGCCTTAAATTCTCAAAGGGAAGGGAAGAGCTATTATGCTTGGCTTATTTTTAGTTGAAGAAGCAGAAATACAGATGATGAAAAAGGTTTTCCTAAGATCATTCAGCTAGTAAGTGCAGGAACTAGGGCTGAGGCAGAGGCAGTCTGCCTGCAGAATTCTGTGGTCCTACTCTACAGAGATTGTAAACTTGGGATTACCTTTCAGAACACAGAAATGAGACTTGGATTGAGAATTGAATATAAAATTCAAATTTTTCATTTAAAAATTAGGAAAAATGACCACTGTCAGTGACAAAATTAAGATCACAGATAAATAAAATAAGAGGCAGAACCAGGCTTAGAGCTCAAATTTTCTCCAAAACTAATTTAAATTCCTATATTCAATGAACTTCTGTAGAATATTCTTGGACAACTGTTTAAAAATCTTCCCATTGCCATCTGATTATTGTTCTTCGGTAATGCTGAGGTTTGAACCCAGGGCCTCTGCAGGCCAGGCATGAACTCTGCTGTAGGTTGTGGACCCAGCCCTCCATCATCATTTTAACACTGGAAAAGGATAAAGAAGTCAGATTTATGAGTATGCTCGATTTGATTATTTTAAGGGAGTTAATCAACTTCCTCAGGCTCCATCTGACAGTCTAGTATTCTGCTGATTGCCACACATCCTCTACCGCACAATAATTTCACCGATGAAAAGGTTTTGTTTCAGCCCCATGCACCCTTCCTCCTGATCTGACAGTTGCTGTCAGGCCAGCTCTGCCCTGTTTTACTTACTGCAGTAAGTACCGAATAACTTTTCATATCTAGCAGTGAGAAAATTCTTTCAATTAATCTGTTTTTAAAACTCACTTTATTTTCATGTGTCTAAGTGAACTTCGGGATTGTTTAGCAAAGTGAGACCAAAAAATAATTTTAAAAGGAACTTCTTGTGTACTATGTATAGGACCTTAAGAATCATGCTTGTCTACTTATTTATCTGTCCTTTTTATTTCACAGTAAATTTCATTTTAGTATCTATGAAGTCATGCTTTTAAGACTGGGCTTAGGAACTTAATTTTGTTATAAGTGGAGTTTTACCTGATTATAACTTTCAAATAGTTATTGTTAGTATAAAAAAAAAAACCAACTGAGTTTTATCTACGTACTATGGACCTGGTCAATCTGATATCTCTCACTAACTGTAAAACAGCTTCTTGTGAACCTCAATGGGAGACGAGCTTCTTACAACAACAGAGGGCAGGAGAGAGGGAGGAGCATCCAGAAAGTGATAATGGCTGATGGAAGAAAAGCACTCCACAATACTAGGGTAACATAAGATATGAGGAGGTTGGCAAGCAGAGGCTATCACTAACTTTACCAAGTGACATTTCACTGAAAGGGCAGACGCAGGAGCTGGAGTATAGCACTTTCACTGAGAAACAGGAACAAGAGGACAGTGGCTCATGCAGTATGTCAATTAAAGCAAGTAAAAACAAGAATATTGTTACGGGTTGAGCAAAGAGCTTGCTGAATGAAGCTCCAGGTATGGTTCCTAGCATCCACTTCAGGCAGTTCCCAACTGCATTTAACTCCAGTTCCAGGGAATCCAATACCCTCTGGCCTCTGCAGGTACCTGCACACATGTGGTGTTCATAAACATGCAAGCATATGTATACATAAGTAAAAATAAAACTTCTAAAGATATATGAATGAATATAAAACAAAACAATGCCATTCCCCTTTTGTAAAATAGTTATTTTTCATGAAACATAATTTGTGTTAATGAGTTTTCTAATGTTACTTCAATTTAGTAAAATAATAAAGTGTTTTAATTTTACTTCTACAGTGGTAAATATGGACAAGGTTAGCCTGCTGGAAACATGCTTGTTTGTTGGTGTCAATAGTTTTCAGGAGTGAAAAGAATTCCTGAGACCCATGAAATAAATGTTTAGACTGACAAATTTAAAATACCTGAAAATAAAACCATAGTCTGTAATAAATGAATTAGAAGATGATATTAAAAGGCTAACAGGAGAGATGGGTCTGGAGAGATGGCTCAGAGGTTAAAAGCACTTGTTGAGTTTTAGAGAACCCAGGTTTGGATCCCAGAACCCACGAGGCAGCTAACCATCTGTAACTCCCATTCCAAAGAATGTGACACTGCACACACACGGCACACTTACACACATTCAGGCAAAGCAGTCACGCACATTAAATAAAGGCTAATTTGATGGCATAATAATCTGAACAAATTATAAAACACTATCTTGAGAATTAACTTACAAAGAGAATTCCGTTTCACTAATTTGAGTTGTGATACAGTCAGGTTTTCTCCAGGTTGATTTTTACTGTCGTCATCACCCTCCTCATCTTGCACCACAAAATCATTAATCACATAATCATCTCCATTGTCATCAGATTTGTAATCCTCTTCATCATCCTCATCTTCATCAGTGCTTGAGCAAGATTCCTCTTCAGAGTCCTAGTTAAATGAAAATAAATGTCTCAGTAAATTGTGCCTTTAAAATACCCAGGACTATATGACTATAAAATTAAATGATTAAACACGAGAGCAAAAAACCTCACAGAATTGAATTTATATTTTAAAGGCTAAAAACAAGGAACTTCATGTTGTTAAATGCTGAACTTTTGAAAAATCTTTTGTTAGGTGGTGTAAAATGTTTAAAACGGACATAAAGAATGTAAGTAGTGGGGGCTGGAGAGATAGGTCAGTGGTTAAGAGCACTGGCTGCTCTTGCAGAGGACGCAGGTTTGATTCCCAGTACCCACATGGTGGCTAATAACCACCTCCAACTCCAATTCCAGGGGATCCAACACCCTTTTCCGATCTCCATGGACACTACACGACATGGATGCACTTTTATACATGCAGGCAGTACACACATAAAGATAAACATTTTTTACAAAGGAATGTAAGTAGAAAAGAATAGGAAAGTCCATAAAAAACAACAGATAATCTCTCAATGACTTAAAAAGAACAGTGAGGCTCATGACAGAACAGTAAACACAAGGGTACAATCAAACATATTCAAGCATACTAGACTTAGTGAAAAAAGAGATTTGATACTTGAATATTTACAAAAATTACTTTCAAGTAAAAATTTAGCAAGAACAACAAAACCGACAAAATAAAACACACCTCATAATCTCTCCCACTACTGCACCTCTGGCGAGACCTTTCCGAGAGCTCCTTCAGCCTCTGGAGACGTTCTTGCTTTCGAGAAGCTAAAGATTTTTCAGGAATTTTGTGCTCCGTTTCCACTGAAGAACTCTCATCTTCAACCACCCTGCGTGGGCGTTTGGCACCCTCTCTTCTAGCTAGGATGTCACTGCCATCGCTCTGATCGCTGTCATACATCACAGAACACAGCCTTTTTCTTTTCCCTGGCTTGACATGTTCTTCTTCCAAATCCTCATCCGTGGTGAGTCCAGTGTGCTTGTGGAGATCACCCCCTCCTGATGTGGAGTCCAGTGTGTTTGTGGAGATCACCCCCTCCTGATGCGGAGGCTTTTCACGATCTGGTGAGTCGGCCTGCGTGACTGTGCTCATTTCCCCTTCACCCGTTGAACCACTGCCAGGCTCAATGACATGTGACCTGCTGCTTCCCTCACCTTCAACCTGGACTAATTTAAGCTCGTTTTCCTTTTCTGGTGGTTCATCACTGTCGTCAGGTTTCTTAGTGCTACCAAGCTCTTCATCACCATCAACACTTTCACTGCTACTAAGCTCTTCATCACTACTCCATTCTTCATCACCACCAAGCTCTTCATCACTGTCCAATAATTGTGAGATGCTTCTTTTAGTCCGTCGCCAATCAACTCGAGATTTTTGCTCAGGCGTTTGGGTTTTGGAGTTGTTCCTTGTCTCAGGTCTTCTAATATGTACCATTTTCACTTAAGTTTCTACAAAACAGTTATTAGGAACACGATGACAATCAGATTACAGCAATGAATACATTGATTTTGGTTTCAATATATGGTCCACAAGGAAAAAAAACCACATGAATATTTGAGTAAAATTCACAGAACAGTCATTGTACAAATAATTATTTGAACATCAAGTGATTTTTATTAACATCTGTTTCTCAATTCTGCTCTATATCATGCTGACAGGAATACACAGAAAAATCAGGATCCAGTCCTTCAGAAAAATGCAAAAATGTAAAACGTGCAAACATGTAATTAAGAGAAAGCCAAGACAGTCATTAGACAGTAATGAGTAATAAAAATTGTGATATAGATGTCAAGAAGTAGAAATGTACATATCGGGATGTTGGGCATATGGTAATTAGTTCACCCAAAATCACCATGACGATGTGATCAGATTAAATTTGGTTATATTTGAAAAGAAAACATTAAAGAACATTTCATTTCAGACAAGTAAAATGGTAAGAGCAAAACTCTGGAATTGCTAAAGTACATTACTTATGTATTATATGCTTAATAAGGGCTACTAAAAGGTACAGAGTTCCAGGCTAGGAAAAAGGAGACAAAGCTAGAAAGCTATAACGAAATTACAAAGATGGGGCTGGAGAGACACCTCAGTGGGTAAAGTGCTTTCTCTACACCGTGAGGATCTGGGTTGGTATCCCCATCACCCACATAAACCAGGTATGGCAGTGTACACCAACCCCAGCACTTGGGGAGGAAAGGGCAGAGAAAGGTAAATTCTGGGGAGCTTCCTGGCCAGATAGTCTGACTTGAAATGGCAAGATCCAGGTTCAGTGAAGGTGGAGAAGTAACTGAGGAAGGTATCTTCTCTATATGCATCTCTAGCCTCCTATGTGCCCTCATTGGTGAGCATATCCACACACATAGGTACACATGTACTTCACACATATCCACAAAATTACAACGATCCATCAAAAGGCAAAGGATTTGATGTTGGACAGAGAAATGACATGAGTTTTAGAGGTTCAATCAAGTTACAGGAGGAAGTTACAATGTAGTAAATGGTATAAAACCCATGACAGTGCAGTACAGAGAGACTCTATTCCCCAAGATTGGAGCCTCCACACTTCTTAGTAATGTGGAAATGGGTTAACACTCTACAACACAGAACAGTCCAACAGAAAACTTATGGACAAAGCAGAAAAGTTTATAGCAAGGTAGAGCACAGAATTAGGAAGAGAACCAAAAGCTGCCAGATTATTTTCAAAGTGCATTTCACTAGACTTACCATAGGCATGCATTAAAATAATTAGTAAGAGGCAAGATAATTAGGAATTTAGTAACACATGTGTACTTGTGTGGTTACTAAGGGATAGAAGTACAACCACAATGTAGTAAGAATGACCTCATAATACATGCACAAGAGCTTTTATATAGTCGACTGACACTCCAAAGAAACCACCTAACATGAAGACTGTGCCAGCATTCCACAACAGCAGATAACATTCCTAAAGTATTACATCTACAAAACCAACTAAATCCATCCAAACCCTCAAAACAAAACTTAAGAATTTGAAAATAATCATATTTATGTTTTACATTCTGAGAATTAGGTTCAAGCATTTACTTCAATGGTCTCCTGTGTAAGAGAGTTTTAGAAACTGCTGGAAGTGGAATCTTCATAAAATGAAGATGAACTATCATTCAAAATATTTTAAAAATGTGACTATCTCTGAAGGTAATGCCCACACTGTAAGGCCAAAAATATTCTGAGCAACGTTGGCATTACTGGAAAAGTTTACAGCTTTCTAAAGTGATTATCCAGGAAAGGAAAGGGTACAGCATTCACTTAACTAGATGAATTCTGCAATGTCCTTAGAATGGTATCATCTCACATAAAAACCAGAGAAGCAGGCTTATAGAACTATACAAAAGCTTTTTTGATAATACCTGCTACGAATGTAATCACCACGGTAACAATGTGGTACTAACACATCCCAAATAATTAAACAGATAGTCTATTATTTGACATTATACACTGGTTGCAATGTGCATAAGTGTTATATCTATGCCAACAAATTTAAAGACAGTGGGTAGTAAAAATGACCTTTTAATAAACCCTCAGACTGTCCCTCAAAGCATGACCAATGCTTTACTGTAGTCTAGCTGATGTCTCCAGTAGTTTTGAAAAGCTGCTTCTTTGGTTACACCGCAGATTACCAGTCAGCTTACCTTTTGAAGCCATATAGTGAAGAAGTATTTGCAAGCACATATAAATTCTCACAAGCCAATTTTGCATATGTACATCCCAGCATCACTAGACCTTCTAGGACACACGTTTGAAATGGAAGACGGTGAGGAAACGCGTCCATAAACGACAATCTGGTTTCAATGGACACAGGACGGTCAACGTGGACGCAAGCAGACTTTATGTCTGCTCACAGACGCACAGGCAACAGATGGCTCAAAAACCACTATGTACTCAAAGCCGTCCACTTCACAGAGGGAGTTCTGGGTCAACACCCTCGACCGCTCAGAAGACCGGGACTGCACACAGGAAGGAATCCCTTCTGCTTGCACATCTATGTACTGCTCCATGAGGAAGGACTGTGCGTCTGTACCCCATGAGGAAGTACTGTGTGTCTGTACCCGACTCTCTCGGACCCCGCTCTGTGCTCCTATAAGGGCGTGCAGCGGAGACGGCCAAGCGTTTAGCACCCAGGCGGGCCGCGGGTCGTTCCTCATACCAGGCGCAGCAGTCCGCGGCCTCGGGGACGCAGTGGAGAGACCCAGGAGACCCCGCGCCGCGCCGACAGGGCCGGGGAGACCCCGCGGTGCCCCGCTTCTCACCCAGGCTGTCAGAACCCGACTAGAGTGAAGTCCGCCCGCTCTCACCTTTCAAAGTGTCTCCGCCTCCGCCCAGGCTCCTCCGGAGTCGCGCCCCACTCGCTTCCGGAAGTGACAGGAAGTCACACCTCCAGGAGGGTGGGGCCCGCGGCGGGCACAGGGGCATCTTCCGGGAGCGCGCGCGCTGGGGGAGGAGCGGCCGGCGCGGCGGTCGCAGAGCCGCTGAGGTGGGAGAGGCGGAGGCCGCGGGCGGGAAGCCGGAGAGACGGGGCGGGGCGGCGCTGTCAGACCGGGCGAGGGGACCCGCTCCCTTCCTCTCCGGCCAGTTTCGGGGAGTGGTGGCGGTTCGCGACGGGCCTCGGGTGTGAGGACGATGGCGGCCCCGGAGTAAAACACCTGTCATCGCGGGTGTCCACCTAGATCGGGGCCGCCTTGTGTCTGCGAAATTAAAGGCCCGCCCCCCAACTTCCTGTGCCCTTGCCCTGGTTCTCCGCGGCCGCAGGGGCGGAGCCAAGGGACTGGCGGAGCCAGAGGAGTGGGCGGGGCTGTGTAGAAGAGGGGCGGGGCTAACGATGTGTGGGCGGGGTTGCTGAGGAGGGAGGGGCTAAGGCCGGGGGCGGGGTCCATACGGGAGCGAGGGGCGGGGCCTGAGCGGGCCGAGGGGGAGTGGGCAGGGTCTAGGAGTAGAAAGGGGCGGGACTAAGATGAGGGGGCGGAGTCCCTGGGTCCTGGGGCCTGCAAGGTTGAGCGGGACCTCCTTCCAGTGAGTCTCAATAAGGATTGTTGTGACTCCACAGTGTGACCCTGGAGTGAGTCCTAGACTCACAATGTCAGGGAAACGGAAGCGTGTGGTGTTGACTATTAAGGATAAGCTTGATATAATAAAGAAACTGGAAGATGGAGGCTCTTCCAAGCAACTGGCAGTGATTTACGGAATTGGCGAAACAACAGTCAGGGATATCAGGAAAAACAAGGAAAAGATCATCACTTATGCGAGCAGCTCCGATTCCACCAGTCTTCTGGCCAAGAGAAAGTCCATGAAGCCATCTATGTATGAGGAACTGGACCGGGCCATGCTGGAATGGTTCAATCAGCAAAGAGCGAAAGGGAATCCCGTGTCTGGACCAATTTGTGCCAAACGGGCAGAGTTCTTCTTCTATGCTTTGGGAATGGATGGTGATTTTAACCCTTCTGCTGGTTGGTTAACTCGCTTTAAGCAGCGGCACAGCATTAGGGAGATCAACATCAGAAATGAGAGGTTAAACGGGGATGAGAACGCCGTGGAGGACTTTTGTAACAGTTTTCGAGAGTTTATTGAACAAGAGAATTTGCAACCTGAACAGATCTACAACGCAGATGAGACTGGACTCTTCTGGAAGTGCCTACCTTCCAGGACTTCTATAACCAAAGGGAAATGCACTGCCCCCGGGCACAAGTCAGTTGAAGAAAGAGTCACTGTTATGTGTTGCGCTAATGCAACAGGCTTACACAAGCTTAAACTCTGTGTTGTGGGCAAAGCAAAGAAGCCTTGCTCCTTCAAGTCCACGGATACCTTCAACCTGCCTGTCTCTTACTTCAGCCAAAAAGGTGCGTGGATGGATCTTTCCATTTTCCGACAATGGTTTGATAAGATTTTTGTGCCACAGGTTCGAGAATACTTAAGATCCAAAGGCTTGCAGGAAAAAGCTGTCCTTTTGCTGGATAATTCACCAACACATCCAAATGAAAACGTTCTGAGGTCAGATGATGGCCAGATATTTGCTAAATATTTACCACCTAATGTGGCTTCGTTGATTCAGCCTTTGGATCAGGGAGTCATAGCAACAATGAAGAGGAACTATCGGGCAGGTCTTCTCCAGAACAATTTGGAAGAAGGTAATGACCTGAAGTCATTCTGGAAGAAGCTAACTCTGTTGGATGCGCTGTACGAAATAGCAATGGCCTGGAACTTAGTAAAGCCGGTTGCCATTAGCAAAGCTTGGAAACAGATTCTCCCCAACATAGAGGAAAAAGAAGGCTTGGACTTGGATGAAGAAGATATTTCTGTAGCCACCATTTTACAACATACCAAAGGACTGGAAAATGTAACTAGTGAAAGCATTGAAAAGTGGCTTGAGGTTGACAGTACAGAGCCCGGCTACGAAGTGTTGACGGACAGTGAGATAATCAGAAGAGCCCAAGGCCAGACAGATAATTCCAGTGAAAACGAGGAGGAGCAAATGGAACTGATTCCAGAGAAACATATAAATCACACAGCTGCTCTCCAGTGGACTGAAAATTTGCTGGATTATCTAGAACAGCAAGGTGATATGATTCTACCTGATAGATTGGTAATCCGTAAACTTAGAGCCACAATCAGAAATAAACAAAAGATGACAAACTCAAGTCAGTAGTTGCACTTGAAATTTACAGTCCTTAGAGTCATTGTATTTATGATACTTCTGCATTGTGTTTTAATTTCTGTTTTGAATTGTCAGACATAGTCCTGTGAAATATGTGTTGAAAAATGTGTCTGAAGTGGTCTGAGGATTATGTGCTTTCATTACATGTCTTATCTCTTTATTTGTACAGATAGGACTAATTCTGTATAGATAAAAATTGCACATACCGACATATTTGCTTCCGTAAGTCAGTTCTGTCTTCTGTAACAGTGGCATTCCCTATGTTTTCTAGCTTTAAACGTTCGAGATGACAATGAACAGATGAAGAACTTTCCTCAATTCCTTGGCTTGAATTGTGAGGCCTGGTACAGCAACTTCTCTTATGCTAACTCTCTAAAGGGTTGTCTGGTTTCTGTATCTGTATAGGCTAGGAAATATATATTTATATTTCAAGATATATAATAATTTAAAAATGAAGTTCATTAATGATGGGATAAATTATATGTGAGTTATAAAAATAACTTAGAAATCATTGTTTTCTTGCATATTTGAAGGTAAAGAGATAATTCTGGAAATGATTTATATATGGAGAGTAATTGTTAAATGATAGGCTGGGAAGCTGATTTATAAAAGGTGTTCTGAACAGTTCATTTGAAACTGGAGTTAAAATTTGGAGAACTCTCTAGATTTATTTATACAAAGACAAAAGTGGGATTGCTTTCATTTGGTTTACTTTGAGTTGGATAACTGTAGAATTATTTATTCACCAAGTTTTAGTAAAGGTTTGGTGGTTGCGTGTTGCTGTGCACTCCACTTACATTTGGGGAGTGTGTCTGGAATTTCAGTATCAGAAAGATCTATAACTTGAACATTTTTGTTAATCGTGGCTTTGTTTGATATGAAGAATAAAGTTTTTATTTTAAGTATTCTGTGTTTGTGTCATGTTTTCTGAAGAAGGCAGTGATAACTGAGGAGGCCAGAGGTGAGAGAGTGTTTCTTATTTTGACACTTTAGGAAAGGAAGTATTCTAAAATTTCTTGTAAGAATTTAGACAAGTTTTCTCAAGTTCTGCTCATCCAAGATATTGAAAATAGTTTACATAATATTAAAATTAGTCTAAAGTAAGAGCAAAATGTTTCCATTATAGCATGCCTGGGCCCAAAATTTAATTAAAATAGAATTGGTATCACTCATTTTTGAAAGTTTAACTTTTCCCTTGAAACAGAACTCTTCTTAGGCTTCCAAAGGTGAAATTTACCCTTCCGTAGTCTGCTGTTTCATTCTTGTATTTCAAAGGACATATCTGTGTTATAAGAGCTCTATTCATTGCCTCAGCTCTCGGTGGGAACCCTCAGCAGTCCACATTCATAGTGAGTCAGATGATTTCTACTATTAGATTTATGGTGTGAATGGGTCCTCCGTCTGCCAAAGCCCGCCAAAATGGGTATGCAGTCAACTGCAGCCCAAACAAATGACTGCCAGTGCTCTGTACAACGGAGGAGCCAGGAGAGTCGACTACCCCTTCCAACCAACCACTGGCCGAGTTGTACGTGGGGGAGGAACTGTAGCAGTTTCTGGAAGGAGATGAGCCCCTTTTCCACCTTGGGCAGGCAGCAGCTCATAGGGTCCCTGCAAAAATGTAGAATTTGCTGTATGGCCTCATGGGAGGAAGCCCTCCCCTGTAACGGCTCTGTAAGTAAGCCCGAATAAGCACTGGTTTCCCAAGCTGTAGTTTGGCAAAATTATATCTCACTTAGTTGTTCAGGACCTAGAGAGGAGGGCAGGGCTGGACCCCTGCTTGTGCCTCAGTGGAGGGCGGAACTGGATGCCTTGGCACCTCACAGATTTCTTACAACAATTGCTGTAGCCTGGCAGGGTCTGACAAAACCGAGAGTGAATTTGAGAAGAGCAGCTTCCCTCTGATATGGGGAAAGAGACTGACAGAGGGGAAGCAGGATGAGGAGAATGTAGTGCAGCGAGGAACCTTTGACACGTGGCACTGTCCCCGGCGGGCTGGGGTGTGGTGTGTAGCAGCAGTTGCCTGAGTAGTGCAGTGTAGAGTAAAAAGTGTTAACTAAGGAGAATTCACCTGGGCATATGAGGTCGTTGGTGCGGATGTGGCTCGCCTTACAGAAGGGGTTTTTGGAAGAAGATAATATATAATATAGCTCTTATAAAATGAAAGTGTATACCGGAAGGCTTCTGGGAGGTTTTGTCCGGCTGTGCTTGGTTTTCAGAATTAATCCTTTCTGTGTGAAGTGCAGCTATGTCATTGCTGCCCGGTGGCCCCATTACCTTTCTGTTGAGCTGTGTGGCTCATTCATGGGGGTGAACCACTCTTCTGCAGCTGTTCTCTAAGTCTGCAGCCACTGGTGAGTGAGCAGTTCTGTTTTGGTCTATCTGTCCTACTTTAAAAGCCACCAGTTACTGAATATAGGTTGTGTTTTAAGCTGTGCACTTCTACCGTCTGGTTTTTTGTAAATCAGGTGGAAAGTCCTCTTAGTTGCTTTATTCTACCTGACTAGAAGCCCAGTGTTTGACTCTAACGCCTACATCGGCTCTATGCAATCTAGACTAAATGTCCTCATTTCCCATCTTTATTCTTTGCTGTCTTCTGTATCAGTTGTCATAAGAATGTGAATCTTCCGGTCTGCTTCCCAGTGCATTTCTGATAGCCATTGCCTTTCCTGTGTCCTAACGAGATGACTCTCCTCTGTCTGGTAGCACTTCTGTTGCCATGGGCTTGGACTGTCTGCCTTTTGTTTTCTAGGTAATCTGTAAGGATCCTTTATCACTTCATCTTAGTTAAAGTCAGTATTGGGAAGCTGAACAGTTCAAATAGAGATTATCTTAAGTTCATAAGACTTGATGAAAACAGAGGGCCAGCAAGATACCAATTTGGAGATCTTATCAGTCCAAAGGAAAAATGTGAGCATTGTTCTGTTTGCATCCAAACAGCAAAGAGTGGGAACGTACACAATATGGGGAACAGCTGAGATTATATTCTAGAAGAAGGGGTGTAGTTAGGAAAAGGAGGAACTGTCCAGGAAAGGTGTGCTTTGCAATGAGTGCACCGACCTGAGGTTGTTGGTTTGTGGTGCTTGGTGGTGGGTGGGTTGTTAAGTCGCTGCCAAGTTAAGTGCATTTTATCACTAGTTGGGACCATTTGACAGTTCTAAAAATTGAGTACTACCGCTGCCCTCAGAGTCATGCATTTTTAGTTTCCAATTTGTGTTCTTATTACCTTAAAGTTAAGGCACTGTCTGACAGTTCCCACCACAGATCAGCCATGGTGGTCTAGGTTTCTCACTGTTTTGCCACTTTTTTCTATTGATAGCGCTGTGTCAATATTCCCAGAAAACTGACTTACAATGTTTCTTATAGGCCTCATAACCAAGAATTCTATAAAAATGGATTGACTTGCAATGGTGGGTATGAAAATGTGTTCTTTTGAGGATTTGAGTTTTAATGAGGAACACGAATGTGCTTGTGAGGAAAGAATTCTTTGTGGTTTAATCTAGTGAGTTAAAAATACTAAAACTGTTGAGTTTGGTGGATATAAGAAAATATATGCCAGGCATGGTGGCACACACCTTTAGTCCCAGCACTCAGGAGGCAGAGGCAGGCAGATCTCTGTGAATTCAAGGCCAGTCTGATCTACATAGCAAGTTCCAGGCCAGCTGGGACTATAGCGAGACCCTGTCTCAAAAAGGGGGTGTGGAGTGGGCGGAGAGATGGTTCAGGATTTAGGGAGTACTTAGTGCTGTTCTAGAGGACCTGGGTTTGGTTCCTGGCACACATATGGCAGTTCAAAACGGCCTGGTAACTACAGTTCCAGGGGATCTGACACACTTTTCTTGTCTCTACAGGATCCTGTGTGCATGTGGTACACATAAACTTAAAAGGCACACACATATGCACCGTGCATGGAAGGAGAGGTTACTATTCCAAAATCATAAACTTGAGGTGGATAAACAACACATATTTGAAAGAACCATCTGGTTCTATTGGAAGTTCACATAAAACAGCCTGAAGAGTGTGGCATCCAGTGTGTTTGTCTACCTACCTCGTCACTGGGCTCTTCTACACACCATCCACAGTGGCAGCTTTGGGCTGTCGGCTGTTGCTACTCCTAGATGACTTCCTACACGATCCGGTCACACCATCTTCAGAAGACCCGATGTCTCACTTCAGCCGAGAAGTGGGATTCCTGATACTACTTCTGTCTCAAAATTTAGTTCACGTCTCAACCCCTAACTGAAATGACCAACATTCTAGCTCTTAAGACCAACCACACTCCTTAGGGGGATGTTCTTTAACTCATGTCCTTGTTTAAGGCCCTGTCAGCATTGGCATGGTATTTAGTCTTAGACAGCCCTATGCAATGGAAGTTGGGGTGGAAGAATCCCCAAGAGGGCAGTTGTCCCCCCGGTGGCACCTACTGTAAAAATTAGGACTTAGACTCTTTAAGAATTGTCATGAAATGACTTTGGGTGCCTGGGCTGCAAGCCTCTAGAGACCAGGAACCATGGGCCATTGTTTTGCATGGCGTTATATGGTAGAGAACATGTAATTGTCAAGCATGTTTTAGGATATCAGTGGGATATATGATGATCTGTATTCAAAGGATTTACAGTATAGAAAACACAACAATGGAGAATAATCTTACATGCTGAAGGAGTACAAATGAAAGACTAATTCTGATGAGTGATACATGAGGCTTAATTCTGACAGAGGGTGAAAGTGGTAAGAGCTGAATTATCCTTGAAAAAGAGCCTTTGGGGTAGTACCTGGATCTCATGATGTTTTTGTGGACAGTTGCTCAGTGTCCAGGAGCAAAAACAAATTTTGGAGAATGAAAAAAACCTTCATATAATCCTAGATGTATGGATGAATTATTAACTGAGAAATCTTATACTCTCATAGTTCTTAAAGATGGCGGCATTATCAAGATGTCTGGGAAATGAAAAGATACAACTACTTATCCTAGTCCAGTCAAATAAGGCTCTGCTTTCCCATCAGATTCACTCCTCCTCTCTGCAGTGTAGAGGAATTGTTTTTGGAGACCTAACCCCTCAAACTTCTGGACTATTCTCTAAGCCCGTTTATTCTTATAGTTGTTTCTTCTCTCTCTCTCTCTCTCTCTCTCTCTCTCTCTCTCTCTCTCTCTCTCTCTTTCTCTGATAAACACAGCAAGGAACAACAAACTCTGATTTTCTGCCTCTATCCAGTGACTTCCTCTAGGCTAGAACTTCCTGTGTGTGCACTTGTGTGTGTGTGTGTGTGTTTGTGTGAATTCTGTGTGCATGTTTGGAGCGTGCACTCTTCCATGTGGATGCTTGTGGAAGTCAGAGGTGCAGATTAGGGTGACCTTTCAGTCACCTCGTATGTTTTGAGATGGGATCACTTGCTGTAGCTAGAGTTTGTCATGTCAGTGAGTCTGCTGGCCAGTGGGCCCTTGGATCTGTCTCTGCCTTCCAGTGCTGGGTTTACAGGCATGAACTACTGCACTCAGCTTTTTCTGTGGGTGCTGGGGATCTGAATTCAGGTCCTCACGCGTGCCCGGCACACACTAACCACTGAGCCATCTCTCTAGCCCCGTTTGCTCATTTTAAAATTGGGTAGTTTACTTTCTCACTGTTGGGTTTAAAAGTTCTTTGTATTTGAATAAACCTTCATCAGATATGCGTTTTACAAATATCTTTTCCCAGACAGAACATTGTTTCATCTCCTTAACAGTGTCTTTGGTAGAGTAATCTTACATTTAAAAATTTTATTAAAGTCCAACTTACTAAGTTTTTCCGTGGCTCATATGTTGATGCTTTATCTAAAATTCATCACCAAACCCAATGTGACATAGATTTTCTCATATGCTATCTTCTAGGGGTTTTGTATTTTACATTTTGCAGTTGCAGCCATGAACCATTTAGAATTAACTTTTAAGTATCCACAGTCTTCCAAGATTGTTTTTGTGTGTCCCAGTCACCACTCTTTGTAAAGAAACTGCCTTGTCAAAGACTGTGTGTGTGTGTGTGTGTGTGTAGACTTGTCAAAGGTCAATGGACTGAGTGAGTGAGTGTGTGTCTGTAGACTTTCTCCATTTATCTGCTTTCTGCCAACCTCATACTGTTTTGCTCTCTGTAGCTTTAGAATGAAATTTAAGGTCAAATTATGTCAGTCCTGATTTCATTTTTCTTGCTGTCCTGGCTCTTTTGTCTTTCCATCTCAGCATTAGAATCCGTTTGAGACGATCCCTAAGATAATTTGTTTAATTATTATTGAATTTTCACACTTTCTCCCTTTAAAAAAGTTTTTGAGTTCTTTTTTTTTTTTTTTTTAATGTATGTGAGTATTTTGTCTGCATTGTATGAATGTGCACCCTTGCATGCAATGCCCATGGAGGTCAGAAGAGGGCATCATACCTCCTGGAACTGGAGTTGTGGATGGTTGTTAGCCACCATGTGGTGCTGGGAACTGACCCCAGGTCCTCTGCAAGAGCAGCCAGTGCTCTTAACTGCTGAGCCATCTCTCCAGCCCCAGTCCCCTTTACTTTTGGAGACAGGGTCATGCTGTATAGCCCAGGCTGCCTCAGCTTCCCCAGCACTGGGCTCACAGGTGTACATTATAGCAACTCATGGCAAATTTTCTTGCTGCTCCAGATCAAGTCGAGCAGTGCTCATGGTTGTCCTCTCATGAGAAGAGACATCTGTCCCTGTTTCAACCTTCAGTTTCTTGCGTTAGTTTTGTAGTCTTCTCACTGGACTTGAACATGTTTTTTAGGTCTATTTCTAGCTGGAGATAAGACCAGTGCCTCACACATGCTGGGCAAACATGCTACCATGTTTCTACATTTAAGTTCCATTGTTTCTCTCTTGTATACATGTAAGCTTTGTATATAACTTGTATCTTGTGACCTTCTATCAGCAAGTACTAGTTTTAATAAGTTTTTAAAAATCAATTCCCTGACATTTTATATGTAAGCAGAAAGTAACCGAGTGTGTCTCTCCCGCTCAGTGTTTGCCTTTTGTCTTCCTTTTCATAATCCAAATCTACTTTCCTTTACATAATTCGAACTGAAAGCACTGATACACTTTAAATGTGTGTGATCGTGAGCATCATCGAATATACATAGGAAGAGTCATGCCTGTTAAATAGGGCAGAGGTAGCTGACTTTGAAGAACTGAGCATCGGGCATGCCAGTCCTTGCTCTACTATTGAACGCTGGTTTTGAAGAGGTTCTGAAGCTACTCAAAGTTTGATAAGGCAAGTCATCTCAGTTGATACAGGACATTAAGCACGTCAAAATAACAGTCTTCATCAGCCCTGTGCAGACACAGCTGCTGTCGCTCTTTCCCTGCCTCGGCTGACCGCTGTGCACTCTCTTTTCCTTCTTTTCTTTTTGAGTGGGTGTGTGTCTTGTTTCATTAGGTGTTGGATGGAATTACGACAGTTTCTTTATATTATTATTATTATTATTTGGTGTGTATGTGTGTGTGTGCCTGCATGGGTTCATGCCTGCCGCAGCACTGTGTATGAGGTCAGAAGACAGCTTTGTGGAGTCAGTTCTCTCCTCTGACTTAATGTGGATTCTGAGGATTGAACTCAGGTTGCCAGACTTGCATGACAAACTCTTAACTGCCGAGCCATCTTGCCAGCCCTGATTACCTTTTAAAAAGAAAACATTTCACTGTTTCAGGAGTTGAAAGTGAGATCAGGCAATTTATTCTGTGTGTTCAGAGATTATAAAATTTGGTCATTAGATAGTCATGCTTCTTCTATAAAAGAAAATATGCAGCAGAAGACCAACTTTTGAGACAGAGTTAGACCATGAACCCCAGGCTCACCTTGAACTCATGATCTCCCTGCCCTAACCTTTTCACTGTGGGGATTACACATTTGAACCACCATGCCCAGCTATAAAATATGAAATACAATTTTGTTTCCCCTATAAACAGTAATTTCTAACTCATGAATTGGGTCAAAAGCAGATCTCTTCTACTTAAATCAGTATCTAGAAAAGAGAATTGGACAGGGAGCTTGGTTTATGTTAAGTAGAACATAAGGAACAGAAAAATCAGTATATGACATAGCTTCTCCCTATTTCCTAATCAAATTTAGTAAATAATTAAACTAGCCTTTAATGAAAAGTATGAAGAAAAGAAGGGGTGGTAACGTGTTCTGAGTGCCATCATGGGCTGCCACATGTGCTGCTCTATCATGATTTTTAGTGAAAAAGTAATAAGAAAGGACAGTGTTCAAAATGTATCCAGTTTTGGTCCCAGCTCTCAGTCAGCATAGGTGGGCATAGGTGGATCTCTGTGAGATGGAAGCCAGCATGCCTGGTCTACATAGTGAGTTCCATCCCAGCTGGGGCTGCAGGGAAACCCTGTTTCAAAAAGACAAAAAAAAAAAGTTGCAGTTGTGAAGTAGATGCGATTTTCCAGTAATGGAGACAGGATCACTACACAGGAGGCTTGCAACTACATAAATAGCTAGGAGATCCCCCATCTCTCTCCTGTCTCTCTGGCTCTGTCTGTCTTTCTGTCTGTCTCTCTCTCTCTCTCTCTCTCTCACACACACACACACACACATACACATGGAACCCCAAAGAGAAACATACACAGCCTGCAGAAAAGCAGTTACCATGCACATAGGACACTGAAGAATGGATATCTTGTTTTAATTTTATAGACAGTTTGGTTCGAACTTCATTTAGCAATCTTTATTTTGGCCATGAAAGTTCAAAGAAAGGATTCTGGGGAAACAAAGCAAAAGGAAAAGGGCTTCGCTGGCGTTGAAAATGGAGAATGATCGCCATCTTGTGGATCAGAATATTGACTGCTTAAAATTTTTAACAGTATTTACATTGAAGGTAGTTCTGGGCAAAAATGATTGTGGGAACAAGTCACAGCAAATTGAACTTGCAATGTCTGGACTCACTATATCCTTAATCTAAATGAAAGTGCTTTAACAGGAGAGTTAACTGTAAGGAGCTGGTGTAATACCTAGGCTTGAAACAATAAGGAGGTGAATGAGATTTGTACCCATCTTTTTTGTAAGTGTATTGAATACAATGTTCATGCTGGAAAAAATACATTATGATTTCCCGTTCCTGTTTCCTTTCACTGTACAAAGTAATTAAAAGCAAAGACCATGGATACCCTCAAACAGTGCTTATTGTGTGAATCTTGCCCTACTGGGCTCCTGAGTGTCTAGACTGGAGGGTACACAAAGTTCTAAAATGAATTTCTTAAGACTGCAAAGATACTCTCTGTGCCATGGTATTTACCATGTTAAGGCATTGATTTGGTTCTTTAATATATGAAGTGCTAGTTTTTAATCAGTCTGTAAATGTTTCTGATACTCCCAAATGGAATCACTAGGAACGGGAGACTGGAGCTCAGCTGAGAGCCAGCAAATATCTGTAGTCAGTTGAAGGTGTACTGTTCATACATGAAGCACACTCAAGAAAGACCGTGCTTAGGGAACTCTGAAATATCTGCAGATGTCAGAGTGGTCAGGGGACATGTGTGTGTGTGGTGGGGCGGGGTAGGCAAGGGAGGGCGTGGCCCCCATGGCCTTTAATTCCAGCACTTAGGAGGCAGGGAAGGGCAAGGCAAGGAAGTGTGCTCAGCATGGAGAAATAAACCTGAGTGAAAACTGAAAATGAAGGGGGTGAAGAGATGAACCAGCAGTTAAGAGTGCTTACTGTTCTGGCAGAGGACCTGGGTTCAGTTCCCAGGACCCACATAGCAGCTAACAACTGCCCATAATTCAGTTCCAGGGAATGAGCATCCTTTTCTGGCCTCTACTGGCTTTTGTGCATACATGGCACACACATGTTCATTCACACACATATACATAAAAATTTTTTAAATTCTGAATTTTAAAAGGAAAATTTCAAAAAGGGAGGGGGGGCTGGACAGATGGCTTAACTGATAAAAGCACGGGCTGCTCTTCCTAAGGACCTACATTCAGCTCCTAGCACCCACAATTCCAGGGGATGGGACGCCCTCTTTTGACCTTCACGGACATTGCACCACACAGGTGCACTTACACTCATGCAGGAAATATGCTCATACACATAAACAAAAAATAATTAAAAAATTAAAACAGAGGAGAAATGGTAGAGCAAGAAGACTAGCCCCAAATCCACAGCAGCATGTAGACTAAGCCAGCTGAGAGCACAACTCAGATGGGACTGAAACTTTGTGTCCTTGACCAGCATCTCTCCAGTTCTCCAGCCCCACCCCAGCCTCTGGTGACTATTGCTATTTTATTCTCTGCTTCTGTGAGTTTGACATTTCCAGATTCCACATATCAGATCACATACTATTTTACTTCTGCTAGCTGGCTTATTGAACTCAATATGAACTTCTCTGGATTCACCCATGGTTTTGCACATATCAGGATTTCCTCCATGTTAAAGGCTGACAAGAAAGACAGCAGCTGTGATTACTTGCACAAGATCCCCGCAAGATCAGTCAGTCATCATTGATCTTCACCAGCCCTTCGTTGTTTTCTTAATATTACACATTCTGACTTAGGTGATATGGGGACGCAGTGTGCTTTTGAGAGACACATATCTGCTAAGTGTGATAGTGCACACCTTTAATTTCAGGAGGCAGAGGTAGCCAGAGTTCTGTGAGTTCAGCCTGGTCAGAGAGAGAGAGAGAGAGAGAGAGAGAGAGAGAGAGAGAGAGAGATCTTGTTTCATTCATAGACAGATAGATAGATAGATACCCAGTTTCCCCAGCATCATTTGTGGAAGAGCCTGTCTTTTATCCAATATAAGTGTTTGTCATCTATCAAAAATCAGGTGTCTGTAGATGAGTGGGTTTAATTTGGGACTTTTTATTCTATTCATTGGTCTAAAAGTCCCTTCCCTTCTCTTCCTTTCTCTCTTTCTTTCTTGCCAGTCCTTCCTTCTGGGATTTATTGTTGAGCTGCAGTGAATGGCCAGGATGAGGCTGTCTGCTCTGTGGTGGGGTCTGCAGTGTGGACAAGCTCCTAATGGAGGCGAGCTGTCAGCTCCCTGGAGTAGGAAAGGAAAGCAAACAGGCCTCCAGGCCTTGGTGGAAGAAGAAATGCTGATGTCAGTGTGTTCTCAGTCTGCCCAAGGTATTCTCACAGGGTTTAGGACAGAGCTGAGAGGCTGACCTCTGCCAGGAAGAGACAGACTAGGGGTTCCATGGGACACATCATTCAAAGCCCCATCAGGACGACCCAGGAAGTGTGCGGAAGTCTCCTTAGACCTCTAGGAAGCCTGCTGCAGACTGCTGCCATAGAAAGTTTCCTACAGAAAGTTGAAGAACTTTTAAATGTTCTCATTGTGTTCCTGTCTTTGGTAAAGTTCCAACACAGAAACTTGTTTGAGTTGTGAAAACAGTTACCCCTGGGTGTGTTTGCACATACCGTTCACCATAGCACTTGAGAGTCCGAGGCAGGAGGATCTAAGTTTGATGCTACCTAGTCAGATTTTGCCTCAGAGGAAAAAAGGAGTTAACCAAAACCTAGATCCATTTTTAAGAAAGAGAGGGGGAAGAGCAACTCTGCTTGAGTTTCTACTGTAGAAAATCTGATTTGATTGAATTAACATGTGCCTAGGGCAGCAGCAGTTTTTAATGCTCCTCACTCAGGATTTGAGCAGAGCTTACAGCTTAATCGAGAACCCGCTGCTCTGTAGCTAACCTGCTGTGACAGGGGCAGTCCCACGTCCAGGTGATCTGGAGATCACTTGATTGCAGACAGCTGGGCCATGGGTTGATGGGTAGAAGAAAGATTGTAGTTTGGACTTAGGAAAGACCAAGGCCAGGTTTCCTGGAGGAGAGAATTCCAAGACAGAGACATGAGACTTTGCCATCCTGTAAGTAGGATTATTATGATCCTGGACTTACAGGTCACAACACAAGTCCTATGAAAGATTTCAGAGAGAAACATTTAAGTTGTGTGACTCTGAAGGGGCACATTGTTAGAAAGATTAGTGAATATATTTGATGGTTATTAAACTATTTACCATAATCATATGCATTCGAGACTGAGGAAATATATGTGTAAGTAGGTTTTAACATTTTGGGTTTAACTGTTAGGGACGTTGATATAGAAGGTGAATCTGTAAAGATACTATTAAAATTATTTTAAGTATGTGGCAGAATGTTCTAACCCTTCATTAGCGGGAGAACACTATAACAGAGATGGAGACAACTACGTCCATTGGAATCCAAAAGATAAAGAGGTAAATTACAAGACTTGTGTTATAGAATTTTCCAGCCTTGAGCAAAGCTCACTTTAGGAGGCTATCAAACCTGTCTAGGGGAAAGAAGCCACTGCACTCTTTTTAAATAATTTTATAATTTTCACAGAAACACTGCATTTTAATATGAAAGAAAGGAAATAATTCACTTAAAGCAGAAAAATATGCAGTCTTTTCTGCCCCCAACTTTGCAGAAACCTGTCAGGAGTTCCTGAGTCTGAGGATTCAGTCCCATTCCACAGGGAAGAACTGAATTCTGTTTTCGTTTGTTTCTTGGGAGATTACTTCCTTCTTATTTTTCTTTTACTTTAAGTTTATTTTAGCTGATAAAGATATACATAGTAATGCAACACTGTGTGGTGTTTTGATAGGGACTGTATAGTCAGGTTCAGCATGCCAGCCGCTTCAAACATTTGCCATTTCCTTTCAGGGGAAGCTTTGAACACACTCCTGTAGCTTTGTGAAATTCTCTTTCATTGTTATGATCTGTATTCATTTTCCTGTGACATAGCAAGCAAGAACCTGTCACTCCTGTCTATCACACTCAGAGCACCTATTATATTAATATTAGCGTGTAAGGAGTTCTAGGAAGGTAACTCAGTTTCACAAGGCATGGTTTTCCTTAATTCCTACCAGGTCTAGTCGTTTTGACAGGTGTACCTTGGTTTTATCGCTCACTATCAGCGTGTTTTCCTCAGTTGTAACAGCTGATCTCCATCTTGTTCTCAAATGCCTACGTGTTGAGATTGTACAAATATGCAGGGAACTCGGAGTTGGGACCAGACTGAACTGCAATTTCCTTTTGCCAAACAGTTCAAACTTTTTCTTCTACCACTGAACTTCCTGGTCCTGGCCAGAGGCTTAGAAGGCAGGACCTGACTATGAGGTTAAACTTGTAAAACCTTCTGTTCTGCTTAAGATTGAGTGCGTGAAGCACACTGCTCCTTTTTCAGTTCCTGCTGGACCCTGAAGTTACTGTGGAGGCAGACGCAAGTTAACACTGACGTTCTGATCATGCGCCTGTTTAAGTGAACAATTTTGGTGTGTAGTTTATGTTT
The DNA here is from genome assembly GCA_035773235.1 of Eospalax fontanierii. Taxonomy (NCBI): domain Eukaryota; kingdom Metazoa; phylum Chordata; class Mammalia; order Rodentia; family Spalacidae; genus Eospalax; species Eospalax fontanierii. Next base: position 4,298,691 of record CM069539.1, read on the forward strand.
TCTATAAACTTTCTCATTACATTTTCATTGTGTGTGTGTGTGAACACATGGAAATCAGAGGGCAATCTGAAGAAGCCAACAATTGAAAGGCTAAGTGATAGTCTTTTGGCAATTTTTCAGCACTTTTTAGTAGAAGGTAGTACCAAAATTAGAGTTGAAGATATGCCAAACTTTGGGAATCTAATGAACACTTTCACAGTTAAGGCTGTGACATCCTGAGGATATACCCTAAGAAGGAGGGAGAGCCAGAGCTACATTGGCCCGTCCTAGAGAGAGATGAAGTTGGAATCATGGTAAGTCATGAAATTGGATTTACGTAATCCTGGATTGCTTGAACTCTGGGCCCTTAGTAGAAGCAAACATTCCACTTTAGAGAAAGATGGCATCGCCCAAGGCCCAAGATGTTTCTATAATGATTTCTAAATGCTGTGTTAGGATAAATCAATCATAATCAATACCTGAGATACACAAAGGCTGCATAAAAGGAAGTGCAGAAAGCTCAGACCTGGCCAGGCTCAGGGGCACATACCTTTATTCCCAGCTGGAATAAAGGAGAAAATAAAATAAAATAAATAAAATATAAATATAAAATAAAAAAATAAAATAAAATAAAGGAGAGGCATACTCCAGCTACTCCAGGTAGCAGGATTATCAAACAAGTATTTTATTATTTTCATTTTGAAACTGGGTCTCACTATGTCGTCCTGGCTGGTCTGGAATTCATTATGTAGACCAAACTGGCCTTGAACACAAAGATCAAACTGCCTCTACTTTCCAAGTGCTGAGGTTAAAGGCATACGTCACCGTATTTTATAATGGTTTAGGAATCCAAATCTAAAAGTTCTAGCTAATCATTTGAAATGATAAAGCACATCATTGCATATTTGAAAAAAAACAAACCAAATAATAACCAGAGACTGTAGCTCAAAAGAAAAAATCTGACTTTTGAACATAGCTGAAGGGAACGCTGGTAAACTGGAAAACACCCAAGAAAATATTTACAGTCAATGTTATTGTAGAAAAAATGCACAGAGAAGCAAGAGATGGGAATGAACAGGGGGTAAGAGACATGGATCTCACATGTGTAACTGGCACCTCAGAAAGCAGAAAGAGTGTAGCAGGACTTGAGGAAATAATAATGAGGATCTCCTGAAATGTTTAAAGACATCAGTCCAACAATTCAGGAATCAACAAATGTAGTTATTCACACTTAAATATATTTTAGTGACAGAATTTGGAGAATTGTCTAACTCCTAGAAACCCCGTCCAGTTTCACCTAAGCCTTCACCTGGGCGTGCCTGCAGCTGAGCCTGTGTGCCACAGGTCAGGAAGGGAGAACTGGACTTCTAGAAATCTCAGCCTGACCCCTAAATGACAGATCCCTGGACAAGAACAAGCTCGTGGTGTAACGTCTTAGAGACCCCAATGAAGATAGTAACCAGGGCTCAAGAAAGCTGAGGACAGAGAATCTGAACAATATCCATGTTTGTTACTTGCTAAAACAAGAACTGGACATTCTCTAGAGGATTAAAATTAATATATAAAGATGTAAAGTTGGCAAAACAAGTTAATGTTGAAAAAATATCGGAGTAGTAGTTGTCTTTGAAGGATTTCCTTAAGAGCCCTGGGAACGTCAGAGATGGCAGAATGTGTTTATCTTGACAGAATGTGATTATGTGATTATTATATTATTGTATGCATTTGTCAAAAGCACATTTAATTATACATTACTTATTTTGTGTTTCCATATATGCAAATTTACTTATAAATTAAATGTAAGCAATACTGAAATTAGTTTGTTAGGTTTACTTTTCATAGTGCCAAACAACAACCCACTAATGCCACCCACTAACGTATTCTGGGAATATGGACTGAGCATGGAGACTGATGCTAACGGGTCTGGTTCCCAGAGCTGGGCACGGGGTGGGGGTGGGGCCTGAAGTTATGGAGTTATGGAAAAGAAGAGAGATCTGCACATGCTTTGTAGTGTTCGACTGAAGCCATCATTTTGTCTTCTGTGCTTCTGGTGAATCTGCATGTGTATGTGTATGCATGTATTTGATTCTTGTTTACTTTGTGTGTCTGTGTTTGGACTCCTGTGTGTGTGTGTGTGTGTGTAGTCCTCACCATGTATGTGTACATGGAAGCCACAGGCTAAGGTTGGGTGTCTTCCTTAATTCCTTCACCTTATTTTTGAGATAGAGTCTTCTACTGAATCTGAAGCTCATTGACTATCTAGATTGACTAGTTAGAAAGTTCCAGGGATCCTCTGACTTCATCTCCCTAGCTCTGGGTTTATACGTTTACAGCGGGTGCACTCAGCTTTTCTGAAAGGAGTGCTGGGATTTGAACTCAGCTCCTCTTGCTTGTGTGGTAAGGAGTTTATTGACTGAGCCACCTCCCAAGATCTACCTGGATTTTGAAAAAAAAAAATATATATATATATAATTTTTTTCAGAAGTGTCTCCTTGGTCTATGGTTCTTAATGGCTATTCTTGAAAATGGTATAGCTAAGAATTCTTCTCAGACATGAAGAAATACCTCCATTTATTTTGGGTCCTGGCATCTGGCCATTGTCATTGGTCCCTTCCTACAATCTTCCTCTCTTGCTGTTTTGAGACAGGGTCATGCTGTATAGTCCAGACTGTCAAAATTGGAATTATTCCATCTCAGCCTCCCAGGTGCTGAGGTTACATGTACTGGTCCTCCTTTGTCATAGTACCTGACCTCTCTAAAGGAAACACATTGCATACAGTTGGGGTACAACCACACACTAGTTCTACCATATCTCCCAGTCACGGGGAGGACATGTGACCCTAACTCCTCCAATGAGACTCCCTAGAGCATGGTTTCAGACTCTTTAAGAAGACTAGCTCATGACTATAGCTAAAGTCTGATAGGATGTGAACCTTGGGTGCTAGGGACCCTTGTTACTGTAGGGGAGGGAGAGGGACAGGGAAGGAGGAAGGAAAAAGAGAGATGGATAGGGAGGGAGGGAGGGAGAAGAGAGAGGAAGAAAGCACGCTATGATAAGTATTTGTGTATTTCATCTAGTTCTGCCACAAACCAGTGTTACTTCTGTAATTTTCAGCTAAATAGCTTAAAAACATTCTTGCTATTTCAGCCAGATCCTGTCACTGGCTGTCAAGACTTCTACCTAATTCCCTCCCAGGGCTCCCAGGCTCAGCTGCAGCTGCCTGAGGCAAGTTTATAGGAGTCTGAGAATTATTTAGGAGTTGTGCAGTCACAGGACCTTCTTGGCTAAGTTTGGAGCTTCTCTAGCAATTAAATGCCTTTAGCATCCTACCACGTTTTTGGTGGGTTAGATTTGGAGGAGCCTCATTAGCTTATAATAAATGTCAGAAATCTTACTGAGTTGTGATCCTAGAATATAGACTTTGCCTCTTAAGTTTCTGTCCCTTAACAACGGGGGTTAGGGTTCCTCTATAGCTCTAGGCCTAAGTTTAATAATTTTATTTTCATCTTGGCCTTAAAATTATAGATGAGGGGTTAGCATGGATTTCATTCAGCAAATGTACTCATATTTCTTATTAAATGAGAAAGAACACCTCCCCTTTGCCATTTTGAAATCACTATCTGCAAAAAAATTATTTTAAAAGTTGAAATATATTAAATAATACTTTAAACTCTTTCTCCATCATTTTAGCTATTCATGCTGTGGCAGCCAACATTTCAGAATTGAGCTGTATACTTATAATGGCGAAAAGATCTTGACTTTGATGAAAATTTCTTAATTGGGCATCGATTTCTTTATGAGCTATAATGTTATATTTTTAAATACCCTTTTAATTTGAGTTCTGGAAAGTCTTTTAGTCTTTTATTTCTGATCACTTTATGAACAGATTATATGCAGAAATAGAGTGTGGATAATATGATTTAGAAATTATTCTTAAAAGTTTAAATGATATGAAATACATCTGGAAGGAAGAAAACTGGAGCTACACTTAAGCAGGTCCTCAGTTAGGGAGGCTAGCAGGGGGCAAGCTAATTTTATACAGACAGCTTCATAATAACTAAATCGTGAATTGACGAAAACTGTTTTTTTTTGGAATTATTCCTTACTAGGTGATCTTGACTCAACTTCACAGTGGAAAGGAGCCCTTGTGATTTCTTTGCAAGAACAGCACACGTAGGAAAAACATATTGCTTTAAGAAATTCCCAAAGTTGGGGCCAGAGAAGTGCCCAGCAGCTCAGTGGCTACTCCTGCAGAGTACCTGGGTTTGGTTCCCAGCACCCACATGGTAGTTCATAACTGTTTCTAACTCTAGTTCCAGGGGTTCCAGGAGGTCTTCTGGCCTCCATGGGCATTGCACAACATGGGTACACTTACATATGTGCAGGCAAAACACTCCTACACATAAAATAAAAAGAAAAAAAGAAATCTAAAAATTTGATATAAACTTCTGATATAAGAAAAATGATGAAGGAAAGCACTGGTGTAGAAAGTGTTCTTTGAGAGAATAATCATCGCATTTAGACAGTATAGTACTCCTATTGATTTGTTTTAAAAACGTGCATTTCTTTTTCTAGCCCACCATAATGAGTTACTATAAATACAGCAGTTATTTATTAGTCCACCTTTCTGGATCTGGAGTCTAGTCATGTTGTGTGTCTGTTCTCTGTTCTGGGCTTCACAGGGTGAAGCCAGCATGCTGCTTGTGCTGAGACACTGTCTTGAGGCTCTTGGAAGCCCTCACTTCCGAGCTCATTCAGACCAGTTTCTTAGGGTTAGCAGACCGAGGTCCCTGTGGTCGCATGTCTCTTCTCTGGGAAACTTGTTGGCTCCTAGTTGCCATCTGGTTCCCTCAAAGTAGCATCCCCAAATGAGCCCTTCCAGCAGGAGGAACTTTCAAGGGACTGAGTGGATCTGGCCTGCTGAGGATTGTGCTTGTCTCACTGTCTCTAGTTTAGGACTTAATTATATCTACATAATCCCTCAGAGGGTTACCTATATTAGCATTTGACTGAATAGCTATAACAATCTTGGGGGCCATCTCAGAATTCTGCCTCCTATGGCAGTGAAAACACCACAATCTGGAGTCTTTTTTTTAAAAATATTAATCTTATTTTGTGTGTATGAGTATATTGCCTACCCCAGTGTAAGTTCACCTGCATCACACAGTGCCCAAGGAAGTCAGAAGAGAGCATCAGATTCCCCTGGAACTGGAGTTACAGAAGGTTGTTGGCCACCATATAGGTGCTGGGATTTGAACCTCGGTCCTCTGCAAGAGCAGCCAGTGCTCTTAACTGCTGAGCCATCTCTCCAGCCCCCTGCAATCTGAATTAGTTTAAAAAAACTTAAAAGTATCCAAAACAAAAGATGAATTAGAACTTCTGAAACCATTTTAAGAGGGTGTTAACTCTTTCCCCTTGCATGTTGAATTCTGATGTTTCCCTGATGTCTAAGGCCGTCAAATGGCAGTGCTAAGCGGTGACCCTGTGTGGCTGTCATGCCAGCCCCTTTCCCACCAAGATGAGCCCTGCTACCCTGGCTGCAGCAGAGGCACAAGTGACATCACCAGCACAGGTGTTTGGTGGGCAGGCAAGATGTAGTTTGAGTGCTGCTGGGTGGAAGCTTGGGACCTGTGACCACACGGGTTTCTATATCTCATGAGACCCTCCAGGCAGGCCTTACCTTTGATTTTTGTAAAATAACACTTAGCGCTTTGGCCCCCCTTCAGGAGACCCAGGACTATGATGACCTTTGTCTGTCAGCCCTTCCCCTTCATCGTCAGGCCTTCCTCCTCAGAGGCAGAAATGCAATCGCAGCAGCCCAGCTGTACTGCAAATCAACTCTATTTGCCTCCCCCAGGGCTAAGTTGCAGAAACAGGCCTCTTGTTCAGCTAGCTACTTAATCTGTTTCTGTCGTTTCTAACTCCTTACACTTCCACAAAAGAATTACAGCGAAACCTTCCCCGAGGCTAAATGACACTAACAGCCTTGCTTCTTGGACCCCAGTGCCCCTGCATGTGCACAATGCTGTCTCCATTTATTAAGGAAGTGCTAAATCAGGTGCCATACACTGCTTAAGAACATGGGGAAGTGGGTAAAACTGTCACATTTCCAGTTAGGGACCATCTAAGTGTGGGATCCCCCGTTCCCACGGATTCATTAACTTTAGAGCTAAGCTCATTAGCTGTCAGTGTTCCAGTATGTGTTCTTCCTCAGTGGTGAGCTGGGAACTGTGGTACTTCAGAACTCAACCTGGCTCACCCTGAGTGTTTGAGCTGCCTAGCTATTTGTCCTCCTGGAGTCTTCATATCTGAAGCCTGCAAAGTTGCCTCAAACCTCAAGGCTGCCTAAATGCAGCTGTATGTGAAGGTTCTAATGACAGATGTGCCAGGTCAATCCCAGCTCTTCTGATTTCTACATAAAGATGCTTGACATTTCCATGCCTTGGTTTCATATCTTACAGGATGTCATCCAGTGTGATTGGCAAGTAATGAGTACTCACTGCCTCCTGCCTTGAGGGCTAAGCCTGCTGAGGTACTTCTGTCCTTGGCTCAGAAACTGAGACAGAGCTGAGTCAGCAGATGAGGCCCTCTTGCTGTCTAAAACACACAGAATCTAGTCTGTTTCCCCCATCATCAAACCCCCTCCCTTTGGTCCAAATAATACAAATCCTCTTAGGTGGGCTACTGTAATGGCTTGGCACTGGCCTTGCCCTCTGGTCTGTATCTCCTACACTGAATCGCCACTAGGGTGATCTTTGAGACACACAAGTCTGGTCTGTCATTCCTCGCCTCTGACTCCTGCAATGAATCCCCGTTTTACTCAGTGTGAAAATGACATTATTTATGAGGACTTTCATTGTTGGCGCCCCATCAATACTTCAGCTTACTCTGGCTCATTCAGCCCCTGCAAGACTGCTTCTTGCTGTTGCTCAAATGTATGAGACTGTATGTGCTCTGGTCCGAGTTGCACCCTCCCATCCTCCACCAAATTCACATACTGAAGCCATAACTTCCAGTGTGACTGTTTAGATAGGGTCTAACAGAGGTGCTCAAGGTTAAATGAAGTCATCTACTATGGTTGTTGGGGTTAGTGACTATAGAGAGAGACAGCAGAACATCTCCTCTTGCCCTCTCTGTGTGAAGAGAGAAGGAGGCAGGGGTCAACAAGACAGGAAGAGGTCTTTCTCAGAACTGCATCAGCCCGCACCTTGGTCTTGGACTTCTCAGCCTCCATAATTGTGACAAATACATTTTTGTTGTTTAAGACCCATTATCTGTGGTATTTGGTTAAGACAGCCTAAACTGATTGAGAGACACTGTCCTGTGGTGTATCACAGGGTAGAGTTATAAATAAATCTTCAGTTATAGTCAGTGTCGGAGAGTCTAGGCAAGTTCCAAATCCTAGAGAGATTCTCAGGGATTGCAGAAAAGTCTCCTTTTCAAACTGTTTTATTAGCATGTATTATTGATACAAGACAATGGGCTTTGGCAGCTTGTGTATAACCAGCACGGATGAAAATAAATCCCCAATCCCACGGTCCCCTCTCGTAGTCCCTCTATTTCCCACGGTCCCCTCTCGTATTCCCTCTATTTCCCACGGTCCCCTTTGTATTCCCTCTATTTCCCACGGTCCCCTCTCGTATTCCCGCTATTTCCCACGGTCCCCTTTGTATTCCCTCTATTTCCCACGGTCCCCTCTCGTAGTCCCTCTATTTCCCATGGTCCCCTCTCATATTCCCTCTATTTCCCACGGTCCCCTTTGTATTCCCTCTTTTTCCCACGGTCCCCTCTAGTATTCCCTCTACTTCCCACGGTCCCCTCTCGTATTCCCTCTATTTCCCATGGTCCCCTCTCCTAGTCCATTTCCCATGGTCCCCTCTCGTAGTCCCTCTATTTCCCACGGTCCCCTTTGTATTCCCTCTATTTCCCACGGTCCCCTCTAGTATTTCCTCTATTTCCCACGGTCCCCTTTGTATTCCCTCTATTTCCCATGGTCCCCTCTCGTAGTCCATTTCCCACGGTCCCCTCTCGTAGTCCCTCTATTTCCCACGGTCCCCTCTAGTATTTCCTCTATTTCCCACGGTCCCCTTTGTATTCCCTCTATTTCCCATGGTCCCCTCTCGTAGTCCATTTCCCACGGTCCCCTCTCGTAGTCCCTCATTTCCCACGGTCCCCTCTAGTATTTCCTCTATTTCCCACGGTCCCCTTTGTATTCCCTCTTATTTCCCACGGTCCCCTCTAGTATTCCCTCTATTTCCCACGGTCCCCTTTGTATTCCCTCTATTTCCCATGGTCCCCTCTCGTATTTCCTCTATTTCCCACGGTCCCCTCTCGTATTCCCTCTATTTCCCACGGTCCCCTTTGTATTCCCTCTATTTCCCATGGTCCCCTCTCATATTCCCTCTATTTCCCACGGTCCCCTCTCGTATTTCCTCTATTTCCCACGGTCCCCTCTCGTATTCCCTCTATTTCCCACGGTCCCCTCTAGTAGTCCCTCTATTTCCCACGGTCCCCTTTGTATTCCCTCTATTTCCCACGGTCCCCTCTCATATTCCCTCTATTTCCCACGGTCCCCTCTCGTATTCCCTCTATTTTCCACGGTCCCCTTTGTAGTCCCTCTATTTCCCACGGTCCCCTTTGTAGTCCCTCTATTTCCCACGGTCCCCTTTGTATTCCCTCTATTTCCCACGGTCCCCTCTCGTATTTCCCATGGTCCCCTCTCGTATTCCCTCTATTTCCCACGGTCCCCTTTGTATTCCCTCTATTTCCCACGGTCCCCTCTAGTAGTCCCTCTATTTCCCACGGTCCCCTTTGTATTCCCTCTATTTCCCACGGTCCCCTCTCATATTCCCTCTATTTCCCACGGTCCCCTTTGTATTCCCTCTATTTCCCACGGTACCCTTTCGTATTCCCTCTATTTCCCTGGTTTCCTTCTCTTCCTAAATGCCTGGTTTCCACTATCAAGTCTTTTGTTACAAGAGTAGGTTCTACCATGTAAGAGAATGCAGATTTCTATTCCTATCAACAGTATTTGAGAATTCCTTTTTTCAGGAGGGCTCTTATTTCAGGAATCTGAACTGATGCTAGGATCTGAGGTGGGAAAACAGTTCGTGGGGGCTGGAGAGATGGCTCAGTGGTTAAGGTAGATCACTGACTGTTCTCACAGAAGACCCGGGTTTGAATCCCAATACCCACAGAGTGGCTAACAGCTATCTGTAACTCCAGTTCCAGGGGATCAAACGCCCTCTTCTGATCTCCATAGGTATTGCACAACATGTAAGTTGTGCATGTAAGTACACATGCAGGCAAACCACTCATGCACATAAAATGTAAATAATAAATAAAATACTTTGAATAAATAAATGTTTTTGTGGGCTGGAGAGATGGCTCAGTGGTTAAGGTAGATGTTCACACAGAAGACCCGGGTTTGATTTCCAGCACCCACGTATGTGGTGGCTAACGTGGAATTCCAGTTCCAGGGGACATTCAACACCCTCCTCTCACCTCCACAGGCACTGCATGACCTGGGAACACTTACACACTTGTAGGCAATACACTCATACACATAAAAATAAAAAAATAAAATAGTAAAGAAAAAGAAAGACAGTGGCTTGGGCACATGGTCAGTGAGAAGGAATCCAAATCCCCAGTACTCAGACTCCCTCTGGATTCCAGATATTATGGAAGAACAGATATCTGGTCTGCTTCTAACAGCTAAGCCCACAAAGAAGGGCATTGGTGCCCAAGCTGAGAGAAGCCAGGGAGGGACAGGACTTCTCCGTATCCTTAGCTGGGCAATGCTCGGCCTCAGTGAACTGTACAATTTCAATAGCAAAGCCTAAAATCATTGCACGTTAAAGTACCTGGTCCATGATGCTGGTGTACATTGTACTTTATACAAGGTTTCATGAATAATTGATAAAATGTAAAATCTGTTGTTTAGTGGAGTATCTCATAGAGTAAAATATCACTGAGTCATTTACATGAGCTCCTTTATTAATATCTCCTGGGAAATCCTACCAAGCAACTGTCCTCTAATTTAGGTTGTGGTTCTCAGTGTGATCTTCCTTTGCACCATCAATGTATTGATTGCTTAGCATCAATACTATTTCCCGTAGCTTGGTAAATTTATCCTCCAAAGTGTATATTGTTCCTTCTTTTGCTTGGGAAGCTAAATACTAGAATCTGCCCTAAGTAGAATCAACTGTTAGAGTTGACAAAGAGTGCTGTAAAAAATGTTGTACATAAGGAGTTAACTTAGTTTTCTCATGAATCAATACTTGTCTATTTGGTTATAGAAATTCAGAAAGTTCCATAAACTCTTCTTTAGACAGAAATAATTCTAAACAATTTACAAGAATAAAGCACACATATAATATATATATATATAAGCAATAAAACTATATACTACAATATAGAAATTCACTTGAATCAATCAATTCTAGTCAGTATCTTTGCAAGTCAGAAGACTAAACTTCCTGATGTATTTAGTAGAAATCTTAGTAAAAATAAGTACCAGTCACACAGCCAAACACTGGGTAAGTTCGGGATAAAGCAGAGCCCTTGGCCTTGTACAGCTGCAGATTAGCAGTGAGAGGCATGTTCATAGGAACTGAGACATCGAGTGAGCTCTGCTAAGAGGGCTATTCACACAGTGCTAAGGTCAGCAGAGTGTGGCACAGCTCTGTAATTGTGGGCTATCATGGAGGTGTTCTTAAATAAAAAATACATGGTATTTGCACTGAATGTGAATGAGATCTGGAGATTATCCAGGCGAGTGGGACCGAACTGGAAGAATAGTGACGTGCTGTAGCAGAGGGAGCATCGTGCTCAAAGATCAGAAAGGACATGTACTGGGAACCTGACATACATGGGACGCAGAGCGCTGGGGAACCTGACATACACCGACACGGGGCGCTGAGGAACCTGACACACATGGGACACACGGTGCTGGGGAACCTGACATACATGGGACGCAGGGCACTGGGGAACCTGACATTCCCTGGATACAGGGCACTGGGAAACCTGACATGCCCTAGACACAGAACACTCTCCTTATATATACAGAATACTGTGGGTGAAGAGTCTAAGGTCAGACCAGGAAAGGCCTTATATTATATTTTAGAGAATTTAGATGAAGAAACATAATCTGTTCATGAACAGGAAGTAGATGGCTCTGATTACTTACATGTGCTAGAAGTTTCATGGAGGAGGAATCATGATGGTCTCCACTGATCTTGCTCATCTAGTCCTCATCATGACCTCGTGTTCAGGTAAATATTCACAACATATTGACTCTTACTATAATCCTAGTTATTCTTTTAAACATTATAAATATTCAATTTCCACTTATTTGCAGTAGCTATTGATAAGACCAGGATGAGTACTATGTTAATGTGTCCAACTCCTCCTCTGTATTTATCAACCTAGGCTTTATTGGTGACATGGGCCCAAGGTTAAAGCCAATGAGGTGGCTACCCAGAACTTAAATCAACAACGCTCCTTTTCCCTACTATATACAACAATGGTAATCATATTCTGTTTTGGCTGTTGTTGCATTTTAATTGAATTTTTGCAATTTTCATGCAATATAGTTTGGCATTTAAATACACTCCCCTCTCTGCATCTACCCCTACTGCACCCCACTCAGTTTTATGAACTCTCTTACATGTATATAACATCGCCTATAGAGTATGATCCTCCCATGTCCTTCAGTGTGGGTCCATCCACTAGCGACACCAAGATTCCCAACCCTGCAAGACACTGTCTCTCCCCCGCTGGTCGCCACCCGTTTCCCGAAGTTCCCCAGGTTGAGTTGGGATTCTCACTCATGTCCCCATGTCAGGTGGGGCTGAGACTTTGTCTGGTTTGATCTTAGATAGGACTTGTACATGCTGGAAATATTGCTGTGAGATCCTACGAGTAATTGATCAGCTGTCTGGAAAACTTGTTTCATTGTGGTCACCCATCCCCTCTGGTTCTTCTCCATCATCTATGCATATGGTACATAAATTTGGTCTTCTCATGGTGTCCCACATTTCCTGCATAGTACATTCCTTTGTTTAAAAAAATTTCCTATCCTTTGCTTGAGTAGTTCAATTCTTCAACTTTATTGACCATTATTAATATTCTATTTTCCATTTTGTTCATTCTGTTGGTGAGGCTCTTTACTGATGTTTATTGGCTTTATGAGTTTTTAAATTCCATCTTCATTTCAGACTGAATTTTCTTTGTATTTCTCTTGTGAATTCACTTTTCAAATCCTGAATTGTCTTTGTCATTTCTTTCACATGTATATTTGTATTTTCTTGAGCTTCAGTCAGATATCTGCCCTGTCCTCTTTGCATTCTTTGAGTTGTTTGTATATTCTTTAAATTTGTTTAGTTCTTCGATCATGTTTATGACTGTTCTGAATTCTGTGTCCTGGGGTTCCTCTAGGTAGTTGTCATTCTAGAACACTTCTATAGGATTGGTGGGGCTTGGTGGGGACATATTATTTTGGTTTTTCAAATTATTTGTAATTTTCCCTTGTGGTTTGGGAATGTAAATTTCTTTTGCTGTTTGTGATTCTGTGAAACTCAAGCCTACCTTTGTTGAGTTGAAATTTGGTTCTGTTTATATTGTTGATGTAGCTTGGTTGTTTTTCTTATAGGGTTTGAATTGTTAGTTGGTCTGGGCTTCTTGTTCTCTCTTTTGATTTTATGTTGTAAGCCCTGGATAGATCCAGGTAGGGTAGTCAGGAGCTTTCCAGGAGAGGTGAAGGAGCCATGGATAGTTAGGTGATCTCCAATAGCCTCATAATGATGGGGCCAAGGCTTATGGACAGCAGATGGGGACAAAATGGGCTGGCCCCTACTAGTCAGCACAGAAGGCCTGAGTCCTGGAGCAGTGGGAGGGACGAGAGATAGTCTCAAAGCAGGGTGATTGTTGAGGCCAGGTACTGAAAACTTACCCTGTGGAGTCAGATGCTCTTAAGCACCCTCTGAGGGACAGGGCCAAGGCCCAAGGAGAGGGGGTGGGGACAGAATGCAAATTTCTTCTTTGTCTTTATTTCAATTACTTCTGGGACCAGACCAGGTAGAATCAGTTTCACTGTTTCGAGTAGGTATCATGACAACCAATTTATTTACCAAGACTTGCATCAAGACCACTGACTTAATGTTTGTACCCACCCATGGCAAAACAACTCCCCCATTTCAAACAGCTTCCCACTTGTAAGACCCACCTTAGACCCACTCAACTAGGGGCTGCGAAGATTGCTCAGTGGTTAAGAGCATTTGCTCCGGCAGAGTCCTGGAGTTCTGTTCCCAGCCCCAATATTGAGTAGTCAGCTCATGATTAACTGTAACTCCAGATCCAGGGCATCTGGTGCTCCTTTCTGGCTTTCTCATATTGGTATACATGCTGCACACACACACACACACACACACACTCACACACACACACACACACACACGTAAAAATGAAGTAAATAATAAACACTCAGTCAAGCCCAACAGCCCTGTAAATAGCCTGCTCCATTTTCCACTGTGTGACATTAAGACTCTCCTAAGATGATGCAATTTTTGCTGTAACAAGCTTAATAAACATAGCTTTCTTCATGACTTTATAGTGTCTTAAACTAGAGAATCAACAGTCTCAGGCCATGAACAAAATATAGGTTTGTACTTTGCCAAACATCAATGGCATCTAGTCTAAATCCTGGTAGAGTCCTTATGCCATTTGAAACGCATGAGCGGCCTTTACAGTTCCCGTCTGTGCTGGCATTTTTGTCTTCTGAGCTCCTTCTAGAACCATCCATTAAATACAGGACTTCTGCTAACCTGTGTTTTCAAACTTTTTTAACCCTCTGCCCTTCCTGCAGCACCCTAGTTCCTAGACCTCTGAACTCCGTGTTGGGTAGTTATTGTAAGGTTCCGGGTTCGAGAGATGCAGCAGACAAGAGAGACCAGAGACTCCACTGGGAGCTAATAGGACCTGGTTTATTAAGAGAAGACCAGCTGGGACTAGCTTCTCCACACTCGGTGGTGGAGAAATGCTAGCCCGCCCAAAGAGATGGGGGAGACCAGCCCCCTCATCTTGGGGCTGGGGCTCTGGGGAACTGGGCTGGCATGCCTGGCTCCAGATAGGGATGCTCTAGGGAGAGTGCAAGATGCTAACTCCCTGGGAGAGCGAACTGAGCCCAAAAGCCAAAAGCCTCAAAGCCTTAAAAGCCCTCAGCTTTTAATGGGAGGGAGTTGGGATTGCCATGACATCTGATTGATGTTTAAGGTAGACTTCTAGCCAGGAAGCAGTCCTTTTTTACAGCTGTTTGTGAATCCTGTACAGCTGTTTGTGAATCCTGGGTTGGGAATCTTATCTATTCAAAAGTCAGTTATTTTGTCAGATCTCTCAGATCTCAGTGGCCCCTGAGAGTCTGGTTGGAACTGCTTTGGGGGGGGGTGGAGGGTCCATCACACCTAATGGTTATAATCACAACTAACACCATAATCACACCAACAGTCATAATCACAACTCTGTGCCATGCTCAGTGTCTGTGTTACAGCAGAGCAAGGTAAAAGATCTGCGTCACGATGCACAGGTCTCAGTCTGTCCTGGAGTGAGGGTGTGTGGAGCAGGGGGAAGGGAAGGAGGAGGGGAGGGGGAAGTGGGCTTAGTAGGCCTTTTCTTCTCTCTCCTTGTTCCTTCCTCTCTGGCCCTGAAGTCTAGGTAATGGCAATGTTCACCTTCAGGGCTGGCCTTCTCTTTCCTTAACTCTCTCTGGAGAGGACTCTGCATGAACATCCACAGTAGCCTCCTCGCTGCTTCTCAGTTCAATCAAGGTGACAACCAAGATTCCTCACCAAAGAAACAGATATACCTGATTTAAATATTACAATGTATGTATGCATTTAAAATCACACAGTACCACATTGACATGAAGTGTCCATTAAACTCCAATGGAAAAGAGAAATTAAGTTTCGAAAAAGATTTATTTTTAAATTATGTAGGGTGTGTATGTGTGCATGTGTCTGGCGAATGAAGATGCTCTTAGAGGCAGAAGGTATTGGATTCCTAGGAGCTGGAGTTATAGGTGGTAGTTGTGACGTACTTGACATGGCTTTTGGAACAGAACCTGTGTCTTCTGCAAATACAGCCTGAGTATTAACTGAGTACTGGTAACTCAGGGTTAACTGAGTGTTAACTGAGAACTGTTAACTCAGTGTAACTGCAGAGTGTTACCTGAGTACTGTCAACTCAGTGTTAACTGCTGAGCCAGCACTCCAGTCCCAAGAGAAATGAGCTGCAGCTCCTAAAGAAACTCAAATGGCAAAACGTGGTTCTCAGATCTAGTTCTATCCTCGAGGGTGGCCAGCCTCACTGTGCCACCAATGTCCAGTTCTTTGGACACTAAGAAGAAAATACTTTAAAATAATAACTGTGAGTTTGGAAGAGGCCAAGATTTTAGTTCTGACTACCTTAAGGTATACAGGGCTCAGGGCCCATTTTGCTAAGCTTCTCTCTATGTAAATGGTTTGCTTTAAAATGTAAACAAATGCTCTGGAAATAAATGTATTGTTCAGAAATGAATTAGAAAAGTCATGGACTAGGATAGACAGATAGCTCAGTGGTTAAGAGTGCGTCCTGCTTTTCTTGAGGACCTGAGTTCAAGTCTCAGCACTCAGATCAGAGAGCTCACAATTGCCTCTAACTCCAGTTCCAGGGGATCTGACAGCCTCTTTCAGCTTCTGTGGGTACTGCACACACACACTCATGCACACATACAAATCTTGAAGAAAATTCACAGGCTCACATAATTTGTAGTTAAGTGTTCGGCGAAGATTTAGGATGACTGAACACCTGAATTTAGATCACTGGTGACCGTTCAGTTGATGCAAGCACAGGCTCTACTGCAGTGTCTGGCACCATCTTTGTATTCAGGTCCTGGAAGTATGTTTTGGCCTTCCTTGTCACTCAGTGCACCATTGGTGACTAGCTTCATATTTGCCCCTGGGAGCTAAAGGCATTTTTGCTCTCCTTACGCACATAGCCATGGGTTTTGAAGTGTGTTTACATCTAATCCACACAGATCTTGCCTCTGCAGTTTGTAATTCCTAGTGTTCAGTCCTGGTTACATGGATCTCCCAATTCCCTGTCCTCCATCCTGTCACTCTTAATACTGGTTTCTAATGCTTCTTTCAAATATTTGTCACTTTTTTCCATGGTGACCACAAATGCAAAGCTCACACACTGTATGAAAGAAAACGTGAAGGGTAATTCATTTTTCATCATGTTAAATGTACTGTTTAGAAGTGTTTAGTGTAGATGAATTCTAACACACCATCCACTTTCTTCAAAACTCCTCAGGATGTATCTCTGCGTTTCTAGGATGAGATTGCTTTCAGTGTTGGATGCATCTCTGCATTCTGTACGCTGACACAGCTGGGAAGATGCTAAGAGCCTAGGGACAGCAGACAGACTAGTCCTTTTGAACATGACAGTAGACCCTTGTCTGGCAGGGCTTAAGACAGAACTGCAATAATTTCAGCATCGCCACAACAACTGGCAGCAAGGGAAGACATCAGGGGAAGAGCACCGCAATCTGCTTTCCCAGGCTACTTTCCTGAAACCAAAACTCCACGACTGCATAGATGTGAGTCCATGGGTTCTGGGGGCATCTGTGTGATTTCATTTGTGGCACAGACTCTCCAAGAGGTCTTGAAGGGGAAACAGAGTCTGCAGCCGTGGGTTCCCTGGTTTGACTGCAGTATCAGATAGGGCTAAGTCCCAGCACAGGAAAATTTTAAGCTGTTAAAGGCAGGGTAAGTGGTTCTATGAATGTTATCAGAATCAGGACAAGAATTTCGCTCCTAAGTTAGTGCTTGAGAAGGAGGGGACCATTTGTTTGTTGAACATTAACCTTTTGTCAATTGAAGGAGAAAATAAGAGGCATAGCCTTAGTAGGTGAACATTGGTTGACTATGGGCAGGAGCGTTTCAGAAGAGGATCTGGAAATCCAGGTAAAGCACTACTTTTAGGATTCATATTTTGAAAAGAAACTTATATGGAATCAAGTGTATTAAAAGCACATTTAAGAGTGTGAGTGTTCTAGAGCTGGGAAGAATGCAGTCAATTACAGTTTTGTTTTTGTTTTCTATCTTGATTATTTGTTTTGATTTATTTAAGATTAGTTAAAAAAATTTGAAAATATTCAATGATTATTTTTTGAGACAGGGTCTCATGTGTCCCAGGCTGGCCTTGAACTTGTTATATAGGCAGGGGTCACTTTGAACTTCTGACCCTCCTTCATTCACCTCTGCAGTGCATGGTTACAGATGTGCACCATCACACCTGATTCACTTGGTGCTGGGGCCAGAAAGCAAGGCTGCATGTAAGCTGTTCAAATATTCTACTAACTGAACTGAAACCCCACCCCTCAATGATTTAAAAAAATTTTATTAATTTTATTTTTTGTGTATGAGTGTATTGCTTGCATGTATGTAAATTCACCTGTGTTGTACAATGCCCACAGAGGTCAGAAGAGGGCATTAGGTCCCCTGGAATTGGAGTTACAAATGGTTATTAGCCACCATGTGAATGCTGGGAATCGAACCTGGGTCCTCTGCAAGAGAAGCCAGTGCTCTTAACTGCTGAGCATCTCTCCAGCCCCTCAATGAGTTTTTTAAGCAGTACAGTCTTTCTTGTGTTAGATGATCTGCTGAGGCCGGGAGAGCATAGAACAGACTAGAACAAAGCAAGTGTTTAATAAAGAGGAATCTCTACTCTTGGAATATTAAGTGAACACAAACTTGGTGCTTGGGCTAGGACAGGTGTATGCCACAGCGTTTTGCCGAGACGGTATGCTTGGTGAAAAAGGGTCTTATCCTACACAGGGTTCTGGGAAACAAGAATTTGTTTTCCTCAGACTGAACCCTCAGGGAATGCAGAGAGAGAAGAGCCAACTTATTGCTGTGAGGGCAGAGCCTGGGCTTTCTAGGAGTAATCAGAAGAAGTGGGAGAGTGCAGGAAACAGGTTGAGAGGAAATCAAGAGATAGAACTTTAATCCGGATACTTCCATTTGATCTGTGAGTCCAGCCTTGCCTAAAGTTGGCACAGACACCATGATTTCCTGGTTCTTTAAATCAATCAATTTGGTATATAAGCCTCTTTGAGTTTTCAGCTTCTTACACAAAACATTCCCATTAAAAACAATACTCACATCTAGTGAGAAGTCTTTCTATCTTAAATGTGGACAGAGTACGTGGACATGTGGAAACTGGCTGCGGACCATGAGGCAGAAGGCCTGAAGGCAACGCTGAGGGAGAGGCCCACATGCTCCCTGAAGCTGTGGCACTGGGATCAATGCCTGCTTCACTGTCTGCCCTTCTCTGCTGAGGTCTTCCACTGGGTGGCTTAAACAACTGGCATTTATTTTCTGAAAATTCTTGAAGCTACACATCTGAGATGAAGGTGTGGAAAGGGTTGGCTTCCTGGAGACTTCCTGCCGTGGTCTTTGATGACTGTCTGTGACTTTGTGGTCTTCTCTCTGTGTGCCTCTCCTCTCCCAGTCAGGACCTGTGCCACTCTGGGAATGACCTCATTTCATCTTCATTGGTTCTTTAAACAGAGATCACATTCTGAGGTGTTGAAGTTAGGGCTTCAACTATAATTCAGTCGTTAACAATCTTCAGTTGTATGAAAGCAGAACCCACAGTGGGAATCTATTTTGGATGACTCATTGACACTTAATTTGTTCGTGTGCTGTATATACATATTTGCATGGGTGTGTGCATAGATGCCTGTGAATGTGCATGCATGTGTGCGAGTGTGCATGTGCAAGTCTGGCGTCTTCTTTGACTGCTCTCCACTGTATGTTTTGAGACAGGGTCTCTCACTGGTTGGAATGACTGGCTAATGAGTTTCAGAGATCCACCTGTTACTTCCCTATTAGGGCTGGGCTGGCAGGTAGAAGCCACCACCCCAAGCTTTTATGTGAGTGCCGGGTATCTGAACTCAGGTCCTCACATTTGCGTGGCAGACACTTCACTGACCAAGCTATATTCCTAGCCCTTGTTGATGCCTTAGAAGTTAAATAAAATAGCTATACACTGATGGAAAAAACTTATCCTAAGATCTGAGTAGCAGTTATGTTTCCTCTGGGGAAAACAGTACGTGACCTCATGTTTTGGTAAAACTCATTCTTAAGAGGACGTCATTTCTGGACAGAAGATGTTTCATTTCTGAATGCAGGGACTATAGATTACCTTTCTTTACTTTTAAAAACTGTCTTAATTCTTTTTAGAGTTTGAGGAAATGAATTTGGGGTTTTCATAGCTCAGAGAGATGACAGAGAAAAAGAGAGGAGAAAAAATTTAAGAAGGCATTGTGGATTAGGCGATATAAGGCAAGATCCCAGGTTTGCAGATGGAGCCTGGCCAAGGAGGAGGAACAGCAGCTACTGCCAAGTCCAGAATAGTGTGCTGGAGAAAGAGGGGAAGCTGGAGCATTAGCCAAAGGTCGGGGGAGGGGAGGGAGGGAAGGAGAGAAGGAGAGAAGCTCTTTTCTCTCCAAGACTGTATTGCCATGATCCATCCTAATACTTGAGCCTGTGATCACAGTTTTTAATGGTTTCTGAGACCCCCTGTTTCTCCCATGTGTGCGTGTGTAGTGTGTGTGATCGTCTCTGTAAGTTAGATTCTGCGTCTGTGATGTGAAAGGAAGAACTACATCTAGTGTTCGAAAGTAGTTAGGTTTTAAACCCTGGCCCATGGCTTGTTTTCTAGTTGTTTCTAATTGTTCACAGAGGCAGTTACATTCCACATCAGATTTGCCTGTCAAAGAACAGCATGGCGTTTGAAAATGACCCGTGCAGACCAAGGAAAGCTTTGATTTTTTTCCTACCAAGATTTTCACGTAAGGCCTGGTCCTACAGTCTGCGTGATTGAGCTCCTCAGTCTTCCCAAGGCACCCAGGGGAAGAGCCCGCGCCAGTTTCCATAAGGCCAGTAGAGGGCGCTGGGAGCTCACACAGCAACAGCAGAGGTCCGGGGTGCTGACATCCATTTTCGTTGCCATGGTGATTCTTAATTAACACATAGCATCAGGTTTTCATTGACACCAGTAAAGTGGGGTGGCTGTGACCTTGATTAATAAAATGTGTAATCATTCTGGAAATATCAGGAGTTAGAAACTACTTAGATATTACTTCTTGGTGATTACGCTGACCTGTAATCAGTAAACACAAAATCTAAATTACAAATTGAGCAAGCTCTTCTCTTCTCAGGGTGAAAATTTTATTCTCTCTTAAAAACGAAATTGAATATATGTTTGTGACCATTTGAGGGTAAGAGAGCAGTGGACTGGAAATCTATTCTTTTTATGTGAAGAGAATTGAATTGCTTGCTGCTTTTCAAGTACACAAGCTTAGACACGGGGAAGAGGCCTGATGCTGTGGACTGTATTTCTAAATCTAGAATCTTTTCCACCCCAGACAGCAGGTTAGAAGACAAACACTGCAAATGGAAGTGCTGTTCTGCGGTTTCCCTCAAAAGCTGTGGTTTCCCACTGGAGGGCGCTGGTGCCTCTATTATTGGCCTGAAGCTTTTAGCCCAGCAGGGGCTCCAGTTCGAATGGAAGCACTGCATTCACTGGTCTGTGAATTGTTTAGGAATAATCAGAAACACCCCACAATTCTGGACAGATTTTTTCCGCCCAATGCTCTTGCTGAGTGTGATGCAAAGTCCTTGGCTGCATCAAATGCAGGCTGAAGGGACTCAGCGATTTGCCAGAACAGCCACGCATAAAATGTACTTCAGAGCCATACGGCTTTTATTTTCACAAAGCAAAGTAAGGAATTAAGAAACTGTCCGTCTCTCCTGTTATTGTTTTACTTCTGCAGTGGTTTTTACTGACCGTATTAGTCCTGTATCTTTGTGTGATGTTTCATGACAAAGCTGACAAGTATATTAGGTGCTATGTGTTTTTTGCCAAATGAATAAATAATTGATCTTACTAAAACACTGGCTCTTGAAACTGAAGGGGATGGCACAGTCATTAAAGCGCTTGCTTTGAAAGCATGGGGACCTGAGCTTGAGCCCCAGAATCCATAACAATGCTATGTACTTAAAATCCCAGGCTGGGAAGGCAGGGATAGGAAGGTCCCTGGGGTTTTCTGGCCAGTCAGCCTAACAATTGGCAAGTTACAGGCCAATAAGAGGCCCTGTCTGACTGGAGAGATGCCTCAATGGTTTAAGAGCACTTGCTCTTCCAGAGGACCTGAGTTTTGTTTCAGTACCTGGATGACAGCTAACATCTAAATCCTTAACTCAAGTTTCAGGGGATTGAGTTCCCTCTTCTGGCCTCTGCAGGTTGTGTGCATGTAGTACACTTAGACATACACAGGCAAAACATTGGTACACACAAAATAAAAGTGAATAAATAAATTTAAAAAGAGACTGTCTTGAATAGTCCAAGAGACTCCTGAAATAATACAGGCTGTTGCCACAGTCCTTGATCCCCACTCAGAAAGGAGGAGGTTAGACCCTGTTGCTGAAGAAACGACATAGCACAAGCACAGGGTTTGGAAGTGTTGAGCCGGAGCAAGCCTGGAAGCCTCCTCCCTGAAGACGCTCTCTCTCATACCATCAGAAGAGACTATGCAAGCTGTCAAGAGAGAAAACCAGTCAATGATCCTACCCAGCTGTAAAGCCTGAAAATCACAAGCACCACCAGACCATCAAATTGGTGCAGTGACACTTTTCTGTGGAGAGTGACCAACAGCTGTCTAATTGAACTTAGGGAGGGAACTCATGTGTGGTACTATAAGCACAGCCAAGCACACCTGGCCAGAGAAGTCACAGACCTAGAGAAGAATTACTTCTGTCACTTCCCCAGACCAACATAACTTCTCACTGATTCTAAATAGGCATCCTTCAGCTTACAGACAAGTCTGCCTCTCACCAAAGAAGCTTCTTTTTGCAACAGCTGGAGACCATTACAAAGTTCCATCACTGGTCAAATGCAGACAACAAATGACTGAGGTGTCCTAAGCAGCACAGTTACATGGAACCTCTACAGCTAAGCCTTAGAGAACAGGGCAGAAGACAGGCAGAAAGGGTGCAAGAGCCCGATGGAAATGACACATGCTGCTGCTTCATGCTTTCTAGGCAGGAGAGGGAAACTGCACCTGTGAAGCCTAACAGTGTGGAGCTAACATCATCTCATAGTGATCAAAGCTATTGACACGCCAAGGTGGATGGGAGAAATCTCAGAGTCCCACCTCAAGATGACCAGTTTCCTCCAGGGACTAGCTCCAGGTGGTTGTCTCACCTGAAATGGGCGGTACACAGGTACAAGGAGGACCAGTGAACGGACTCAGTGCATTATGTATGCATAGAGTTCTATAAATGTATTTGTATACGTAACAGGAATAAAAGGGACAAGAAACTGTGAGGGAGTGGGGGCATGGGGAGGAGCTGAGGGGGCTAGGAGGGGTGGGGATAATGCAGATACTCATGTATAAAGTTCTAAAAACTAACAAAGGAAGATTCTGTCTGAAGGGAGGCTGATGGTCTTCCTGAGGATGGCACCTGAGGCTGTCCACATGTGTAGGTGCACACTACATTTACAACTCTGAGGGTTTTATTGTAGTGCAGGTTTCCAGCCAAGTATGTGTTAGATTATATTATTATCTGAAAATATTTCTGCCACCTTCCCAATGGGGAAAATGTTCTTACCAACTGTTGTATAGAAGTTTCCTCCCGATTAGAACTGGAATATTCCCTCTAGAGGAGGGATGGGCCCGTGGGAGTGAGGGAGTCAACAAAAGACCACGTGTCTGGGAGAGCAGGAACTTTAAGACTCTGAAAGCCCTTTTACCACACAAAGATACAGTACTAATGTGTTCAATAAAATTGTTATAGAAGTAAAAATATAATAGGGAAATAAAGCTTCTTAATATTTTTTCTTGTTGAAAATCCTTATGTATTATTTGTTCTTGTCATTGTGCATTTCATTCAGAACAGTGCAATCAGTCTTAATCATCTTTATATCCCTTTCTCTGCCAGCATCACCCCATCCCCCCCGCCCCCAACTGGAATCCATACATACTTTCATCTGTATTAAGGTCTATTGTGTCAAGTTAGTGTCCCCAAATTACCTCAGTGGATGCTCACACTCACCCAATAGTAATCAGCTGCCAATATTTCTTCAGCAAAGGTTGGGGTTTGCTACCCATTTCTCCAGTTCCATGCTGGATTTTTGTCTGCCTGAGTTTGCATCGGTCTTGAGCATGCCAACATCATTGTGGTGGGTTTGTATGAGCAGGGACCCTGTTGATGGTCCACATTGTTCCTCTCAAAGATGCGTCCTCATTGGAAGAAGACAGTCTTTCCTGATAGAGGAGGACCTGTCTTTGGACAAGATTACACGAGTAGTATTCTCGCTTGCTAGAACCTCTAAACAAGATCTTTAAGAAAATATGTGATGGTACATGCTTTTAAACCCATAACTCAGTAGGCAGGGATAGGCAGATCTCTGTGCGATTGAAGCCAGTCTGATCTAGATAGTGAATTCTAGGCTAGCTGGGTTTATAGAGACATGCTGTCCTAAAAAACAAAACAAAATTACATTTAAAGTTGATTTTGTGTGTGTGTACGTATGGGCATGGATGTGTCCTCTGTGATGTGAGGACTGACTGACCGTCTTGCACCTCCCTCTATGATGCCTGATGGATCGCCTGGGCAGAGTTAAGATCCCTTCTCTTGTTGGCTCTCTTCTCTTGGAAACGTCTCACTTTGTACTGTCATTATCTGTTTGGGTGCCACAGACATATGGAGACCAGTGTCCAGGGCTTGTCTTTGTAGCTCTGCAAAGCATCTTGTACATGATGGGCCCCCAGTAAAAGCTTACTGTTGAATTAACAGCAAAAGAGAGCATCAGAAAAATTAAATAAAGGCAGGAATGGTGGCATATAGCTGTTGGGACAAACTTTATACATCCTGAAGATTTAGCTAGGGTGAGAGCCAGTTCAAGTGACCTTGGGAGTAGTTTTGCTTGCAGACTTTGGTGTACAATGATAGTGTTAAATGGATTTCCACACCTGGAAAACACTGTTCTTCATCTGTGATGTTTGGTTCTGGCTGGCACTGAATGTGTGCTAACCTCTTCTCTTAAGACCCCCCTCGTTCTTTGACTGGCTGCTAGAGCAGCCACATAGAGAGCTTGTGGCTGCTTGGACTCTAGCATTTTAATTCACAAAGGTGTCAGTTACTTTGGATTGTAAAAGCTGTCCTTTCCTGACGTTTGCATGCCAGATTGGCTACAGAAGTGTCATGGGCATTTCTCAGCATTTGAAAATCTGGGCTCAAAGCTCACTGTCCTGCATGCTTTCTTTCTTTTTAACACGCTGTGTCACTCCAGCTTTTGCTTGCAAAGCAGCAGTGCTTGGGGTTCGTGGGGGCCGCCTCCTCTGGATGTGTCCCCCTTCTCCGTTTACATTAGTTTTGCTGTTGTATGACAAAGCTGTGACTATTACTGTCTTCACTGGATTGTGTGTGTGTGTGTGAGGGTGTGTGTGTAGCGGGCTTTCTGCTGTACAATGCAAAGAATATTATTCTAGATAGGGTTAAACTATGAAGTCAGTCAACAAAATGTCTCTGTCTTGTGTTTGGAGCATCCACCTTTACCTAATACTTCTCTTTCCCACCTATCTGCTTCTTCCCAAGGTGTCAGACCTCACTAGATACAGCCGTAGACATAGCAGTGTTAAGGGACCACTATTTCCTCTGGTAAGAGCATGAAAACGCTGGTCTGGGTGAGACCTAGCATTCTAGTTGGGCTGACCAAGGGCCACCCTCAGGAAGGCAGGGCCACCCTCAGGAAAGTGGGCTCAGCGTAAGTAAGCCGTGCTAAAGGGACAGGAGGAATAATTACCCCTTTAACAGGATGCTGCACTTTTCCTTCCCAGAATTCCTACTCCCAGCGAAGCCCCCCAAAGCTCCCATGAGGCTCTGCTGGGTCTGCCCACCCTTCCGAGTCCTTCCTACTCCCCTCCAACTATGCAGCCTTTGCCGCCATGTTCTGGCTTCCGTGCTGATTTAGCTCGAACGGCATGGACTTTAACTTTCTCCCTATTCTCTTCCTTCCGGTAGCTGCCTAGATTTACAGCTTGTCTGTTCTGGCTTTTCCTTTAAACTCTAGTAAAATTGTCCTTGAGCTTCCATTTGAATCTAGTCTTAAATTCTTTTTATTAATGAGACTAAGCATCTCTAGAGGAAACCCTGAATTCCCTGGTATAATCTGGCGGCCACAAGGGAATTTTCCAAACTTTCTGGTAACAACAGGAACAGAAAAATAACTAATATATGGGGATGAGGTAGGGAGATTAGAAGAACTCCAAGAGGGAACCTGGTCCTGGTATCATTACAACTATTAGTAGTTGTGATTTACTGTCTGAGCTCACGAACCAAATACTGTGGGCAAGTCAAATATTTTATAGCTAATTATCACCAAAGTGTCTCAGCATAGGGATAGTTTAACTTTCAATACTCTCCTAGTTGAGAAAGCCAAGGATCATATTGTTTTCGTGAATGACTCAAACTCTAATATCCAGAATAAAGCGGAACATAGATTTATGACTTCAACTTCAGACTCTCTGATTTTAAGACCCATATCTTCCTTTATGAAGTGCTATTTTTTTCTGCGTTTCCTAAAATCACCTAGTCCTCTGTTATCCTTCAAGTGCTGTGGTTTTTGCTGCAGAGTAACAGGCAAGTGGGCTGGGGTGGCTCAGTGGGAGAGTGCTTGCCTAGCATGGGCAAGGCTGTGCTCCATCATGAGGACTGCTCTAATCAGAAGCTCTAATCTCAGATTTATTGCACTTGCCACAGATTGTGTCAATTATTAAGAACACACACACAGCACTGTGTCCTATTATATAAATCTACCTCCCCCAGAGTGTTTTGAAAGATAAAGGTTTTGTTAGCTCACCCTGGCACTCCTGGGAGATGCTTCTGTGCGAGGGTGTTTACAGGGAAAGTATCCACTAACCCTTCTGCTTTACAGCTATACCTCAGCAGCCAGGTGCGGTCCCAAGGTGGGTGCAGCTCTTAGTTACTGTTTTCTCTGAGGTTTGATACTAGTGTAAAATCCTACTGAAGCCTGCTTAGTAACATAGAATCAAGATCCTGGATTTGAAGAAGCTTACAAAGAAAATCACATACAGTGGTCTCTAATTTCAGGCACACATAAGAACCATTTCTGTGAGCTTTAAAATGAGATTTTCAAGTCTCCTACCCTGGGATACCTATTTTCTAGATCTTAGGTGGTGGTTGTTTCCAGGAGATGTTCCCGAAGTGTAGTTAAGTAGAGAATCCTCATTTACTTACAGTGTCTGAGTACTTTCTTATTTGATTTGATTGTTTATGTCTTCATTGTATCTCTGGGATGTGGGAAGGAGGCAGAATTTGAAGATTCCTTTCTGCTCACTCCCACTAAGAAAATTAATGGTTTGGGTGTTACCTGAATTAGGACTGTTCATGATCTTCAGGTTTGTTATTGGAGCACAGTGCTGTTTAATTTTTTAATATATTTTTCAAAGGTCTATCTTTTTCTGTCTGTACTTCTTCTACAAGACTAATTACGAGACTCCAGATGCTCCAAAGAATGGGTCTAAGAACTCTATGAATGTCAGTAGCTCTTAATTTAGAAAATTTTTCAGAAAAATGGAAGCAGACGGTGAGAGCTCTGGGCTCCAGCTTTCCAGTCCAGCGAGTCCTCCTGTAGCTCTGAGACTCAGACTCTTCATGTGTCATGAGGCCTCTGTGGTTCTGGAGCTAGAATTTCTCCCTGTTTCTTCCACTGCCATGTTTCTGTCTTCAGGATTGCTCCCAAGAGGGCATGAATGTGACTCTGGCTTCTGTTGCTTCCTTTCCTTGTTTTGTGTGTGAATGTGTTTATGTACACAGGACTGTGTAGGCCAGAGGTCAGCCTTAGGAGTCATTCCCCAGGATGTCATCTACCTACCTTATGTTTTGAGACAGGGTCCCTCCTTAGCCTGGAACTCTCTGATTTGGCTAGGCTAGCTGGCCAGGGAGCCCCAGGGAGCCTCCTGTATCCTTCTCTCCAGAGCTGGGGAGCAAGAGCATACCACCATGCCCAAAGTTTTTACAGTAACTCTGGAAATCAAACTTGGGTCTCTACTGATGCTCAGGAAGCACTTTACGAACTAAGCTACTGTCCCAGCCTCTGTGGCTTTCTTTAAGTCCCACTCTGCTCAGAAACCTCCTCAGTGATGACTTACATTTCTCATGTCCCTTATGTCTCTGACTCTGTACCTTAGATTCCAGTATTGGAAAGAAGGTAATTCCATACCATCCCATCCCGTATGGCCACTGAACGTGGATAGTTGAGCACACGAAGGAGGAAAATAAACACAAAGAATTGTGGACTTATAGAGCTGGGAGCCACTTCAGTGAGACTTGACTTTTCCCTCCTTGCCTAGGAGGACGGGAAGGCTGAGTGCTGGTTCCTGTGGCCCATGCAGCCACAGCTTGTGTAGGATGTGGCAAGGTTTGCTGATCCCAGGGCACACATCTTTGGTTGATTGTAAGACATTGGATTGACCACGTTGTCCAAACTGCCATGTCTTAGGGATTCATTAGAAAGGTTTCCAAACATTGTACACAGAGTGATAGATAACTCATTGCTGAGTGCATTATTACCTTATCAGTATTGTCTAGATGGTTTTGAAGCCAGTATACATGATCCTGATTAGGGAGAACAGGACATTCTCCTGCTAAGGTCTCAGTCTTTTAAGTTGAGGAGACAGTGTTTAGATGAGGAAGAGAAGTCCAAAGTCATGAAAACCATTATAAATAAGGGTGAAAAGCCAGCTTCTCACCTGGACCCAGCCACATCCAGCAGCCCAGTCTAAGGGTGTGGGTTATGCTTTAGTGATGACACTCATGTAGCTCAATTGGAGTTAAAAATAGAAAGTGTTGGCATTACTTGTCACTTTGTGCATGGGC
Organism: Eospalax fontanierii; assembly: GCA_035773235.1. NCBI lineage: Eukaryota > Metazoa > Chordata > Mammalia > Rodentia > Spalacidae > Eospalax > Eospalax fontanierii. Next base: position 4,326,675 of record CM069539.1, read on the forward strand.
ACTGAGGCCAGGGCACGTGGATTCGGTAGAGCTCAGCTTGTTTGTGCTGATCTCATTAGGTAAGCACCGCCCTCTGCTCCCTGTGTTCTGGGCTGTCTCTTAACTGCTGCGCTAATGTACTTTCAAGTGATTTTCACTTTTTGATCTTTAATTGTTAGCCTCAGACTAAAAAGAGGTTCCTAGAATCCAAGGTTCTAGTAAGAACAATGAGGACTATTTCCCCCTGTGCGATTACAATGTTTTTATGGTTATTATTCAGGCATTTAAAATTAATTAGAAATTTGTCTCCAAATGCCACGCGGTAGTCATACTTCCCTCCTACATCTTTCCTGTTGCTAATGTTATTTTAAATCATCTGACCTTAACTTGTTTGCTACCGAGGGAACATTTGACACTATTTGGTGATATTTTTGTTGTCATACTGGTGGGACAGGAACATGTGTACTACAAGCATCTAATAAACAGGCCCCAGTCCTACAATGTATAGTAGCCTCGACAAACAGGACTTATTTGACTCACACTGCTCATAGTTTGCTTTATAATACAGCTCTGCATGAGATGCTACCATATGCATATGAGTCATCGCTGATACTGTACATACCTGTGAATTAATTTCCACAAAATAATGACTGTATAGTGCTATATTTATCCTGCTTACCATAACCATTAATTGGTTAAAGGTATGGACTGATGATTTACTTTCAAAAAATTCTCAGGAGGATAGGCTAGGGATATGGGTTAGTGTGTAAAGCCTTGTCATACAGGTATGATAGGATCCACATCCTATCTCCAGTATCTATTTATCTGAATATACATAAAAAGTCTAGGTGTGGCTGTACGTGGTGATGAGTGCAGGCCCAGAGAGCAGAGCCAAGTATGTTCCTGGGGCTCACTGGCTAGCTAGCCCATTTTGAGAGTTTCAGGTGAATGAGAGACCCTGAAGGTAGATGGTCCCTGAGGGATTGACACTGAGGTCGAACTCTGGCTTCAGAAATCACATGCACACATGTGTCCCCTTCTACACACATTATAACACATATATGAACATGTACCTACATGCCCAGAGACACATGTATGAAGTGTCTACACATATGCATACCTACTTCTGAATGGGTCCACTCACCTTGTCAAAATAAAATGAATAAGGGAGGATTTTAAAAAAGTATTTCCAGTTCTTTGGACTAGTTTTGATTAGGGTTTTCAGCACTTAGGTCCCAATAAGGATGAATTACATAAACTAGGCATCATCAAAGCTTAGTAATGGTCCCTTAGCCCCTGATCTATGAAACAGGCTGGTGATAACCAGTCTATACATTCATGTAGTCTTTGCTGCAGTAAGACATCAATGCTAATTCCTTGTTTAATTACTGTTTGCAGCAACTATTAATGGAGAAATGAGAGAGAAACATTCATTTCTTTTAAAGCTAACATCTAGTGCCACAATTCCCAGTGTGCCCTGATTTTGCCTTTAAATGTAATCTCAAAACAGCTATAATGGCAAATTAGTTTCTTTCTATTAGTTAAGTGATTATACACCAATCAGAGCTGAATGCACACACTATTAGGCTGATGATTATATTTGTGAATTTCACAGTCCGCTTCATCTTCCTTCAGGACTCCTTGAGTGCTCTGTGATGCCTTTCTTCTTGAAAAGTGGGTTTTACTGAATGTTTATACATGGCTATCTTGGTGGAAATATTTAAAGTCAGGTTCAAAGGCGAATCAGTGCTTGGTAATATTTTAGGTCTTTCATTGCATAGGCCTTGTTGGAAATCCAGGTTAACAGTGAATCAAGTTCAATCTTGATGGCGGTTTTCTAGCTCAATGACTTGGCTGTCAATGGGCTCTGCCCATTTCATAGTGGATTGGGCTTCGGATCTCTGTAATTTCCTTGTCATAACAAAGACCAAATGGTAATGAGTTGGCTGTACTCAGCAACAAGGTTTAGAGGGGGTGTAGTTAAGCCTACAGAAATAGCTACAAAGTGCATCTGGGTTCTGCTACATTTTCTGAGGAACAGTTGTGGCAGTTGTTTTTAGATTTGGTTTTGACATGGTACTTTATTTCTATAGCTTTCACATCATAGTTTTTTTTTATAATGCAGCTGGCTTTTAAATAAACTTAATTATGTTTATTTAATGAGCATTTATTTTTTAATATATTTAATTGTTATTTTTATGTTATGTGCATGAATATACCACCTGTATGCATGTAAGTGCATCCATGTCATACAGTGCCCATGGAGGTTGTTAGCTGTCATGTGGATGCCCAGAACCAAACCTGGGTTCTTCTACAAGAGCAGCTAGTGTTCTCAGTCATTGAGCCATCGCCCCAGCCCCCTCAATGAGCATTTCAGGAGCCCTTCATATTCTTTAATTTGCAGCAATCCTACATAGTAGGAACTTGAAAAAGAGCATGACAAATTGTTCCTGAATGTCTGCTAGAGGGCACTGTGACATAGAGGTGAATGTGTGAGAGCTCTGGAGTTAGACCAACCTGTGTTCAGAACCGAGCTCTGGGGTTTACCAATATGTGGTCTTGGCATGATGTTTAACTTCTTTGAACACAGGTATTCACATAGTCTAAAATCATTCTCCATACATTCAATTGTCTGTCTTACAAACTGGGAGAATGCTCTGACCACTGTAAATTCCAATTATTTATTGATTCATAGGATTATCATGCTTTAAAAATATTAGCATGATGTGTGCTTTATAGTATGTGGTCATTGAATTACAATGATTTCCAAAGCCACATTGCTACCATCTCCTTCATCACCATCATCTTATCACCATCCCCAGTATTGTCATCATATATCATAATATATCATCACCACCACCGCCACCACCATCATTTCATTATCATCCTGTCCTCATCATAGCATCAGTGTAATATCTAAATATTTTTCATCATCTCCATAACCCTTACCATTATTACCACCACCATCAAGGCACCTGTGTTAGTCAGTTTTTGTCAACTCTTGTCATAAGTAGAGGTACTTGGGGGGAGAGAACCTCAGTTGAGGAATTTCCTCTATTGGACTGTCCCTTAGCCATATCTGTGGGGCATTTCTTAACTGAGATAGGAGGGTCCAGTGGACTGTGGGCAGGGCACCATCTTTAGTCAGAAGGGTCTGAGCTGTGTGAGAAGGGGAAGTGAACCAGTAAGCAGTGTCCCTCCATGGTCTCTGACTTGAGTTCCCAGCTGGACTTCCCTTTGTGATGGACTGGTACCTGTAAGTGTACAGTGAAATAAGCCTTTTATTCACAAGATACTTTTGAGCAGTGTTTTGTCACAGTAACAGGAAGAAAATTTGAACTGTATCATATCAAATCATCATCATTACATTGTTTCATTATCATCATCGTCATCATAATCATCACCATTATTACTACCACCACCATCATATCATCATCCCAATCATCACGACATCCTTATCACCACCATCATCATATCATCATCATATCATCCCACCATCATTATATCCCCATCCCCATCATCATCACATCCTCATCCCCATCATCCTATCATCATCTCCATCTCCACCATCATCATATCATCACCCCACCATCATCATATCATCATCCCCATCATCATCATCCTATCCTCCTCCCTGTCATCAACATATCATCTTCCTCCTCCTCCTCCTCCTCATCATCATCATATCATCATATCATCACATATGCCATCATTGTATCATCACCATCATCATTATATCATCACCATCGCATCATCAGCATACTCTTTGGTCACCTCCGTAATCATCACTATTATCACTGTCATTGTTATCATCATCATCATCATCTAATTGTGATCCTATCATCATATCATTTAACATAACCTTTTTCTTCATTCATTCATCATTATCATCAACATCAGTATCATATCATCTTCCTGACATACTCTCTGCATAATTTTATTTCATCATCTTTATCATCTTCATAATCATCCTCACCATTTAATTATCACCATCACTATCATCATTGTCATCATCATAAGAGAATAAACACTCCTTCAGTAGAGATATTTATTCAGAAACTAATTGACTTCTTTTAGATTTAGTATCTAGTATATTCATCAAGCTGCATCAATTTTATCTGTATTACTTCTTTTGTAATTCTATGACTAGCATTCTACAGGTTAGAATTTCAGCACTTTAGCAACTAGGCAGATGTTTTTAGGCTGGAGCACCTTTATACAATGTAGGCCTAATTCCCTCTTTTGGGAATACATGAAGCTGATGCCTGAGAATTTCAGTGCACTTTCTGTAACCAAGGTTAAACTATTATGCTTTAATTTTTTTTGCCCTTTAAAATCATAGTTTCTCTCCATTAGGTCCTCTCTAAATCCTACATATTTTCCCTGAATTAACACTGTTACACATTCCAGAAATGCTGCATGAATTCTTCATGTGACTGATTCTATGATTCATGCATTCTGAGAATATGCTTTGTTTTCTACCCAGTAGTAGAACCATTCTTGACATCTGTTTAGCCAGAGTCAGTGATGTCCAAAGAGAGTTTCTCTTTGGGTCTTTATAATATCGCTTCTTTCTTACCTTGACTCTTGTGTACACGTTCTCATTTCAAAACCCACTTGGACACTAGTTAAGAGTCTCCCTCTGCTCACAGGGTCATTTGGAATCTAATTTCATCTTCTCAGTGTGAATGCCTTTCTCTTCCTGCCACTGCCGTGAGTCTGATAAAGAGCTCTTCTTTCCTCAGCCAAATGATGGGAGAAATGTCAAAAAATTAAAGTCCAGTATGCTGTTCTGCATGGATTTTAGTTATTCTGGAAGGATGATTGAAATAAAACAAATAAGAACTTGTATGAGCTATGTGGGTTTCCTGTGTCCTGGGTCAGGAGGCTTTTTCACAACCTGTGAGCACCAGACACTTTGGACAGCATGCTTAGACTGGTCCTTTGAGATCAGATGGGTGTTCCAGTGGCATACTGTGTCAGTGAACATGCCGCATTCTTCTAGCAGCTGCTGTGAACCAAAACACAGCAGGAAGTAGATTAAAGATCCCCAATCCTGAACAGAGTGTTTGATGGACAGATCTCAAGTATTTTACTTTTGGGAATTAAGAAGATCTCCAATGTTCTAAGCAGTCTGTATTGTTAATTTAATTATTTCCCCCATCTTTCTATTCTGCCTCAATTTCATACTTAAATAATAGCATAACCTATTAAAACTCATCCAAAAATTAGCTTTCTAGCTTCCTAAAATGTCGCAGGGATAAAAACAATCTAGGGGGCCGAAAAGATGGCCCATTGAGTAAGAGTGCTTTCTGTGCAGGCACGAGGACCTGAGGGCAGATTCCCAGCACCACATAACATCCCAGGAATGGCTGCAAGTGCTTATTACCCCACTGTGTGTGTGTGTGTGTGTGTGTGTGTGTGTGTGTGTGTGTGTAGCAGGAGGATCACTGGAGTTTCAGGGCTGCTAGTTTAGTGGAGAACATGAGCTCCAAGTTCATGTGTGTCTAGAAACAGGGAATAGTGGAGGATGCCTGATGCCCTTCTTTGAGTTCTGTAAGGTGTGTACCCCTGCACACACATACACACACACATACTGGTCTAAACTGAAGTGAATCACATATGCTAGTAATACTGAAGAATGGCACTTACTGGTTGAAAGAAACACTTTCTTACCAAGTGATCTAGAGGATATGCAACAGAGCTGTGTGTGGTGACACACAGCTCAGGGCCACACTCGGGAGACTGAGGCAACGAAACTGCAAGTTACAGGCCAATGTGGACTGCACAGCGAGACTCTGTCTGATAATAAATTGTAGCTGGGCATGGAGGGCTGCACACCTGCAATCATAGCACTAAGGATGGGACCCGGGAAGGTGAGGTCAAAGGCAGCCAGGCCGACATAGAGAGCTGAGAGCAGCTTATGCTATTATCAAGACACTGTCTTAAAAAGTGTATAACTTAAGACTGAAATGAGATGAAGACACAAATGTGTTCTGCGAGACACTCCCCCTCTCTTTCCGTCCCTGTTGCCTCTCTTTCTCACACTTCCCGCCCTCTCTCTTTTTGCAAATTTCATCCTTCCTCTGCAGCATCTCCTTTTTGTGTGTGTGTCTGTGTGGACGCTCTTAAACATACAGGATTGTATTCCTATTTTGTTATTACAAATGACAATGACTACAGCACAAAAATAACAAATTACTGTGAGACAAACTCTGCACTGAGAAATTTTTATGCTTCTTATTTTTAAACATACAACAAACCCTAAAATGTAAGTTTTGCATGCTTCTTGTTGCAGACAGACCTTTGCTGGGGTAACATAACTTGAGCCAGATTGCCTAAGCAGCACCAACAGAATACAGATGTGAGTGTGTGCTGTGTGGGTTGCTTCTGCCTGGATCCTTGTGTGGCTCACTGAAGCTTGTTTGAGAATATTCCCCAAGTAGAAGCTTAACTAGAAAATGGTTTCTAGATGGCATGTGAGTTGTACTCCATGAAGACCCTCATAGGGAATGAATGACTGCTTTGCTACTTGCGAGTACAGTGCTTACATTTCAAATTCCACAGGTCACAATTGTAACTGCATTAGAGGTGGGTGGATGTGTGTCATCAGGCTGACCTGAGCCTGTGCTGTGTGGAAGCAAGACCCGTGCTTCCTCTCTGTACCCCTCACAGTGCTTAACCCGGGAGCTTGAGATTATTAAGTATGTAGTAAATATTTGTTGAATGTATTAAAGCATCTTAAATCCATTTCTAAGGCACTTGCCACATGAGAGACAATAAGACTATTTGAGTCATGGTGTGTGGAGAAGGAAGAGAGTTCAAAGTGGAGGTGGAGTGGGATCTATTCTAGAGAGTCATCCAAAGATGAGGAGTGGAATTTTAACTTAAAATGAAATTTTGTGGGAACTGGAGAGATGGCTCAGAGGTTAAGAGCACTGGCTGCTCTTGCAGGGAGCTAACAACTACTAGCAACTTCAGTTCCAGGGGATCCACACCCTCTTTTGACCTCCTAAGACACTGAATGCATGCATGTGGTACACTTACATACATGCAAGGAAAAAATACTCATACACATAAAAATAAATTTAAAAGAGATTGCTGGTAGATCTTATGTAAAACTTTATGCATATTCACTAACATTTTTAATAAAACAAAGAAGAAAAACAGAAACCCTAAGAGCAACATGGAGCGCGAAGATCGATAGAGAAGTATGACAATCTCTGGGAGAACGTCACTCTCACCAAGATGACAGCTGTGCCCCTGTCAGTTGAATACAGGTACGAATAAAAGAGTGCAGGAACAGCAGCTAACAGGAAAGGTCGTTTAGTCTTCATTTAATAAACAGCCCCAGTTCACGCTTCTCTGTGCAGTTTAATCACTGAACATCAACGTCAAAACTCCAGGCGCCTTCTAGCTGACCTGGTTGCATCTCTACGGCTGACACTCTCCCCTCAGGCTTTTCACATCACTGTTCCCAGAGACTTGCTGCTGTTGTGTGCTGCAGCCTAATACAGGAGACTCTCAGTGGAGAACGGTCAAAACAGACTGTCTCCTTACAGGTTTTTGTCCTATCAGGGAAAGCAAACCCTCCAAGGGCCTCCAGTACATTTCCCGTTATGCCACTGTCTGGACTGGGTTGTGTGAGAACCTTCTCTCTCCATCCTTGATGGAGCTATGCAGAATGCTTTGTATCTAGTTATTAGTTGAGCAGTTGTGACGTTAATCTCAGCAATTTGATGGGACCTAGAATCACCATGGACATATACCTCTTGGCATTTCTGTGCAAGAATTTGTAGACCAAGTTAATTGAGGCAGGAGGGTCCACCGTGAGTGTGGGTGACAGTCTTCCACGGGCAGGGGAGAGCAAGGCAAGCAAAGTCTGCTTCCTGACTGTGAGTGCAGTCTGGCTGGCTGCCTTATGCAATGTGAGCAGCTGTCTTAAGCTGCCTCTGCCATGGCTTTCCGGCCATGATGGACTGTACCCTCAAACTGTGAGCCCACATAAGCTCTTCTCCTTTTAAAAAAATAAAATGATTGATTTATTATTTTTATTTACATATGTTTGTGTGCCTGGGTGAGTTTTGGGGCACCAAGTGTATGCAGGCACCCATGGAGGCCAGAGGGTGTTGGAGGCCCTGGAATTGGAGTTGCGGGTGGAGGTGAGCTGCCTAATGTGGGTGCTGGGAACCAAACTGGGGTCCTTTGCAACATAAATTAGTGCCCTTAAGTATGAAGCCATCTCTTCAGCCCCAAATCTTCCTCCTTGAGATTGCTTTTGTAATCAATACTTGAATAGACATATTGTCTCACACACAATCCTATAACCACAATTATCTTGCCAAAGACAAGTGGGAAATCGCTGTTATGTGAGTGCCTCAGTGTCCGCCCTAAAGCTGGACTGAGACCCAGAGTAGTTGCACCTGTTTCAAAGATTGCTCGAGGTACTTCTCCCCTACTTGGATCCTGGAAAGAGAAACTTGATGAAAACATCAGAGAATGAGCCCATGTCCCCTCTGTTATCAAGACTGTGCTATTGGAGACAGTTCTGGTTCACCTGCGTTTCTGTATGTTTTCTGTTCTTTAAGACTGGGAGCTTAAGAAGATGGGTGTGGTGGGTTTGCGTTTAATCCCAGCACTCAGGAGGCAGAAGGAGGCAGATCTCTGTGGGTTCAAATCCACCATGGTCTGTACAGTGATACCCTGTCTCAAAAACAAATTGAAATGCTCTGTTCTGAAGATTGCCCCCGATTATCAGAATATCCTGTTGTGTATTACTGACTTCTGTGGTTCCATCTTCTGCTATTAAGGCAAATGCCAGTGTGGATGAAAGTGTGCCGTGTCCTAGAAACGGACGCATGGAATGCGTTAGTATGTCTAATAATAGTATTTGAGAAGATGATTTCTTTATAATTGCTCTATAAAAGCATTTAATTGTGCCTACTAATGAGTCTCACTGCGATGTTTCCATACCTGTATGTTGTATTTTTGTCCCAACTCTCCTCCCTTACCTTTCCCTACATAATCTCTTGGCCCCCCTCCCAGCCTCCCCTTCCCGACCCCCCTCCCAACCTCCCCCCCACTTTACCTTTACCAGGGAGTCTCTCTACTACTTTCAGTTGTCTTTTTGATTTTTTAAATTTTGGCTTCCACATGTGAGGAATGTGGGGCATTGTGGCTGTGTTACACTGAGCATGATGACTTCTAATCCATCCGTTTCTTGCTGATGATATGACTCCATTCTTTAGGGCTGGTTAGTACTCCGTTGTGTATACACCATATCTCATTATCTATTCATCTGCTGATGCTGCAGCTGAGTTATTTGTAAACAGAGCCGTGGTAATTCCCGTGATAGGCATTTCTTATTATACTGACCTTCTCTTCTGGTGTAAATCTAGGAGTGTTTTAGCTGGATCATGTGGTGGTTATGTTTTCAGTTAGAAAACAGTTTGACCAAAGAACACACAGATCGATAGTGAACTGATCCAGGAATGTCTGCGTGCTGTTTCTATGCCCAGTGATCACCTCTACTTGAGGAAGACCCAGGAAAGAAAGAACATATGGGGATATGTGCAAATACTGAGAGCAAGGGAAAGCAGTCAGACGCTGATCTTGGGGAAGAGTAAACGTATAAGAATTATTGATTAGAGGTGAAAAAATAGTTTTAAAATGCCCATTCTCTAATAGGTAGTGCTTCAGATAAAGTAGTCACCGGAAAAATTGTTAAAACAATAAACTGAGATGAACAGAATGGCTGTCAAAGAATAAGCAAAACGCCCTCCACAGGCCACTCAGCCTCCTGGTCACAGGCCGCTCAGCCTCCCTTCCTGCCACATACCCACAGCTGATGAACAAAGGAAGCTCTTCTCCACACATTCACATTCCTGGGAGAGTTCCAGTCCTCACAGGAGAGTGCCCATGTCCTGTGGATGGCTGGCCATGCCTTGGCAGTTAAATGCTCTGACTCAGAAGTGATGTGTGTTACCTTTCTTAAAGGAGATTGCAAGACTGGCTTTAATAACCTCGGTCAACCTGTGAGAGGCAGGAGACTAGAAATGTGCTATAAATATCACTCGGAACAATCCAAGTCCAACTATCTGGGCATAGATTTTTGTTTCATTCTTTCCTAGGAGCAGTATAATTTCTTTGTCTTCTCAGGAAAGTATTAACAGTATTGACAGCAGGTTGAAGCCTAGGATGTTTGGCTAATTTAGTGGTTTCTAACTTTTTGTGGAGCATAGCCACAGTGATTTTTTTCTTAGCTTTAGATGTGGGTCTCCTTCAGCCACATATCTTTGAACTAAAAGGAATAACACGTCTCTCGCAATCTAACACACAGCAGAGTGCACTCTGGTCTGGAAGTGGACAGTCAGGAGGTTGGCAGCACTCATGCGTTTGCAGCAGTTCTGAGCTTCTTCTGCACAATGTTTCCAGGGCTCTGGGCTTTGGGGATGAAGAGCACCCTCTGCTCAGGCAGTTTTCTGCCTGGTGGTGGAACTCCCAGCCCATTGTTTTTTGTGACCTTTGCTATGTCCTGTCAGGCTCTTCCTTCCTCATAATCCTGTTGCCTCTATGTGAAGTGGGGATTAGAGAATATACTGAGCTGCTCAGTTGTTTGCTGTGGACAGAGAGATGGGTGTCCAAGCACCAGTTTAAATCTAAGAGTTTAAAATTTTGCTATGAAATAGGGTTTTCTCTAGCTGTTTGTTTTATCTTTTTCAGTTTGGAGTTGAGCAATGTTCACCTTCCCTAATTCTACTCCCCTGAGGATGGGCTTCCTTACATGCTTCCTCACATGTGTTCCTGCTTCCTCACATGCTTCCTCACGTGATCCTGCTTCCAGCTGGACCAGTCCGACTCCCATCCAACCCTTTTCTTTAAATCCTTTGCAAAGCACAATACAGGGCAATAGTGGCACATTGATACCGTTCCAGTCAGAGGACTGGACATGCCTCAGAAATGTACATTTGTTAGGTGTAGGATCTGGCTTTAAATTATTGCGATTGGTATTGTGGTGATAGACCTTTAACAGGAATCTCTCTGTGGGAAAAACCCTGTGGGTGCGTCTCCATCTCCAGCACGGCTGTTGTGCTCCAGCCATGCCAGAGAATGGAGGACGATGGAACGGGACCTCAGGTGGCTCAGAGTGCGGCGGGAGGAGTTCCCTCCCGGGAGACTACGTCGGTGGGTAGTTCGGTTATTAGAGCCAATGCAGGGGCTTATATAGGGAAGCCTCTCTGACCGTTACAGAAGGCGGGAAAGGTGGAGTGTTGGGGTAAAGGCCGGAAGGTTGTGGAAGTTCAGGAACGAGGAAACGAAACCCAAAAACCTGGTTCTGGTCTGGGGTTGGGGAAAGGAAGATTCATATCACATCAGGCAGAGCAGGTCAGACACCTGCCATCCCTTTAGGGTATCTGCAGTTGCTTGGCTTGCTCAGTAACCAGATCCCCACAAAACACCAAATGATTTGTAGCGCTCCCAGGGCCTGTGGTATGATGTCTCCGGCTATGGTAGATCCAAGTTACCACCCTGACATCATCAATTCAGAGTTGAGTAGAGACTCCCTTAGCTCTCTTGAACATAAGGCACTGACTACAGGTGATAATTCTGCCAAATGTTTGCCTGTTGCTTAGCGTCGAATGCCAGCCTTCCCGCTCCCCACAACATGCTGCTTAGCGTCGAATGCCAGCCTTCCCGCTCCCCACAACATGCTGCTTAGCGTCGAATGCCAGCCTTCCCACTCCCCACAACCTGTTGCTACTGCAAAGCCATATATTTTAGATTTTTTTTCTACTGACAGTCCCCCACTTTATAAGATGAGACCAGATGTAAGAGTCTGGGAGGGGCTAGGCCTGTTCTTTTAACAACCAGCTCTTGTAAGCCGTAACAAGCAGAATCCTAGAAGAATCAAAAAGTCGCTGTAATATATTTTAGAATGCTTTATCTTTAGGTTAAAACCCATTTGGTAAAGCCCATATCACCTTCACTGTTTGGAGGTGGTCTCCTGTGGGCATCCTGACAAGGATTTGGAAGCGGGTCAGGTTTGCCTCCTGTGTTCCTGGCCATGCTGATGGGTTCTCCTGAGAGAAACTAATATTCTTTGGGGAGAAAAAGGGGGGAAACCAAAATTACTGGTCCTAGAGTATATTTACGTGTCACAATAGAAAACCTAAAGGGCTGGATGGGACATGCGGCATTGTGCCCCTTCACGGCTAAGGAGCTGGTTTGTAGGAACGTTGTGGATACTGTTTTTTTTTCTTAATCTCTCTCTTTTAAAATAACATTTGAGGTGTGTGTGTGTGTGTGTGTGTGTGTGTGTATACACATACGTGCACGGCAGAGAACAACTTGTTAGAGTCAGTTCCCTTCTTCTACTATGTGGGCCCCAGGGATTGAACTCAGGCTGTCAGGTTTGGCAGCAAGCATCTTTACTGCTGAACCATCTCGCTGGCCCTAGAAGCTGTTTCTCACGCTTCCCTTCTTCCCTGTCCTCACGTTTATAAATTAGAAAGATGGCCTTTGTTGTCTCTGCTTCTTGCTCTGCAGTGTGCCAGGGAGGTTTTCCTGGGTTTGCTGATGCTACTCCTGGTGAGAGTGCATATCCCAGGTTCTTGGCCCTTTTCCCGCTTTCTGCTTAATACCATCTAAAAACAAACGACTTAGGTATTGTTAGTTTTACCCCGTGTCCAAGTTATATCAGAGTCAACATTTGTTTCACTCACATTTGTACCCCTAGATCTAGGGCACTTGGCACAGGGTACGGATTTATTTAGCCCTTTGGAGTGGATAAATTAGTTTATGTATTGGGTCCCACAGTCTTCAACACAGCCTCATTAGTTGGCACACCTGACCATGAGCAGTGGCTGTACTTCTTCATCCTGATGGAAAGCTCACAGCAAGCACTCAGCTGGACTTTTAGAATCCAGTTTGGGGTAGGTGCTTCCTGAAATGAAAGAAAGAGTGGAGGACTATGCAAAATCACTTTTTATGAATCAGCATTTAGAATCAGCCTTGGCTTGAAGATGCAAATCAGCCTAATGATGTTCTACCTGCCTCTTGATTTTCACCAAAAATTGTTAGGATGGCTGAGGTGCTCCAAGTGAAAATTAATGTCCACATCATAATTCTGTTTACAGGTAACCTTTCATATATATGGTTATAAAGAACGTAAGATGGGAATGAAACAAACATACCTAAATCCTGTCTAGTGACAGTCTCATAAAATTTGACTTCAGTTTAATATCTTGGGGCACATTTGGGTGATGCGCATTTGGCAAGCTGTGTATGTACTACAGGCTCGTTGTGATTCTAGTTGCTAAAACCCTGGGAGCAAAGAACAAACATAAAATATTAGATGTCCATAATGATACTCCTTGAGTTTTCTGTCTGACTGTCACAAATGCTCCTCCCTCTAGGATTCATGGTTTTATTGTTAACAGAGATATCAGGAAGGTAAAGGAAATATAAACACTTCAGGTGTCTAACCAACTCCATTCAGGTGATTTCTGTTTGCAGCCGAGAGAACACGTTTATATATTTGTGTTTTCTGAATTTAAAGTTCTGTAATATCCAGATGTGGCTGGCTACTTTCAGAACCAGAACATAAAAAGCATTGCACTGTTCCTTAATGTTAGCTAGCAGTGCCAGAGACCACCCTTTCAGCAGCAAATCAAAAGAGCTGTGCTGTGTAGGAAAGTCAGATTAATCACGTTATTTATCTGTAGCATTGGAAACCTCTAGATAGGGAAAACACAAAGCGTTATAGAAAGGAGGTGCCTCGATTGTGGCTATGAAGTAGAGGGGCTTGGCATAGAGTTTGGAAGATAATTTCTGAACTCCGGTTTGCCAAACAAGAAGGTCTGTAATTCTGAAATGACTAATTGTCTAGCGAGGAGCTGTTATTCGAGACAGCCATGTTCTAGCCAACCTTTTATGTCTATCCTAGAGCATGATGGTGTTAAGGTGGCATGTTGGTATCTGTTCATGCTGCTGATGCATTTCCATTGCTTCTCAAAGATGAAGCCACATAGTGATCGAATGTGTGTTTTAGCATTAGAGAAGGCAAGGAATTCAATATAAATTCAAAGTATGGCATTTATCATTTTTGTTGTAGTGTACTTTTAAGCCTCAAATGAATATTCGGGTTTCAATCTTGGCAAATATGCCCATAAAATAGATGGTAAAGGCACTAAGGAGATAAGAAACTTTCTTCTTGACTAATGAAAGGTGCTCGATGGCTGTCTTTATTGTCATATTTATAGTCACTGTCTATAAAAGTAAACTATACTTGGTTTAGCTAAAACTCAAGCTTCAACCAATGGTAGACATAATCTTCAGAGGGAAAGTTAGAGTAAAGTCGGTATAGTATGTATTCTTATATCTCAGAAGCTAATATTTAAAGGATGGTCCTTGGGCTACCTCTTCTTTTATTATTGGCCATTAAACACTTCTGAGATATTTTTTCTTATTCCAGATACTATCTGTGATTGAATCACTTAAAAAAATTAAATCTCTGTAGACTGTCCTATAGAATTAATCCTTGGTGTTGCTTCCTTTTGTTTGAGGCTACCTATGGGCTGTCTTACCTGCTAACCCAGCCTATGATCTTCCAAAGTAGGACATAGGACAAAGTTTCTCTGGGATTGAAGGAAGGTAAGTGTGTAAACCAGGAAAAAGCACAGGAATTAACACGTATAAGAAAAACGAGTGTCATGAGTTAAAGAACTGCTTTAATGAAGGGCCACTTTGTGTTTTGAGTAGCAACTATTAATGCTTGTGGTTCTGGGATCGGGTGCCTCAGGGCACACTTTGAGGAGTATGAGCTGTGTCACCTTGGACCTGTGGTATATGGCTTAGCCTTGATGCTATGCTTTGGATGTGTGGCCCTCACAGGCCCACATGTTTAAAGCTAGGTCTCCAGGATAGTACAGTGGGGTGAGTTGTAGGACTTTTAGCTGGTGAGGAACGAGTGGGAGGCTTCTAGGTCAGTAGGGGTGTGTCTTAGGAGATCTTGCACAACTCAGTCCTTCCTGGGTTTCTTCTGTTTCCAGGCCTGTGAGTTGACTGCTGCCTCTGTCATGTACTCTCACTCTGATGCATGGTCTCACTACAGGGTCAGAGCAACTCACCAGTGGTCGGGGAATGGAGCATTGAACATCATGAGTCCAGATACACCTGCTCTCTTTCTAAACTAACTGTTTCATACATTTTTAGCATCCTGGCAGAAAGCCAGTGCACTGCATGTTTTTAAGTTTCTAGACCTGTGAGATGAGGTCCCCCATACAGTTTTATAGTGAAACGTTGAAAACGATGCATACTCTACTATCATTAATATGCAAATGTGTCCCTCCTAGAGGAGTTATTGTACATGTTCCAGAAACATATCAGACAACAGAATTATTTCTTTTCCTGACATAGATCGTGATTAGTGGTCCAGGAAATATACTCACAAAAATGTTCTTAGTGTTCTGTGAGCGCCAGTGCTTGATACATTCTCATGATTAATGTCATTTGGCTCTTCAGTTTTCTCCAACTTTTTATTAAGAAAAAGTTCAAACTTGCAAAAATATAGGTATGATAAAATAACAAATATCCACATACAGCATCAAGACTTGAAAGTTAAATTATTCCCCTTTACAAAGCAGTGAAGTCTTTCTTTCTTTTATATATCCCTGCATATACAGAACCACTTGAGGTAAAGTACAGACTCTAGAGTATGTCAAACTAAAATACTTCATTATCTGTGTCCTCAAAATAATGACAACCTACTATAAAAGTGAGGAAAATAATAGTATTTATCTAATATCCACTTCATATTTATATACTAATTATATATGAATAATATATATTAATATGTGCAGTAGCTAAAATATTTTTAGATATTCTCTAACATCTTTGGTAGCTGCTTAAGAAATAAAGACTCCAACTAAAGTGTGTGAATTTTACTGTCATGTATGTGTATGTCTCATGTATATATACTTTGATTGTTCCTTTTTCATTCTCTTTAAATGTGGAATATTCCTCTTATGTTATTTCACTGATTTTGACCTTCTGAAATGCTGTGACAAGCTATCTTGTAGAATGCTCCAGGCTTTGGTCTATTTTCCTTATTGTATTTATTGATTTTTTCCTATTCTCTTTACCTCTCCTGGAAGTTGGAAGAAAGATGTAGAGTTTTGGTAGGACACCAGCTAAGGCTTTAGACAACACAGCTTGGTAGGAGATGATCCAGGGCTCACAGCAGTGAACCCCAGCCACAGGCAGAGTAGCTGAGGGGTGCGGGGATGCATAAAGGATCATCAGGTTTAGATAGGACACTGCATTGTTAGTCCTTGAGGGTGGGTGCAGAAGAGTGAGTCTAACTCTGGGCTTGGCTACTTTCTATCTAAAATACATGCTCTGCGAGGACAGAAATTTCCCACAGCACTGTCAGGCATTTCGGAGGCGCTTGATAAATTTTGTTTATTGAAGGAAATGAGTCAATAAACAGGAAAATGGATGGATGAGTGGGCAGACTCAGAGGATTCATTTTGGGTTCTTGTTCTTAAAAGTCCAAAAGCAAATTACACTTTCTTCGCTTTGCTAATGTCTGTCAATGCTGTGAGATCTCATTATTGCATTTTTAGAAGAGGTGATCGATGGCACCTCATGGTACCCGAGGACTCTCGGCGGGACTTTTGTGTTGAACACATTGCTTAGCAAATAGTAACACTGGAACTTGAGGATATTTAGCGAATGTGCTGAAGTGAACACATTCATGCAGCTGAAAGCTAAAGAGAAGCAACTGTCTATTAACCTTGGCTAAACATGCCTTGACCCACCACTGGGCTTTGTAACTGGTGAAATAAATCAAAGCATAACAGCAGTTAACCTCGAAAACCTTTGATTACGTCCTAGGGGCTCCTATTTTAAGGCAGAGCACTGTGAGAGGAGAGCTTGTCTTAAATTCAGCACAGCTCTGCTAAACCCATCTCTGCTACCTAGTTGTCACATGACACAGATGGGTACTTGAAATCTTTACAGTCTCACTTTTCTCCTTACTAAGGTTAATCTCTTAATTTTCAGCAGTGTGTCAAAAAGTGAAAACTATATGTCAACTGTCTTACAACGTGGAGGGTGCTTTATACATGCAAATTCACTGTTTTACTAATTAAAAATAAATTGATACATCTGTGTGATTAAAAACATAAACTTAGAAGATCAGGAGATGGCTCAGTTGGTAAAGTACCTGTTGTGTAGGGACAAGGACCTGAGTGAACAAGCCAGGCGTGATCTTATGTGTCTGTGACTTAGAATAGGCGAATGGAGATAGATGGACCCTCGGAGCTCACTGGCCAGCCAGCTTAGCCAATCAGTGAGAGACCCTATCTCAAAAATAAGGTGCAGAGTGACCGAGGAAGACATCAGACATTGATCTCTGGCTCCCACACGCATGCGAACACACATGCACAGGCACTCACATGTGCCCCCCCAGATTTTACATACAGACATCAAAGATGAAATTAAGATGGAGTTAGTTTTGTTATTAATTTCTTTTTGTTGATGCAAACTTTTAGGAACCTGTTGACCATACCCTGTAGAATCAGTTTCAAGAGCTCTGCAATGTAGGAACAAAAACTGTATGTTTCTTTGATTACACCACCCACGCCATTAAGTTTTCAAATGTAGCATAGATCTAATTATCGACCTGCGATTACTACACCTACAAAGCCCAGTTTAAAAGTAGAAATGAAGATAAACAAATTATTGGCGTCTTGGCTTTGGCACGTAAATGAAGTATTGGGCAGAAGTTTCCGACACTGTCTTGTAGAAAGTTTAAATACTGCCATGTAATTATTGCATTGCATTTTTCTGGAAACAGAAATACAATTTTAAAATTATTTTGTGGTACTGAAGACTGAACCTAGGTAGGGTAGCCTCATACACACTAGGGAGGCATTCTATGATTAAGCTGTGTTACCAGCCTCATATTTACATTAATTTTTGATACAGAATCTTAATTTGTCCAGGCTGAACTTGCATTCACTCTGTAGCCCAGGCAAGCATTGAACTTGCTAATACTCTGGCCTTAGCTTTCGAAGGACCTTGGATTACAGGCCTGTGCAGACAGATCCTGCTGAATTCTCTTATTATTAGTGGTGGGGATATCAGACAACAGTGTCATATAACATACAAGAAAGCCAGTAGTAGCCTTTGTATTACCTTCTTGTGAAAAATGAGATGCAGCGTTGAGTCATGACGTGTTAGGTGGGCCGGAGAGATGGCGCAGCATGCTCTTGCGGGCACCCGGGTTTGGTTCCCAGTACCCACATGGTGGCTCAAAACCATTTGTTGCTTCAGTTCCAAGCCTCTGATGCCCTCTTTGGGTTTCTTTGGGTCCTGCATGCATGTGTTGCATATATATAAAATAAAAATAAAGGAATGCTTTTAAAAAGATGTATTAGGTGCTCATTATGAGGGAGCTGTTTGGTTGCTGCCTCTGCTGCATCAGTCTGACCTTTGGAAGAGGTAATAGAACCTAAAAAGAACAAATGTGTATTAATAGGTACTTTACTGAAAAAAAAAATGTTCCCGGTAATTCTCAGAGGATATAGCTTTGTAAATTCTTTAACATGAACTCTGTTTATTAATTTTTGATATTATTTTTATTGTTTATGTGTATGAGTCTTTTGCCTGCATGTATGTGAGGGCACTACATGCATGTAGTGCCCATAGAGGCCAGAAGAAGGTGTTGCATTCCTGGAACTGGAGTTATGGCTGGTTGTTAGCTGGCATGTGGGTGCTGGGAACCAAACCCGGGTCCTATGCAAGAGCAGCCAGTGTTCTGAACTGCTGAGCCAGCTCTCCAGCCCCTAAATTCCATTTATTTCACGTGTACAACCCGCCTTCATTCATTTTACTTCTAAGCTTTATTCACTAGGACTTTAATATAGCAGCTATTAAGTCACAGTACAGAGTGGGTTCCTCTCTCAAAGCTCAGGTCCTTTCTTCTTTGGATTCAGGTGTCCAGGCAACTCTCTACTTTGGGAAATTCTAGTTTTAAGGGCTGACAGAGGCTAAGTGCATACCATGTCCAAAAGATAAAACTAGAATGTCCTCACTAGATACTGAAGGGTCTCAGGGGAAGGGAGCAGAAGAGACTGAGGCAGAAATGAGAAAAGTGAATTAGGAGCTTGTGGAGAGACAGCTGCAACTGTCCCAAGAGCGAGCAACAATCCCCAAGTCTGGGATGCAGGTTGTGAGAAGACATAGAGCTCCCGTGGCGGTCTACACTGGCTCCCCACTGCACTTTGTTCATAGAGCTGCAAATTGAATTTCTAAGAATAGGAAAGATTTTTGCCACCCCACCTGTAGGTTGGACTATGGGCAGGGGTGGGTGGTCTGTGTCCATAGATACCAGCAGGCTGATTAGTGCAGAAACAGCCAGATTCACAACCATGGGCCGTATTTGATATGCTGAGTGGAAGGAAAGGAAAAAGCAGGTGAGGACACATTTCCTTTGGAGCAGGAACGGTGTGTCACTTCCCTGTGTTTCATTGTTTCTCAGTCTTTAAAATTAATGCGATATGAACTACACTCAGTTCATGTTATTATCTGTGAGCACTTTGTGGTTTTGAAAGGCAGTTCACATATTTTTTTTTGTGTGTATAAGTGCTTTGCATGTATGTAAGAATACCTGTGTTGTGAAATGCCCATGGAGGACAGAAGAAGGTGTTGGATCCCCTGGAACTAGTGTTACAGATGGTTGTTAGCTGCCATGTGGGTGCTGGGAACTGAGTCTAGGTCTTTTTCAAGAGCAACTAGTGCTCTTAACCACTGAACCATCTATCCATTCACAGGTAGTTCTCATTTTGGGGGATAGAATATTTAATAAAGTTTGCATACCTAATTTTTAAGATGTAAAAATTATCAAGCTGTTTAACTTTCATGAAACAAATCAACTGATAAAGTCTCACCAATTTGCAAAGCAGAGAGAAAGAGAGAGAGAGAGAGAGAGAGAGAGAGAGAGAGAGAGAGAGAGAGAGAGAGAGAGAGGCGTTTTCAGAGAAGCATCAAGGTGTGAAAACCCAGGAGCTGAGAACGTTGGTTCATTTCACAAGCCCTGGTAGCCTCCATCTGATCAATCAGTTTATCAACGTCCTGTCACCCCAGTTTACAACCTCAGAGAAAGCTCATTTCCCCAGGAACAATGAAAGCGCATGTTATACATCTGTGGATTCTGTGTGTAGATTGCTGTCTACCCTCCTGAGAAGTGCTTGCAAGAAAAATCTTTTTCAGAAGGCAGTTCATTTCCGTCTCTAAGTTGTGTGAAGAATATTGTTCCTAGTTTCACATCTCTCAATATATATTTCCCTTGCCACACAGGAAGTACTTTGTTTCTCAGGGTTTCTGTGCTGCTCTTATGAGCTTGAGGTAAGATGCATGTGAAATGTTCAGAAGTTTGGCAGATATAATGTAACTATCATGATTGAAAACAGCCAAGAAGCACATTTTTCAGGCCTCCTCAGTCCCCCATATGAAATATTTTGACCTACATCATCAGTTCAGAATTATACAGCTTCACAGTGAATTTCGCTAAGGGTTACCAAGGTTACATGTTGAGAAAAAAATTTAACTTTTTTTCTTAAGAGTATAAAATTTTGATGTCTCTTTGCTGGGAATTTCTCTCCAAATGATCAGAATTAGAGGATTAACATGCTGCTGCTTGTGTGGATGTAGACTTACTGTGTAGCTAATGAATGGCCCTTAGCTGTATATTTGTGTGATCAAACATTTATGAAGAAATTGCAAGGTGTGCACACTCTCTAAGAGCAGCTGGCTTGTGTCTGCTTGCTGCCTCCCACTCCTGATTTCTTCCTGACCATCCTGTCAGAGACCTTTAGTGGTCTTGGGAGTGTTTTGGATCTAAGAGGAACACTTTAGATTTTGTGGGACATTTATGTGCTTTTTCAGTCACTTCTGAGTATCAATATAACTTTTGCTAGCTATCGGAGAAGGAATCAATACTAACTATTGATCTTAACACCAGCTCGCCCAGCATAAAGTCAGGAAAATGCAAAGTTAGACATCATAAGGACTTATGACCCCTCCCATGGTACTTAGTACAAAGTACTTAGTATTTAGCCTGGCAAGACGAAGACACACCATTTGAAAAGTGAAAGTTAGAATCTGACTTGGAGATAATTTTACCAGATAATAAATGGTGTATAATTTTATGTAAAGGATTACATTCTCATAGGTTTCCCTCTCTGCTTGACATTAAACTTTGCAGAGGAATATAGTTTGCATTTTATTTTATTTATTTTTAATATTTTATTTATTATTTTATGTATATGAGTGTATGGCCTGCTTGTAAGTAAGTGCACCTGTGTCATGTAATGCTTGTGGAGCTTGGAGGAGGGCATCGAATGCCCTGGAACTGAGTTGTGGATGGTTGTTAGTTGCCATGTGGATGCTGGGAACTGAACTGCATCCTCTGAAAGAGCACCTAATACTTTGAATGGCTGAGCCATCTCCTGCTCCTACTTTTACGTTGTAAAGTGGGAACTGATAAAATAGAATTTCTTGAAATTTGTGAAAGAAAAAATAATCATAAACATGTAGCAGTGCATATGATACAGGTTATGCAGACACATTTTTTCCTTTCTTTTTCGGTGTACGTGTACACGTGGAGGTGAATGGTTGACATGGGGTGTCTTCTTCAGTTGCTTTTCACCCTCTATATTGGGGCAGGGTCTCTTACAGGAGCCCGCCATTTAAGGGTTTGGTTTGTCTAGTTATCCCACTTGTTTGGGGGATGCGCTGGCTCTGCCTTCTGCACAGTGGGGTTACAGGGGACCTCCACATCTGGAGGTCCTGGAATTTTGGGGCGCTGGAACTCTAGTCCTCCTGCCAGCCTGACAAGCACTTTATGTGCTGAGCCATGTCCCTAGGCCCTTCATTTTCCTGTGCTTTAAAATTAGTTTTTGTTCATTTTTACAACTTTTCTCTCAACTGATCATAAAAGTTTCTTAAAACAAAATCCTTTTGCTCTTTCAAACAAGTCAGCTTTGTCAAGATTTGGGAAAGATCCCATTTGAACTTTAATTTACAATTATGTTGGGTTTATAAGTTTATTTGGGACAGCAGAAATATTTACAATATGGAGTTCAGGAACAAAGCCATATTTTTATTATTTCATACCTGTTTATGTCTTTAAAAACTCGTAGTTTCCTTCATATTAGTCTCTCTTTAAAGGTGTTTTTGTTAATGTTTTTAGCTAGCATACAAAGCACTAGGTTTTGTGTTCTAGTTAACCATAATTGTCCATTTCTCATAGCCTGTAGTCATCTGAGAGGGAAACCTTGATCGAGGAATTTCCTAGGACGGATTGTTCTGTGGCATGTCTGTGTGGAGCTGTCTTGGTTATTAAATGGTGTAGGAAGCCCTGGTCCATGGTGGGCAGCTCCCTTCCTAGGCAGAGTGGTACTGAGCTGTATGAGAAAGCTGGCCATGGGCAAGCCTGCGAATGAGAGTGCGAGCCAGCAAGCAGCATTCTCTGTGGTTCCTGCCCTGGCTTCCTTTGGTGAGGACTGGGATCTGGAGTGTCAGCCAGATAGACCCTCTCCTCCCAAGTTGCTTTTGACCAAAGCATTTTATCATGGCCACAGAAAGGACACTGGGACACACTATGACATTTCCACCCTGCAGATCGCTGTGTCTTGTTCCTGTCTTCCTTGCCGTGCTGCCTACAGTCTCCTCCTCCCACTTGCTTGACCTCTTCCTTGTCTGAACAGTCTCTACTTCTGCTTTCATGGCACACATATTCCATGAATATTTGTTTTGAAAGAGGTAAGCATTTTTGAGTTTTTTCTTATTACAAATTTTTCTCAAGTGATTCCTGATCCTGTTATAGTTACTGTTAAACTAATTTCCCCAAACAGAATTACAGTGTCATTGATTTTTGTTAATTCTTCTAATTTTTTATTGAATTTTTAAAATTGGATTTTTGTATATTTCATACAGAACACCTCAGTCGGTCTTAGTCACCTTTACTACTGGTGCTCTCTCACAGCTCCCCCTCCCACATTCTGTCATTTTTGTTAAGGCCTACTGTGTCAAGTTAGTGTCCCAGGACATTCCTCAGTACACGCTCATCCACTGAGGTCTAGTCAGCCTGTCCAGATGTCCTCGCTTTAAGAAGATTAGCTCCTCCTCATTCAATAAAATCAGCTGCCGATATTTCTTCAGCAAAGATTGGTGTCTGCTGCCCATTTACACGGCTCCATGCTGAGTTTTTGTCTTCTTGAGTTTGTGTGGGTCTTGAGCATGCCGACATCATTGCTGTAGGTTCATATGAGCAGGTCCCAGGAGCTTGTAGGATTCTGTTTCCATATGGTCATGCACCTCCTCCCTGGCTCTTAAAATCTTCCCATCCTCTGTTCCACAATGGTCCCAGAGCCCTGGATGAATGAAGCTTATTATAGGAGTCCTGTCTGGGGACCCACACTCTGGAAATCACCTAATCTCCAGGCTTTAGCCACTTGTGATATTTGGTGTTCCTGGCCTTCTGCTGTATGAGGGAGCTTCATTAATGAGAGTTGAGAGATTCACTAGTGTCTTCTTTACTCCTTGTTCTCTGTTGCACAAACATAGACAGCCTCTAGGTGTAGAGGTTGCATTGTAGATGTACCGCTTAGGTTTGGGCAATTCACAGGCAATGTCTGTGTGTGACTGGCTGTGGTACTCTGTAGTAGTCTCTATCTGGGCCAAAAGAATCTTCTTTGATGAATGGTGACTGGGATACTTGAATATAAATATAAGGATACATATTTTGTACTTAGTAAGAAGTTATATTAGTTTAGGAATATGATGAAGCGTTTTTTCTAAGGTCCATGATCTCTTCAGCCATGTGCATTTGGCTACAATTACAGGACCACACATGAGTTTCATCCCATTGAGTTGCCTTTAAGTCCAATTACATAGCTGTTGATAAGTGCTGTTATTGCACCAGTGTTGAATGCTGTGCAAGTCATCAATATGGTTATTTGGTCATGAAGCTGGTGTTGGGCTATTGATTAATGTTTCCCTTAGCAGCTTGCATAGTGCTCTCCAGAGCTATGAGACCTGGCCTTCAGGCAAAGTGGCTTGCAGATCAGGTCCAGCTCTATTGGTCCAAATCCTATGCCCAATATATGTCCAGTCATCAACAATAGGGTCTTACTTTCAAGTTCTGGGAGGCAATCAAGGGCTATGGTAATAGCCTGTGTAATTTTGGGAGTCTCTTGGACCTCCCTGGCCAACAGCCTGAAGGTTCCCCTGCTGGCACTGTTTCCTGTTATGTAACCTTCAGCTGTGCACATGGACTCATATAGAGATATTGTATGTATGTTTCAAGACAGCCACCATGGACAATGCCTGCTCATATTTTCCCAGGCTGATTTGGAAGTACAGTCCCTGGTGCATGCTCACGGCCTCCTGCACTTGCTGATTTCCTTAATTGTATTCCTTCCTGATTTGCTAATTTTCTGAGCATAAACTTGTTTCTTTTGCAAAGGCTCTTTGATATGCCTTAGAGTTTTTCTGTGTCTGTACTTAGCTTGTGATCCTGATCTTGCTTTTGGAGTATTTAAAAATGTTTTAGAATCTCTTTTTAAAAAGCAATTTGAGTTTTATTGATCTGCGAACCTTGGGTTTCTAATGCACACGGCGCACTTAACTGCATTTTGGTAATAAATGTTCCGGGATTAGAAGGATTGAGTTTTTAAGGAAAGAACTCAGTTTCAGATAATCTGCTGTGAGATTGAGAGGCAAGGCAATAATTTGGGTGTGTACATTGGTGAGAATGCACTTTTGTGCGGTTCTTTTTATCTCATTAACTTTTGTACAAACATTAAAGTGTATTTATCTTTTTCATTTATGCTGTACACAGTTTGGAACTATTGCCCTGCTAGATGAAGAAGATACTAAAATACAAAGCCAGAGCCTCCTTTTACATCTCTTGTATTCTGTTAGAGGAGAGAGAGATGTAAACAAGTAAAAACTGCAGGATTTCAGGAGCCAGTAGAATCGTTGAAAGAGAAGCTCAAGGGTCTTTAAATCTGTGGTTAGAGTGTTGGTCTGCCAAGCCACGTAACTGAATAATTCATAGCATTGCCTCTGGTTCGTTTATTTGTACTCTGCCTACTTCACAAGGGTGATTGGGAGCCTTAAATGACTCACAGAAGTGCTCAGCCCAATGACAGGTACTTGAAAATGCTCAGTGCATGTTAGGAACTATGAGGTCATTGTGTGCAGTTCAGTTACAGAGAAGGGAATGGACAGTGCATTTAAAAGGCAGGAGCAGTTGAGGGTGAGTGAGGTGGCTCAGCGGGTCAAGGTGGCAGCGGGTCAAGGTGCTGGCCACCAAGCTGGACAACTGAGTTTGGTCCCTGGGACTCACATGGAGAGAACTGACACCTGCAGGTTGACTCCTAACCTCCACATGTGTACCATGGCAGGTGCACACACACACACACACACACACACACATGAAGGATAATAATGATGGCGATGATGATATCGGTGCTAAGGATTGAACCCATGACACTCTGGGCAGATGCTCTATCAACTGAGCTACACCCCCAGCTCAAGGAGATAATTTTTAGCCTTAAATCTAAGAGAAAGTGATACCTGAAGGATATTGCCTGGACTTAAGAGGGCCCTGAGCTAACTTCCAAAGGCCCCCACACTGTGTTAGATCCAAGCTAATTTCCAACCCAGGACCTTTGTAAAACCCCCAACTCAGAGACCATTATCTGGGAAAACAATTGTTCTTCCTAAAGAGCAGTCTGCTCCTAAGGCTGTTGGCCTTTGGATTTACGATTTCAAATCCTGGGGTTTCTTCGATTTTGCCTTCAAGGTCTCTGGAACCAGGCGATGCCTGCTCTGCCCCTGGAACTTTTCAGTCTCTGCCCAGCAGCAAGTGATGACCTGTTCCAGGGAGAAAGACTTTTAGTCTTACCTTGCCTAAAATCTAAAATGGGGTCCAAGGCTTCTGTGTGCCCAGATGTGCCCCTGGTTTGCATTAGGCGCAACCTAAAAGCACTAGACCTAACTGACCTCAAGCCTTCCACTGTAATTCATTTATCAGCTGAGGTCTGGACCTAATATAAATATAAATTGAACAACAATCATGTTTTAATTGAATTTGGAATCTTTGACTTCCCAAATCTCATCATATTTGGCCCGAATTCAAAATCACACCTTACTTAGGTAACTTCATAAAAAATGTTCTTCGCAGAGCTAGAAAAAGAACATTCTAGAATTCATATATAATCACAAAAGACCCAAGATAGCCCAAACAATCTTGGGCAAAAAGAGTAAAGCTGGAGGGATCACCATATCAGATCTGAAACTCCATTACAGAGCTATAGTAATGAAAGCAGCATTTTACTGACAGAAAGCAGTCACAGAGATCAATGGAACACAGTAGAAGACCCAAACATGGATGCATACAATTCCAGCCACCTGGTATTTCACAAACATGCCAAGAACACACAATGGAGGAAATATGGCATCTTCAACAAATGGTACAGGCAAAATTGGATCTCCACCTGTAGATGAATGAAATTGGATCCTTATCTTTCACCTTGAACACAAGTCAACTCCAAATGGATCAGAGACTTCAATGTGAAACCTGAAAACTCTGAAACTGATAGAAGAAAACATAGGTAGTACTCTGCACGATATAGGTGTAGGAAAGGACTTTCTAAATCAGACAACAGTTGCACAGACATTAAGCTCAACAATCAATAAGTGGGGTCTCATTAAACTTAAAAGCTTCTGTATAGCAAAAGAAACAACTAAGTGATGAGGAAACCCACTGAGTAGGAGGAAATCTTTATCTGTCACACACCCAACAGAGGATTAATATCCAGAATATGCAAAGAACTCAAAAAACAAAGAAGAAAATAAACCACCCAATAAAAATATGGGCTAAGGACTCAAATAGAGAGTTCTCAAATGAAGTAAAAATGGCCAAGGAGCACTTTAAAAAGCGCTCAACATCTTTAGTAATTAGAGAAATGTAGATAAAAACCATATTGTCATATTAAGACTCCATCTCACCCCAGTCAGACTGGCTAAGATCAAAAGAACAAAAGACAACAAATGTTCCTGAGGATGCGGAGTAAAGAGAACACTCAGTCACTGCTGGTGGGGACACAGACTAGTACAACCACTGTGGAAAGCAGTGCAGAGAACTCTGAAAAAACTAAAAATGAATCCACTATATGATTGGTTATACCACTCACTGGCATATGTCCAAAGGACTCATCCTACTGTGGAGACAGCTGTTCATTCATGATGCTCATTTTACAATAGCTAAGAAATGGAGACAATTTAACTATTCCTCAATTGACAATGGATAATGAAAATGTACATTTACACTATGGAATTCTATTCAGCAGTGAGAAAAGATGAAATTATGAAATTTGCAGGTAACTGGATGGAACTAGAAACTCTTATACTAAGTGAGGTAACACAGACTCAGAAAAGTAAGTGACATATGTTCTCCCCCATTTGTGGGTCATAGCACCAGTCCCTTCTGTGAGGATATATCCTGATGTACCAGCAGGAGCCAGAAGAATGGAAGGGAAACAGGGAGGTAAAGGGAAAGAAAGAGCTCGAAAGAGAGGAAATTAGAGAGCAGAAGTTACCATGGGGGAAATGGGGACATAGAGACCTTCAGCTGGGATGGGAGGAGGGAGGGACACAAGGATCCATGGGGTAAAGGAGAAGGCACTCCGGATGCGGTAATAGGAGGCAGGTGTGATCAGGGGAAACCGGAGGAAGAAGAAGTTTATACAGGGAGAGAGAGGAGAGATAAATAAAACTTCGGTGGGTGGCATAAGAAGCCGGAGGGAAATGTATTAACTCAAAAACCGTTTGAAAAATACACATATGATATCTGAACATAATGGATATATAGATTTGCTGGAGAGCTTTATGTTATTTCCATTTCAAACTGAGGTTAACAAAAATATAATCTTAACAAAAAATAATTGCAAAATTTTGATTGCTAAAATCTACCATATATAATTATATAACTGTACACTGTCCACATGAGCTTATGTTTCTTAAAATTAATTTACCTGGTATCAAATTGACTTATAAGTAAACTAAAACTGTTAAATTAGCACAAAAATACTTTTTTCTGGTCAATATGTTATCTCTTTGATACTTATTTCAATTTTGGTTATTATAACATAGTTCCTACAGTTTGAAGATATTAGTTAATTTTGAGAAATGACTAATCCTGCTCCAAGGTGAAATTTCTCAATGAATGATTGCTCCCTTGAGATACCAAACTCTTTATTCAGGAATTAAAATGGTCACTTATCTCTGTGCGTATCTTCTTATGTTTATTTTATGTTATTCTGAGCAAGTTTATAGAGATACAGAGTTGTAATAGTGGCTGTTGCAGCCAAAAGACCTTCAGTTTTCTCTCTGGCTTGTACCACACACCCAGTTACAGTCTCAGATCAGATGCAGACAAGTATTGGGTTTCCTTAACTCCTGGCAAATGTCCTTTGTGTTTCTCTGTATTATGCAAGTATTACTTTTCGGATTTTTTTCCTTCTGTCCAACACTAAAAAGTACAAAACTTATAAAATGTGAAAAATCCCCAAGTCAGTGTTTTTGCAGACTTGGAAACAAGGTTGTCGGCTAAACCACCTCCCATCCAGGTAGTAAAGGACATGATCTTTGCCCTTCGAACAAAGGGAAAAAGAGGCAAGGAGATGAATGGTGTTAGTGTGTGAGGGTCCTTGTCCCTCCGATCTCAAGTCCGTTCCCTCCCGCTTCCCTGTTTCGATCTGGACAGTGTGAAATGAATTCTGTGGTTTCTTTATTGTTGCTTCATTCAGGTTCTCAGTGGAAAGCCCTGGTGCAGACGAAACATACAGGTAATTATGAACAGTACCAAGGATTCTAGGGATAGGTGCAGGAGGAGAGCAGAGTTTTATCACTCTACCTCATTTCTAGTAGTGGGCACAACTGCCCCGGCCTACAGTTCTCTGAAGAGAACTCCCCCCACCCCCGCAGTTAAATATTCCAGGACTCACAGTCGCTGTCCACAGAAGGGGACTGATAGGACTCGCGATCGCTGTCCACAGAAGGGGACTGATAGGACTCGCGATCGCTGTCCACAGAAGGGGACTGATAGCTATTTTTACTGCTGCTTCTTGAAACTGATAACCTTCTGCTTCTTCCTGACACTAACTAACAACCACCTGGAATTTTAACTGCTGACACCAATCATGCATCCACACCATTAAACAGTCCTGCACATCTCTGCTTCCCCTTTAAAAACCTACCTAGACTCCATCTTGATGCTAGTCACTCCACTCCCGAGTTTGGAGGCTAGCCCTGAGCCTCTTAATAAACCGGTCCTGACACACCCATGCACAGTCTCTCGTTTGTTTCTACCAGGTCTCAAAGTGAACCAAACCTTACACTTCCCTCTGAAGTCACTGCTCCGGTCAGCATCTGCACTGCTGGGCCAGGCTTGAAGTTTCAGGAACGTCTCAGCCTTTCTGAGTGGCTCTAGTGGGCTGGTGGCCTTTAGTGCCATCCTCACAGATCTGGATGCCTCATGTCCCTAGACATTTTCCAGCTCTTTGGATAGCCTCACAGCAGCTTTCTTTCTGTGTTCTCTCTGCATAAGTACTTGGGGTGGCAATTTTATTTTCTTGCTTGGGCAATGACTAACATAATGAGTAAATGGCATTTTCTTCTGTGCTCGTCTTGGCTGAGGGTGCCTTTGGCTGAACCATCTTTATAATAACAGTGTGCTATGATTCTTTAAAAAGTACTGGAATATTCATTGTAGTAGTTACTTTTTTCTGTTGCTGTGATAAAATAGCTTAAGTAAGAACGTGTAGAAAGAAGTTTATTGGACTTACAGTTCCAGAGGGATAAGAGCCCGTCATGGCAGGGGTATGTGGTGGCAGAGGCGGGGGACCAGAAAGTTGACGGTTTCTATCTTCCAGCAGGCACAGGATGTGGAGAGAGACACTAGAACTCTGAACTCTCAAAGCCCTCCCTTACTCACGTGCTTCTTCAGCAAGGCTTCACTTTCTAGGGATTCCATGGCCTTCTCGAAACAGCACTACCAGCTGACAACGTGTTCAAATACTATGGGGGATGCCGTGTGCAAACCACCACATTCCACTCCCAGGCAGCCATAGGCTCATGGCCACAACATGAGGAAAAGGCATTTAGTCCATCTTCAAAGTTACATAGCCTTTAGCAGTCTCAACACAGTTCAGAAGTCCACTGTCTAAAGTAACATCCTCATAAAATGAAACCCAATACACATTCCCATTCCAAAAGGAAGAAATGGGGACACAATGAGGAAATACTGCACTCAAACAAGACCACAAGCAAACAGTGTGAACACCAAATCCTGCAGATCAATGTCTCATGTCTGGGACTTCAGTTTCCTGGCTTTCATGCTCATCCCCTCTATCTTTGAGGGACATACATCTCTTTCTTGGGCTGGCATCACTTCTTGTATATAGCTCTCCTTGGCTGATATCTCACAGCTCTGGCATCACCAAATTTTGGGGTCTCTACTGCCAACCAGGCTGGCTATCACAGCTTCACACAATGGCCTCTGAGGGTCTCTTGGCCTCTTAAGGCCTTCTTTACACAGAGACTCTCCTGCCACATGCTGCCTGGCCTTGGTGGCTCCCTGAAATCACCAAGGAAGAACCAGTGACCGCCTCAGTCTTGAAGCTCTCATGCCTCTAAAACCAGCACCGCATGCATAGTACTGCTTTCTCCAGCTGCCAGTTTGCGGTGGGCTCTGGCTCTCTCCATCCATCTGACCAGTAGCTGCTTTTGAATGTGACGGGCTTCTTCCAGCAGGGCCATCCTCCAAGGACGTCATGAGCAGGGCCATCCTCCTAGGACGTCATGACCTTCCCCAAACAGTGCCACCGACTGACCAAGGGTCGAATGCTCTAGCACATGCGCCTCATTCGAACCACCACCCTCAGCTTGCAAAGACTTGGGGAGTCCTCTTCATGACCCTCGTCAGGTGTGGCTGGTGGGATGATGCGGCTTCCCGACTAGTAGTAACACCCACCGTCCATGAAGCCAGGGAAGCCAGGTGATGCTGCGTGCTTTCAAGCCTGCTTGGTGCATTCCAGTAACTGGAATATTACAAGGCTGGTTCCTCACCGTTGAAAGAGTTTCAGTAGATTGTTGCATAACACTGTTCTTCTTCTCCCTCCTTTTCCATACGTAGAGGCAAAGGAGTCTCTTGTCCCTATGTCTCTCGTTGTTTAGAACAGGCTTTCATAAACAGCAGGGTTTCAAAATTCAGTTGACTATTCACCTCTGCTTGCCTTTTCTGTTTCCTTTCTTACTAGGTCAGAGTGATGGTCTGACTCCATAATAAGGAAGATGAACTGTGCTCTGGTTGTTTTTACTTAATTCAGATATACATCGTGGTCACTGTAGCTGTGGCCTGACTCATCTTTGACTCTGATGCGTTTCTGCTGGATGTAGACTCCGAACCCTGCGCACACCTCTCCTCTGTCTATGCTCCACCCACACTGCGTGCCTTTTCTCCAGGAAGTCCGTACATTTTATCCCTCGTGGTTTCTCCTCTGCGAGTCACTCATCCCCCTAAGTGCTTTCCTTCTCATGCCACATTCTCAACTTTTTTTTGAGAGAGTTATTTTTTATTGTGCCTCTTTAACTGCTGATGTGGAATTGTGCTGCTGGTGTCCGATGTCCTATTTGATTCTGAGCAGTTATGAGAGAAGGAGCCATTTTAATGATGTTTTCTTGTCAGCACCTAGACTTGGGACAGCATGTCTGTGTTCCGTGCCTAACGCATTAATTTATGCTGTTTTTGTTTCTTACACTTACATGCGGAAACTTATCCTTCTGCAGGTGGAGGAAGACCTATTTATAGCTGGTTTTAAGAATCATTAGTTTGGGGTTGCATAGCTGCACAGTATGCTGCTGGTTTCCCACCGGCTTTGCTGGAAAAGATGCATGCACCTGCATGAAGTCACCTGGGTCTGGGACAGTTTTCCAGCAGATGTCAACAGATATCTCCCCTGTCTGGGGGACACAGGCTTTCACTATTGGCTTTTGCTATTGTTTGTTGTCTGGAGGAAGGTAACTCTTTTATGTCTTTCCCTGTTATCTGAGGAAAGACATTTTTTTTTATTCTAATAATTAACTGAAGAATTAATTCTTCCTGGGAAAAAAAACTAAAATGCAGGAACTCATGATCCTCCTGCCTCAACCTCCAAGGTTGTCTGCCACCATCATCAGTTGGGTGCAGGGTTTCTCTTTGAAATGATAAAGACATTCTATAAGGGTTATAAAATTGGACTCTAGTGGTGCTTGCTCAAGTAGCTGAATATATTAAGACCCTTGCATTGTACACTTTAAATGGGTGAATTTTGTAGAATAGAAGTTATCTGTTCTGGTTTTGTTTGGTTGAGTTTTTTGCCTTTTTGAAGAGAAGGAGATCTCATCCTGTAGCACAGGCTGATCCAGAACACCTATTAATTTTTTGTTTTAAGCCTCCAAAGTTCTAGGATTCCAGGAGTGAGCTACTATACCTATCTATGAATTATATTTCAATGAAGAGCTTTTACTTAATTTGTAAGACTTTCTAGTCACTAGTTTTTCTTTGGACTTATGGAACCCAGAATATAGCATGGCATATGGGTCACAACAGTTCAGGCATCAGAAAAGTGAACCACCCAAACCAGAACATCCTGGTATGTGCCTGTCTGACATAAACTCCACAACTCTCCTCATAAGTGGGTGTCTGCAAGACCAAGGGAAGGCAGTCCTTGTGGCTGAGAGCCTCTGTCTTGTTTGGTTTGCTAACTCTCCAAGTAGTGTTGTCCTTGCTGCTACATTTCCCCATGGCTTTGGCTTTGGGAATGGAAAGCAACTGACTCAGGTTCATTATTTTCCTTGTGGCCCATCTACTAGATTGTTACCTCTTAGGGGGAGTTTTCAATATATTACCTGTTCATATCCAGCATTTAGCAAATTCTTGCTAAATGTGAACAAACCTGAAAGGATAAGTCCTTCTGGAAAATCTCAGAAGATCTCAAAAATTTCAGGTTTTGGAAATCAAGATTATTTTTTAATCAACACTTCCAAAATAGAAGTCACAGAGTTTTACTGATAAATGATGGTTTCAACTTACAATAATTTTGAGAGATATAATATAAAATGAGGGCTGATATGTGTGTTAGCCAAGAATGAACACATCATGAACTTTATTTATTTTTTATATTAATTTTTCTTTATTTTCTTGGGGATTTCCTATATATACAGTAATGGCATTTGACCATGACTGCCACTTTCGTCCCTCTCTCCCTAATGTATCCCCACTTCAGTGAAACTTATTTTTCAATGCCTTATCCCACACTGTATCAGAGTGCTGATAAAACCTAACTCTCAATTATGGGGCTGAGGGGAAGGTTGGTGTATCCATGTTCATTGAGTATATGTGGTCCAATTTTGTAATTATGAGTTGTGGACTGTGTCAATCAGGATTCCAGGGAATAGCAGGTTGTACTAAATTTAACTGGGTAAACTGAGTAAAGTTAAAGAAAGAGACAACTTACAAAGTTGTGCCCAGGGTTAATAAAACCAGTAAACCGTAGGACAGTGCCTGACTTAGTGGCTATTGTGAGAGATTCTCAAGTAGGCAGAGTCTTTACAGAGGTAGAGCCATGTGGAAAGCTCAAGAGAGGGCTTAGTGGCATCAATCAGATGATCCATAGCTGTGTAACAGGAAGGAAGACCAGGGACAAACACAGCCGCATTCCTTCTTCTCCTCTGATTGGCCACTGGGTGAATCCAATGCAAAGTCAGAAGTCAAGAGGATTATTTAATGCCATTTCCTGGATGGCCAATGGCTGAGGACAGATTTGAGCCTCGTATAGGCAGGCATTCCCGCCCCTCGCCCCCACGTGTATCTCCATATGTGCATTCTCCATTCCTTGCAGAGTGAGAGGATTTTGAAAAGATAACTTTCTTTGACCAACTTTTTTCATAGACCTTAGTGATTTGATGATGCATTGCTGGATGTGAAATTAATACCCTACTATGTAATTCTAAACATCAAAACATCAAAACTCAAAACATCACCTTCTATCACCTAATCAGAGTAGGTGTGTGTGAGGAAGGAGTCTGAGAGAGGAGTGTGTAGGCATGTGTGATCAGTGTGGACAGGCGTGGATAGGCGTGTGTGTAGGGGTGTGTGTGTGTGTGTGTGTGTGTGTGTGTGTGTGTGTGAGTATGCATGCTGGCTTTTTTTGTGGTAGTTTTACAAGGCCTCTAACTTTGATTGGCATGAGAGTCTGGTGAATTAGACCAGTTACACAATATCTTGGCTTTCCATTTTTAACTCCAGCTTTTTCACAGATAATTTGTTTTCTGTCCTTTTATTCATTTGACTGTTCTTCTTTGGACTATTTCCAGTTTCTCCACATTTTAAAAAGCAAAGCTTAACCATCACAAAAGGTCTATTCTGGGAAATCATTACTTAAGGAAAAATTGTTACAGCATTTAAAAGTTTAAAAATGGCTACATAGATGTTAAAAATAAAATGTCCCTGTCTAATAATGCTGATAGTGGAATTGCGCTAAATTAAATTACATCAGATCAGAACATAAGAACTTGGATAAGAGTCACGCATATGAGGACCCAAAAAAGAAACCTTTGTTGAGATAAATACACTGCAAAGACCAAAAATAAAACTCGTAAGGTGAGAGAACTTTCTTAGACTGATCACTAAAATCCTCTTTAATAAGAGGACCCACTGCATGCTTCAGGAACTTAAGATGCTGGAATACACACAAATCTGAAAACATTCCAGATGCTTTGTTATTTTAGAGAAATGAGAATTTACAGGATTTTCCTTGGGAGATGTTTACACCATTGTTTATTGAAATAATAAATGCTAATACGTCATCAAAGGAATTTCAGTGGTAATCTCTGTCCTACTTGCTGTATTTACTTTATTCCATATAAATTAATTCATAAGAAGTAGAACATTCTCTTTATTGATTAAGGCATTGATTTATATTTGCTTCCTACCTCACCGCACCCTCAGTCCTGTTAGTTTCCCACAGTGTGATAGTATTGCTAATTTTCTAGTAAAAACTTAATGCACTAGGAAACCTTTGCATTTTCACAGACAATATTTATCAAATATTTTTATTGTTTTTAAGTACAAATTGTTGACATTGTATTTGTATATTCCTCAACTAAAGCTCCTCTGATGATTCAACAGGATTATCTTTTGTTAGAGAAACAGAAAGATGGGTGAATGTTTTCTTCACCAAAAAATCTGGAGGAATTTCTGACGTGTAAGACGATGAAGATCTAGAAAGAAGATTGGGAAATATAAATTTTGCACAGGCAAGTTGGTTAGATTTATTTATTGGATGATGCTGGGTATACAGACATATTTTATCCTAACACTTTTCTGCCATGTAACTGAGTGTGTGTGTTGTTTTGATGTGGTGTGGCCTCTGAGTATGAATGTGTTGGAATCACGGTCCTTGTGGCCGTGCAGGAAGAGGGTATCTTTTACAGGTGAGGGCCAGGCGGGAGGTTCTGGGGTGCATGACAGAAGCATGGACTTAGCTCTCACAGGAATGTATCTCTTGGAACCCCAAGTTAGTTCTCTTTAGAGGGTGATTCTAAAGGGAAGTGCTTGGGAGCTCTCCAGTGACCTTGGCTTCTTGGCTGGGTGTGACCTCTTGTTTGGCACATATTCCTTTTGCATTTTGAAGGCCTCAGAACTGAACTAATGCTTCCAGAATGTGAGCTAAATAAATTCCCTGTAAGAGTTCAGCCTCAGTTGTTTCATTATGGTAATGAAATATGGGCTTCTATCACGTACTTGTGAAATCTACCACTGAGTTTGATAAGAACAATATCTAATTTCTGGGTTTGGCAAACTGGATTTCAACTGGAAATTGGGCTGGAGATTTGGATCAGTGGTAAGGTTCTTGCCTAGCATGCACAAGGCCCTGGGTTCAATCCCCGTACCATAAAAAACAAGCAGTATCTCAGAACTGGAAAAAGCCTTCTGTTTCTAGGAACGGAGTGGTACATGACTCTTGATGTATCTGTTTATTAAAACCAGCACACAAGGCATTAGATATCAAAGTGTACTGACAGCTTTCCTGCCCTTTTATCTCCTCCTCCTGCTAGTCCTCACCCCCCTTCCACTGCAACCTCCCGCCAGGTCGCCTCCTCTCTCACGTTCTGTGCCTCCCTTTACCCACGACCCGTTTATCTCGTCATGCATATTTACATGGTTGCGGGTCTCCTTTCCAGTTTCTTAGGCTTTATCCACATTTACCCCATAATACACATATACACACGACTGGTTCCTCATACGAAAGAGATATGTGGTGTCTTTCTGAGTTGGAGTCACCTCAATTGATATTATACGTTTCAGATTTCAGTTTGTAAGTTCATTTTTCTTCAGAGCTGAATAAAATTCCATTGTGTGAATATATCATGTTTTCATTACCCTCCATCAGTGGATGGACAGCTAGGATGATTCTATTTAGTTGCTATTGTGAGTTGAGCAGCGATAAACACTGATGTAGAAGTTTTTCTGTAGTAGGGTGTGGAGGCCTTCGGGATACGCCCAGGGGTGCTATGGCTGGATCATATGGAAATCCTGTTTTTAGCTTTTGAGCACCCTCCATATGGATTTCCACAATGACTGTCTTAGTGTGTGCCCCCATCATCAGCGAACAAGGACTCTTCTTTGTTCATTTCCCCACCAGTGTTTGTTGTCAGGTTTCTTGGATACTCATTCTGACTGGGGTGAGGTGGTGTCTCTAAATAGTTTTAAGTTCCTTGATGAGCAGGGATGTTAAACATTTAAAAGGTGCTTATTGGCATTTGTATTTCTTCTTTTGAGAAACCATGCATTCTGTTAGTTCACTCTGTTGTTTCAGTGTTTTGCAGCTCCTTTT
Source organism: Eospalax fontanierii (assembly GCA_035773235.1). Classification (NCBI taxonomy): domain Eukaryota; kingdom Metazoa; phylum Chordata; class Mammalia; order Rodentia; family Spalacidae; genus Eospalax; species Eospalax fontanierii. The sequence goes on from CM069539.1 coordinate 4,363,670, forward strand.
CAAATACTGGATTGTAGCCTTCTGTCTAAAGCATAGCTGGTGCTGTGGTCTGGATGAGAACGTCCTCCATAGGCTCCAGGTATTTGGACATTTTGTCCCCAGTTGGCGCTGTTTTGGGAGGTAACATTAAGAGTCTCCCACATGGCACTGGTCTGGCAACATGGAACAGGACTGAGGGGTCGGTCATAGAGAGAAGCTGAAGCTTGCCACCCTGTGGTGTGGTTGGAGTCCCTGATGAGATGCCAGGCGAGGCCATTGGTGAAGGAGCAACTTCAGTTACAGTGGAGACTCCAGGATATTAGAAAAGTCAGGGCAGTGGGGTGAGCTACCAGGACAGTGGGTTGAGCTGCAAGGACAGTGGCCAGTATGGAGAGGCGCTGACCTCCGCTTGGGAGACAGGCTGTATGTGCTGCCTGTGGCAAAGTCACACAAGTGTGACCTCTCAAGCCCTTTGGATCCCAGAAGATCATAAGTGAATTCCAAGGTGTGGACCCTGAGCTTTGACACTGATAGATTTTGCTTTTGCTTTGATCTGGTTGTAGCTGTGTCCTGGTTCTTCCCTCTTGGAATAAGAAAGTGTATAACTTATTTTGGATTTTACAGGAGCCCACAGTTAAGAGACTCTGGATTTTAAAATAGACACTGAACTTTTGAAGTGTTTTGAAGACTATGGGACTTTTAAAGTTGGATTGTGATATTAACATGAAATACGGAGATAAGGAAAAGTTATGGTTTCACTGTGATGTGTTTATGTACAGTTGACAAGGGCTGGGTTGGGTTGGTTAGTCTTTATTGTCAACTGATACAAACCTAGACACACTTGGGAAGAGGAAATCTCAACTGAAGAGTTTCTTCTATGAGATTGGCCTGTGACCATGACAGCGGGCCATTTTCTTGATTGATAATTGATGTGGGGGGCCCAGCCACTGTGGACCGTGCCATCCCTAGTGGTGCCGTCCCTAGGTGGGTGGGCCTGGGCTATAAAGAAAGGTAGATGCACAAGCCAGTGAACTTTAGAGTCCATATATTTTGTAAAACTTGCAAGCAAAACAGAGACATCTATATTACTGTTTCATTTATTTTTTTTAACCATGCTTAATAATGTTAATTATTTATAATATCATGGTAACTATAGCAATTAAATGTGGCAAAATTCTAACTCCTTGGGAAGAAAATTAGCCTCTCCTTGTCATATATGTTTTAAAATATGTGTGTCTTTGTTGAATTCTGTGTGACTATCTAAATAGGGCCTTTTCATATCTTGATAAAGACACAAAAATGCTATTCCTGCTTGAGCCAAATCATTTCAAATCCAATTTTTAATAGTATTTAATATGTAAGACGTCTTAGTATCCACTCAAAAAGAGATAAGGCTTCCTGCAAGAGGGTTTTAATTTTTCTCTCTTTGTGTGACTCTGCCTGGGAGGAGTCAGCCAGGAAGCACAGCAGTGAAGCTACCTTGCTGTCTGCTGAGGAGCCCATCGGCTTGTGAGCTGAGTGTGAGTGGGGAAGCGAAGCCCTCCCTCTCAGTAACCAGGAGGGGCAGAGGCTGGGGGCTGGAGTTTGAACCCCACATCAGCACTTGTCTCTAACTGGCTCTTATATTTAACCCTTTAACTCCTTCACTCTGCTTGTTGTGCATGTAAAACTAAACAGTATTTTGCCCTTGCCTTGTAAATGCTTTCAGCTTAATTATGACTTGTAAATGCCCTCGAGCTCTCTGAAGAAAGGTGGACATAATGATTCAGTCTTAGGGAAGTGTTCTGCCCAGGGATTTTTTTATGAATGTTGAATGGAAGATTATGCAAACTCACTCCAGTGTTGCATGAGAGATTCTGCAATGCTGAGTACATATCACCAGGGAGCAAATTAAGTCCATCAAATGCCTAGCATATCAATTGCAAATCCATGCACTCTGCTTGACTTCACTGTGCTGTGTTACTAGAGGAGAGGCGCACTTTCCTCTCCAGAGGAATTAGACCCCCCCTGCAGGACGTTGGGGGGCATGGTAGGAACTTGGCAGTCAAGGGATTTTGTGATTCTTGACAAAAAGACTTGTTTTGGGGACTCATTTGAAAACTGCTAAATTAAATATTCACATGCAGCATGCAACATCCATTATTCTGTTTCTAAAACCAGGTTAAGACCCAGATCACATGTTAAAATTTATGAGAGAACTCAGCGGTAATTCTGGCATGTTCAAGACATCGCTCTTTGGAATAATCAAGGTTGGTGATTTTTATGAAACAGAGAGGAATGAGAAGATAAATCTGAAAATCGATGTTTACAGGGCTACAAAATCTTTTTGTGTTTTCATTTTTAAAAATGTAAATTCAGCGAGATAAAACCGATAACAGAAAGATGAATCACCTAGTGTAAAGGAGGCAGGGGATGAAGAGCTCATTCAGAGAAGAGTAACTGCAGCTAAGTAACTGCCAGAACTGAGAGTTTCTAGTGGTTCTGGTAAAGCAAACTAGAATTAGTAGTGAGCTCTAATTCTCCATTCAACAGAGTGGCAAAAGAAAGGATGACCATACCAGATTACCGCTATTGCTGATTCAGGAAGGGTGGTGAAAAAAATCCAACTACCTATGTCACCACCAGAAAATGAAAAGTATCACAGTCTGTTTGGGAGAGCAGAGTGGCCACAATGATTGAAACTTACTTCTGTTTTCTGGAATCATGTAAATAAAAGCATTAGTAAGTAAGGAAATACAGATCCACTATCAGAGAAAAATTGAACAAATTTTGGTAAGTCCAGTTGAATTAAAAATGCTAGTTACACAAACTTTCCCTTTCCTTAGCAATAAACCAGGGCCACACTCGGACTGTAGGGCTGATCCTCCCAGGTCCCTGGTGGCCCCCACAGCCTTATAAGTCATCCTTGCCCATGAAATGTGGGTGGACTGGACCTGTGCAGATTCCAGAACTGATGTGTACACTCCACATACACCTTCAGTTCCGTTTTCACTGTTCTGGGGTGCAGTGATGATGACTGAGAACAACTTGAAGAACTTGCCACCAGCCTGTCCACGAACAACAGCACAGAACAAGTCACACGTGGACAGGGAATAAACACCTGGGATGAAGCGAAGAAGGGTAGGCAACCTTCAGTGTCCCTCTGCTGGACGCTGCAGACTTCAGACCTCTTTATTACAACAATGCATAGTTACTGGAATTGATGCCTATTCCCCACCAGGTCATGGAATCATTAATGGACATAGTGCACATTTTAGCAGATGGGATTTTTGTTACATATTGTCATTTTAAGGAAAGTAAATATAGATGCATATCCCCCTCCAGGACACTTGGTGGGGGGCGGTGAGAAATTAAAGCAGTAGCTAAGCACAGGGCAAATCAAGCCAAGGTCATGGAGGCAGACCTTACACGGAACCTGAAGGTCATGACGGAGAGCATACTTGGGTGTTGTTGAATTCTGTGACTATAGCATTCACTTGACTTCAGAACTCATTACGACCTTTCATGCTGTGTTTTCAAACGTCATCCGAACATCATCTGCTGGATACTCACCCGGTATTTGGTACATCAAAAAGTTATTTCTCCTGACAGAAAAACAATAAATGTGTTGACAGTATTTAAACTTTTATTTATTTATTTATTTATCTTTATTTGTTTTATGTGCATGAGTGTTTTACCTGCATGTAAGTACACCCATGCATGCCTGGTGTCAAAGGAAGCCAGAAGAGAGCATCCAATTCCATGGAACTAGAGTTACAGAGAGGTTTTAGGTACCATATGGGTGCTGGGAGCCAAACCCTGGTTCTCTGCAAGAACAGCCAGTGCTCTTAAACTTCTGAGTCATTTCCCCAGCCCCAAGCAAATATTTTTAAGAATCTATAAACGTTCAAGACTTGTGATGCATGCTTGTGTGACAGGAAAAATAAATTTAAAGGGCCACTACCTTTTAGTAGTATATAATTGGGTGAAAAAGGAATCATGAAGAGATAATTCTAATAAAATTTGTTAAATGCACTGACACAAATGTGCACAGAGAAAGGATGGGGACTCACACAGCAGCCCTTAACTCAGTTTGACACACTTAGCTGATTCTGCAGGAGAAATGGCAGTGAAACCTGGTGAATATTTGTGCTTTGAACACATGGTCTTCTTTTATTTTATCGTGTACTATAATTCACTTGTTAGGAAGGAACTATTGGCTCTACCTAATCTGTCATTTTCTAAGTTCTAAGCTCACATTGACCAGGAATAAGATTAAAATGAGGGCTTCTGTTCTTGAAAAAAAAATGTCCTCAGTCATTTGAAAATCCAGAATATATTTAAAAATGTCATAATGTGTTAAACAGAATCAGAGAATATTAGTTTTTATTGTAATATATATATATATACATTTAAATATGTTATTTACTATTTTATTTAATGTGTATGGGTGTATTGCCTGCTTGTATGCAAGTGTACCTGTGTGGTGCATGCCTGTGAAGGTCAGAGGAGGGTGATAAATCCCCTGGAACTGGAGTTACAGATGGTTGTTAGCCACCATGTGGGTGCTGGGACTTGAACTCAGGTTCTCTGTAAGAGCAGCCCATTTTCTTAAACACTGAACCATCTCTCCAGCCCTATAAAACATATTTTAAAGACTAAACGAAACTCCCTGGGCTCTTGCTGGTAGTGTCCCATATAAGGATCCAGTTGGGTCTGCAGGTTTCCTATGTCAGCACTTTGGTCTCCTAGAGTGAGTGTTTAGGGGTTTTACCACCTAGACAGCAGCAGCTCCATCCTCCATTGCTGGCCAGAGGAGAGCAACTGACTCCTCAAGTGCAGACTGGTTCCTTTAAGAGGCACACAGCTGAAACACACAGGACCATGTCTTATCATAAAACCACCATATCTTATCATAGAGTTATCGATATTACTAACATTTTGTATTTCTTGGTAACCGAAGGCAAGGATTACAACTTTTCACTTTGAAATGCTTGGAATCGAGTCAAAGACAGCCATACCGTCCCTTGATGGATGGTATCTTTAAGCATTTGGTGAAACTTTTGCTGGAACAGATACAACATTCTTTTCTTCTGAATAACGGCTCCATAGAGAGAAATAATTTTTAGAACTACAGAACTATAAACATTCCAAGCTGGAAGTATTTAAAGGTCATCCTTTTTAGTGATTCACTGGGCTCTTTAGGTCAGGTTTCTTATTATGACATTTCATATTTTCTACAGACTGGCCCTAACCTGCCCTCCAAGGCTCTCTTTCACACTGTTCATACACAGTCCCCTTACCACAGAGAGCTGGTCAACTGAAAATGGTTCAAGAGCTCATCAGCTATAGTAGAATAGCCTCAGGTTCTTAGTCCCTTGGAGATGAATGTAACAATGTGCCAAAAATGAGTAGTGTAAGCCCTAGAGATGTATTACTTCACAATTCTGGAAGCCAGAAATCTGATTCCAAGATGTGGAAAGCGTTGCTTCCTTCAACATCTCCAAGAGAAGCAGCCGTTTTATGCCTGACAGTCACTGGCAATTCTTTGTTACAGAAGCAGTTCCCCCAATCCCCATGGGGTGTTTGTGTCCACATCTCTCCTTTTTTGTGTGAACACTAGTCAGGTAGGGTTAGAAGCTCATCTTACTCTGGCCTGACCTCTCTGGATTTACTTCCATGTCAACAAGGGGTTTCCAAATAAGGTGACATTGCAAAGTACTGAATTTAGAATTTTAACAATGAAATTTTAGGAGGGGGTCACAATTCTGTCCGGCACAATGTCTTCAGAACGTGAGCATATTTTCAAGTGTAGACTCTCTCCGAACACCTCATACAGATTTTCATTAGAAAATGCCTCTTACATTGTCCTGTGTTGAGAACCTTCTCTTCGGTTTCTGTCTCACTTCACACACCGCATATTTCTGTAAATCATTAGGATAATTCTGACTTGAGATATAATTAATTGCTTATGCGACTGGTGTTTGGGTTACAAAAGTGATTTCTTCCTTTTCACGCTTAACACATACTAATCGGGAATGAAACATAGAGACTATGTGCTGTTCCAGACACCGGGGCTGTGGATATGAAACACTGACTAGCCCTGTCCTCACCTCTGTGCAGCTGCTGATATCCCCGTGGGAATGTGATTGGCCAGCGAGCTTGCACTAAGTTTCTATTGGAACATTTGTTAACAGGTTAAGAGAAGGCCTGTGTGTCTTCATGGGTCTTTTTTTCTGTTCTTGGATTCAACTTAAGGACTTGCAGGTGTTAGGCAAGAGTTCTCCCACTCACTTAGGTCCTAAGTCCTCTTCTCACTAAGTTGCTGAGTCTGGCCTCAAGCCTCTCCTTAATTCCAGATATGCCTTGAATTTGGAATTCTCCTGTCTCAGGTTTCCAAGTAGCTAGGGTTATAGGCCTGTGTCCCCAGACCTGGCTCCTTCAAGAGTCTTTGAATGACCTGAAGTTATAGGTCTATGCATTTACAGAATAACAGAGGCGGTGGTCACAAAACTTAGGCTAGAACATGAATTGGACATTGATTAGCTGTGTGAATTTGGGTAAACTATTTTCTCTGAAATTTAATTCCTTTAATTTTAAAATGTTGATTTTTTCTTTAAGTCATGAGTTACTTGAAAATATTTTTGAATGTCAGACAAGTGAAGAAAGGTATTGATCTCCGTATCAATATTAATATTTTGTTGGGCTTCTGCTCTTCGAAGCTCCTTGGTTTACAAAGGGGGATGTTAGCTAATGAACCACATGTTCATTTCTGTCAGGCTTACATGTTCATGCAAGTTATTCTCTTAGCATCATCATCTAGGTAAATAGGCAACATGTTTTGTTTGGATGACATGAGTATCCAAGAACTTCACTTTTGACTCAGACTGCTACTCACAATGGACTGGAACTTCACTTTTGACTCTGAGTGCTGCTCATGATGGACTGAAAATTCTCCCTATTTACTTCGTTTCTTATGTGTTTCTTGCTTATCTGCTGAAGTCCTTGCGAGTCGTTTGGAAGTGCCGTGTCAATGCATTACTGCAAGACAGAACTATGGAAAAACGGATAATTCTGAATCCTATAATTTTGTATGCAAAATTGACTACTAAGGAATTAAAAATAGTGTGACAGTTAGGGAAATGGATCAGTTGTTGTGAAAAACTTACAGTAGAGTGTGTTAGCTAATTTTAGGAATAACATATTTTTGTTCTCACGTGTCTACAGAAAAGAGGCTGTAATAAAGGCAAAAAACGTAAAATAGATTCTGATGCAGTTCGACTCTTAATCTGAATATTTGGTATTAAACAAAATTACCTTTTAGGATTATTTAATTTTTAACTTGTTTAATAGTCTTTAGAATCCATTGACTTCTATCTACTGGTCAATTTAGTTCTTATATTATTATAATTTTGAAGAATATATATTTTTATTGAATTTTTGTCCATTTCATACAATACATCTTAATCATATTTAGGTTCCCGCTCCTATTTGAAAACCCCACAGCCCCCCTGCCAGATTGCGTGCATTCTGTCATATATGTTAAGGCATATGGAGTCAAGGTTGTGTTCCTAAATGTCCCATGGTATAAATTCATTTACTGGAGCCTGGGCAGCCTATCTAGGGTCACTCCCTTAAAGAAGACCAACTCCCCCTCACCCAGCAAGGATCAGCTGCCAACAGTTCCTCAGCTGAGGTTGGGGGCTTCTTATCCATTCTCCTACTTTTATACTGGGTTTTTGTCTGGTTTGAGTCTGCATAGGTCTTGTGCATGCTGTCACTATTGCTGGAAGTTGGACCACTGATGGATTCTCTCCCTCAGCAGCTTGCGTAGTATCCTCTAGAACTGAGAGCTAGTCTTCAGGGAGGTAGCTTCCCGGCCAGTTCCACCTCCATTTCGCCAAGTACTGTGTTTGAGTTATGTCCTATCTTCAGTAATAGGGTCTTACCTTCAAGTTCTGGGAGGAAATTAAGGGCTGTGCCATTAGTCTGTGTTATTTTGGGAGTCTCTCAGACTGCCCTGACCAACAACTCAAAGGGAAGTTTCTGTTCTCTTGTTACAGCTTGTGTTTCTTGTTACAGCTACACATACACTCATACACATATAGTGTGTGCACTTTTTCATAGGCATCCGAACTAAATACTCTTCCCTTTGGTTCTTCACACTGTGTAGACATTATTTTGACTCCTCTCTCCCTCCTCCTTCCCTCTTAAGGTATCCCCATTCCCCCTGATGAAACCTGTCTTCTGTTAGTTTTCCTCTCCTGAGCTCTTTCTCTCCCTTTGCCCCTGTGGCTCCTTGTGTAACCCTTCCTCCTCTCTTCCCAGTTAAATACCTCCATTTTCCCCTTTGGTAACACCTGTCTCTACTAGTCCTTTCTCTTGAGCGCCGCCTTCCCCCTTACACCTATGGTTCCTTCCCAGTTTCCTGGCTCTAGCTGTTACATCAGGATATATACTAACATCTTGGAACATGGAGCTGGGATCCACAAAAGAGAGAGAACATATGTTGCTTGATTTTTCTGAGTCTGTGTTACTTCACTAGTATAGCAGTTTCTAGTTCCATCCATTTACCTGCAAATTTTGTGATTCCGTCTTTACTGCTGAGTAGATCTCCATTGAGGCAACGTTCCACATTTTCATTGTCCACTCAGCATTGAGGGACACTTAGGTTACTTCCATGTCTTAGCTATTGTGAAAAGAACAGCAACAAACATGGATGCACAGGTTTGTCTGCAGTGGGATGAGTCCTTTGGGTATATGCCCAAGAGTGGTATAATGGGGTCATCTGGTAGTTTCATTTTTAGTTTTTCTTCGCACTGCTTTTCATAGTGGTTGCACGAGTTTGCATTCCCACCAGCAGTGAATAAGTGTTCCCGTTCCCCTGCATACTCACCAGCATTTGGTGTCACTTGGGGTTAGATGGAATCTTAAAGTGGTTGATCACAGCTGATTACTACTTCTGTGAAATATTTTCCTTATTTGGATTTAAGAACAACATGCATTTTCCTAGCTCCTCATCCCCAAATGTTTTATATTATAAATAAATCTATAATCAACACATTTGTATTTTCTTCTTAAGTACTTGATTTTAATTTTTTTGATAAATACCAGGAATATAATAGGTAGATCATAGATGTCTATAGAATTTTACTTAAAAAGCGATTCACAACAGCAGGGGCAAAGAACCAGGCTAGATGCCCATTAACAGATGAATAGACAATGAAAAGGTGGGATCTAAAATAAATAAACAAACAAATAAATAACCAACTAAATACAATAAAATCTATATTGTACAAATTTTAACAAATTTCTTCAGAAAGGAAAACCATGCTGTAGTGAGACCCAATGCTTTGTATTCTAATCAAACAGTCTTTCCAAATAGCTTCCCACACATGTACCCACGGCTCAGGGAGGCTCTTCATGTTGGGACAGCCACCTCTTTATGGTAAGTGTTCTAGTGAGTGTGCAGCAGAAGCTCTGAGTTTTATGACAGTCCAATGATGACAGGTGGACATCTCTTCATGGGTGCCCCAGTTGTTCTTGGCATACATGGAGTTTAGACCCTTAGTCCAGATTCTTTGGCCTCCCTGTAACTGAGTTCTCAGTGTTGTTAATTTATCACAGGCATTTTCCTGTGTACTGACATTCTGAACATTTTTCAGCAGTCTCCTTTCTTAATGTCTTCTGATCATTGTAGAGTTTGTAATTTGAAATTTATGTTTAATATTCCTTGCATTCATTTTAAGAAGTCCTTGCCCACCTCACCTGTATTTAGATCCTGTGTCTCTCCACCCTGTAGAGTGAGAACAAACATCTGTTCACTGTAGATGGGACAAGGATGACAGACCGAAGACGTGTTCCACCAGTCTAGCTTGGTGAAGCAATGATTTTATTTGGCTTTTATATGGCAGCACAGGTGAGGGTTTACATACAAGAGTGTGACTCCAGTGTGGCTGAAACCCTGAAAAGCCTGCCTCAGCCTGGGAGGTGAAGTGGGGAAGTACTTCCTCGGTGAACCTGCACAACCTGCTGGCAGCTCCTAGGCATTTTTCTCTGTCCAGCAGCTGATGATGGTTTTCTTACCTTGGGGTGGCAGAGGTCGTGAATCTTGTACCTTTCTGAACTTCCTGAATGTTCTGAACTTACACTATTTTTTAGTTTTCTGAGTCTTATGAGCCTCCCTCTGCCCTTCAGGAGGGTTTGTTCCAATCACAAGACAATGGCTAGATCACAGTTGTGTTGTTTCTTTGTTTCTTCTGTACCTAGGCCAGTGTGGAGGTTTGAATGAGGGATGTCCTTCATAGGCTCCAAGTATCTGAGCACCTAGTCCTTGTCCCTGGCGGTTTATGAGGTGTGACCTTGCTGGAGGAGGCATGTCACTGGGGAGGTGGGTGGGCTTTACGAGTTCATAGCCTTGCCCCATTTTGAGTTTCTCTCTCTGCTTCGTGTGTTGGCTTGAAGATGTGCACACTCAAGCTTTCTGCTCTGACTTCTCCAGCCAGGCTGCCCAGACTTGAAGGACTCTTATCCCTCTTGAATGGTGTCTGCCTTCAATTGCAGTGACAAAACAGTCTGACTAATACCAACTCGGGGATGAAAGGGTTTATTCGACTTACATCTCCCTGGTCACAGTTCATCACTGAGGGAACCCAAGACAGGAACTCAGGGCAGGAACCTGGAGGCAGGAGCTGGAACACAGGCCATGGAGGAACTGTGCTCACTAGCTTGCTCCCCCGACTCACACTCAGTCTGCTTTCTTATACAATACAGAACCACCTGCCCAGAGGTGGCACCACTCACAGAGGGCTGAGCCCTCCTACATCAGTCAACAGTCAAGAAAATATCCCATAGACATGGCCATAGGACAGGCCAATGGAGGCAATTCCCCAATTGAGGCTTCCTCAACCCAGGTGTTGAGGAAGTTGACACTAAAGCATCCAGCACACATGGTGAGTCATATAAACTCTTCTAATTTTCTCGGTCATGCTGTCTTATCAAAGCAATGGAGAAGGAACGTCTGAAGCCTGGACAAAGACATGCCAGTTGCCATAGCTTTACAGTAACTATTATAATTAGTGTCTTCACATGGACCTGGCACTTTTTTCCAGATTGGTTTGTTTCAAAATTTCAGGTTGCATTTCTATAAAAGATGTAGTAAGTGCTTGCAAACTTCTATAAAGATTGTGTTTAGATATCGACAGGAATTATGTAGAATCTATAGGTCAATATGTGGGCAGATTGCATTTTTGATAATACTGAATCCTGTCACCTATTTAGGTTTTCTAATTTCTCAAAGAAATATTCTGAAGTTTCAAACATCAATCTTCTATGTCTTTTGTTAAGTTTATTCCTAGGTACATTAGGTCTTTTTCAGTCTTTTTTGTTTGTTACTACTATAAAAAGTAAAGTTGCTTTTTAAAATAGAATATCAGTTTCAATCCTAAGATTTGGTTGAGTTCATATTACAGAGTTACTAGCTTTTATAAAATCGGAATCCTTTGGTTTTTCTGGGATAGCTATTTACTTCACTTGTAAATGGAAACAGTTTGTTTCTTATTCAAACTTTTGTACTTAATAGTGAGCCCTAGTGCAACACAGAGACCTTTGTGACCTTTGAGAAAAAGTCTTTATTTTTTTTAACCCCCAAGTGTGATATTTCTTGTAGATTGCTTTTTGCAGAAATTTGTCAAATGGTGGTAACTTCTACATCTGCTTTTCTGAGGGATTTTTAAATTCATGAAGCAGTATAGGATTTTGGTTAAATATTTCATTGCATTTACTGAGATAATTATATAGTTCCATTTGATTCTGATACTAAATTCTTAAATATAGTTTAGGATTGAATTATTAATATTTCATTAAATATTTTCTCATTCATGTTTAGAAAGGATATCAGACTATGGTTTTTGTGCAGTGATGTTGTCAAGTTCGCCTTTGGGATAAAATGGGTTTTAAATCAGGTTGAAAAGTATTCTTTCCTCAAAATTTCCAAAAGTCCAGCAAAGTTTCCTCATGTAACAGATGGTGATTAATCCAGAAAGCCACAACTGGCCAAAGTGCAGAGAAAGAGAGACTTCAGCATGCTTAGCCCTGAATAGACACCCACAGAAAACCTCTGCCATCCAAGGCTCAGGGACCATTGAGGGAGAGGGGATGGGAAGACTGTAAGAGGCAGAGGTGGTTATGACCACAGGGAAACAGAATTTTCTAGGTATCTGGGAAATTACTTATATGAACTTACAGAAATGGTGACAGCCTATAGAAGAGTTACGTAAGTGCAAACCAAGCAAAAACCAGCACAGAAGCTCAGAAATGGGTAAGATACCCACGTAGCTGAGGACTGCTGGGAGAGCAAGAGTTTATTTTCTTTAAGGAGTGATGCTAGATAGGTTAACCAGACTCCAGGGGATGAATGCACCCTGAGGGACATTTTGGCATACAAACTTGACCTGATAGGCCTTAACATATATGATAGAGTTCATGAAATCCAGTGGGGTCTATAAGATGGGTGCAGACAGAGAAAGGTGTCTATTTATATTTTAATAGAATTTTTAAAAATTCTAAAAAATTATGAAGAATTAAAAAAATTCCAAAGTATATGGAGATTTTGCTTTTGCTCTATTGCATGATAGAACTTGGCAGTGTAGCCACTGAGGTAAGGCTTCCTTTGTAGGAAGATTAGGAAGATTTAAACTGAGTTTAATTCTTTACACGTGTATTATTGCATAGGCTACTTATTTCCTCGTTTTAGCCTTTCCATGTCATGTATTTCTGAGAACTTGTCCAGTACATTTCCTTAGGGGATTGAACCCAGGGCCATTCCATCTATGCAAGCACTCAACCCTGAGCTTCATGCTATTAATAATGTACAGTATGCACTGGTGACTGATTTCATTCTTGATATTAGTAATTTGTGCCTACTGTTTCTTTTTTTCCTCTTTGTTTAGAGTTGTGAAGGGTTGCTTTTATTTTTAGTGGACATATAATAATTGTACATGTTTATGGGGTACAGAATAGTAATTCAGCGTACATGGACAATGTGTGGCGATCCAGTCCAGGGGATTTGCATTTCCCTTTCTTACCATTCATTACATCAAAGTGTTAGGAACCTTTGTCTTCCCGTCCTCTAGTATTTCAAAGGTATTGAGTGGATTATTTCATTGTACTATGTTGCAGAACATTAAACTCCACTCCTGCTACGCAGTTGTGCTCTGAAATGTTACCCAACCTCTGTTTTCCTTCTCTGCCATCTTTGCCTCTGTCAGTCACACCAGGCTAGCTCTGATCTCACACAGATCCACCTACTTTTGCTTTCCAGTTGTTAGGATTAAAGGCATGTGCCACTGTGCCTGGCTTGACTTTTGTATATTATGAAGTATTTTTGAAAGATCAACAGGGTAGGCTGAGTATGTGTGTATTGGTTAGGACCTCTAGAAGAACAGAACTGATACACTGAATATGTATATTCATATACTTTATACAATAATTATATATTATATACTATAGATTCATATTTATTGATGTATATAATTTATATATATGTATTTACATGTCTATAGATTATATTCATATAGTGTAATATGTCATTCATCAAATCAGCTTACATAGAAATAGTACAGTTGTCTAAAACCTGAGCATTTGGAATTTGTTCTTTTGTGCCTAGCTTAGGTCCCTTAACATGTTCTGTCCATTTGACTACAAATGACAAGACTTCATTTTTTCTGAGGACTGAGTAAATGTTTCACTGTGTACGAATTCTGACACTGTAATAAATATTTGCTATGCACTGCTATGGTTTGAATATGAGGCACTCACCCAAGAGGATTCTCTCTTCATGGCTTGATGGCTGCTGAGAGAGTCTTGGAAGATGATTGGATTCTGAGAGCCCTAACCTCACCAGTGGGTTAATCCATCATTTGATAGCATCATTGGGAGGTATTGGTACCTAATTGGAGGAAAGAGTCACTGTGGCATGCCCTGGAAGGGTGAACTGTGCCACTGGCCCTTCATTTATCTCTGCTTTCTGGTCACCACGTGGTGAGCAGATCTGCTCTTCCACTGTGATGTGTCTTTGCCACAGGCCGAGTCAGCTGATCCTGCACGAAACCCTTGAAATCACAAAACAAAATAAGCATTTCCTTCTTTTAAGTGGTTTGTGTCAAATATTTGTCACAGCAATGCAAAGCGCAAAGTGATTAGCACATTAATCAGCTTACAGAGAAGGTGTGTGTTAGCTCATGGTTTGGAAGGTGTCAGGCTATGATCAGGTGGACTTTACACCTCTGACAGGGGTTGGTACAGTGCACCATGGCTGGAGCCTGTGATGTGGATAAACCTTAACCTCACAGCCAACCTGCAAATGAGAAAAGAGAGGCCTGGAGTCCCACCATCACCTCAAGATCACTCAAAGATCTCAGTTCTCTACGTCCTCCCTGTGGGCCTCCTCTTGAAGTGTCCATCACCTCCCAGGAATGTCACAGACTGGAGATAGAGCCGTGAGCAATGGGTATGTGAGGGAGATGTACCCAGATCCTAGACGTTTACATGCTACTTTCCTTCATTCAGATATTCCTTATGTCTTCTACTTTTGAGCTACTGCAAGGGGTTAACTGTACATTTTCGAAGAAACTGTGCTGGATATGTTTGTCAGCTTGACATGTCTGTGTGGAGGAAGCCTCACTTGGGGAACTGCCTCCACTGGACTGGCCTGTGGCCACTTTTGTGGGGTGTTTTCTTGATTGTTGAGTGATGTGGGAGGGCCCAGCCCTCTGTGGGCGGTGCCACTCCTGGGCAGATGGTCCTGTTTTATACAAGAAAGCAGACTGAGCACAGGCCAGGGGAGCAAACTAGGAAGTAGTGTTCCTCCGTGGTGTGTGCTTCAGCTCCTGCCTCCAGGTGCCTGTCCTGAGGTCCTTCAGTGACGAACTGTGACCTAGAAGGTAAACCCTTTCTTCTCCAAGTTGGTTTAGTATTTAAAAAAATCTTTATTACAGTATGGAAAGTAACTAGAACATTAAATATTCATATTATATGTGGGGGTATCTCCTAGTAGCCCCAGCTGCCCTGGAACTTACTATATGTATGAGACTAGCCTTGATCTCACAGAAATTCACCTACTTTTGCCTTCCAAGTGCTATTATTAAAGGCATGTGTGACTATACCTGGTTTGGCCTTTTATATATTATGAAGTGTTTTTGAAATATCAGCAAGGTAGAATGAGTGTGGTATATATTAGTAAGGGTACTCTAAAAGAACAGAACTGACACAATGAAAAAACATATGTATGTATACAAGTTATTAAATCAGCTTACATAGAAATAGCAACTACAGTTGTCTAATATCTGAGAGGCTGGGAAAGCAGTAGTTTCCTGTCCTAGAAGCTGGGTGGGTGCTTTGGCAGTCAGAGTAGTCCCACAGTCTCCGGTGTCCTTATGCCGGAGAGGCCACCCATCTTGTGGTTTTTCCCCCTCCACCCATGAGGATGGGTGCCTCAGCAGCCCCAATGTGGTCCCAAATAATGTGGGGTTCTTAGCTTAGTCCTTAGTCAGTGATGGAAATACTGGTTTTGATATCAGCATCATCAGCAACAGAATACGTTAACTGGGAGGACCAAACACACGAAAGGTGAATACTCTTCCCGCTGCCATGCCCTCTTTTGTCTAGGCTGCTACCAGAAGGTGCAACCCACATTTGGGGTGGGAAGCCATTGCGACCAGGACAGTTCTGCAGTCGAGACTCTCTTCTCTGGTGATTCTAATTTTGTTCAAGTTGACATTAAAAACCAGCCATCACAACCTGTAAATGTGTGTGTGCGCATGTGCACCCGTACATGCCTGTAGCTTTCAGAGACACAGAATTTTCCTTACGATCTTGATTGGAAGTATTTTATCCTTTCTTAAATCTGTAAGACAGAGATAATAATATCTACTCAATAGACTTATTGCTAGCTGTAAATACTGCAAGGCATGTAGAGTTTCAGCACATCTTACTAGGAAATATAGTCAGTGTGTTATTGGAAAGTAGTAGAAAAGAAAATCCTGAAGAGATAAAAATTGCATCTGGCTGAAAACCCTGCATTTGAAACAGGCAATTTTGAGACATCTTCCTTCAAAAGGTTATAAAGAATAAGATGGGGCTGAATTCTTGCTTTGGACTTTGAATGTCTATATAATAATAATAAGAATAATAATAACAATAATGTAATATACATCTGTTGTAGATCACCATTCTCTATATACTACAGAGCATCTCTATCAGAGTAGATGTGACTTCTTGTCAGAGACCCTTCGCATTCTGTCTATTGACTCTTAATGTGTTAATGTTTCCTCATAAAAGAAGGGTTGGGCAGGGGTCATTATCCTCACTTGAGATTCCAGCCACCCCCACCTGAACCTTCCAGCCACCGGAATCTGACTCTGCTCTAATTGCATGTGGCCTTGTGGTCTTGGAAGGTATCAGAGTACTTAGGGGCTGGAAGTGTGGAGGGCATCCATGAGGCTGTGAGGACGTCATTATCTGCTTTGGGCTGGTCTTGTCACCCCAGGAACGGGATGCAACAACGTTTCTTGAATGATGGTTGACTAAGGCTGCATTGGGAAACACTTGACAGTTCATGTTCCTATGTTTCTTACAGTCAGTTGCTGAAGGCTGCTTTGTTTGTTTTTGGAGGCAGGGTCTCACTATGTTGTCCCAGCTGGCCTGGAACTTGCTATACACACCATCCCATGCTGGCTCTGTCTCACAGTGATCTGCCTGATTCTGGAGTGCTGAGATTACAGGTCCGTACCACTGTACCCAGCCTTGAAGCTCTTGTGTTGAATGACCTTTTTGAGGGTGTTTATTTAACAAATAGCTATCCCAGTTGCTATAAAATACCAGCTCAATTTGGGTCATGAATTTGAATTGCCCTGATTAAGGTGTCAAGTGTCCTACCCTTCAGACAGTTCGCACAGTGGGACAGAGATCAAGCCAGGGCTAGCAGGCTTTGCACTTAAAAGCCACGCTCTGTCCTTGGGCCACGTTTAACCAGATCTCACTGACATGATGCCCATGGAGGATAGGAATTGAAGGAAAGACTCTCCTTTTACATTTCTCTCTGCATATTCTACTGTAATAGAAGCTTCCAGAGCTGCCCTGTGTGCTGCGGTCCCTTACTGAAATGTTTGCTTAGTGTTATTTTTCTATCTTCGCTTTGGCAATAACTTCATAGATGCATTACTTACCACTTCTGCGTTGTCACTGATACCCCATCTCCTACACTGACTTCCTGGTGGTGGCGCTCAGTGATTCCGACTTATTTCTCTCTCACTCTACAAGGACCACTGGCTTGTTTTAGTAGCTGACCATGGAGCTGCCTCCTTTGGCCATTAAGTTGTGGTAACCAAACAGATGCAGGGATTGGAGAGCCTGTGTGGCCCAGTGTTTCAGCTTTACACCTTGCTGAGAGAAAGCATACTTTAAAGAATAGGAATTAAATTTTACGTAGCTGTCAGTATTGTTGAGGAAATCAAGCAGGAAAACCACTGAGAAGGTGAAGTATGTCAGTGGAAGAGGAGATTATGTGGAGGAATAGGTGAGTGAAATAAAAACCAGCAAATAAGGCCTTGTAGAAATCCAAGGTAACTGTGTCCTCTGAACACAGATGCTTCTTAGGACAGCAATTCTAAACACAGAGCATAGTCAGAGTTTGCAATTTGAATTTACAGAATAAAAGGGCGCTTATTTTCTCTGGGGCTTTTTTGTTCCTTTATAATAATATCTCCAAAATATAACTTTAGGAAGGATTTGCTCTTATTGATCTTTTTGTACATGTGATGCTAAAAGCATTGGGGGGTACTGACCTCAAAAGTGTCTCTCAAAATGCTGGGAACTCCACAATACAAAGGTCACATGTGACCTGAAAGAGTAAGGAACCATGACCATTTTCTGACCCTGAGTCTAAATAATCACTGGCTGACTTAAGAGACAGTTCCCTTGTAAGTCCTTCCATTTTCTGAGTGATGACAGACATATTTTATTACTTGTTCTTATTTATTGATATTGACTGAAGAATAAATACCAGTTGGTACAAAACAAACAAGTTCCATATTCTGAAGATATATCATGATCACACACACATGCACATTTCAAGTTTGATGACCTTGAAATAGTTCTTGGCAAGATTAGTAGGAAAAGGTTGTCAAACAGACATTCTGAGAGTTTAAGGCCTCCTGAAAGGGGAGTTTCTGAGACTACCAGTCGCCATGTAGAACCGATGGATGCAAGACTGCAGGCTGCACTGAGTGCGCTTGAAATGTAACAGTCTCAAAGTGGGCAAAGGAGCATAAGGCAGGCGAGGCTGGAAAATCTATCCTAAGAGTCTGTCAGATTTTGAGAATGCGGCTGTATCCCCATCTAACAGTGAGGAATGTTTTTTATGGCAGTAGAACTAGATTTTAAAAGGAGTGTTTCTCTTTGATAACAGTGAATTTTTATTTCAGAAAGTTGAAATTTTCAGTATTATCAAAATCAAATCTGAGTGAGGATGACTCGGCATCCCAAGTTGATGGTTGGTGAGAATTAGTGTCTAAGGAGGGGCCAGGAAGAGCTGAAGGTCTGGAAGTCAGGCCAGTGCAGAGCTGAGGGTGGTCACAGAGGGCCGGGGTCACGGCAGGGCGGGGAGTGGGACTCACAGTCAGAGTATCCAGACTGGAACGAAAGCTCTTCTGACCTCTAACACTACTCACTTTAGAAAGGCTCATCAGCATATCCGAGTCTCAGGGGCTGCCTTTCACATCCTCAGGATGCCTCGCTCCCACCTTTCTGTTCTGTCCTTTCTGTGCTGTCATCCCTTCCACACTTAGGGTACCATCCATGACCTACAGGCTAATTACTTCCCGTCACGTGTGCTCAACACCTTGTTTTATGGTTCTTCAAATGTATTTGGCAGATCCCACTCTTCACCTACATTGCACCTGCAATTCCTGAATCCCATGTAGCTGTAAAATAGAAATCAGAAGAGCAATTTCACTCTAAATTCATGACGACTATTTCCAGGCAGCTGTGAGCCCCTCTGTCGTGGAAATTTCGCTTTGAAGGAGATAA
Source organism: Eospalax fontanierii (assembly GCA_035773235.1). Lineage (NCBI taxonomy): Eukaryota > Metazoa > Chordata > Mammalia > Rodentia > Spalacidae > Eospalax > Eospalax fontanierii. The sequence goes on from CM069539.1 coordinate 4,382,714, forward strand.
TATGAGAACCATACTCTCTGTCTCTGTCTCTGTCTCTCTCTGCCCCTCCCTCCCTCTGTCCCTCCCTCTATCCCTCTCTTCCTCCCTCCCTCCACCCTCTCTTTATCTGGGTTACCATCCTAGATTTAAATTTGTGACTTTTAGGGCAATTGCAGCTTCATGACAATGTAAACCAATTCTATTTTATTTTTATTATTTACTCATATGTCCACATTATCTACATTATATGAGTGTGTGTATATCTCTTTGTATCTAATTATTTAGTTTCAGAAGTTTCATCTATTCAAATCTATATCAGCAATTATTCTTTGAATCTTGTTTTCTTCTGAATTTGTGCTTTTTCATGTGAGTGATATTTCATGAGATGTAGTCTTTATTTATTAATCAGTTACTGTCACGGTGACAGATATCTGAAATAATTATCTTTAAAAGAAGGATGGTTTATTTTGACTCACAGTTTGGAAGTTTCTCTGCAAGGTCAGTGGCCCATTTTCAGTCTGTGGCAAGGCCTCTTGTTGGGAGTAGATGGCTAGGAACGCTGTTCACCTCACCGTGGAGGTTCCCCCTGTGGTCCCAGCTCCGGGAGGATGAAGCGTGGAGATTGTCAAGAACTCAAGGCCAGCCAGGGCTAGAAAAGAAGACCCTGGTTTAAAAAGGAAGGAAGGAGGGAGGGAGGAAGGGGAGGAGGGGGAGGGAAGAGAAGAGGGGGAGGGGGGAATGTTCCAATACCTTTTCCAAGATGTGGTTTCAGTGGCCCAGTTTCCTCCCTCTAGTTACACCTTCTACATTTCTGCAGCAATAAGTCTGCAGGTGGGGAGCCGAGCCTTCAGCACATGGACTACTCGGGTCCCCGAAGGTCCAAAGAACAGCATCAATATTATCTCAAGTGGGAATAGTTCTTTTGCTGTTGTTTTTCAAGTTCGGCTTCTTTATTAACCCCAGCAGCCATAGTTAGTTCTGGCCCAGGGGCTTCGGGACAGTGACATATTAAGACACTCCAGTGCAAGCTACAGTACTTGGGTCAGGCTGTGAGTGAGGGCCCAGGGCCCCACCCTCCATTGCTGAGAAGGGATAGCGAGGGAGTGGGCTGCCGATGGTCACAGCCCCAAGCCGGGGACCTAGCTGTGCTAAAGCGCGGAGTGGAGTGCCAGCCGACACAGGGAACCCCACGGGTAGCACCGGAGTTCCAGATCTGACTTGACATAAAAAAAAAAAAAAATCTGGCATTTTCCCCTTTCCTCCCACTCTAAAACACGAAGCACACAGAGGTCAAAGCCAAACTGGCCTCGAGGACCAGATAGGCAGAAGCAGTGTGGGCTGGGAGGGCTGGACGCACAGGCCTTCGAGGCTGTGGTCCCAAGCGTGGCCCTCGGCCCCTGTGAGCATCAGGTAGTGCTCTGTGCTGAGGAGGAATTGGGGACCCGGATCAGCTCCTTACAGAGAGCCTCAAACTCCTTCCTGTTCCCAGCATAGAGCCCACAGTAGAGCCGGGGTGGTGTTGGCACAAGGCATCTTGCAGGGTGAGGGGCATTGGAAGGACTCCAGGGGGTTCAGTCTGGCAGACATCCACTGTGGGCTGGCAGTGGTGGGGGTCCAGGTAGGGCAGGAAGTCTTCTCGGTAGCCCATGAAGTAGAGAGTGTGGGGCTTGTCCCTGGGATGCCCAGGCAGAGTCCCTCCGGCAGAAGTTCCTTCATACCACGCAGATACACTGTTGAGGGTCTCCACCAGTCGCACAGATACTAGGATGACCACAGACTGGCATTCAGTGCCAAGTAGGTGACGCTGGCCTTAGCATTTCAGGGGGCGTCAGGCCTGTTCCCTCTGGCCACTTCCAGTCTCTGAGCAGAAAATGTAGCAGCAGGCTCTGGTCCAGCAGCCTCTGACTACTGCATGCTTCTCTTTTCTTTGTGTTGTATGAGACAGGATATTATTCTTTAGCTTAGGCTAGGTCTGACTCCAGGTCCTCCCACCTTCACTGTTGAGTGCCAGGGTATAGACATGTGTGTGCTTGCCTGGCTCTGAAAGATACACCTTAAAGAAAACAGGATAGGAGCATAGTTAAAATCCTGTGGTCTAAGTAACTCCTTCGTGCCCTTTCACCCTGGATATACGCCTCTGGATCCATTGCCGTATGTAACCATCCCTTACTCTTTTCAGCCAATCCCAATCCCTTTCCCAGCCGGAACATTAATTTTGCTGATGAGAATTTGTAGTCAAGCAAATGACTCAAAAGCCTGGCTGGCGTCCTGGTCCAGCAGGGCCCTTTGTCTTTAGTCCTTAGCAATCCAGAATGGGGGATGTGGGAGTCATTGTACTGAAGTTCATTTGTGATTCTGTCTGAAAGGAACTACCACAGAAAATAACAAGGAAAAGAGACTTCTTTCACTTTCCCTCTCTGGACACATGAGAGTGGCTTTTATCAGACATACGGTGAAGGACCCCAACCGTAATTGCCTGTGTTCCAAGCCATTGCCCATTTAAGCTTGTGAATATTAGAAAATACAGTTCAGGTTTCTCTCCATGCATCGCCGGCAAATCTCTGTAGCAGCTTTCGGAAGGGGACACTCACATTCGTTCTCTGTACCACGTCTAACCTAGAGCATGAAAGATGTCGGGCACTAGTGGCTGTGGCATATGTGTAGCTTGCTCTGGCCCCAAGTGGGATGGCAATGACTCCTCTTCACTAAGTCTCCATCTTGTGTGGATACTGGGCTAAGCACTTGACCTCTTTCATCTTATCGAAGCATTATAAAGCAGGTTCTGTTACTACTACCTTCATGTTCCAGATGAGGTGGTGAAGGAAGTGAGGGGCTGAGCGATTTGACCACTGTCGGAGCTGGGGCGGAGCTGGGGCGGAGCTGGGGCGGAGCTGGGGCGGAGCTGGGGCGGAGCTGGGGCGGAGCTGGGGCGGAGCTGGGGCGGAGCTGGGGCGGAGCTGGGGTTCCGGGAGGGCTGCGGCAGGTGGCCCCTGTGTCTCTGGTGAGCTAAGAACTCTTTCCAGCTTCTTGCCCTGTACATTGTTGTTGCCCTGGAATTCCAAACCAAGAAGGAAGGCATGGTGGGGAGAAGAGAGAAGAGAGGAGAAAGTGAATGAACGGGATCGCTAGAGAGGCAAAGCCGTGGCTACCAGTGAACACAGGAGGCACGCTCCCCATCTCCAGGCTCTGGTTTTATACTTACCCACGTACGAGTGGAAAGTTACTCAGTAACTGACTCTAACTGAGCTCAGTGGCCACACTGAGGACATGGAAGCAGGTGGGGTCAGAGAAGAGGGCTCCAGTGGGGGAGGGTGGAGGATGGGGGAGGGTGGAGGATGGGGGAGGGGAAGGGGGTCCAAAATAACTTAAGTCCGTTATATAAATGTATGAAACTGCCAAAATTGAAAAACACCAACAAAAACCTGTATCTGGAGCTAAAGCCGGGCTCCCCACACGTACCTGTCTTTCAGCGTCAGCCAGAATGGAAGTTTTCTCTCCTTTCCTCCCATCCACAAAGTGCTGAAACCTTTCACAGAGGCTTGGCAGACCCTTGGTGCTTCCCAGGAGCAGCTGGTGTATTGGTGGCTCTCTAAAGTCAGGCTTGGGCTTGTGTTTGTCCACAGCTGTTTGCAAACAGGAGGGTGGGTGGTGGGTGGGGAAGGATCCCTGTAATCTGGACAGCTCAGCTTATCTCAGCCTCAGTTGCCAACATTCAGTGTCTAAATGGAAATGTCAGCAGCCTAGGGTCAACTAATACCTATCAATTCCTGATTTATGTCAGAGACTGGCAGGTCATAAGTGATGTTTGGTCTGCCCCCTGGGTCTTGGTACACTTAAAATCTAGTGGAGAATAGAGGCTCCCATGTGACTGGCATGAACACAGGAAATACAGGGCTTCTACTTGCTAAAGGAAACTCAGCATTTGTAGGTTCTTCCTTCTTTCTCTCTAAAAGAGCAGGCTGCTGCCACCCTTCCCCTCCAGTTTTATTCCAGAACCTTCTTCTATCCCAGGATGTTTATCTATGTTTAACATGGAGTGTGTTCTGAGGTAATGCTATTTAATCACCTTTCAGAGCCAAGGGGTAGATATTTGTTGCATGAAGTTTCCTCCATGTGGGCCTGTTTGTCTACCAGCACTGCGTGACATTTTCATTACGCTAACCTTAAATTTCCTGTAAAAGAAAATGAAAATTCAGGAGAAAGATATAACAGGAACATTCTAACATGTTCTGAAAATGGAATGTTTGGCTTCGTATTACTCATGTTTTATCACTACAGAATTATTTACTGTGGTGTCTGCTGGCTGCTTCCCAACAACCCCACTCCACTCATGAATGTGGAATTTGTGGCTGGTTTCTCTAAGAGCTGATACTAGAATTCAACACTTCTGGGTTCTTCATTGCATTTTGTTATCTAACTAGACTCCTTGTGTTACAAATAAATACATACTATCACATGCATTTATTTTGCATTACTACTGAAGTCATCTAAAGTTCAATAAGTTACTCACAGAGATCAATGTGTATACATACACACCCACAGACATATATAAATATATGCTGAACAATTTCCCTGAACATACATGTAAAAATTGCCAACAAAATACTTGTAAACCAAATTCAGCAACACATTATAAAGATCATACACTATAACGAAATATCCTTTATCTGGGTGATTAAGGTTGATCCAACACATGTAAATCAATAAATGTAACACACCATGAAAGCAAACTGGAGGATGGAAACCACATAATCATTTTGACAGATGCAGAAAAGACATTTGACAAAGTTCAGCTTGACTTTGTGCTAAAAAGTCCTGGAAACATTAATGATGGGTAGACCATAACTCAAAATAATAAAGCCTGTGTACAACAAACTTGTACCAACATGACACCAAATTGTACACATTGAGAGAACTTTCTCTAAAATCTAAAATCCTCTAAAATCATACAAATCTATATAGTACCTACTGTATAAAATATAACGCCTAAATCTCTTTAGGTGAACCTTAATTTTTGCAAAATCAATAGTCTTATGTAGTGTATGGAACTGTATAGATCTATTTTTAAATCTTATGGAGGGGGATGGCTAAGTTCTATTAGCTTAGAAAATAAAGGGAGATAAGTGTTATCAGGGTAATTAAATGCATATGTAGACTAAAGGAAGAAAGGACATTTTGAGGGCCATATTACATTTGTAAAAAGCCTTCTAAAACAATACTTTTTTTGTTGTTTAGGCTTTTTAGCAGGGTGCCTGGAATACGCTTTACCTCTAAATTTCCAAATAATCCTTCATATCTGTTTATATTAGTAATTATGTTTAGAAATATGGGCTGTGGAGGCATTTCTTATGTGAACATATGCATTTACTGCCTATTGTGGTAACCTTGAAGTCACCAGAGACAATGATTTAGACATGTTTTTTAAATATACAAAACAAGGGATGGTTGTATTGAGATCAGTGGGTTGAATAAAAAGGCAGAGGGTCTGCAGTGAGTCATCCCAGTTCATTATACACAACAAGGCTGTCTGTGACTTGGGAGTATTTCACAATAGTTAGGGTAGCTGAATTGTGAATTTGCAATGTAGGCCATCCTTTCCAAGATAGGACAACATCCATACCAGCTATTTCTGTACTTCTATTTATAAAATATCTTTAAGCAAATTTATTATTAATACAAGGCAGACCAGTACATTCATAGTTTCACCTTATAAGAAAACCTTTATTAAGATTTAATTACCAGAAAAGCAGAGGTAGTTGGGATTTTGCCATGAAATCATAACTAGAGATCATTCTCAATATTCAGGATTTTGTTTAAATTGACCCCAAGATAAAAACAAAATTAATCAATGTTCATTATGCAACTTATAATTAACATAGCAGTCTAGCGGTTGGTCAGAGAGCACTGGAAGGTCTGAATATATACATGGACCCTATAGCATAGCTTTGTGCATTTTCCTGTTTGAGATATCACCCTACAACCTTGGGGAGTGCTGGAGTGCGTGGCTGTGCTGTCTTCGCACATTTATTTTTGTGAAAGACACAAACATTATTTTCGTGACGATTCTTTTCATATTATACCATCCTCTGAGTTTCACTGTGTCCCTGCGAGTTCAACAGCAGAAATGGAATGTAAAAGCAGTAAGCTTTTCTGCTTGGCTTAGAGAATGGCAGTGATTTTCCTGGTAATCAACCACATAAAGTGCCACTTGTTTTATGCACAAAGATGTCCAAGAAGCTTAGGAATACTCTCTGAATTTCGTGGGAAACGTTTATGAACTCTGCTCTGATGCTTCATTCTGTTTGGATGGCATAGGAATGGCAGCAAAGATGGAGAAAGATGTAAATATTAAGTCAGGGAGTGCCCGGGCACAGGCCAGAGGGGCCTGGCACGTGGGAGGGAATCTCTGAGCACTGTTTCTGCAGCCCAGGGCACGGAGGCATGCGAAGACCTGGCACTGCCCTGCAAACCATCGTGCTTCGGGTTTCCTGCTTGGGAACTTTTGCTGGGATGTGCACTGACTCAGCCCCCGGATGAACTGTGGGCCTCTGCATTTCTGATGCTATGACCACAAAGCAAACTCAAACTTCAGGAATTTGTGCCGCCTTGTGAATAGACAGACAAATGCCTGCTGGGGCCAGTCAAGTACATTGCTAGTCAGACCTGACTCAGGCAGGTCACTATGTAATGGCCTGACTGCGCCTAGATGAAAAATAATATTTGGTGCTGTTTAGATATATTTAGCCATAATTTTTTGAAATAATTTCCCTCACATTTGACCTAAAAACACCAACAAATTGAATATAAACATTAAATGAAATAATTGGAACAGTAATTTGATTTGCTGGATGCAGTTGACTTTCTGAATATAAATGGCAAAGTCAATTGATGGTATGCCATTGTCTGCTCTGAGGAAGTCTCTTGATATCTCCAGGTTATCTTTCCAATTCTGTAGAGTTTCCCATGTGATTTGTTGCTCTCTTGTGATAAATGTGTCTTTTCATACTTATTTAATTTAATTGTAGTATTAAAAATTAGAATACAAGGTATTAGATGTCATTATGGCATTTTCAACAGAGTGTGTTTTAGTAGGCTCTCCCTCTTTTTGCTCCTCCCAACCCTCGGCTGTTCCGAACCCCTCTTGCGACCCCACCCATCTCTTTTCCTGTCCTTTCACCCCAATTCCTCAGCTCTGGTTTTACTCGTCCTTTCTGGTATCTTTAGGCTTACACAAATGTACACACCACGTATGTAAGCATTACAGGCCAGGATGAACATATGAAAGAGAACATGTGGTTTTGTCCTAGTTTTGGTCACTTCATAATATATTGACAATACTTTTTGAGATTTCCTTCACATTTGCAGCAACAGTGAATAAAGGATCCTCTTTCCCCAATAGCATTTGTCAGAGGTCCTGGTGAAGCCCATTCATTCCAGGGTGAGGTGTAATCCCAGAATAATTTTAATTTGATTTGCATTTCCACGATAGTAAAGGATGCTGAACACTTTAAAAAATACTTATTGCCCATTTTGGTGTCTTATTTTGGGAACTCCCCAATTCATGAACCCATTTGTTTATTGGCAGAGGGTTTTTCTGTGTTTGGTTTTTGAGTTCTTTGGTATTAGCACCTGTCAGAAGTACAGCTGATAAAGATTTTTCTCCCATTCTGTCGGATGTATGCTTGCTCTGCTGATAGAGTTTATATATTATGCAGCGTAGTCGTGCCTGTTACCGTCATGTCTCACCACTCTGGGCCAGCCCGAGTGGGCTTTGGGGGGCTAGCCCAAGGGGTTGGAGGTACATAGACACAGAGTCAAGCACAGACTCTGGGAGTTGGATGGGAAGCAGGCCAAGCACGTGGCACAGCAAACTCATTTATTGAATAGGTGCACAAGCTCTTATGGGCCTGGAGAGCCAATGACCTTATGGGGTGGGGTCCCAAATACAGCCAATAGTAAGTTTGTCCCCAGGTAGGCAGGTTCTTTCCAGATGCTGGTCTCACAACTAGCCAGAGCAGAACGTCACACCCACAGGAGCCATTCCTCTATTCCTCCTAGCAGGTGGCCTGGCTTAGGCCCACCTTACATTATGCCCAACTTTTAAATCACATGTAGCTCCATTTGTTGATTCTTGGGGTTAGTTCCTGTGCCTTTAGAGTTCTGTTGAGAAAGTTGTTTTCTAAATCTGTTTCTTGAAGTACATTCCTTATCTTTCCCTCAGCCGTGATAGCCTTTCAAGTTTTAAATTAAGGTCCTTTATATGCTTTGAGTTGATTTTTGTGCAGGGACTAAGATACAAATCTATTTCATTCTGCAGGTGGATATTCACTTTGGCCAACTGTTGTATGGGCTGGCTTTGTCCCACTGAATGGTTTTGACACCTCAGTCAAATATTTGGTAGCCATAGCATGGACCATTTATTTCCAGATACTTAATCCATTCCAGTGGTCTCTCTGACTATATGCCAGTACCGTACCAGGCTGTCTTTGCCACTAGAGCTCTGTGGTATAATTTGAACTCAGGTGTTGTGAAACCTTCAGCTGTATGTTCTTTCTCCTCAAGATTGCTTGGACTATTTGTGGTCTTTTAGGTACCATCTGAATTCTTGGGTTGTTTTTTCCCTCTAGTTTTGTGAAGAATGACACTAGGATTTGGTTGGTAAAGTATTGCCTGTAACCACTTTCAGTATCTTCATTCTGATAGCATGAAAATTCTTTCCATCATCAGTATCTTCATTGATTTTCTTTTTCAATGTCATGGCATTTTCATTGTCTAAATCTTTCTCTTGTTTGGTTAGGGTTATCCCAGGGCACATTTTGGAGTTATTATGAACGAGATACTTTTTTCTCATTTCTTTCTCTGAGAGTTATTGATCTATATGAAGGATACTGTTTTTTTTTTCTTTCAGAAACTTATTTTAATTCTACAACCTTATGAAAGTGTTTATTAGATATAAGAGTTCTCTGTAGAACGGTTGTAATGTCTTATAAGTATTGAATTATGTCATTTGCAAGTAGTAATAGTTTGATTTTTTTTCCATTCCTATTTTAACCTCCTTTATGTTTCTCTCTTGCCTTATTATCTTGGCTTAGATTTTGACTACTGTATTAAATAAGAAGTTAGAATGACAATCTCTATCTCACTGGTAGCTTTTTCCTGGTCTACAATAAGTTTGACTATGGGTTTGTTATATACAGGCTTTATTATTTTAAAGTATGATCCATCTGCTCCTAATAGCCCCAGAACTTTTCTCATGAAGGGTTTTAGAGATGCTCATGAAAGTTCTGAGGTTCTTCTGATATCTCTGACTTTGTATCTTGTGAGTTGGTGTTTTTTTCTTGTGCTGCTTATAGTGTGCGTTCTTTCATTTGTAGTCTCGACTATGACGTGCCATTGAGAGATTCTGTTCTGATCATGTCTATTTCAAGTTCTAAATGCCGCCTGTGTTTGGATGTCTCCTTCATTCTCTAGATTTGGGAAGTTTTATGTCATAATTTCATTAAATAGTCTGTTTAACTCCTTTGATTTTAACTCTGCTTCTTCTACACTATGAATTCTCAGATTGGGCTTCTTGAATATATTCCAGACTTCTTGAGTATGTGGGTTATGGTCCTTATTTTTCACCTTCCATATGTCTGTACATACTCTTATCTCTGTTTCATCCTTCATCCCTGGAAGTCGTTTCCTCTGCATGGTCTTATCTATTGATGCTTTCTAATGTGATTTTTACCTGATTGACCTTTTATTTCCAGTATTTATGTTGGTTCTTTTGTAATTTCCTTGATGAAAATTTCCTCCATTTTTCACATTTTGTCTCCAATTTACTGTTTCATTTGCTTTGGAGGCCATCTTGTGGAGTCTTATATCTATTTCCTTAGTTCTTACCTGTTGGGTCGAGTCTTCTGTATGACCATTAATTTTCCTGAAAGTGTGACTGAATTATATTTCAGACATTCCAGTCATCCCTGTAATTTTTAAATCATTTTTAGGGGAGTTGGGAGGTTGGCTTGGGTCATGGTTGTTTGTTGTGCCATATCCTTTGTATTTGTTGTGTTTTGATTATCTCTTTGAAATTGATTTCTCTTCCAGTTTGAACTTGCCATTCTTTCAGCTGTATTGTTTTGAGTTCTGTGAGTCTTCTAGAGGGATGTCTGCATGAAGTTTACCTGTGGAATTCAGTGACACCTCATCCTGGATGAGGTCTGTGAGATGATCTGGATCTGGTCATGACTGGGTGGGGCTACACACCGATCACGGGGTGACAGGGTGGGGGCACTACTTTGGTCACGTGCTGAGCTGTGTGAACCAGGTATTGGTTATAGTTGGAATTCTGATCCTGTAGCAAACTTTCGGACATCTGAACTCAGAACTTGAGTCCTACAGTGAATCCATTGTTATCAAAACTCCAGTCTTGAGATCATTTAGGACCATAGGGGAATAAAACTGGGTTCTGTAATGAACTCTTAGACTTCTGGAGTCAAAAGCCTTGGTCCTGTGATGAATCTGAAATCATTAGAGTATAAACCCTGGTTCTATGGTAAATCTAAGATGACTAAAGTCTAAACCAGGGTACTGTGGTAAGCTCTGAGATTTCTGGAGTCAAAGCCCCGGTCCTACACTGATCTTTGGGACCACTGGGATAAAAGTTCTGATCTCAATGGTAAATTCTGGGACTGTTGGAGGAAGAATCCTGGTACCACTGAATGTATCTTTTACACATGAATTTGTTTTGTCTATTTTTCTGTTAAGTTGTAAGAATTATGGTCACTTTATATGCTGAGTATCCTAAAGATACTCAGAGATTCCCGAGCTTTGGGTCTGTTTGTGGTTGTTAGATGCTCTAGAATAACTCTCCAGTAGGACTTTTTACAGTAACAGAAATGTCCCACCGTGTGCTGTGACATGGGGGCTGCCAGTTTTGTGCAGTTAATAAGTACTTGAAATGTGACTAAGGTCATAGAAGAACTTGAATTTCAATTTTATTGGACTCATTTACATTTAATTCATACTTGACTAGTGGCTTCTCTGTTGATCAGAATATATTTAGAGTACATTTAGATTTGTAAAAACCATTATCAAAATAAAAACACATTCCAATCTCAGTCTCATGGATAATTTTCAGATGTCTGAAAATGAAGTCTGAGAATCAGCGTTTGTTGATGAACACTTTATCAGGCCTGGACATAAGCATATGCATTTGTAAACTCTTCCACTTGAAAGGTGTGTTGGCTAGAGTTCTCTAGAGGAGCAGACCTGATAGAATGTACACACAGACATATACACATACACAGACACACACCTACACACACACACACACACACACACACACATATACACACACCAGGATCTATTAGATCAGCTTACAGCATGGGGTCTGGGTAGTTCAACAATGGCTAGTCCACGCTGGAGAGACTGAGAATCTGGTAGTTGTTCAATTGAGACTGGGTGTCTCAACAGACTTTGAAGGCCTGGAGGATTCCTGGGGAGTTGCTGGTAATAGCTAAAGTTCCTTCTGGGAGGTACGGGTGACTTCTAACCTCCTCCTTGTTTGGTCCCTATGACGAACCAAGGTCCAAACTTCAGTCTGGGAAAGGAGTGAGTTTATTGGGCTTACTTACAGAGCAGTGGGTGAAGGTTTACCTACAGGAATCTGGGTGCTACCCTCCTAAGGATAAGCACAAGTCTCCATCCAGGCATTCATGGTGATGCCCCCTTAGCCACACAGAATGGCATACCTCAGCCTCCTTAGTTTATACACCCTTAGGTCCCCCCGTCCCCATGCATCTAGGACAGACTGGTTGGTTGAGACATGTGACTAACTCTCCCTGGCCCTCCTTTCTTGCTCAGAGTAACACTCAACAAGCTTAGCCATGATGGTCCTAGGCAAGTGGGTACAATCTAGCTTGGGAAGATGGTGTCTGTCCATGGTCTGTCTGTTGGAGGACAGTCCAACAGCCTGGATCTTTGGCCTATTTTGCAATCTGAAGAAGTTGGTTCTAATGTGAAGGAATGCTAGAGCAACAAGATGGAGAAACTCGACAGCAAGAGTGAAAGGCAAGGTGACAAAAAGCAAATGCCATTGTATCTGGGCTACTACCAGAGGGCCACACACACTGGGGAGGGGGGTCGTCATGGCTTCAAATAATCCGATAAGGAAAATATCTCACAGGAGCCCCCAGAGGTTTGCATTTTAGTTGATTCCAGTTCCAGTCAATTTGACATCCAAGATTAGTCATTACACTAAGCATGGCTAAAGCTCCCTGGAAGTGATTCAGAAACAAGCCTAGTGTGCTTAATAGAATCATTAGAAATCTGGCAAATAGGGGTTCAAGGAAAGAAGCTGAGCAGAGAGAGATGAACATGTCTGTAGTTATCAACAGCACATGCAAGTCAGGTTGTGACAGACAAGGGTAGTCTGTTCTGGGACAGCAGAAGCACCAAGAGTAAAGTAGTAAAATAATGTAAAACATGTATAAGTGCATGCCTGCATGTATACGTTTTTGTGTATATGTTCATGTGTGTATAGGTACGTGTCCACGTGTGCACATGTGTGTGGAGATCTACATTAGGTGTCTTTCACAATTACTCTCCATGTTATTTTTTTAAGATAGGGTTTCTTATTGAACTTGCCAGTTCAGAAAGACTAGGTGGCCAGCAGACCCAGGGTCCTCCTGTGGTGGGATTAAAGGTACCCCACCATGCCTGTATTTTTATACAGGCTCAGGAAGACCAAATTCAAATCCTCGTACGTACGTGGAGACCACTTTCCTGACAGCAGCCCTCGCCCCTTGATGCTCTTGCTGAGTCAGTTGTCCACCTTGTCCTTCAAGGTGTCCTTACTGAATCCAGCCTCTAGTAAGATAAGACATCCTTGACTAGCTGCCCAGCCTGGCTGCCAAGGTCCTTGTATTTTGGAGAGAGGGGATTTAGATAGATGTTTAAAGAGGTTTCTGTTGGCTGAGGTCTGCTATGGGAATGATATTATTACCTATCACATTACTGAATGTCTGCTACATATGAAATACTGAGGGAAACACACAGCTGTATACAAACGATACTCCTGCCCCCAAAATCAATGTAGTTGGAAGATAAGATGTAACAATCTTTTAGAGTTAAACATTCTAGAAACCCTGTTCTTATTTCAAATGGATATTTTCATGACTCTCAAGTTCGGAAGAGAGGGAAGTTCAGGCATCTGGGAGTGTCAGATAAGCTTCATGTATTCATGTTTAACATGCCTGGAGATTTTTCTTGCATACTACTTGATCCTACAGATCAAAATCGTTCAAAAGAGGTTGACATAAAATGAGTTGTTTATGAGAGTCTGTAAACGGTGATAAGATGTGAAGGATCAGAACTCAGCTTTGTGCCCATCCAAGAGGGGAGATGTATGGGGCATTAGGAAGATACAATGAAATAGAAATGGGAGTGGAGAGCTCTACAGATGGATGTGCCGAAAGCATGCCTGAGTGGCAGGGAGAGACGGCTGATGGCTGTCTAGCAAGGCAGGGAGTGGCACATCTGGAGGGAAAGTGGTGAAAGAGTCAAAAGGCAAATCAGTGGCTGCAAACTAATAGTCCCAGTTGCCACCCTGAGAGTGGAACACCTCCTATTGGGAAATGACTTTTGTGCCTTTTTAAAAATAAATATTTTTATTTTCTTTGAGAATTTCGTACAATGCATTTTGATCACATTCACCCTTAACAGCTCCCAGATCCAACCCCATCTCCCCACCTTCCCTAATTTCATGTCCTTGCTCTGTTTGTAAACTTAGAAATGCATCTACTCCAATTTGTGCTGTTCATATTCTCCTGAGTATGGGCCCACCCCTGGAGTGCGGTTGAGCTACCAGGAACGACACCCTTAAACGGACTCTCCTTCCTCCAGGAGCTGTCAGCTGTCCATAGCTCCACATTTGGGGTGGGGGCTCATGAGCCCCTCCTCCATCCAGGCTGGAATGTTGAGTGGCTTGACTTGTGCTGGTCTTGTGCAGACACAGCAGCTGCCGTGAGGTCATGAGCAGTTAGTTCTGTTTTGTCTAGGACACACTGTCTTGCTCCAGTCCTCCCTGATCTCTGGCATCCTGCTTCTCCCTCCCTGGTGATGGCCCCTGAGCCTTGGGCAGGAGGGTGATACAGACATCCCATCTGTAGCTGAACATTCCACAAGTCACTCCCCCTCTGCACTCTGACCTGTTGTGAATTTCTGTGTTGACTGTCACTGACTGCACAAAATCTTCTCTGATGAGTTCTGAGAGCTGCACCAATCTATGGCTGGAGAGACAGGAACTTAGACCTGTTTTATGCTTGCCCATTTTGCAAAATAATAGTAGTGGTTTTGTTTCTTTTCATAATCCTGCTATCAGTAAGACTGCTGCACACTAGAAGGCCATAAGGATGTTTACACAGCACTACCATCAAAGAAGTTGCTGATCTGTAATGCTTTCTGATCACCATTGTCTTCGCTGTAGTTCCAGGGAAAGCTTGTGAAAGGCTGCAGTGTGGTTTTCACCCATGTCTCTATAACCCTCTATTGAGCTGCCAAGTGTGAACGTACACAGAGGCTTAGGGTCGGGGCGTGAAATCTCTTGGCAGTAATGACAATTGTGTGAGAAAGCCACTTGAGTGCACAGTAGCCAACACGTGTGTCCTGCTAAAAATGAGGTAAAGAAGAATTATCTCCTGTGCCAAATGCTTTGATGCTTTGGTTTCCCAAAGGACATGATACAAGAGACTAAGAACTTCCCTAGAGGTGCCCAAACCCTGACAGTTAATAGAGGTACCAAAATAGCACCTGTCTGAGCAGGTGGAGGGCATAACTTTATGCTTTTAGTATCATCACACACTTTGACAACTCGAACCTTCAAAGAGACAGACCCCAGAATGAGATTTGACCTCAAGAGACAGATTGATGGAAAATGCCCGTGAAAGAAAAATGTGGGGGTGTCAGGAATAGGCAAGAACTTCAGACTCATCCAGGGCTGGTGGCTCGAGGAAGACAGGGCCAGTGGCTCCTAACAATGTCTGCAGATAGACATGAGATTCCGAGTTTCAGGCGGCCTTCTGTGGCACCTCTAAGCCAGATTTTCAACCTGTGCCGGGCAGTAATGTCCTGCTCCAGTCCCGACTGTTCTTAGCTCCCAGAGGGAAGCATGGTCTGATACGGATGCTGCATCCTCCTTCCCCGAGGGAAACCTGTCCAGGCCACCGACACTTGCTCTTGGCTCAGCATAGAATTTTATTTTAATTCCTGACTCTGAATTATGAAACAAAGTTTTCTCCAGTGGGAATTGGAGACAGTTAATCTTTCATGATTGTTTGAAGTACCTTCCCCTTCAAACCTGGTCTTTTAACTGGTGCTACACCTTGTGCTTTCTTTTTCTGTTTTTTATGCATGAATTGATACTACAGACAGAATCATGGTGCATGCATGCATGCATTGTGTGTGTGTGTGTGCATGTGTGCATGAGAGAGAGACAGACCGAAAGAGACTGTAGCACAGGTTGGCCTAGAACTTGAGATTCTTCTGCCACAGTTTTCCAAGTACACAAATTACAGGTACACACTACCATGCCCAGGCTAAAGGCAGATTCTTGAGGTGGATTTTAATATAAACAAATGTCTTTAACATAAATTCACTAAAATGGACCGAAGGGCTTTCTATAGGCAAAATGTACTATGGTTCAGGAGTGGTATGACTGAAGGGTTATTGTTCTGAAATGTTGCACTTTATAAGAGTATACTGCAGAGCTGCCAGGATAATGGCCGCTCATGGCAGATTCGAGCTTGTGTTCAGAGCATCCTGTGGGGTGGGAGTGAGGTGTGTGTCTCCGGCTGCTCTGTGCTTTGTTGTCCTGGGAGACTTAGCACATGTAGCAAATAGCGTGGTTTTGGGGAAGCCAGATTGATTGAAAGCAGTTATTTGGTTGCGATGGGGAAAACTGCTGGCAGGTGTGCGTTCTGAATAAATAAACAAGTTGGTAATTACACATCTGGACCCCAAAGAGTGGCGCTGTTGCTGGAGACCTGCTGAGATGGAGGTTGATCACCAGAGTGATTCTGGATCACTCCTGTTTTCCAGTTCTGAATTCACTGGTGAGAGACTGTGGCACTGCTCTGAATTACGTTGCCAGTTTCTTCTGACTCTGCGCCTGAATTTGCATCTGAGTCACATTTCTCCCATTTAGACTTAACGTTTTCCTTATATCTGTTTGGCCCAAGAGGATGTAGCAATGATCCTAACTCATCTCAAAGCCTGGCTTTAGAGAGACTGTAGAAGAATAGTAAAAGTTTTGGGTAAAAAAGTCTCCATTGAAAGACTCATTCATTCATTAAGTAGTATCTGGAATCACCACATAGCAGACTTCCCTGTGGACATGAATTCAGAGATAAAGAAACTGTGTCCCTACCATTGAGATACAACCATTCAAATAGCTAGCCCATCAGTTAGGTTGGCAACTGGGAACTTTGGTTTCTATCAATGACTTCTTACTCATCCACAGGCCACAGAGATCACACTACAGCATTACTTAAAAGTTCTCTGTCTCTTCAAAGTCTTAGGGAAAAATGGCAAATTTACCTTCCTGTAAATATTAGTTATATATGAGTGCTTACCACATAAAGGAAACTGTAGGTTAGTCTTAGCATAGCAAGATCCAGCCATAGGCAGTTTTCAGGTGGAGGAAATAACCCCCGGGAGATTAAAATCGTTAGCAAAATTAAACAACACAGGACTTTGTACATGACAGCCAAGTTCTGCTCAGCCACCACCTTGAGCAAATGTTAGCACTAGGGTACAGTGTAGGGATTTAGCCTCAAAACCCTCGCTTGATACTGCAAAGGCATCGGAGCAGTTGCACACGACTGGAATCCAGACATCAGGAGTCTGTTCATCATCCCATCTTCTAGGCAGACTCTACAGCAAACTGTCTCACACACTTGTGCTTTTACACAAATTATGCCTTCCTTTAACTTTCATTTGACAATGATTTACATAGCTCTCGTTCAATGCCATGAAACTAGATATTATTATACTATAAAAATGACAAACACAGCTCATCTTTTTATGTGGGTTATAGAGTATTGAGATTTAAAAGCAAATAAGATATTACAGCATGGGATGATGGTGGAGGTACATACAGAGCAAGCCGTAGTGTAAATACAGAGAAAGCTATAGTGTAACTGTGAGCACTGGAAAGCTTCATGCTAGCACAGCTAGGCACCATCTGAACCTGAAGGAGGAACCAAACAGATCTCCACATACCTGGAATTTTAAGTGTCTTCTCCACTTTGGGCATATCTAAACAGATCTCTGAATATCTGGAATTTTCAATCCCTTTCTCACCTGGATGGCTTCTGGCCCTCTCTCAAAGCTCAGTTACTATCCTGAGAATTCGCTTTTTCTTCGATTTTTGAACACCCCTTTAACAGTTTCGACAGAACACATCTTATTGCTTTGGTTGCTAAAGCTACGTATTGTCTATCTTTTCTCCCATGTACACTGAGATGACATCCTTAGGTGCCCATTATATCCACAAAGGCGGCTGGGCACATGCTGTCTTCAAATGTTAGAACAGTGAGTGAGGGCTGGGTGGAGGTGGAAGTGAAGAGTCAGCCATGCGGACCTTCTCACTATTCTTATGGACGATAAAGATGTTTCTTTCCCACGGTGTGTGTGTGTGTGTGTGTGTGTGTATCCTGGAGTCAAGCTGGACTGTGCAGTTGGTGAATTTATACCAGTGAAGCATAGTAAATGCTGTTTCTGTGGGGAGTGGTTTGTGCCATTCATTTTGCACACTGCCACCCGACCTGCAGGTGGTACAGAAGGGCCCTTGCATGGTGGTGCGAAGTCATTGTCCATTCAGGGAGGGAGTGCTCTCTCACACACACACTGTAGCAGCAGTGAGCAGACAGTGCCCCCACTGTGCAGTCATCAGCCTAAACACATAAAGTCAGGTATCAGTTCCCCACACTACTGTTTTCATTATATTTTACTTTCTGTGTCTCTATGTTGCCTGTGGAGAAACCCAGAGACAGCTCACTGGAGCTGATTCTTTCTAATGTATGTTCCTGGAATTGACCTCGGGGCATCAGTTTGGTCAGTGCTCACCTTTACTTGATGAGCATCTTTTTCACGTTTATAGAGATTGTGTGTGTGTGTGTGGTTGTTTGTGGATACATGGGTGTGAGGGCCCCCATACATAGGTGTGTACCCAGGTTGTGCGCTCAGGTGTGGTGGCTCAAAATAGACACTGGGGAGACTTCCCGGGTGGCTGTTCACCTTATTCATTGTGGCGGCTGCTCAGCTGAACCCAGAACTCTCTGACTGGGTGTGTGGGGAGTCCTTTGTCTCTGCCTTCTGAGTGCTAGAAAGATCAGTCTGCCACCATGTTCGCTCAGCATTGATGTGGCTTCTGGGCTTCAAACTCTGGTCCTCAGGCTTTTGCAAGGCAGGTGCTTTAACCTGAACCGTCTCCCTAGCCTTCTTTGCTTGAAAATAAGATGATGGGTGTAGAGTAGGTATATATTTCTCTCTGAATTTTTACTATTGGTTCATTCAGTGGCAAGTCCCACCCTCTGACCAATAAGTGGGGAGGAAGGTGGGGAGCCGATAGCTGCTGCGAGGAGCTCTAAGTGGCCAGATAGAGAAGACTCAAAGCCATGTGGAAGGAAAGTGCCACGGGCCCAGGCCCACAGAGAACCAGTGACTCAGACTGCAGCATTCCAGGTCCCCATGGACCCAGAATAGTGTGAGTGAAAACAGAACTCCAGCCTGGAACAGGACTTTCTGGTCCTGCTGCGCCTGGACTCTGCCAAAGCTATGGCTGCTGGCCCCAGGTAGTATGTTCGAACAGCAACTTTGTGAGTCACCCTAAATAAATTAATCCCTTAAAATGGAAGACCAGTTTCCGTTTTATTCTGCCAGATTGATCAAACCCCACCCACTGAGGCGTGGAAAATAAATTTAGTAAGACAGTGGGCGAGTCTGCAGAGTCAGGAAGACCATGCACCTCGGTATCATGATCGGTGTAGGAAACAAATTTACGTTATGAACAGGGTTGTTGATTGTTAGACAACCTTTGTATACTATCGTCCATCTCATTTCCCTAGTTTTAGTGAGTTGTAAAATGTTTCTTTTTCTGTGCTCCCTTTTTAAAATATTTTTTTCATTGAATTTTCATGAATTCATATATATTTTGATTATATTTATCTTCCCCCATCCACATCCTCTCTAATTACTCTCCATGTAGTTCCATGTACTCTCTCTGTGTGTGTGTGTGTGTGTGTGTGTGTGTGTGTGTGTGTCCTATTGAGTTAAGTTTGTGTCCTAAATGCCCTTTGGTATAGGTCCACCCACTGGAGCCTGATTAACCTAAGCAGAGTCACACCCTTAAAGAAGACTGACCCTCCCTCTCCCAACAGCTGTTATCAGCTAGGTTGGGTGCTTCTTGTCCACTTCCCCATAGTCCTCCTGAATGAAGTGGCCCTGAGCAGAAAGACAAGTGTCTCATGTTCAAGTGAACGGTAGCTTTGAGTTCTTAGATATGCGAGTTCCAGTAGGAAATAACAGAGAGGTTCAGGATCTAGTAAATGGCTATGGGTGGGCCTGGGCTTCAAGAGAGAAGAGATAGAAAGCTGTGATGTAAAAGGGGAAAGGGGAGTGGAATAGAAATGGTGTGGGGAGTGGGAGGGCAGGGCTGAGGAGGGCGCATGGCGGGGATAACAACACAAAAGGCCTTTAGAAAAATCCATATGGGAACCTATGTCCGTAGAAACTTCTTAAAGTATACACACATACTTTATAAAAAGAGTTTAAAAGGAGTCACCTTGTAACAGGGTGTAGAGTAAATTGATTCTCTGAAGGAGAAGCCTGATGAGCTGTGGACAAACACCCCTCCCAGACCTAGTGGTATCACCTAGGACCACCTTGTGCAGAAAGACAAGATGCTGGGAAAGTCCTAGGCCCCTCCCACCCTTAGCATTGTCCTTGAGTGTGAGAAGAGGAGGGGCTAAAAGTATTTAAACTGGGGGTGCCAGGAGGCTGGTCCTCTTTCCTCCCCCATTGGCCATTTGGATCCAACCACCCAGAAGTTGCAATATCTAAGCCTTGCGGATTTACTAATGTACTTGTGGAGGGGAGGGAGGGCGTCGTGTTCTGTAAGTAAGCCCCCAACCAATGCTTGTTAGTAAGCCCAAGTAAACTAGCTAGAATTTGCCTGTGAATTGGGAAATTTGTGTGTTGCGAGGCTGCAAGGCCTGGGGAGAGAGGCAGGCTAAGCTGCCCTGCCTCTCCCAGGAGAAATTTTAATAGCACGTGGGGACGTTGCCCCTACGCAGCACCGAAGGAGGCGCAGTTCCGGGAATGGGCGTCCTCTTTTGCTGTTGTTTTCCAAGGGTCCCACAGAAGCTCAACAGTGCTGGCCATCGCTCCTCTCTTGGTTATTGACCAGAACTTCATGATAAGACCCTAACATACTACGTACATGAGTTTCAGAAAAGACAAGGAGAAATCAAGTTGGTACTGACCTCAAAGCTTTATCTCTATAGGCTAGCTTCCAAGAAGCTGGAAGTCATGCGTGCTAAGGGGATTGTTTGATTCTTGAGTAATTTAACAACAGAACATACTATGTTACCCTGTACAAACTCAGATTAAGATCATCAAGCTGTTCTCTTTAGAAACAATTGATTTAAACTATTTATTTATTTAAAATATCAATGTACACTATATGCATGCATGACATTTTGAAGAAGAAAAATATAGAAAAGCAAGAAATTATCCATCCCACACCCCAATTAGGTAAGGGGCTGGAGAGATGGCTAGGTGGTTAAGAATGTGCTTGCTCTTCTTGCAGAGCACACAAGTTCAGTTTCCAGTACCCACATAGGGCTGGCTCAGAACTTTAGCACTAGGGGATTAGATGCCCTCTTCTGGCCACAGCTGGCACCCTCCCCCCAAATGCATACACAGAAATAAAAAGTGAAATCTCTAAAACACTTAAATAAGTTTTAAATAAATAAATTTATAACACATTTGTAGCAGTTGTAATTTAAAATGAAATCTGGAGACTCAGTGTGGCACAAAAAATGATACAACAATGTTAACTGTGATTCACATGACCTTTGTGCAAATGGAATAAAGTCAGGGGTGAAATCTGAAGACACTACATTTGGCTACTGTGAAAATACCACTGGTGTTATTTTGGAAGAAAGCTCTAGGGAACTGGATTCTCCTCAGAAACTTACTTTATGTCTTAAAGGGTAGACCGCGTGCTTCCACTGTGGACCACAATCTAATCGGTATCAGACGTTCCTACTTCATTAGGTTATACTGATCCTAAGGCTATTTTGGGTGACTCATATAGAGTGTGTAAAGATAAATTTATCTCTGAGCTGCATGTCTGATAAGGTGGTTGAAGATTCAATCAGAGATGTGACATACTGTGATAGGCATAGACAGACCATTGATTTCCCCTCACTGTGCATAAAACAGTCCAGGCTCCTGCGGAGAACACTTTAAATCACCATTTAATAGAGAGGACTCGGCATCCTGGGTGGAGCACCCATATCCCTAATATACATCCTCCACAAGTTTAAGATAATTTCAAAGCTGATGGATAAGGATAGAGTGTGTGTGGGGGATGTGGGGATTAGTAGGCAATTAATTTTTACCACACATTTCCTGGGTTAGTGTTTCAAAGAATATTGGGATGGGAAATGCTTCTGGCCCGTGAAAGCTCACCTTACTGTGAAAAGACAATAGGAACTATTAGTCAGCAGTGATGAATGCATCCTCTACTACTTTTGTTCTCTTCTCTACCAAGTGTTTTTGAACTGGGAGACTTTAAAAAGGAGAGAATGCTCCGATTGAGATATTTCCATCCTCAGTATAAAAGATGCTTAAACTTTTAAAGGTAACAGACACTTTAATTCTCCCTTAGTTTCTCACCAGTCATGAGATGTCTCATGACATCCAGGCTGGCCTTGAACTTTCCATGTGCTGGGGTTACAGGTGGGCACCACCACATACACTTAAGATACAGGTAAATGGTATGTATCGATCAGCTTCAGAGTGCCAGGGAGATCAAGAGTAAAGAGAAGATTCTGGAGTCCAGACTGTAGGAGCCTTCTGCTTTTCAGAGACCATTGAGGGACATGCAAGCCTTACAGGCACAACTGTGACACACCTGTCTTTGGTTATGCTGACACATCTTTGCTCACTTGTGTGGGAGAAGGGGGAGGGCCGGGTGCACTTTGTAAGTATTCAGGGACAGAGTTGCTCTGTTTGTTGGGGGTTAGTGGAACTGACGTTTTTTTATAGTGTGTGAGTTTTTATTTTGTCTTTTATTCATTTTGAGGGACTGCAACATCTTCAAGTTTACTTCCTAATTTCCATTTTATGAATTTATGGACTGCAGTGTTTGTGGAGTATGTTTGGGAAGGTTCTAGTGACAAAAGGGACCATTTGATAGAAAAACTTTTATAGGGTGAGTAGGAGAAAAACTTCTGAATGCTGTGTGTTCATGAAACCACACTGGACTATGTCTAATCCGGTTGGCATCCTTATTGTTCCACCAGCCCTGCCTCCTGGGATACGGGTCTTAGGAGAAGAACAAGACAGATGTATTTGTACATAAGAGAAATTATTTTCCTTTTATTTTTAAAAAAGATTATTTATTTATTTACTTATTTATATTTTGGTCTTTTTGAGACAGGGTCTCCCTGTAACCTGAGCTGGCCTAGAAATCCCTATGTAGACCAGATTGGCCTTGAACTCACAGAGATACTCCTGCTTCTGCCTCCCAAGTGGTGGGATTAAAGGTGTGCATTTACCTCCGGTAAATGATTTATTTTTATGTTTATTATTTGTATGTGTCTGTGTGTCTGTGTGGGGGCCTGTGCATGTGACTGCAGGTGCCCACCAGAAACCAGAGGCATCGGATCTCTGGATCTTAAGTTACAGGGGTTGTGATCTGCCTGATGTGCAGCTGGGAACTGAATCAGAGTTCCCTGCAAGAGTAGCACGTGCTCTTCACCACTGAGCCATCCTTCCGGCTGAGATTATTTTCATCTGGAATTTCTGTCACCTACCACAAGTATTGCAACAAATTTAGAACTGTGCCATGTTAATACGTCTTTTACAGTCATTATTTGTCCTTTTAAAATGATTAATACTTGACAACAAAAAATCCATTTCAATACAAGGATTTTAGTTAAATCACAAGAATATCACTTGGTTCCTGTGGCCATGTTAGGGGAGGACAACAGAATGGTGTGGGAGACAGTAATCTGAGGTGTCTAAAATGAGCACTAATTATGATTATTAAAGGAATCATATCACTTTAAACATGTCTGTGCACTTATTAATGTGAGAAACTTTGATAATGGACTTTGCTTCTGCTTATAAAATATGAATGTGCCCTGACATTGAGCAATGAAATGATATCGAGTAACTGTTGTGTCTGGGTTAGCATCTCTCCCTGCGGTGGAGCTGAGCTGGGCAGATGATGGCTGGGAGATAAGTCCGCCCCCAGAATCAAGATGGCTGTCTTGGGTTTCAGAGGCATTTCAATCTCTAAAAACTGCCCTTATTACAGTAGAGCCTGAACTAATGGGAAACATTAGATTTTCTATAATTAAACAAATCAGCTGAGTACAGGACTGAGTTTCCAGCTCTTTGCAGAAAACTCCCCTTTGTCATTCAAGGGACAGATAACTAGCTGCTCCCATGTATCTGACAAGGTGGATACACCGTGTTCTTTTTCTTAGAAATCATTTCTCCCTGGGATATCGCAGGGACCTTGACTTTCTAAGGGTTCTAGAAACCCACTTTGTATGTTCAGGCTTTGGATGTTGCCTTCACTCTCACTTATCTTTTGGACTGTCTATGGCTGTCAGGGAGGTGGGAGAGTGGGAGGCTAGTTTTGCCAGGGTGGTGAGAGTCTGCTTTCTTGCAGCAACAGTATCTGGTCAGAGGGAAAGAGTGTTCAGGGCTAACATGCAGGACTTGGGGAACAGGGAGCTTCTTAATTGTGGTAGATTGCTGCTTGAATCTGCCCCACCCTGAATTCTACACAGAATACATCTGGAGTATGTACCTTTCCTCTATCCTTTTGATATTAATAGTTAATGTGATTCATGAATTAAAGAGAGAATATTTCTTGAAATTTTTACTTATTAATGCATTCATTTGATACTTTAAAATGATCAAATATACTTGTGCTAATTTATTCCACCCCTCTGAGATGTTATCCTGTGCTATACGAGACCCCCTAGTCTGGCCTGTGACCTCTAGCTTAGGGATCATTTTTCTGCCACTTAATACGCTGTGCACAGTGTACCCAGACTCACTTCAGAACACAATAGACCTCTTAACAATTGCTTGTTGAATGAATACCCTACCCTAACCCAGAAAGTTATGCTCCTATATAAATGTCAGACCTCAAGTAGTAAGAACAAAGGCTCAAACCAGTGACATTAGCTTGACCTCTAACCTCTGATGACACACACCAGATGAAGAGATATGTCAAACAACTAATGCACACCCCACTTATTTTCACCTGTCAAATCACCTCTTTCAACTCATGCTGCTTTCTTAGATTGACCAAAGGTAGAAAGACCAAAGGTTCTTGTCTGAGTTACAGATGAATGCCCGGCACTGTATTCCCTTTGCCTTTATATTCCATTCAAGTCTAACACCTGGTGGTCTGCATAAAATTACACAGAGCCATCCATTCACAGAATCCAGACTTATCTCTAATAACAGTTGACTAAGTTCTTGACTCACTGCCCTTGTTCTCTCTGAAATAGAAACCAGTGAAACCAAAGTAACAATGTAGAAATCCAGGACTGGTGAAACCCAGCAGTGATAATATCCAGTGATAAGTATTTCATCAAAGCTGTTCTTACCCTTTAAATTGCATTTCAGGGAAGCAGTGCTTTGACAGTGCTGTTCGTTATAGAGAGGCATACTCCTGGAAGCATACAATAGGTAGCTAAATGTATAAAAGAATTAGTACATACATCATTGATCCTCATCCACAAAGTCAAATAGCACTGGGCACTGCTTTAGTCAGATTTTACTCAGGATAATGGTGTCATGCAATGTGTTTCAGTGACTATGAGTATAATTCAGAAAACCAGCTACGTAGGTGTGGAAAACTAGAAAATATTTTGAATTAGAGGTTTATAGCTACAGGAAACCACAATACCTGTAGGTGCAGGTAAACAAGGAAGAAACGGCATAATTTAGAAGTCAGGTGGAGAGGCCACTTGCTCAATAGCTCAGCTGTCTGAGGCGATGTCTTGCCGAGAAGCTGACACTGTCTAAGGCTCGGAGGTAGTGAATCTGGGCCCACAGCTTCAGGAGTCAGGCTTTGGAGGGACAAGACGTGCATTGGGCGCCTGACTGGTGCTGACATTTGACGATTCCTCTTTGCTCTTGTGGGTTGGCTACGGTCATGCCATGCACCTATTCTGGGAATACCAAAAGCATGGGAGCTTCAGTTATCAAATAATGTTGGAGATGTGACAGAAATTAGCAGCTGGAAGTGAGTTTCTTCTCTCTTCCTTCCTTCAAAGCATTCCAGACTGTCTTGGTAGAGCATGTTCAGAAGTGATCTGTGTAGGAACCTGGGACCCCGACCCCAGGATAGTAGAGCAGGCTAGCAACGGTGGAGACTGGAGATGGAATACAAATAACTAGGATAGTTCAACTGTTTCAAGTTACAGTTTCTTCCCATGAGCAATATTTTCTTACTGATGAAAGAGCCCTAACTTCCGGGATCATTTGCTTTAGAAACTTTCTTTCTCTGCCCCTTTGGGATGTAAGTCTGCAGTTTCAGAATGCCTTTACCAAGAAACTTTCCCTTTCAAATATTATCAAGAAAGATAGGTTTCCTATTTCCCTGTAGGAGGAGAGGAACCTCCCTCGGATAGATATCAGTTGGCAAACACAGTTTGCTTTCTCTCTCCTTGTAAAATGTTCTTGGATAAAGCCTTTCTTTTGTCTTATTTTGTGGTTGTGGGAACTGAATTTAGAGCTTCCAATATGCTGTGTAGGCAAGCTACCTACCATGGGGCTGCATCCCTAGCATATTCTTTACTTTTTATTAGCCACATGGTTTCACTAAGTTGTCCAGGGTAGCCATGAACTCACGTGGTAGTCCATATTGTCTGTGAACTTTGGTCCTGTTCTCTCAGTCTCCTGAGTGGTCAGGTTTACAAGCCTACGCCACCAGGTCCAGTTCTTCTTCCTCTGTTTAAAACTGTGTCACCAGAGGAAACAGTGAACGTAAGCTGCCAGCTCTGCTGGAGGAATATTTACCCTTGAGGTTTGTCTTAGGAAATATGATACAGAAGATGCATCCTTTTAGGAGGATGGGTGAATGTATCATAATCCAGGAACTTTATTGATTGATTCCCCTCACTTTCTGTCCCAGGACACGTACCATATTTGAAGTATCACCTGAATTTAAATTTTCCGCTTGATGCAAATGACAATAACCCGTCATTTTTGTAAGATATATATATCTTGTACATATATGACTTACATATACGATGTTTTAGTCATGGACAAATCATGCATTTGATAGTGGTCTTCTGATTTTACTGAAGATGAAAATTCCTGTTTTCTAGTGTTGTATAACTTCAACTTCCAGTTGAAGCATTCCCTCCTGAAGAGAGGAGGCTCATAAGACTCAGGAGGCTGAGGAAAAGTTTTAAGAACATATTAGAAAGTTTCAAGACTCCTGAGGTCTCACCCCGAGGTTATATAAGCAATAAACATTTACTGCGGGAGAGGAAACTCTTCAGAGGAGCTGCCTGGCAGCGTCCAGGTGCCCAGTCCTGTGGCTTTGGTGGTCATCACCCATGCTGGAATGCAATTTGGGGTGATGCATCTGTTTGAGGTCACCCACGATTCACAATGTATGCCTTCCTCATGATTCTGTAACTAACCCCAGAAAAGTCACCCAAATAAACTCTTGACTTGGAGGATCTATGTTTTGCTTTGTTGTTATCTGGTTATCATTGGATGTTGGTTCATGTTTCCCACAAAAGTGAGACAGCGCCTTGCATTTCATTTTCCTTTCCATGCTAAGATATACAGATTCTTACCATCATGTTATTATCCCTTAGTACTCAGAACAATACGGTGCTATAATGTTTAGTAGTCTAGGAGCATTAGGCGGCACCATAGACTTAGTGTAGGAAAGACAGTCTGATTTGGTTTAAGTGCACTCCTTGACGATCACTTAAATGACAGAATTACATACGGTTGTATTTCTCAGTATGATCTCTAATGCAGTGACTTGTAACTGCAGGGCATGGGCAGGGAAATAGTCAGCAGGGGTCAATAAGAATAATTCCTCTTGCCACTTTCAAGACCTTGATGGTTGTACTTAATGTAGCAATTGCTCCAGAGATAATGTTTTGCCTCTCACTTTTAGGTTGGGGAAAAGTTTGATAGCATTTCACTGAGCCCTTTCTACAATAATGACTCTCATTGGAATCCATCTGTCCAGTTGTCAAATCTGTCTATTAAAGTCAGTAAGATCTGAAGAGATGATCCTCTCTGGTTTTATCAAATTGCTGTGTCCAATGAAAATTGTGCAAGAACAATTTTTATTACTTGACTGCAATAGTCCTTCCCTTTGCTTAGGAGAGCCTCCAACGCCATTATTGTGTAATCTGAAAGAGTTTTGTCTTTTCTGGAAATTACCCTGAACAACAGCTTTAGCTCTCTGATGAGCAGGTGTGGAGAAATAGTGGTGCCTCGTTCCTGGACAGCAGTGGAGGGTCCTAACTCAAGGGTCCCACTAAGAAGGTTAAGAGAACAAATCTAGAATGTTCTCGCTTCAATATTCTCCTTTCCAGTGAGCACCACAGTGTGAGTGAAAGTTTTCAAGAGTGTGAATTTTCAAATTGTACAGTTTTTAGCCAGGTGTGTTTGCACATGCCTTTTATCCCCAAAATGTGGTGTGTGTGTGTGTGTGTGTGTGTGTGTGTGTGTGTGTATTGAGGATGGAGCCTTGTGAGTTTGAGGCTGGTCTGGGCTACCCAAGGAGTTTCAGACCAGCCTTGGGTAAAGAGTATCTATCTCAAAAACTAAAAATTAATACATAAAAAGATAAACAGTGCAGTTTTATAAATTAATTTGGGACATTTATGTTTAGCCCTATTTATCTGATATTACAAAAGGTCGTGGCATTCAGCACAAAACCCATGCCACCCAATGAGACGAGAGCCCAGAGGGGAGTAGGAGAGATGGACAGCAGGCCAGCCCTGACCTGGGAACTGCTGGAGACATATTACTACTGGGTCGGGAGAGTAGATGTTCCTTACAATCTCTAGATAGGCTGACTAGATTCTTGTGGATGAACTTGCACTGGGTACTAATGCTTGACTATATGGGACTTAATGTGTATGGAGGAATGAATGCATAAGGCCCATTGGGGCAGGGCAGGAACAGGGGGGATTTAACTTTGATTAAGAATGGTTGTATGAAATGTGCAAAAGCTCAAAAAAGAAAGAAAAAAAGTCATTGGTTATTTTCTCTACTTTGAAGTCATGACCCTTTTCTGTAAGTTCCCCAAAGCAGCAGGCTAGCACCCAGTGGTCACCATTCCTGTTGTGTGGTCAGCGTGGCAGCCTCCTGAGTGCTCAGTCTTGCTTTCTGAGATACTGACTAAGTAAACAACTGAGGTAATTATCACAGAAGTGCACAATTTACGAGTCCACTCACTCACACAAATAAGGAATTTTTCTCTGAGTTCAGCTCCAGGAGGTGAGACACCTAATCTCAGAATTCCAGTTCCTTAATCTATGGCTAGACATACATTTCTTGAGGGCTCCCATATTGGTGTAGTTGCATCCTGCTGAAAGACACAAGCATATCCTCATCCACCCCACCCCCCCCCCCCCCGTCAAAAGGGGAGCAGGCAATTGCCAATCTTGTGTTAAGGGGTCCCTCCATCTGACTGAGAGTAATGGCATTTCCCAAGGCAAAAAGGGCCCAGTGTTTATATGCTGGGCTTAGCCCCTTGCCATAAGTGGGGCCATTGTCTGTCTTAAGAGCTCATGGAACCCCCATAATTAACATTGCTGATTTTAATATTTTTATAGCATTGGAGGCTTTTTCACATTGCTAAGGCATAGATAAAGCCAGAGTAAGTATCCGTTATTACATGTCCCTGTGCTAATTCCAATGGAGATAAACCTATGAGACAGGTGGCCTTATCTATTAAATTATTCCCTAAAGCCAAAGGACCTGGAAGTCCAGTATGGGCCCTAATATGCCTTACAAAACAGGGATGAGAATGGGCATGTAAATACTTTTGTATCTGACCAAATAATTCCTGAACTTGAGTGTTAGTTGCCTCGATGTAAGACACAGTTTAAATCATCTGTAAGGCTCTAGCCATATAATGACTATTAGTATACAAGTTAAAAGGAGAAGCAGTCATAATTTGAGATCTAGTAGTTACTGCATGAAGTTCCACCAATTTGCACTGTTAATTACTGTATGCTATGCCACTAAAGCTTGGGCAAAAACCAAACATTCTCAAATAAACCTTGACTAGACATATATTTTGTTCTTTAGACTATTTGAACTATTACTTTAGAAATTTTAAGATTACATATACATATACATATGTTATATACCATAACATATCGACTCAGATCTTTAATCCACTTGTATAGATTTTTTTTTTCATTTTAAAATACCTCCATTCCCATATCTTTTTAATATTATCTTTCACCCTTTCATTTTCTTTCTCAGTACTATGAGATGTAATAATATTATAATTTAATGAACTAATATTACCTGTATATACTCTGCAATTTACAAGTTTCAGGTAAACCTTAAACCATTACCATTAGTTATTTTTGTTATAGACACTTTATATCATGAGATAACAATAACTTTCGTTGAAATTAATTCATCTCCCCAGTAATTTTCAATAGTACAATATCTTTTACTTGGAGGCTGTTTCATTCTTTTGTTCCTCAAAGTCCTAAAAAACACCTATAGATAGCAAGCCAGACTCCGAGGCAGGAGGGCCCATCCCAACCCCAGAGTCATCTTTTTAAGAAGCTCAAACAGCACATGATGATCTATCAGCATTATTTATTTAAAGAGGCATTTGTTTCTCTTTAGGATTTAATTCAGTGGTTTGCATTGCACAGGAGAGCTGTTAAGTTTAGTCATTATTAACACAAATTAAAGTATCTATAACTCAAAAATAGAAGATTTATTATTAAAAATTATTTTACTTAATAGTTTTTTAACTTTATAAAGCCATGGGTGTTGGTGAGCACCCAAGATCAAGCATGACCAGGCTGACAGGAGTTTTTGCCTTTCCATTGTCAGACCCAAGATCCTCTGTCTATACTTGATGTAACCAGAGGCATCTGAGAGGGAAATATTCTATTTCAGAAAAACAGGCTTTGGATCACAATGCAAAAAGGCAGGAATTAAAACCAGTGAAGGCCGAATCTCACACCTCCTACCTAAGTAGGCTATTCCTCCTTATCTCCCATTGCTGTAGTTATATCCCGATAGTAGCTTGTTTCTTGTAAGGTTTGGCATCGGAGTACTGCAAATTCACATGAGCTTCTTAGGTTTAATTATCATAAAACGTCAGCTCACTTTGTATTTAGCTAGTCTTAGAGGCCTAAGGCTAGAAAAACCTTTTTACGTTTCCTTTAGAAACTGACAAATAGATTATGTAAAACAATGTAAGGTTTTAAATAATTACTTTTAGAATTCATATTTCCTGGCACCCACGGTAGCCAACACATGAGGACCAGCTGGTCAGAGGCTGTGGAGGGAAGGGATGCCATATTCCTTTCCAGAAGAAAAGACTTAATAGAGGGAATTAGACATGTTTAATAGTTCTTTGTGAGAATTTCCTGTGGTGTATTTTGATCCGGTGGAAGTAAAACTTGGTGCAGTCGCTGTGGAGATCAGGGTAGAGGCTCTTCGGAAGACTAGAGATGGAGCCCCACTCTTGTCACATACCCGGGGCCTCTCTGTCCTCCCTCAGAGATGGCTGCTCCTCCGTCCTCATTGCTGCTCTGTTCACACTAGCTAGTCAATGGAAACATCCTAGCTGTCCGTCAGCTGACACGTGGCTACTGAAAAAGTAGTGCTTTCATATGATAGAGTATTACCCAGCCGTTAAGAACAAGGAATTTATGATTATTGTGGATAAACGAATCGTGCTGGAAACAGTCGTTCTGGCTGCGGTAGTCCAGATCCAAATGTCATGTATTCTCTCATTTGTGGATGTCAGCCTAGAATCTTCACAGAGCTGCCATTCATTTTTAATGGAGGTCAGGAATGAAGAGAAGGCATTTAAGAGCCAGGCATCAGAAGGTTGAAGGACAAGGAGTTGAGGGTTAGTCTAGTAATTGTGAGAAGCAGGTACAGTCTGTGGGTTTGTGGAAACACAGGTCACCACAGGGCAGGGCTCTGACAGGGGGGACTGCTGTAACTAGCTGTAACTGCAACCGCACTCCTTTCCCTTCCTGAGGGAAGTCAGGAGGGCTGGCCATCAACTCCAGACATTCTTTTGTAGGTGGGTCTGGGGATTGAACTTGGGTGCTTCTGCTTGCAAAGCAAGTACTGTGCTGACAGAGCCATCTCGCAGCCCACGTGCGTTCTGGTTCCCGTTTCTCCGGTCACAGCGGGGAGTAGCCCTCCTATGTCCTAGGAACTGAAACTGACCCTTTTTCGGAGTGGGTTGTACCAATTTGCTGTTGTGACTATGCATGACTTTTATTATCTTTTAGTTTTTTTGGTGGAGAACAATCTGATTGGTGTATATTGATTAGGTTTTGGTGTCACTTGGTAATTAATGAAGTCCAGCACCTTTGCATCTGTTTACAAAGCTTGAAAGTGTTCAGAACAGATTCTGAAGATCACTTATTCTGAAGATTACCTGCCACATCCGAATCTCTAGGAATCTGTGGTTTGGATGGTTGTGCCATCAGGCCTTGAGCTACTGAGCATAAATTTAATTTTATTTAGAACAGGTGACTGGTTGGCTAAGGTGGCTAAGACAAGTCAACAGAGCCACTTGCTGTTCCTGGTTAGATATGAAAAGAAGAAAGTTCTCCCCCCACCGCCCGCCCTCTTCCTTTTCAGCAAGCCCTCTCCACAAGCCCTTCCCCTCCCCCCTCCCTTCCTGCCTTCTTCCTTGCTCTCCCACTCCACTGGTTTCAGAGAAATGCAGAATTTGTGGTGAAATTGTGTAATTAGTAACAATTGCTGTCACCCTGTTGTAGACACAGTCTATTAAAGGGGTTACCACAGCTTAAAAGTGTCTTATTTTTAAGTGATACCAATACATACTTTCAGAGTACGACATAGGAAGGATGAATTGTGCCAGTGGAGATGTTGGTCACGTGGGCTGAGTTTCATCAGAACGAATGAGATCTAGCAATCCACTGCCTGACTTGATACTGAAATTCTCACATACCCTGTGTTGGGCGTCAGGTTCCCCCAGGTCTCTCTCTCATGACGTTTCTTGCCTTATGAACAGAAGTACCTTTTTGGCTCTGTTTGCTCTGATTTTTTTTTCAAGGTTATTATATGACAAATAGATATGGTGTCTTTTATTGGATCAAAGAGTAAGTTTATTTATTGACTATTAAGTTTCTTCTGGGACAAAGATCAAGCAAGCCTTCCATCTATCAAACAGCTTTGAGCTTCCTAAGCTTAGGCTCCTCCCCTGAGTGAAAGCCTTGCATATATGCAGGCACTGTTGGTCTCTCTCACGTCACCTTCTGGGAATGGGGTTTAAGGAATTTGACTACTGATACTTCGGCATTTGCTGGCTCTGCTAGTGGTAAAGCTCTTTGACTCTGACTGAGAAGGCTCCTAGTACCAGGGTCCTCAGGGCAGGGCGTACTTTTATTAGATAGCAGTAAAGTAAAATCTCAGACACCTCCTAATTTTTGGCGTTATATATAGACCCAGATGTCTTCAGTTTGGCCACAGGTGAACACTGGCTGAGTTAAATAACTTCATCAAGCCATTCTAGCATGCATGTTTCAGGCTTACGTTAAAATAGAGCAATAAGGAAGTATATTAAAAGTTGATCCAAGTCTGAAGAGATTGCTCAGTGGTTAAGAGTGCACACTGTTCTTGCAGTGGACCCAAATTTGGTTCCAAGCACCCATGCTGGGTGATTCACAACCACCTGTAACTTCAGCCCCAGGACATCTGATGCCCTCTTCTGATCTCCCTGGGTGCCTGCACTCACATGTGCAGACCTACAGATACGGATATACACATAATAAAAATAAATCTTCCGAAACCACTAATCCAGAAAATATTTTCCACTGGGGTAGAAATAAACTGCTCTCATCATTTCATTTATCACCTTTGACTAATGCTTGAAGCTCAACCCAGTGTATGTGGTTTTGAATATTTTACAGATAAAAAGTTCATGAGTACTTTGGAGATAATTGACTTTATTTATTTAGTACAATTTCAAGCTAAATATTATGAATGGGACTTTCAAATGATGGTGGCAAGGTTTAATGAGGTGTAATTACAGGTCCTTAGATATTTGTTTGAGGAGAAAAGCTTACTCTACACCATGAAAGTACTTTATGTATGATGGTGACTGACACAGCCCATTATGGAATCTGAATAAGCTTAATTGTCCAAGAAAAATAATTGAAAATAATCCTTTAGACGTCAAAATGTAGCAATTTATTATGTGACTCTGTCAGCTGTTATTTAATGTCTTTCCTGGTTGTGAACATGCTTTTTGGTGGCTCATTAGTTATGTCACCAGGAAAAGAATTTTTTTTTTCATATGTTGAAGAAGAAACTTATTTTCAATGTGTTGAAATGCGAATCACAAGATGACATTGGCATTAGATCAGGCTACTGTTAACAGCATGATTTTAGTGCTGGCTAATTAAAGGGTAGATAAGAAACAGATAAATGATAGTTTAACAGTTGGAACTTGAAATGTTTCCATGAAGCTTCTATATGTTTTGGGAAATGTCTTTAATTACTCTTGAGAGTATCATTCAGATGAGGGTTTGTCAGTGCTGATGAGTCCTTTCCTATTAAGGAACCCGATGCATTTTATAGGTAACTATCACTGGGAGGCCGAGGGTCCAGGGAAACATGAGGGAACGAGGGAAGCACAGATCAGTGCATATTTCTGAGTGGTTGCATATTTGGCTCTAAGCTTTAACACACAAAACACAAGATAGAATTAAACCTATTTATAAGATTCAGAGTGTCTATAAACTAGAACCAGTCTGTATAGTAAAGAACCACCACTGTTGTGTGACTTCTCTGGAGTTATAAAGAAACTGGTACCCACCCGAGGTTGAGAGACACCGAAGAAAGGGTGTCATTCAAGTCCACCTTGGTGAGCCATGAGTTTACTGGAGCTACGTGAAGGAGCGTGGCTAATTCTTGGGCAGCTGTATCATTCAAATTTCCCACCCTCGGCATGGATGACTCAGACAGCTGCATCACCAAAACGGTCCCAACCTGCAGTCACCCTTCCTCTTATGTACTGTAGTACATACTGTACATACTGCACATATGTACATACTATGTACTATGTAGTACATAATGTAGTATGCTGGCACGAGGCAGCATGTCTGGTGTCTCAGGTGAAGGTCTGATGACCATCCTCCTTTTAGGAGGGCATGTTAACCAAAACCATGTGGTATAACCTTCAGTATTGAAATTTGCTGTTATGTTCAATGTTAATTTGAAATAGATAAAGAGAAACCAATAGACCCTCTTTTCAGACTGTCATCTATAAACACCATGGGTACAATCCCATTTTGATAAGGGTTGAGTAGCATACTACGCATCAATTCTGTATGACAAACCATAAATTTCTGGCTAGACCAGAAGTAACTGGAACAGCATGCATGTGATACACAGTCTCAGGACTGTCTCCTCCTAGTATCTGAGTCCTCTGGATGAAGCCAGGAGCCTGAATTCTCCATGGGGCTGTGGAACTGTATCTCCCTACCTTCTTCTGAGTGAGGACCAGCACTTTTGAACAGGACCTTTCCACTTGCATAGGAGTCAATTTTGTTTTTGTTTTGGGGTGTTTTGCTTTTGCTTTATGACTAGCCCTTGAGAAGTGATAGGTTTATTGCTAAGGCATCCTCTTTCATCTACAAAGAAATACTTCTTACTGCCTTAGGGTCCAGCTGCCTTTTCTCCTACTTAAATCCTGTTTTTATTCTCTACCATCACTTCTTGCTTAAAGTCCTACATGGGACTTTAAGCTTCTTTTATGGCTGTTTGGATTAGAAACAGCCCTTAAGAGGCTCCTGCCACAAACTTCTCTGTGAGCCCAGACTTCCCTCCCCTTGCGTCTCAGGGCAAAGGGAACTGTAGACGAGCTCCTCCATATTCTACTTCAAGATTGGAAGAATATCAATGTTTATTTCTGTGGGATTTCCAGCACTAAAATATAACTTTTATTTAGAAACCTAACAGGAATGTGAATTTCATATGAATAATGAACAAGTATGTACATGCACATCAAATCAAAATCAGCAGACAATATAAATCACAATAATTCATCACTTTTTACTTTCAAAAATGTGTTCGGGGCTAGAGAGATGGCTTATCAGTTAAGAGGACTTGCTACTCTTGCAAGGGATCTGAGTTCAGTTCCCAGCACCCATGTTTGGAGGCTTACAATGGGTTGTAACTCCAGCTCCAGAGGCTCTAACACCTTCTTCTAGCCTCCACTGGCACCTGCATACATGTGACATACAGTCACAGAAATGTAGACACATAGACATAAATGAATAAAAACAAATGTTTAAAGGATGCCTTGGGACTCTTTGTATTTTTTAGTCGCCTCTTGATTACATCTTCTTTAATTTAAAGCAAACTTTCTATTTTTAAATTGTGTGTATGTGTGTGTGGGTGTGTGTACATGTGCGCGGGTGTCTGTGGAGTTCAGAAGTGGGTGGAGTCGCTTGAACTGTAATTTTAGTCAGGCAGTTATACACTGCTTGACATGGGTGTTGGGACTGAGTCCCAGTTCTCTGAAAGAACTGCAGATGTTTCTAACTGCTGAGCCATCTCTCCAGCCCCAATTTGCATCTGTCTTTATACCACAGTTAGGTTAAAAATAGAGAAAGCACAAATTTGTCCTTTTTCAAACTTAAACATTTATAAACCAAGAGATGACAGTTTAGTCAGATGAAATCATGCTGAAACTGGCCAGCTACGTGTGATGGCTAATCTTGCTTGTCAACTTGACTGAATCCAGAATTACCTAAAATATGAAGGTCTTTCTTGATCAGATTATTCCCAGAAACTGAAGTTAAGGATGGTTGTTAGTGGCCATGTTGGTTCTGGGAACTAAACCAAGGTTCTCTGGAAGAGCAGCCAGTGCTTTTAAGTGCTGAGCCATCACCTGCCCTGATTACAACATTAAAAAAATTTTTTTTCTTGGAGCCATAAATGAGCTTTTTCTTGAGATAGACATTCTTTTCCACTGATATGTTCCTGTGTGTGCCACTGGAAAGTAGGGTGTAGGCATTACTGAACTGAACAGAGCATTTTAGGGTGGCTTTATTTTTTTTCCTCAGATTTGGTAAAAAGATTTTCTCTATTGTTAGCCAAATCAATGGTTTTAAAAAGAGAGAACTACCAGTTAAATACTCTTGAGAGTATATCTTTCTCTTTATTAATTATTATAAAAATCTATCTCCGTGGAGGATTTTGGAGAGAAGATGAGATGGTGAAGGCAGAGGTAAATATTCTCGGGCCCCTGAAATGTACCGTATTAGTAGAATACGTCTCTAGTTCCCTGTTACACATAGTTTGCTAGGTAGTAGCAACTGGACTGATGGAAGGAAGTAGTTATTAGTAGGTATGATCACCCACACTTGATGATTATGTTGACCGCATTTTCTAAATTATAACTATCAAAAGCAAAACCCTAGAGGGAAGAGGTCTGTTTTTTTCAGGCCTCTGCAGTGAGGCAAACAGCTTAGATACAAATAGGAGTGTCTCTGCAGGGTACTTTTGCCTTAGCATTTTACTGGGAGTGGTGAGCAGGATGCAGACACAGGGATTTATATTTTGAATAGTTTGTTGGGAAGGGAAAAGCCTCAGCCATTTATCTGAACAGGAAGTATTTCCTCTGGGCTTAACTGGTTTCAGAAGACAGATCTGTCTAAACTTGATGAAACACTTCTGACCTTAGGCAGTCAGTCATGGGGACCAGGGTGGGTGCAGGAAGGTCAGTGTAAGGCCTTAGAAGCCCAAGGAGAAAGACCGAATCGAGCTTCTCTTCTTGTTTCAGACAACTATTTTTTTTTTGCCTCAAAAAAACGTAAAATAAATATGGGAATAATTTTAGTGAGCCTCCGTGTGCTAGTTCAGTATTTGCAGAGTCTGGTTGGCTTGAAGGAGGAGCTGACATACCTGTTCTGATCTAAAGCTCACCTGGAACTCGAAGGGATTCTTAAGGCCAAGCATTAATTAGGGGTGCCTGAAGGACAAGCAGGAACGTGTTTATTGCAGGCTGACTCGGACCCTGGCGAGCAGTCTACTAGACTCTAGGAAGGAGCTGACATAGACTGGGTCTTTGGTGATGGCGTCAGGGCTGTGTTACATGATATCAATATTTCATGAGTACAGTCTTATGCATGTCGGAGAGGTCAGGTAATGTGGAGAACAAGCGTGCGGCCCTGCTTCTGAGCCCCACACGTCCTCCCCTGGATGCCCACAGCATCTGAAGCCTGGGCTGGATGGAGCAATCTGGAACTTCCCGGAACGAGGAGGGCCAGACTCTTCAGCACATTGTCTGTAGTGATGGTCACCTGCTCTCAAGGGCCAGGGCAGGTGCCGCAGCTCTGGGACATTCCTCCGTGGCTCAGATGGTCATACCTCAGCTGTTCAATGTGAAGCGTTAGTACAAACTGACTGAAGGCAGCAGAGAAGCCAAACTCAGCTTCCTTTTCACAGGCCTTCAGGTCACAGAGCACAGAAAACCACAGTCCACATCTTAGAGTCGGGTTTGACCTTGGGGGATGGTTTACTAGTGGCTTCTTTAGGACTGATGACAGACTTGAAGAGAATATAATAGGTTGAGTTAATGATTTGATGAGACAAGTCTTTCACTTTTCTAGTAAACACCAGGAAGCTCAGTTTTCATGAGTAAAATATGAGTCCTTTGTGTCCCTTCAGGAAAATGACGTAGGTGTTTGCCTTCTCTTTTGCCGCCATCTGGATGCTCACAGCTGATTGGGATTTTCCAGCTGTGAGGTTTTAGTGCCTCTGTTGGCTGTACCCCACGGTGTGGTTGTTTGATTAAAGGTTGCATTTTCTGTGAGTTGGTGATGAAGACTGCAAGTAGGGTCAGTGACCGCATCTATGAACAGAAATGAGAACTGAGGAGTGTGCCACATGTGAAACTTCATGGGATGTAAACACTCCCTCTTCTAGTGTGGAATTAAGTCTTCACTGAACCCGCAGAAGGAGACTCGATCACACTGTGTGGACTGAATTCATAACGGGGATTTTCAGGATTAAAAGGGGAGTCCTGGGGAAAGTGGGAGAAACTGAGGGAAAGGGTCCAGAAAACAGCAGTTATAAGAAGGATTATAGCAGTGAGTGCTCAGCCCGCTGGGTTCGTTCCAAAGGCTTTGTAGGTAACTGAGGAATGTGGGAAAAGAGAACAAAAGGGAGGACCACAGGAAAAGGAACAAAAGGGAGGACCACAGGAAAAGGGGACAAAAGGGAGGACCACGGGAAAAAGGGGAAATGTAGTGCAAGTGTTAAAATTGGTCAAAAACATAAAAAAGACAGAGAAGGAGTCAGTCTCTGAAAAGACAGCAAAATAGCTGCATACGGGGGAGAGCACAGCATTACTGGCCATCAGGGAGCTGAAAAGTAAGTGCCAAGGGAGACGCCGTTTCTCTCCATGCAGACAGCCACAACTAACTGATACGGGAGCTTGTGACCACTCTGTGGGGAAACAGGATCCTGGTACCATCCGATAGCTGTGTACGTGTAGGGTACGTCTCTTCTGGAAACCAGTTGCAAGATCCCTGTGCAGCTGCCTATAGTGACTGTATGAGAGGCCATGGTCCTCTGAGGACCACATCCAAGGAGAACAGAAACATGTTCACAGAAAAGCTCATAGATTTATGCCAGCGTTATTCATAATAGCCCAAGTATAAAAATCGCACACATATCCGACACTGCATGGATAAATAAAATGTATTAAATGAAATGTTGCTTATCCATTTAAAGGGATAAAGTACAGAGTTCCACTGTGGAATGGATGGACCTTTAAGACATAAGACCAAGTAGAAGCATGATAGGTGACATGCTCTACAATGAACACTTCCAGAACAGACAAATGTTCAGAGGCAGAAACTTCAGCAATACTTCCTAGAGGCTGGGATGCACTGGGGAGTGACCGGAGTGACTTGTTCAGAGATGAAGGTGTCTTCCAAAGTTAATGTAGTCTGTGGTGGATCGCTGCTTTGCTCATGTACCTTATGAATATATGAAATCCACTTAATTCATATACCTTTGAAGAGGCACTTCATAATAAATGCAGGCTACAGAGGAGAAGTCGAAGGATTGACACGGTCAGGGATGTGACCCAAAGGTCCAGTTCCTGTCTAGCATGTGCTAGATACTGAGCTGATTTTTGCAGAAACTGGAAAGAAGACAGAAGAGGAACCTGGAAAATCTAAGAAGGATAACCCAGGTTATCTTGACTGAAAGCTGACCTCTTTTTCAAGTAGTCTGCTCGGGATCAGGTTCTTGAGGGAAATGTAGTTCATGTGGTTATCTCCTAGGGACTAAGGAAAGACCCCCAATCTAATCCGTGCAGATTTTTATTTGTAATAACCTTGCATTTTTAAAATTGTGAAACTTGAACGCAAGATGGCACTCAACGAAGGTTTGCAATGGGAGCGATGGTGAGAATCCAGCAGTGTGTGGCCTCTTCCTCCTGCATTCGTGATTGGTCTTTTGATAGTGTCTCTGGCCTAGAATGTTGTTACAATTGGGAAAAGACAACTTGTCCTATCGGTGGTGGGTAGGGACAAATTTAATAATATCTTCATCGTGTTTGAGGATCGAAATCTCCTAAAGTTAGGGAAGAGCAAAGAATCCTCACTTGTCCTAATCTTATAAAGGGACTTGAAGTAAATGGTGGAGGGACGAGGGCAGGCAAAGAGACCTAATTATTTCTAAAAGCAAGACTTAGACTAAAGCAGTGGGTTCCTCAAAGATGATGCTCTTGTAGAATCT
Organism: Eospalax fontanierii; assembly: GCA_035773235.1. NCBI lineage: Eukaryota > Metazoa > Chordata > Mammalia > Rodentia > Spalacidae > Eospalax > Eospalax fontanierii. The sequence continues at coordinate 4,422,986 of CM069539.1, forward strand.
TTGCCTCTTTCTACTTCCCTAGGCAGAGCAAAATTAGCACAGTAGAAGCACTTTTGAATATTCATAATAATATTATAATTGAAACAATTTCTTCCATCAATAGGATTAAAAAGAATTCCCAAAGTAGGAGACTTCATTACTGATAGCAACTTGGCTACAGTGGCTTGTTTGCAGGAAACAGTTCTTAACTATGTTGAAAGCATGCAGAGGGTAGTAGAACACGATTTTGCTCATGTGACTTTGGGAGGCAAGTAAAATCCACTTGTCAGCAGGGAACAGAGAGGGCACGCTTTCATTCTTGTCCTGGCAACATTTTACCAGAGTTGTTTTTATAGCAAAAGGGTCGAGTTGGGATTATCTGTTCAATTTGGGTTCTGAGATGTCCCACTAGTATTTCTAAAGATTTTGACAACTTAGGGTGTAAGGCCAAGGGGAAGAGAGGGGCCACGTGAATGTCCTCCATGCCTACCTGAATCTAGAAGCCAGGCATCCTATCTCCAATTAGACTTTCACTTTCAGATTCTGGCAGTTTCTGCCATGTGCATTCCTTAAGTAGACTGTCTGTCTTTAAGGGGGTTGAGCAAGGGGAACTGGACAGCTGGCTGAGAAAGCACTTTCTGGCAAAGCAGTTATCTTAGCACTTTCACATGCCAGGGGGTTTTCTTTGATACTGAAGACTGAACCCTACCCTAGAGTGAGCTTCTGTGTTGTGGATAGTTGATTGCTTCTGTACAGTCAGGCTTCTAATGGGAAAGCTCCTTAAGTACCATTTTGATGGTTGAACCTGCAGTTTTCATGATTCTTGTGTGTTTACTTACCATACCCAAATCATGTACAGCTTTAATATGCCTGACTCCTGTGCAGATGTTAACTGCCTTACCTTGTGTTAGAATGCGATTCTGGCAAGCTCCGTGAGGACCATTTGACTGACTGACTTAATCATGGTAGGAGTTTAACCTCCATGTAATATTCAAATTGTTAGTCTTTGTTGCTTGATTTTCCCCATTATTGTGCCTGAGAGATGATGATGTCTGGGTGAGTTTTGATGGGTAAGGAGGACTATTAGGGTGACTGTGAAATGATTCTGGATTTGTTCCTCAGACAAGAGAAAGCATGGAGGATTAAGGTTTAGCTGGAAATGAATAATACCGAGACGGAGAAATTAGGGGGATTTCATAGAACATGGGTACCGGGAGACAAGGGCAACAGTAGCTAAAACAAAGAGAGATGCCTCATCGGAGTGCGGGGAGGGGCTTCAGATTTGCTCTGATTTCTGGATGAAGGTATCTAACTCAATCTTTCCCTTTGTGCACAAAGAACGGAGGAAAAAGGCAGGAGGAGTGGACCGCCCAGCAGTGCAGGAAGAGGACAGAGAGGACTTGAGACTTGAAATGCAGAAAGAAGGGAAACACCATGTAAGGTTCTGAAGATGTATTCTCTAGCTATGTTATAGACAACGAATGCAATAATGGAAAAGTTAGGAATCCCAGGGAGATACCGGCTGACCAATCCTGTAAACCTTTGTGTTGTATTTTGGTCTCAGGGACAGAGAAATTGATGATGGCGGTGATTCATTTAGAGAGTAGATTATTCCCTTCACAGGGGACGTTGTGTCCTAGGTAACTTACTTGTGGGATACATAATGCATTTTTCCTTGGAAACTTACGTCCCTTATGGGCAAGAGATGGTAGTAAATATTGGGTGCACACAGGCAAGCTGCCAGACCAGGTGAGCAGAGAGGAAAGTAATCTGCACACCAGACAAGGCTTTCAGAATGAGCTGAAACTTTTCTGATTCACATTTAGTGCCCAAGAGAAATAAGCAGGGGCTTTAGTAAACCCCTGAGGCATGACATACTATTGATTTCCACAGGAAAGAAAAAGATGGAGTGCATTGAGGTGAAGGGTGAAAAAAAAAGGTGAGCAGAAATTTATGACAATAAAGAGAATTGGTATTAGTTTGGCTGAGAGCCAGCAGGCACTGGGGTTAGACACTGCACTGAATCTGGGGTAAATGTTTATTGCCCTCAACTTTTGGACTAGTTGGTACTGTTGACATTCATCCTCTTTTCTGAGTGGATAGGGGATGTTGTAATTACTGGACATAGTGCCACAAGACCTTAAACTATAAATGAAGTCTTCAGAGGTTTCTGGTTTTGATGGTATGTGCCAATCCCGTGAGGGACATGGAAGAATGCATCTTATTTGAGATGTTCAACTTTCCAGTCCAAAGGGAGTCAGGAGTCTTAATCCAGCTTGTACTTGAAGTCTTAATGGGATTTGGAGAGTTTTGAAAGGAACAAGCAAAAAATCATGGTTAAATAATATTCAGTAAAGGGCAAAGGTGAGTACATTTAAGAAGAAATACAAAATGAATGGTGTTAGAGAACAAAGAATGCTAGTACTCCAGGTGGAAAGTTAAAGTCAGAAATGTTTACCTGGGCAGTGAAAGTAAGCCCTGAGTGGTGCTGGTTACTGACAGGGTCCAGTGAGATGGAAAGAAGCTTAGCTTGACGCGAGACATGTGACAGCAGGTTCTGCACAGCTTCAGCTGTGTCTGCAGTGAACTGCGCTGTTCCTGTTCCGCTTATAGGATGGTAGGGTGCTCGCTGCTTGGGCTGGAGGTTGTCGCCATTGGAGAGTTATGTGAGGACTCATGAGTGAGGGCTCCTCGGAGGAAAGCCTTCGGGGTGGACATAGGTGTACGCTCTTTTTCCCTTTTGCAGTTTATGGCCACACAGCCCTGAATTCAGGTCTTTTTTCATTATTTGCAGCATCTGCAGGTGTTCCTGTTGGTGAGTGGAAGAGAGAAGGGTTTTCTGGCTGGTTTCCTTTCCATTGTCTAATTTGTATGCTGGAGTCTGCCATGTGTTAATAGCTGGTTTTTCTTCCCTCTGGTGAATACCTATGGTGTTGAATTCGCGTATGTATTTCAGAGGAAAGTACCTTTACATTTCATTTTTGTCTATTTCTCTTATTTACGAATATTAGCTGCTGGTGAGCTGATGACCTAAGAAATCAAGAGAGATTGAGATAGTTCTTTGGTCATTTTCTGTTCTACATCTTATTTAGAGACAGATCCACCCCTTAGTGTATGAAATCTTGTATCTTTGATCCCTCAGTTGTTGGGAAAAAGAAGAATGGATTCTAAATTCTCGTCTCTCAGGTTATAGTTTGTGTGGACATATGGGATGTTCTGACCTCTTTGGTGGTCCTCCTGAACAGCGGTCAGTTTGTTTTATTAAAGTATGAAGTGATCCATGTGGAGCTCCCTAGGATTTTCACAAATTGATATGAATTCAGTAGCCAAGAATAATGACCTTGAGAACCAGACTGTGTTGATTAAATTCCCCATTGAGAGGGGTGCAGAAATCCTGTGTAGATACCAAGTAAATCTGAGAGTGCCTGGGGCTTAAGGAGGAGTTGTGCAGGTGGACGTGTCCTTAGATTCAATCAGAAATGAGGAAGGTTCAGTCGAGTGGCTAGGGTTGGAAGTTAGTGAGCAAGGGAGCTGAGTGGAGGCAGGGGCCGTCATAAGAAGAGAGTCAAGTGGAGGATAGTAACGGGAAGGACTGGAGAGGGGCGCTGGCAAGGAACGGCAAGGAAGGACTGAGGTACTAAGACAGCCCATTTTCAGATTCTGAGAGATGTTTTCCAAGATTTTAGGCTTCTAGTACTAAGCATAAGCTGATAATTGGCATGGACTTTTTGTGGTTTATTAGTTTTTATTTTTAGTTAGCATACTAAGCGATGGCAGTCATTGTGACATTTTCTTTCTTGTGCATATGTGTCACTGTACTTTGTTCTTATCTGATGCCCTGTCCCTTTTCATCTCCCTTTTTTCTGGTCCGCTTCCTTCCTGACATCATCCTTCCCTCAGGTCACACACATTTCTTTCCTCCCTTGCCCCAGCTTCGATGTCCTGCTTCCTCTCGGTTCCCTAGTCACATTTCCTGTGGTCCACATGTGTATATATAAGTTTAAATCTATTTTCTGAATATTAGTGAAAACATACAATATTTGTCACTCTGGTTTATTTTGATTAACACAGTTATCTAATTCCATCTTTTTTTCTTCAAATATCATTTGATTCTTCCAGATAGCTGAATAAAGTTCCACAGTCCATGTGCACACATGCATACACACTCCACCATATTTCACGTTTTCTCCATTCATCTATTGACGGATTTCTAGACTGGCTTCATGTCTTGCAGCAGGAAACATGGATGTACAAGTGCTTCTGTGTTATATGACTTGCAAAGTGTCTTAGAGCCCTGATATGCAAGAGCATTTCATGGGCAAACAAATTTTGGTAGTGCCTTGGTACCACAAAGAGAACATAGGAATCTTAGCTCGCCTCATTTAAATGAAGCTATTTTTAAAGCAATACCCTGAATTATTTCTACAGTGGCCGGTTTTGGAAAGGGATTTGTGTAGTACCAAGGCTAAACAAAACTGGCAATGAAATTAACCCAGGAGAGAGTTGCAAATCAGACTCTTACCTACGCCACAAGTAAAAGTCTAGAGCACAGAGATCAGGTGCTGAGCACGAAGAGATCCTTGAACCGCAAAGTAAGGAAAGAAAATGCACTTTTAGATTCCTTAGCTGCTGCGGGGTGAGTAGGGGAAGGTGATTGATTATACAGTGTTTGAATTGATTGTTACAACTGGAAGATTTGGATTTAATTTCCTTTTCAGGTTTTATTTACTTATAAATGAGGGTCTATAACCGCTGACTTCTCTCTCATGGTTTAGTGAGTAAGATGTATTTATATAAATAAGTGTCAGATCCGTCAAGATGATGACAGAAACAAATGCTGCTTACAAAACCGAACCCACAGAATGATGCATATAGAGTTTTGTGATCTTTTAACCAGAACACACTCAGCCCTTGTGAATTTCTTCCTGGGAAATCATTCTTTGTGGATAACAAAACACCTCCCCATCTCTAAGATGAGGCTCTTCTGTGCACAGGATAAAGAAAAACAATCCAATGTCAGTTTTCTCCGATGGAAAACCTCCCTAGGCGTTGTATTCCGGTCAAGGCTTGCCCTGTGCTATCTGTTCTTAGAGCATCAATTTTGATAGTCTACTCACCGAGCATTTAATTTCTCATCTAATGAATTGCATTGAGAGGAACAAAAATATTACATTTGTTAAGATTTTCCATGTATCAAAATGTCAGTTTCTCTCCATGTGACCACATTTGCAGAATGAGAAATGCTTGAATTTGAATCTGACTGTGCTGTCCATTGAACAACTTTGGACAAGGCGTATATATGTTTTCCTACTTCCAAAGTGATTCCATACAGGCGAAAATGCTTAATTTTATTTTCTGATGCAGTCTGATGTTTAGAGTGTATATTGTGCTGATAGTAAATATTTTAGGATGAATATTTTAAAATGATACTTTTGGGGTTGGAAATAAGAAAATAAAGTGTTCCAGTTCTTTCTCCAAAGTATGAATAATACTATAAATAGCACACTTCAGCAAATAGTATTCTGTGTGTGTGTGTGTGTGTGTATAATATTTTTGGAATCGTTTCTCAAATGTCACCTTCAGAAAAGATTATTCCTATCACCCTGCCTCATGATTGACGACAGTTGCCTTTTTCTCTCTGCTACTCACTACCTTCCAGTATCATTTTATTTTAGGTATCTATTTTTAATAAGCAATTCTATCATAATGAAAACTCTGTGAGAAAAGGCCTCTTCTCCTTGTCTCCATCCCATTCCTAAGCACTGCTGGTCACAGAAGCCCTTTGTGCGACTAACTGAAGTCTAGCTGAGGGGCTGGAGAGGCACCTGCTGCTATTTTTATTTTTAAAATGCTCTATTTATTATTTTTATTTTATGTCTATGAGTCTGTTGCCTGCATGGGTATAAGCGCATCTATATCAGAAAATGCCCATGGGGCTCAGAAGAGGGCGTCAGATCCCCTAGAACAGCGGTTAGTGTCCATGTGAGTGCTGGGAACCGAACCCAGGTCCTCTGCAAAAGCAGCCAGTGCTCTTAACCACTGAGATGTTTGTTGTTTTAATGATAGTTAGAAACTAGGCACTGAAGTGACCTGCAGAGAGCATTCAACCTGATCCATTGGTGAGGGAACATAAGAAGGGTCTTAGGAAATGGGACCAGGAAGCTGGCGTGCAGATGTTAGGACTGGAAGTTTCATGAGGGCAGGTCTGCCTCGATTACATATTCTGTGTGTCACGTATCCTGGGCTGGCCTGGCCTGGAATTCCCTTTGTAGCTGAGGATGACCATGAATTTTTAACCTTTCTGGTCTCACCTCTTGAGTGCTGCTATTACAGACATGCGTCACCATACCTGTTTTATGTAGTGGTAGATTAAATACAGGGTTTCATGTATGCAAGGCAAATAGTCTATCACCTGAGCTCATCCCCTGCCCATGCACTTACTTACCCCGGGGCAGAGGATCTGGAATATACTCTTGTCAAAGCCGTTCACTGGAAAAAGACTACTGCATGAAGTCAGGGAAGACTATTTTCCAGTAGATTTCTATAGTGGTGAATAGAAAACATTAAAAAAGATATATTAGTTGGTGGGGATTATTACTCATAACCCAGGGAAAGAATTGCCACATAGTTTTTCTGTGCTCTGAATTAAATAAATTTATTTTCTTTTTTATAATTGTTTTTCAAGAATTTCAACCATGAGTAAAGAATTTGCATCATTTCCTCACCCCATCCCCCTTCCAAATTGGCCAGGAAGCATCAGGTTAATGAATTTCCCATTTATTTTTTCCTTTTAAGCTACTTAAGATATTTTTATTTTTAATTGAATTTTTGCAAATTTCATACAATACATTTTGATAGTATTTAAAATCCCTCCTCATCTGTAACCTCCCTTACTAAGCTGCCCAATTTCATGTACTTTATTATATATGTACATATGTATGTAGTACATATATTAAGGGCTATAGGTCTATAGAGTCAAGTTTCTGGGCCTAAATGTCATTTAGTATGGCTCCATGCAGTGGAGCCTGGTTAACTTACCAACAGTCTCACCCTTAAGCAAGACAAATTCTCCCCATCCTGGCAGCATCAGTTTCCATTAGTTCCTCAGGCAGGGTTGGAGCTTCCTACCCACCTCCCCATGTCTGTGCTGGGTCTTGTCTGGCTTGAGCTTACGTGGGGTTGTGCACGCTGTCGCCACTGCTGTGAGCTCCTGTGAGTAACTTCCCCGCTGGCTGGAAAACCATTTCCTTGTGCTCATCCACCTCTTCTGGCTCTTAGAAGCTTCCTGCCCCTTCCTCTGCAGCAAATTTGTTATTCTCTACTTTCTGCTCAGTAGGACACTCGGTCTCTGCAGGTTTCCAGGGTCTCCTATTGTCTGGGGCTTTGCCGACGTAGGAGTGTCTGGAAATTGATCAAAGTCTAGTTTTCTGCTTTCGGTGGCCATATAGGTGGGCAAGCAAGCCATCTCTGACTTTCCTGATGCTGTGTAATTTCTCCACCTTCCCCTTTCTTTCCGCAGAGGGGAAGGAATCTTTCTCATTGATGGTAGTGCTTTATGAGAGAACCTTGTGCATCGCTCTTCAGACCTGGTTTGCGTCATCACTAACCAGTAACCCCTCAGGGACCCTCATCTCTAGAGAGCAGTTGCCTCTTTATTATTCCGTGGAAGTCTAGTACTTTCTCTTCTCACAAGTCTGGAAAAGCACACCCTTTAGTTCTCTGATTTTGAGCCTCCCTTCCACCCACATGGCCTTGAACCTGGTTCCATGCCCAGTTGTGTTACCACCTGTGAAACAAAACTTGATGTTGAGTGCCAGCTGTCATGAGTACCTGGGAGATGCAGAAAAGAGAATGGTGGGTTCTGGGTCATCCTGGGTTTCATAGCGAGTCATAGGCCCACCCTAGAAAATCAAACTCACACCAAACAGAGGTCACAAAGACCTGATGGCGGGAATGGGAGTAATTTTCATTCCTTGTGTATTCGGTGAATCCTTATTTTAGTCTGTCACAAGAGGTCCTGGGATAGGAGCCGAGGGATTGTGAGCTGACCCCAGACCTTGGAATGGGCAGAGTCCAGTATCTCTGCCCTTCGACTCCGTAGTAAAGAGAGGGGAAAGAAACGAAGGATAAAAAGCAAACACACAATCTCCCCACAAATTACCATCCAAATATATATTTTTTTCTGAATTCATTTCCCCAACTAAAACTTTATGCTGTACATATTTTTCCCTTTTGTCAGCATCTGTTTATAAGCAGTATTCAGGCACCTGAGGATCTTCTTTCCCTACACAGTTATTCCCGTAGTGAAACCAGTGTTTCAGTGATTTATATTCTCCCTGAATATTTTAAAATATTTCAAAATACTTGTCCTCAAGAATTAAGTAAATTTGTGCCTTTGGAGATCTTTCCTCTGTAATCCCAGAATGTCTTGGGCTGAGGAACTATAGGGAAAATAATTAAGGTGAAATTTCCAGTGATGACTCTTTTACCCCATCTTTACTAAATTTGTTGAAATTGTTCAGCCCTTGCTTTTTTGGAGACTCGCATCTCCCCTTGCTGGAATCCAGACACATCCAGAATGGAGTGTCTTGCTGCAATCCTTGAACGGATGGAGGCAACCCGAGTCGGCATTGCCTGAGTGGGCACTGTTTTAGTTGGATGGGTCTCTGACAGGCTTACTTCTTGTGATGAGGCCCAGTGGGGGTGGGGTGGAAGGTATGGATGGGGTTAGGGGAGTCTAAATTTGATTAACAACTCTTTTATGAAATGCATAAAAACTCAATGAAAATTAACAAAACCTTATCAAGTGACAGAAAACTCAACATATTTAACCATCAAGGAAATGCAGATTAAAGTAGTTTTTGAGTCCTCAGCCTTTTAGCTCAGAGGAATGACTGACCATCCACCCAGGGGTTGGGCAAAGCAGATGTAGGATTTGACTTCAGGGTTAGCATTGCCATTGTGTTGCTATGTTGAGAATGGTGTGTTGGATAGACGCATGTATGTGATCAGTTAGGATGATGTTAGTCATTCAGGTCGTTGGTGCTGGAAGCCCTGGTGATGAATCCAGGCATATCAAAAGGTCAGAAACACTGGATCTTTCCTAACACAACAGGAAGGACATAGAACTTTAGTGACCAAATCAAGCTAATGGACTCATATTTTCTTTTAATTGTATTTCATACTCTTAACATTTCCTCTATATTTCTGGAAGAAAAATTTAAAAGACAAAGACAATTTAATTTAAAACATTTTTTTTGAGGAAGGCCAGCGTCCTAGGAGGTTGGTAATATTCCAGACAAGATGGCTCGAAATACCTGTATTCCTTGTGAGCAGATCATATTTATAGCCCGAGAAAAGGAAGTGACATGCAGAAAGAGCCTGATTGGCTGAAGCATTCAGTTACTGTCGGTAGAGATTTAGCTGCATGCCGCAGAGTATAGTCTCAGTTTAAATTACATTTATTTACACAGCAAGCTACAGTAATTCACCATGGGCCAAATTTATCCATTAAGTATGGGTACTGGTTTAGATAAAATTAATTTTGTTTCCCTAGAAAGACAGGAAATGACTGTCTGAGCTGGGACTGTGAATGAGCTGTTAAAAATGCTGGTAGTTTGAAATGGTTTTACCGAAGAAGAGCAGAGAGTAGAGTCTCTCTAAATTCTCGCTTTACTCTACCATCTAGATTTCTCTGTGAGTTTTACAGCACTGTATTTTACAATTACAAGTATTATCAGTGGATGAATAGCTGTGAGGCCTCAACTGAGCACGAACTCTTCCTAACACCTATTGGGTTATATATGGCAATATCCATAAAAGAACTCCAACTCATCCCATCATTCCTGTAGAGGATGAGAAAACAGATTCCTCCTCACATAGTAATAAAGATCAGCGGGACACCAAGTCCCATCAGGCAGATCACATGCAGAACTTTGCTTTACTAATTTGTAGAAGAACAAACATGCTTCAGTGAGTTTGTCAGAGCAAAAGCACATACGGCTCTGTCATGAGACATTAGTAGACAATCAGAGGAATCCAGGAAGCTTCTCTGTGTAGATTCTGAGCTGGGAGCTCATTGCTGACTGCATAGCAGTTTCATTAGAAGTTTGACCAAATGGGTGACACAAACTCCAGCTTCGTGCTCATTCTCCTGCTACAGTATCGGACAATTATTGGCTGAATGGTTTTAGAGTTTTGCTTGAGTTCAAAACAACACAAGTAAAAATCAATTACACACCACCCTCAGTTTCTAGAATACTATAATATGTGTCAAAGCTAGTCTTTCTAAATGACATCACACTGGATATAGGGTTGGCTATAAATGTGATCTTTAGAAGCTGTTAATGAACTACCAGACCTAATTGGCTTCTTTCAGTGTTATGACAACATAAAGCAAAGTTCTGCACAGTGATGATAGCTCTTTTGGGGCTCTCCACTTAGACATTCTTGGCCTTATGCTATTCCAAGTGAGGCAAGACTGAATGTCACTGTACTTGAAGTGCAGCTGTATGTGAGGAGCAGTATAGCAGCCAAGATTGTCCCCGTGTTTGTCCTGATGACTGTCACCGTCTGCGTCTTCATGTCTGCTGAACTCTGTATCACTGTTAAACCTTGTTAAAGAAACTACATGCTAGTAAATGTCTGGAGAACCCTGTGGAATCGGGGAGTGCATTTTGTTTAACTTCCCCAAAAGCTGATTTATGAAGGAGCTTTATCACGGGAAATCAGTTTTCCTCATACATACGAGAGGTCTAAGCCTCTAAGAAAAAAGGTTGAGGGTTTGCTTTGGGGATTTATTCTACAATGTCTGAAAACAGAATATTTATAAATGATGACTTTTTGTATATTCAACAGGGACCAAAATTGGGCAGAGTATAGCTGTCCATTATTTCTTGATCTTTCTCTCTGCATATGTCTATATTTTATTTATTGAATTATGTTATGTGTGAATGTTCTCTTTAGAGTACATGTGGAGATCAGAGGGCAACTTTTGGTAGTTGGTTCTCTCTTCTCTCTGGCTCCTAATGATAAAACTCAGATTTTCAGGCATGACAGAAAGCTCCCTTCTCCACTAAGCCATCTTGCCGGCCCTTTACACTCATTTTTATTTGTTTATTGAGACAGGTATCCCCTATGTTTCTCCGGCTTATAAGGAACTCGGTTATGTAGACCAGGCTATCCTCAATCCCATAATGCATGGGGAAATAGGGCTCTGCTTTGTCTGGACTTCAGATGTTCACAGAACTCATGTTCAGTGTAGGAAGGTGCTCTCTGGCTCTTGCCAGCTGTTAGAATCACCCTTAGCTCGAAAGAGCTCTTCCAAGTCTTTGTGTCGGGGAAGTCTCTTAGATTTGTGTTCATCTAGAGATGACTTCAACAAGACACAAAGAAAGATTCAACAAGCAAAAGCTATTACCTAAAGGTAGATTCACTCACATAAGATGCAGTTGGCTGAGGAAGGATGACCCACAGGTCTGGGGTTCTGTTCTTCCTATCTGTCCTGCCTGTTCTTGCCACAGTCATCTTTTTTCCTGAGTAGCGGACCTAAGGCCTAATAGATTTCTCTCTCCATCCCTTGTCCACAGAGACCAAGTTTGAACCAGAAATCATCGACTTACTCCTTGTCAAGACTGCTCAAAGTCTCCTGGTTGATCTCAGGACTGCCTGACTCCCGGAGCTCTGACTTCTGTCTGATTCATAGTGTCCTGTATCTTAGTGGTCAAAGAGGCAGTGGTAAGTCTTTTTCACTTGCTTATCTCTCTGATATTTGTCTGTTTTCACCTTCTACCTTTGTTGTTGTTATTCATTCATGTGGCACTGTGGACTGAACCACTGAGCTCTACCAATACCCCCATTCATGTGACTTATAGTGCATCTATTCAGGATGTTCAAGATTACCTCCCCCATCATAATCCTCAATATTACATTTCAAACTCTGTTTGCCATGTAAGTACTAACATTCAAGATTGCGGTCGTTCAAGTATCTTTTTTTGTGGGAAGCATGAGTCAGCTTGTCACAGAAAGGTGATGTGTTCAATTCCTATGAGTTAGTTAAGGAGGTCCTCTTGGTACTGTTGCTAAAGGTGATCGTTCAAACTTGGAAGCCCTGGAGGCTTGTTCCCAGAGATTAATGTAGGTACTCATGCTGGGTGACTTTGCTTATCAACCTGACCCACAAGAAGGGGCCTCAAGTTTGGAGTTCCTCTGTCAGACCTGTGGCCTGTGGGCCTCTCTGTGAGGCACTTTCTTGATTGTCGAGGGATCTGTGAGGGCCCAGCCCACTGTGGGTACTGCCATCCCTGGCAAGTGGACCTGGATTGTATAAAAGGCTAGCTGAACAGCCAGGCATGACGGTATGCCATTAATCCCAGCACTGGGGAGGGAACAGCCAAGCCAGCATGCAGTACTCCTTTGTGGTCTGTGCTTTAGTTCCTGACCAGCTTCCTTCCCTGAATTCCTATCCTGGCTTCCCTTGATAATGGACTGTGAACTATAAGCCAAAGAAATCCTTTCCTCCCCAAAATAGCTTTGGTAAATGTGAAACAAATTAACAGAGATGCCCTTAAGCATAGCGAGCCAAGTAATGGAAGAGATGGAGGAAGGGTGGGTGAGCAGGACACACACGAACACACACACACACACACACACACACACACACACACACACACACACACACACACACCCTGACAGTGAAGTTAGGTAGTTAGATCTACTCTGGCTCAGGATTAGCTCATTGTGAGTTTTAAGAAAAACAAGCAAACAATAATACTCTTTGTCATTAGAATTACCTTCATGAAGTCAGAACCCTTATCAGACAGTGGCTTCTGAAAAGCCCAGCTCTGAACATAGCCTGCACAAATGACTAGGCTTTCAACACAGGGGCCTTCTTGGAGAATACAGCGTGTCTGCACTATCATCTCATCTTCTACTTTCTGGTTTATTTTTTCTCAGGAATGAAAACATAACAACAGAATGCTCTATATCAGTGGGAACAAATGTCCTCAGATGCTTAGGAACTTACGGTGGAGGGAACACAGGTTTTTGTTCAATCTTACTTATCTGGGGACGCTCACCAATTCCAGAGGTGTAACTGAAAATTCTGTGTGTTCTCCAAGAATAGATCCAAGACCAGCCTATCATAATTGCTCAGGCCTTTGGCCATGGTGAGCACTGATGTGAACAGAGCAAAAATAATTAAGAAATAACACAATTGCTGACACTGAGGTTTCAGTGTGGAAATAAAAATAAGTGATTGCTTCTGACCATCCTCATTATCTGTGAAAACAAAGCTCTCTCTACAGTCCGGGAAAATATTTCCACTGTAAAGCAAGAGTGGCCCAAGATTGGAGACAGAAGGAAGCTCCTTCAGGGTCCTGTTTGAGCTGATGTTCTAGGCTTATCCGAGGCCAGATGTACCCCTAGATTATCAGCTAACCAACAACACACATTTTGTTTTGTTGTTGTTGGACAGCTGGACATCCAATTTTTGCCACTGGATAAGTGTTAATGAATACAGACAATTAGGAAGGCGGAGGCGGATGCCCTGTGGCCACAGGGGCAGGAGGTCTAAGTCCATTTTGTGCTTTCTTTACTCACTGGAGTGTGGAGAGAGGTGCAGTGATAAGAAAAAATCATCTTAAATGTTTCCTGAAGAATCTTAAACTTGTTTAAAGCTATTTCTGCCCAGGGAAATAATATACAATAGAGGAAATGCTATAGAGAAAGATTTTTTTGATACTTGATTTAGACTGCAATATAATTTATTGACTGCCAAGAAAAATTGGCACTGAGAAAAATCTATGAAAGGAAAACATTGTAGAGATAGGAAGATTAGAGTTCTTGGTTAGCACCTGAAAGGAACAACCAGATTTTGGAGAGGCACCAGAAAGTGTCTATATGAGGCTAAACTCAGAAAATACATTGATTAGAAAGAAAATACACAGGTAACTATCCTGCCTATTGTAAGAAGTTTGACTAACAAATTTATAAAAAATTAGTAAATACCAGAATTATGAATATGTCTTATTCCTAAAATCTGTACCTTCAGCAATTGTTCTTTCTTTGCAATTTCCTCATTGTGTTTTTTTGGATAAAATGTTCAGTATTTGCTGCTGGGATTAAACGGTCAATATTTTATGACTACCAATTCTTGCTCATGTTACATGAAACATTGAATTTATTGTGTGCATGCAAGGCTTGGAAGATTTGAAAAGATCTTCAAAATTCTATTATTCTTATGATCAAGAATCAAGTGCAGTTTTTCTGAGAGACTTTTCTTCATAGCTGTTCAGACACCAAATCCTGCCTCATAGAACTTTATATATATTGATTGGTTAGAATTTGTTTGCTTTCTGTGCTGTTAAGAGTTTTGTTCCATTTCAGTTTATTTTGGCATTTTCTTATGAACTAAAAATTCTAAGAAATTCATATTACTGAAGTAGTCACCAGAGTAAACTGTCCAATACAATATCAACTTGACTTTTCTTGTGCACAAAAACATGAAAATCCCTCTGTAGATCACTATGACATAATTTGATCAAGAAGGACAACTGTTATTCTATGAGATTCAGCTTGCTTTCAGTGTCTGTTCTTAAAAGCCTCAGGATCATCTGCTAGTTTTCCTTCCCAGTTTTTCGGACCAAAGTGGTTTTCAGATTTAGTTAAAACTTGGTCTGCATGTTGTGGTATATTCTGACTACAACCAAATGCAAGCAATAACGGCATCCTGTATTTTGGCACAATGTGCAATAGTGCTTCAAACCCAATTCTTCTCCATTAGGCTAATCTTGACCTTAAAGTCTGTATGTCCCAATGATACATGATCTGATCTTTGACAAATCTCTGAAATACTGTTTTTAAAATGAAGTTGAGTTAACATCAGTTTTCATTAGAGCATCTTGGAGTTTAGTGATATCATATGAATAAGGCACAGGTGCTCTGAAGATGTCAGTCGTGCCAGTGGTGATGGTGGTGATGGGGGTCGCCGTGATGACGACAGTGATGGCGATGGTGGTGAGGATGGTGATGACGACAGTGATGGCGATGGTGGTGATGGGGGTCGCCGTGATGACGACAGTGATGGCGATGGTGGTGATGGGGGTCGCCGTGATGACGACAGTGATGGCGATGGTGGTGAGGATGGTGATGACGACAGTGATGGCGATGGTGGTGATGGGGGTCGCCGTGATGACGACAGTGATGGCGATGGTGGTGAGGATGGTGATGACGACAGTGACGGCGATGGTGGTGATGGGGGTCGCCGTGATGACGACAGTGACGGCGATGGTGGTGATGGGGGTCGTCGTGATGACGACAGTGATGGCGATGGTGGTGAGGATGATGATGACGACAGTGATGGCGATGGTGGTGATGGGGGTCGCCGTGATGACGACAGTGATGGTGATGGTGGTGAGGATGGTGATGACGTTGAGGCCAGTGATCAAGTTCTCATCATATAGAATCTGGGAAAGGAACTTTGTTGAATTCACAGTGAACTCAGCAGGTGACTAGTAAACTTGTTTAATACATATGATTCCTCTATCCATTATATGGATGAAATTAATTCTTTATTATATCTAAAATTTTCTCCGTGAGACATGAGACTCAATTCGGTGATTCCATGGGATTTAGTTTCACAGAAAAGCTCCAGTTGTTTTCATCTTTCTTTCTCTTCTTGTCTTTTTCTTTCTTTTTTGAAAGAGTTTCTCTGTAGCGGCAGCTGGCCTGGAACTCACTATGTAGAACAGGCTGTCCTCTACCTCATAGAGTTGCGCCTGCCTCTGCCTGTCGATTAGAGGCATGCACCACCGTGTTCAGCTGCTTCTAATTTTATATCTCTGTATTTATGTTGGAATTAGCATGTAAAATTGCCAAGAAAGTAAAAAAGGATCCATGAGAGATGAACAGAGAGGCTTTAAGGCCGGGAGATGGGGGGCGGGGGGTGGGTTGGTGGTGGAGGGAGAGTCAACTAAAACCAAGTTCACATGAAAGTCCATACGGAAATCTGCTACTTTGCATGTTAAATTAAAATAAATAAAGGAAACAGCGTAGTGCAGAGAGGTCTATAACCTTCAGTTCTGCAGAGCGGTTTGGAGAATACATTCATTGCCTTGAAAAGCAGAAGAGGGCTTTGGAATGGTGTCTGGGCTGACTTTGAACTTGAGGTCTTCCTCAGTAGGGAGTACGTTTGTGTGCCAAACACCCAGTAGTTTACTCTGTCCTATTTAACCCAATATCAATTCAATCAGTAGCTATGGGCCTCTTCCCAAAGTAAGACATTGTGTCATCACTCGGCCGTGAAAAGCTGCCATTGCAGACACAATACCTGTTCTGTGGATTTATAGCTTAACAGTCACACCTTTGCCTAACTCTGAAGTATGTTATCAGATTATACCTGGGTGATCAGTTCAAAGGAACATACAAGCTTTGCCTTAGAATTATTTCTCTATTTTAGAAAGCAGGCCATATCATCTTCAGATATTCTAGAATTTTAAATATTATCTCTTTTGCAGTGAAAGGCCACTGTTCCTAGTGATAGAAGTATCATGATATAATCTCTGAAAACAAAAGAGCACAAGTTACATCTCAGATATGGATCTGCTCTAGCTTTCTTGGGAATCTTGGGTGAATTCTTCTCGGAATCTAGTTTCTCAACTCTAAAAGATGGGAAGTAATTCTGGATCACATGGTATTGGAGGTGAGAGGGAGGATCCTGAATGTTTATACAGTGTTTGGTGGGTGTGGGAGGAGAATCACAGGTGTGCTAGGGATGATAACATGGCCAAGTTCATCCTTTCCATGGGACAGAAAATGTCACTGCTTAGAGGGGGTTGGATCCTGGGGAGGAAATGGAGAAGATAGGACTGAGCACAGTACATTCATTTCTATGTAAAGGAGACAGATTTGTCTGAAGATCAGTTCTGTTGACTGTCTCACTTTGAAGAGAGTGTGAAGGGAAATGTCTTTCGTGGGAATTCTGTTCTTTTGTCAGTTTTACCTGTACTTTTCTATATGGGTACTTAATATTTTGTTTAAGCAATAGTTAAGCATTTAGCCCAAATGACCCTTTAATGCTAATTTACATACATTCATATAATTTTTAAGGTAAAGACAATTTTGTTGTTTGGAAGGGAAATGTCTGTCTGATGCCTCATTTAAGATTCAGCAGAGTCTTTCTTGCTTCAATAATTTTCCTATTAAGTTACAACTATTAGAGCTAGTTCTTCACCCTAAAGGGAACCAATAAAATCACACAAACTAATGAAGTTATTTCTAACAGTGAGCTTCCCATTATGGGGAACTTCTAATTATTGTTAAAATGAACTGGAATGGAATGTCTCAGAATAGTATGTCCCACAGTCATAAACCCAAACTGTGAAGAGCTGGGGAGTGCCTGATCCACACACGTCACCTTTCTACTCACAACACAGCATGAAGTAATTCTCATGTGTTCACAGACAGGAACAAGGTAGTGTGTGGAGACAAAACTGGAAACAACTACCATTTCCTGTGTTTTTTATAAGAACATGCTGGCCATGTTTTGTGTTACCGGTAGGATTGATAGGTCTCCCACAGTTGGCTGGACATATATGTATCTGACTTATTGTCAAGTGTCAATAAGTTTGACTTATTGTCTGACTTATTGTCAAGTGGTGCCTTGTGAAGAATGTATTTTATAAGGATGGTGGTGAAGCTTGTATGGCAGAACATGTTGTCTGTACCCATGTTGTTTGTGCAGGAGAATGTCTTCACATCAGTTAATTCAGGTTTGCCACGATGGCTCAGTGTAGTTTTCTACCTCATGCAAAGCAAAACTGAACTTTCTACCCACGTCGGAAAGCAGCGTCCCTGGATGAAGGACAGGGATTCCTTCTTTATTCACCTTGAGTCATTTATGATGTGGAATTCCAAACACTAACGCATGCCAGCTTGTCTTATGGATTCAGATAGCTGTAGGAATCAAACACGCACAAGAGAAAAGAGTGTTGAAGCCTTGAGGAGTGGTTGTGGAAGGTAAAAAAGTCGTAGGGTTTGAAAACTGCAAAGACAATCAAGACTCTCCCTGTGGGGCTAGAGAGATGGCTCAGTGGTTAAGAGGTAGCTCTTGCAAAAGGACACGAGCTTGGTTCCCAGCACCATGTCACAGTAACTCACGGACACCTGTAACTCCATTGGACACCTTGGTTATCACATAGAGTCACACACAGACACAGACACACAGACACATAGATACATAGACCCATACCAACACACACACACACACACACACACAAAGACATAATTAAAAATAATAAAGAACAGTCCTTAACATCCTTTTCTCTTGGTAAAAGGAAAGGAGGAATAGCTGTATCTTCACATTTTATAAAGTTCATAAGTTATGTAAATCTATGGAGTAGAAGTAAAAATACCAGATTTGTAAAGTGGAATCTATTCTATGCTCAGTTAGAATTCTTGTGCAGGTATCTGTAAATTCAGTGTTAGCTTTTTATGGTTAGTTCCTATTCTTTATAGGGTTGAATTGAGCCTCCAGGGCTGATACATTCACACGGGACCCTGTGAATGATCCAATTACTCTCAAAAGAAACTGCTACAGTGATGACAGGACCTCCAGATAAGATCTTTGCCAACACTGAGGCATCATGAACAAAATTTGTCAGAGCTAAACTCGGTGCATTGGTTCACAGTTCTGAAATTGCCAGTGTTCCTGAGTATGAAGCCTTGCATTAGTCTAAATCCTGTTAAACACAGCATCGCAGACTGGTAAGTTGTAAAGAAGTTTATTTTGGCTCACAGTTCCGGAGGTCCAGGGAAGGACACATCTGGTAAGTCCTTCTTGTTGACAGAGTTCCAAGGTGCTTCGGATCATCACATGACCAGAGACAGGAGGTGGGTATGTGTATTTCCATCTTTATTATCTTATAAAGTTCCAGCACTCAGTGCTGGAGACCCCATCTTGATGATCTATTCACCCTAATGACACTTCATGAGCCCCGTCTGTAAACACCACAGTTCAATTATGTATCTTCCCTCCAAACGCCTCACAGTGGGGATAAACTCCAGCAGGTGTTTTGGGTGAACAAACAATGCCTTCCCTCTCCAATCCGAGTGGGAGCCCAGAGCCGCAGGGCCCGCGCAATCACTAGGAGTGTCACACTTCCTTCATTTTGTCTTCATAGCATGCGTTCATTTTGGAAATAATGAGTTTCATTCTGGCATGTTAGTAATGTGTGTCATGTATGTGATCATGGTTACCACCCCCTTAGCCTCTCCCACTGCATCCACCTATCCTCTTCCTTTGTCCAGTCACCCTTCTACATTTCTGTCTTTAAAAAAATTAGATGAATATGAGAGAAACACGAAATGTTTATTTGCTTTCTTTCTCGTCTTCCCACCACCCTTTAAATATTTTCTCCCTTCATGTCATACCTTACACACACACACACACTCACACACACACATGCTCATATATATGTATGTAATCCATCGACATTCCTCATATGACAGGAAGCATGTTATACTTGTCCTTCTGGATTTCTCAGATCTCACTTAGAACATGGTGACCGTCCCTTCCATTCATTTTATTATAAATAACATGATTCTCTGCTTCTTCATGGCAGAGTAAGTCTCTGTCATGTGTGTTCACATGTTCTCAGCCTTTGTTAGAGAACCTCTCATTCTTTAGTTGACACAGAATGGATATGAGCGTGTAATGTTGATAGAATGGATATGAGCGTGTGTAATGTTGATAGAATGGATATGAGCGTGTGTAATGTTGATAGAATGGATATGAGTGTGTGTAATGTTGATAGAATGGATATGAGTGTGTAATGTTGATAGAATGGATATGAGCGTGTGTAATGTTGACAGAATGGATATGAGCGTGTGTAGTGTTGACAGAATGGATATGAGCGTGTAATGTTGATAGAATGGATATGAGTGTGTAATGTTGACAGAATGGATATGAGTGTGTGATGTTGATAGAATGGATATGAGTGTGTGATGTTGACAGAATGGATATGAGTGTGTGATGTTGACAGAATGGATATGAGCGTGTGTAATGTTGATAGAATGGATATGAACGTGTGTAATGTTGATAGAATGGATATGAGTGTGTAATGTTGATAGAATGGATATAAGTGTGTAATGTTGATAGAATGGATATGAGCATGTGTAATGTTGATAGAATGGATATGAGCATGTGTGATGTTGATAGAATGGATATGAGTGTGTAATGTTGATAGAATGGATATGAGTGTGTAATGTTGATAGAATGGATATGAGTGTGTAATGTTGATAGAATGGATATGAGCGTGTGTAATGTTAAAATGCTGTGTGTGAAAATGGGGTGATTTGAAGAGTGACCTGTAGTGCTCACATGATTCTAAATGCATCTTTGAATTAAGATTATGGTGTTACTTTGTCCCTTTATGGAACTATTGGTTATCAAAAAGTCAATATAAACTTGAAACTTTCTAAGTTTTTGTAGCTAAGGCTATCTGTATTTCCTATTCTTCTATTATTATTTAAAAAAATCTTTTATTATGTTTTTTTATGTTTTTGGGTGTATTGCCTGCATAGAGGTAGACGCACCCATGTTGTACAATGCCTGAGGCGGTCAAAACAGGGTGTCAGATCCCCTGGAACTGGAGTTACAGATGGTTGTTAGCTGGGAATTGAACCTCGGTCCTCTGCAGGAGCAGCCAGTGTTCTTATCTCTCCAGCCCCTCTCCTGTTATTTTTGCGCCACATTTTCCTACTTTAAGAGATAGCAATATAGAAAATACAGATTAAAACATTTCCTTGAGGGCTGGAGAGGTGGCTCAGTGGTTAGGAGCACTTACTGCTCTTACAGAGGTCCAGAGTTGGCTTCCTAGCACCCATGTCATGCAGCTTATAACCACTCTAGCTCCAGGCTTCAGATGCCATATTCTTGCCTCTGTAGGCACCTGCAGCCATGTGCACACAGCTGCACACAGACACCCCACATAGACATAATTAACAATAATAAAACATGGGCTACAAAGATGGCTCTGCTGTTAAGAGCACTCACTTATCTGCATGGAGGCTAACAACCATCTGTGACTCCAGTTCCAGGGAAACTGATGCCCTCTTCTGGCCTCCACAAGTATTGCATGACACTGGTGTATTTACATACATGAAGGCAAAACATTCTTGTGTATTTGGTTGTTAAGTGTGAGGATACTAAATCATGTGATATTGGATGATGGGAAAGGACTGAGTCCAGCAGAGGGACATCGAGTTGTGAAAGAGGACTTAAAAAGAAGTTGTTTTTGTGGTTTCAGCTCAGCTGTAGCTTTATTGTGGTGATAAGTTTGTAAAAATGTCATCGAAAATGAAAGTCTAAGCAGCCGACTAAGCAAAGCTCCGTGGTGTCAGCACAGGTATAAACTTCTTCCTCTAGTAAATGATGTCACATGCTTCATGTGATACATCACTCTGACTGCTCTGTCTTGCCATTCCTCATGCTCCACGTCGGCTGGCTGTTGTGTTGACCAAGATCTCTACCTGCACATCTCCACTCCTATGTAATATGCTTCCTTGCTGCATGGCTGACGCTCCCTTGTGTCCTCTCCCAGGCATTCTTTCCCTTCTTAGCAGCCAGAATAATGCTTTAAAAACATAAACCATGTCTCATTATTACTCAGATTTACAGTCCATAGCACTGAGAGCTTTGCCCTTGTCTTTCTTGGGGAGACCTTTCATTGGTGCTTCTGCTAGCCTGTCCTTGTATTACAGCACTCCCCCCGCCTTCCTGTGCCACACTGGCCTTCCGTCTTTTCTTTTAGAAGATAAATTCAGTAACTGAATAGGAGCTTTGAACTCAGTCTTCAGTCTTTTTGAAATTCTCATGTATGATATTGTATCATCTGATTCTTTGATATTCGCATTTCATTTTGAATGCTACCTTCTCTAAGACTAGCCCTCTCTGATGCAGTGCAAAGTGGTCACTCATTTGCACACTCTAGTGATTCTCTTAAAGTTACCCAGTTTTGTTTAAGCCTCACTATTACCATGAATGTTTTCATATCTGTTTGTCTACATTGTCTCCCTCTATTGTGGTAAAAATACTTAAGAATAAATATCAAGTCAGTTTCTTGAAGGCGTGACTTTATAGACTGTCATCTTGTCTATTTTTTTTTTCTCAATTGAGCCAAAAATATTGACGGTTTTAAGTAGAGGAGTGATATGTTATGGTTTGTGTTTTAGAGTGTTATTTCTGCAGAAATTGTTGGAGTGAGGCAGGAATGGAGGGAGAGGGTTCTGTACTTCTCCATGAGATGGGGACTAGGAGCAGAGCAGAGGTCACAGGGCAGATGGAAGAGAAAACTCTGAGGCATGCTTAGCAATAAAATATGCAAAGTTTAGCCAAATATCATGTATGAGGAAAAGCTCACAATAACTGCTAGTATTCGGTCTTGACCGACTTCTGTGTGTTCCCATGGCATAAATAAGGGGAAAATAACACAATATGTTTCTGGGAATATATCTCTTAGACATGTTCATTTGGTGTGCTTTTGAAATACTGCAAACAAACAAAGATATCCAGAGCGTATGGAACCATGATGAGCAGGATGCACAGGATGGCTCGGTGGGTGAAGGCCCTGGCAGCCACACCCCAGAACCCAAGTTCATCCCTGACATGCACATGGTG
The DNA here is from genome assembly GCA_035773235.1 of Eospalax fontanierii. NCBI lineage: Eukaryota > Metazoa > Chordata > Mammalia > Rodentia > Spalacidae > Eospalax > Eospalax fontanierii. The sequence goes on from CM069539.1 coordinate 4,445,640, forward strand.
GAAGGAGAGAACTAAGGGCCACATGTTGTCCTCTGACCTCCACACATGTGAGTGGCACCACCACCCATGTGCACAAAAGATATAAGTGACCGTAATAATTCTGTATTTTAATCACAGCAGGTATATTTATGAGGTTTTCGGTGGTGGGTAGATGCAGAGCTTGTGTTGGTAATACGAATTATGACAGTCGCTATCATGAATCGATCAGCCAGTTCAGTTTTTGAAATACTTAGAAAGGCATTAAATGGAATTAAAATGACCAGCATTCAGAACTGCCTTGCTGGGGTTTTAATGCTGCATTTAGGTTCCATGAAATCTGCCTCTGCAGTGGATGTAATGAGGTCTTAGTGGAGTTTTTGTTCTATTTTATTATTGCCTTTAGGCAGGCTATGAGCTATGTGAAATCTTGCTTGCCAGATAGCTATTTAGAGGAATAAATCTCTCTTTATTCATATTTAGTATATTTTTAGACTTTAACCTTAACTTAAACTAACAGAACTTTACAAACTCTTTGGCATGCCTTTAAAAACAGTGCTATATTATCGAGCTTAGTATTATTTTTCATATTTCATGCTTTTATAGTTCTCCTTGCAAGAAAGAATATTTAAAAATTCCCCAGCACAGGATGTTCTTATAACTACACAATCTCTCATATCATTTCTCTAATTGTAAGGTATTTCATTTCTTTTTTTCTGGCAAGCAAATACTTTGGAGGCTTTAAGGTGAGCTCAAAAGATGTTTTGCTGAGACCTTAACCAACCCACTTACCGCCCTTAATGTTGGCTTGATGGTTTCTGACCAGGAAGACAGCCATAGCATTTGCTTCTTTGATCAAGAACAAACTACAGGCAGTAAGTGACCATGGGGTGTTTAGTCCTAATTGATGCATATACAACACAAAGCTACACCTAAGGATCAAGGAGCTTTCTGGAAGAAAGTGCATAAGAATCACAAGAGCCCAAGGACCAGGATGCCTGCTGCTTGACAGTGTCTGGTAAACTGGCTAGGGAAGCTGCACTCAAGAAATCCCAACAGTAAGACCCGGCATAATGACAGTGGTGGACATGCCAGAGTGGAGGGAGAATTTCACAAAGTTCCACCTCTAGAGGAAGAGCTGTCTGCCATCGATGGCTGCTGCGAGGGGAAAGCAGTTCTCTCCAGGGAACAGCTCCCTGGTAGATTATCTAGTCCCTAGTGGTCAGCCCAAAGCACATGTACATACACGCGCCACTAAGTGGATTACTCTCTCTATATATGTATGTATATGTGTGTATAACAATAATAATCAAATAAGAGGTCATGATATTAAGAGGGACTGGGAGAGGGGACAGGTGAGATGGGGAGGAGCAGAAATTATACAAATACAATGTTCAAATCATACAAATACAGTGCTCAGATTATACAAATACAGTGCTCAAATTCTTACATTTTTTAATTAGAAAAAGGTGCAGTAATATCTCTAAATTGAAGAATTAAAGGTTGAGAGATAGTAATATTTCAAAAAAGTATAACTTCAAGGGATTGAAGATAAAAATATCAAAATTAAAGTATCTCTGAGGCTTTTCTTCCATGTAAAGAGAGGATCCTTGAGGAGATGTTTAACTAGTGTTTGAGCCTATTTATCAATTTAGTTTATGAAATACAGACATGTTAAACCATCTCTATATATCCAGTGTATTTTATGTCTCATAAATATGTCATTTTTCTAAAAGTCTATTAATAGTGCTAATAAAACCTTAAAAATGAAGAAAGAAGAGAGGAAAGAAGGAAGATAAAAAGAAAAAGGACAGGGAAGTGTGTGTGTCTGGAGCTTGGCGCTATCACGGGCAATCTGAAGCCAAAGATAAACTAAACATCCAAATGAAGGTTTTCACTGTCCTTAGAGGTTGTATCTTCTACCTAAATGTGAGTCAACTTCATTGGTAACACACACATGTACATACAAATACACATTCACACATATACATGGAGTGAGAGAGAAAATATAATACATTTAAAGTTAATATGTCACTGAGTCTTAGTGTCTAAATTTCATACTGTGCCGCTAACAATAGAGGTGGTCCTCAGGCTGGGCTGTGGGTTCTGACCCTGGAATAAAGTGCCAGACACAGCAGGCAGGCAGAGCAGAGTCCTCTTTTATTTTTATTACAAATGGGACTGATGTTTACACTTTAAAATTAGGAGTGCACAGAAAGAAGGGCTGCAGACTGCGCCTCCACAGAGGTAGGCAATCCGACCTTTCTTCCTTTAAGTAAACTGATTTCATAGTGTTTGCAAGAAGTCGGGCTTTTTGGAATGTCTGAGTGATTCCTTACGTTCAGCTTTGAACTGGGGTTCAAGGAATTATCTTTCAGTCCCACTTCCTTCACTTAGCATTTGTGTACCGCCGGCTGGTAAGCATTTGCTAAATAAGCCTTTTTTCCCCCCCAGAAAATAAGCCTGTTTATAGAGACCACCTATTGGCAAAAAAGTGTTTGTTTCTACTGCATTGGATAAGTTTTGTCTGGAAATTTATTCTGACTACAAACATATTCAGCTATAGGAGATTATTTCGATAGAGATTTTTCATAGTAAATAAAGTAATGGAAATAAGCTTTTTCTCTTGGACAAGACCTCATCTAACTATCTGGTAGACACATTTGATGAAATATTCTTGTTTGAGCCACATACACTTTAATTCAATAACTTTTGGCATTTGATGTTATCACCATAATTATCATCTATTGGATTCCCGCTGTAGATCTGCATCAATTTGGGAAGTGCAGAATTAGTTATTGGTGTTAGAAAATGAGTTTCCTCATAATATTACTTAGCTGCTTTTACATGGAATATGTTTACTTTTTCTCTCTCTTGAACTTTACAATGAAATGTTAGTTTCTTCATGCCTGTGTAAAAATATAATGGGCATAGTAAAAATCCATATCTGGATGTAGCTTGACACAGAATCCTGTTGGGAGTAATTTTTTTTGGGGGGGGGGTGTTGTAAGACAATTACCATGAGATAGCTTTAAACACAAATGGTAAAGAAAGAATCTATTGCCATTCTGATCATCTTGATGGCTGCTGTGAAGTGCCCTGGTTTCTGAGGTGAACTACGTACATTGATCAACTGTTCCTTTATTTATATCCAGAGATGAGAAGCATAAAATCTGATTGACTGGCTCTGGTGGGGCCTGAGATGCAGAGAAATGACCCTGCTGCTAGTCTGTTTCAGAGGCTGTGGCTGACAGGACATGTTAGGTACTGTTTTTATTTAAGCCCCGACTATTTCATTTATGAAGTTTTACTGTCAGAACAGGGGAGGTGAGTTTTTTCAAAGTGTCAATCAAATTATTAATGATATTCAGCACTGGAAAAGAGTTGTTAAATTTTTAACAGAAAAAAAGCAATTATCCGTACTTTGAGGAACTCACACATGAAGACAAGACCCTCCTGATACTTTGAGACAGAAACTTTGAGTTTCATTGATTTAGAAATTAAATTACATTACAGAAAGTTTGAATTACAACCAAAAGTCTGGAGAAAGATCATTACAGTTTTAGATTTTTGCCCCATGTTTGAAAAGATGAGATCTTATATGGCCTTTCTCTAAGATGGAGGGGGTATGATCCTCTTTGAAGTATTTTTATTATTTTATGTGTATGAGTGTGTTTATATGTATATAAGTGCACTACTGTCATGCAAGGCCTATGGAAGTCAAAAGAGGGCATCAGATCCCCTGGAACTGGAGTTAGCATGCTTGTTAGTCACCGTGTCTGTGCTGGGAACCAAACCTGGATCCTCTGCAAGAGCAGCTAGTGCTCTTAATTGCTGAGCCATCTCTCCAGCTCCCATGGTATGATTGTTATTGAAAGGAGTTATTTTTGTGTGTGGGTGCACCTGTGTGCATTCATGTGGAGGCCAGGGGATGACTTCAGGTGTCTTCCCTCTGGGACTGTCCACTTTGCTTTTGAGACATTGTGTCTCACCAGCCTGGGACTCAGCTGACAGGCTGTAAGCTATCTGGTCAGTGAGCCCAGGGTCCACCTTTCCCTACCTCCCTGGACTGGGATTACCAGCATGCCTCATTGGGGTAGGCAGACATCATACTAACTGAGCTATTTCCCGAGTCCCTTTCTGAAAGTGATTTTTATAGACAGGAACTTTGGTTAAGCTTATATCACAGACTTCTCCATATGTAACATGACAAGGGGCATCCAGATATAAGGAAAATGATAAAATGTTTCCCGAGACTCTGAATGAACCAAGAATAACATTGCTACTCAATACTTTATTGGAAAATTGAGGGTAAGCAGGTTAAAAGGAAAAGTTACACTGCAAAATTGTGAGGACTGGAAAGGAAAAGACAAAACTCACCAGCCACAGATGCTGTGATTGTATACACAGCTAAAATGTTTGAAGATGCACTTACAATGAAGGGATAGATGGAAAGATTTTCCTCCGTACGGGATTAGAAGCCAGAGGTTCCTTGCTTTTCTGTACACCAGCTCAAACAATTAGAAAGGAAAACCACATGTGCCATCGTGGGGACTAGATGATGAGGAAACAATGAAACTCACAGCAGAAACAGCCCTGCATGGCAGGCAGGGTGAGGGAGCCCCCATGGGGCTCGCATTTTGGTGTTTCTGAAAATTGTATTAAATGTACTTTATTTCTTCATTATTTTTATTTTTTGTACTATGTATCTCAAAATAGGACTTGTATTTTAAAATCAAGTTTTCAGAGAATTAGCAGAAAACCATCCAATACCTGAAAAGAAGAGAAGGCTTCTTTTAGGACTATGAAATGAATTGACCTGGAACATCGAGCGGAGAGGCCGGAAGCAGGAACAGCACTCTCCTCATCTTTGGCAGGGTGACACAAGCCTTATTAATGATTGCCCCAAATACCAATGAAGAGCTCTTACTAACCACGGATTGGAAAGGGCCCTACCTCTGTCTTAGAAATCGCCTCCCACTTAAGATAGAGCAAAGATTCTCTTTCTTCCTTCTTTAATCATGGTACATACAAATCTTGTGCTTGTAGGACTCTAGACATATAGTTAACAAAGCACTGAGGAAAAAATGCAGGAACTTAGAGCCAGAACTGCTTTCAGAAAATTGGTACCCTACTCAATTCTGTATTTAACCATAACATTAATTACTATTGCTCTTCAATGGTCTTTTTGCAGTGTTTTATATAAACTTAGTCAATGCTGTAAATAGGATTTTTGTGCTATTCTGAGTGTAAACACTGAGATTAAATGAAGGTCAAATGATAACTTATGATCACACAGAATCCCATGGATTTGAAGTCATTTTCATTAAATTGTTAACTGCTATCCTCACAAAATATCTGAGATGATCATCTTATGAAGAGAAAAAAATTATTTTGATAGTTTTTACATTCCTTGGCGTTTTGATGTCAGCCATATTTATATGTGCTCCGAGAGGCCTCTTTCCTGGGAGGACTTCAGTCCTGGGGTCCATAGTGTCTGTGTGCTTCCACTCTGCAGTGGTCTTAGTCTTTCCACAGAAGGGGAAAGTCAGCACTCGATGAAGGGCTGTGGTGAAACTTCACCTAAACAGCTGTCGCACTTCCAAACTTTCAGAGTCATATCAGGTATATTGATAAGCGACAGGAATGCCTTTTTGCTGAGAGAGTTAGAAAATCTCTAACTGAAGTGCATATTAAAAGTTAGTAGATTTAAAGAGTTAAAGGTAAAAAGGACATCTTAACACTGAGGATAGCAGCAACAAAAATATGAAACCAAGAGCGATTCTCGCTCAGAAAACCCTGAACAGGACAGCTGAGGCTCATCCCACTGGAAGAATACCAGAGATGGTACAGGGATGTTGGAGTTAATTTGACAGGGCCTTGCAGGCCATCCTGAGGAGGTTGAACTTAATTCTGTATGAAGGAAGGGCCAAATATCAAAAGGCTATGATCTAACCAGATTTCTTTATGCCTTGCTTACCAACCTGCCAGTTTGAGCATTAGTGATTAAGATAAATTATTAACTGATCATTATGTGCTATACTAAAAACAGAGAAATAACTGGGACTGATCCCATCCTCTCTTCCTGGAATTTACCAGGTAGTGGAAGAGATAGTACTAAGGGATAATACCATGTGATGATTGCTAAGGAAAAAGAGAGCTAAATGCTTTTAAAGGAAGAGCTCAGAAGATCTGTTAACAGTGAGGAGGAAAATGAGCATTTAAGAAAGACCTACTGAAGAAGGTGATGTGGAAATTAAAACAGGAAAGCACAGTTAGCAACCAAGCTAGGGGGTACAATAGATGGTTGAATCACAGCTGGGCCTAGAAGGAACTTGGATCAAAGGACTGGCTGGACTTCTTAGGAATGATTTAGTAGAGACGAAGTAAAATGTTAGGCAGATTCATTTTCTTTATATTGTCCGTATGAGAAAATTATAGATGGCTACTCCCTAGAATAACCTAATCACATTAACATTTATAAAGAACATTTAGGGTAGGAAGAACTGTCAAGACACTGTTTAAAAGTTCCCAGAGGATGATGATGATGGCTATGCTGGGCAAGTAGTGGAGAAGAAGAGAAATAGACATAATCAGCAGAGCTTTGGGGATTGAGAGTGAAGGTCTGGCCTAAACCGAATGGGAGGTTGGGACTTCAGCACTCAGGGAAAGAGATGCTATCAAGGATAAAATTCTGACTGTGCTCCAGCTGGTATTAGGGGGTTTACAGTAGGGTTAGGTAGGAAGAAATGGAAGTCACTAAGTTCAGTTTCTCGAGTAGTAAGATTATGAGTCCTATAAAACATTGAGAGATGATGCATTCTTCTGACGAGAATTTGAGTTGGATGCACGCACACACACGCACACACACACACACACACACACACTCAGATAATTTGAGATTTTTCTGCATATAGCTGTTACAAAAATCAGAGCAAAGCGTATCTTCAGTTTATCTGTATTCTGGGGAGTGCTGGTATTTAAGTTTCAGCCTCTTTTGCTTTTGCTCATTGCTTCAGTACAGCTTTCTCATTGATGAAGAATGTTAAGTGCCTGTCCAAGAACCTGAAGAGCATCATGAGTCTGAGGTGCAGTGGTACATTAATGTCGACCAATATGTTGTTGGTTTTAAGCATGTAGCAATATGATCAATGGTTACGAAAGTAGCAGTCTTTTTATTATATAAAATGAAACTGGTTCTGGTTCCTCAGACACTGATGTCTTCTAGTCAAGCTAATGTGGCGAAGGCTTTAATAAGCATCACAGAGAAATGGCAGTGATTCATTCTGCAGCAAATTTGTGCTCACATGGTCATGCTCCTGAAGGAGCTTGACCACCACTGAAAAGAAAGTGTCCCCTAGCCTTACCTCTCCCTACACAGTGCAGCAGGCATATCTTGGTGTTCTGTCCCTGCGTGCATCTCCACAACTCCCATCCTTGTCTGGATCAGTTGGTTTCAGGTTCCATTTAAATACTTCTGTAGCTTTTGAGTCTTTGGATGACATTGTAGGTATAGTGTAGACAGGGCTGAGGGTATAGCCAGGGCTGATGGGGGACGGAACACATTAGTTTCCTCATGTAGTAGATGAGGGCACATCTATTTGAGCATTTTCTAGGAGATAAATAAAACATGGCAGAAGTAAAGAATTATGGGAAAGGTGGTGTAATTAGTAGGCACTTGGCAACGGTCTGTGTGTCCTCTCTGTAACTAACTCCCCTAAAACTCTCTCTTATGTTTTTATAAAATCAGAATTCCCGTAAGCTGCATTAGTGAGTGCCCTGAGAGAGACACAGAACGGTATCAGGTTCTCTTCTCATCCTGATCAGGAAAAAGGTAACTCCTAATAGACTGAAATCTTCTCTACTCTTTTTTCTTTTTTTTGAGACAGGGTCTCCCTGTAGCCCCAGCTGTCCTGGAACTGGCCAGACTGAACTTAGTCTCACACAGATGGCCCCTGCCTCTGCTCCTAAGTGTTGGATTAAAAGCATTTGCACAACACTCTCTTACCTTTTTAAATGAGTAATTCACTCTTCATTGATGCACGAAGATCAGAGTAGAAAGAAATACAATTAAAATGTTTTGATAATTTATTTTTATTTATGTGTTTGTGTGTGTATGGGTGTTTTATGTGATGTATGCTATATATGTGAGGTGGGAGGGGAGTATGGAGGCCAGAAGAGGGTGTCTGATTCTCTGGACCTGGCATTACAGGTGGATTCAGGCCATCCTATGTGAGTGCTTGGAGTTGAGCTCTGGTCTTCTGGATGAGAAGAAAACCCTCTGAGTTGCTTGACCATCCCACCAGCCCTCTCTTTTTGTGTATGCCATCACTATATTTCTCATACTGAATTCAGTGTTAACCAATATCAATTGTAGCCAGTTTTCTCAGCTGAAAAATGATGAAGCTGTCAGAGTCACCCTGGGCTGAGTTCTGGTGGCATTTTCTGTCTTTGACATGGAAACCAATAGACAGTGTACTCCAATTCATCACTGATACTAATCTGGAAAACCATCCTGTTTTATGAGTAATTTTGTGTCAATTGCTTCTAAATTAGATCTATATTTCCCCTGTGAATTCTTAATTAGTATCTTTGCTCCCATCTAATTTAAATTTAACATTTTTGTTTTCTTTGCACAAATTCTATTTTCGTGTGAGTCTAAAATGCACTGTTTAAAATGATGTTTTTCCAAGGGTCCAGATGGTACCGATAATTATTTATTATCTTTAGCTTCCACCATTATCTGGCATCCAATCTGTGATCTCATAAATTTTGTTCTTGTGCTCAGAGTTATTGTAGCAATTCAATGAAAAAACTGCTTGGGTAATAAGTTGAGAAAAGTCAGGCACAGGGCAGAGGTAGACGGACATTCAAAGCTTTAATTAAAAGTCTGGTGGCTGTGCTGCTTCGCATAGGGTTGGATTACTCCCATCATTTTTCTCACCCCTAATTGGCTGAATAATACTTGAGTATATTTCCATAGAACTTGCCACAGTAGGAACTGAACTTTTATGGTTTGCCAGGGGGAAGTGTTTTTGTCAATCTAATAATGGACTGAAGGCCTTGAGTTAATTTTCACTGATAAGAGATGACAGAGTTCTTCATGCTGACAGGGACCAGAGGGAGAGTCTCACAAAACTGCCATCTTCAAAAGCTAGAAATATATTTTCTGTCATTATTTTTACTTTTGGACCAAACCCATAGTAAATGCCCAGTACATTCTAGCTACTTACAGTCTCTAGAATGGACTTCAGTATCTTGTGGGACACTTAAAATGTATTTACCTACAAACTATTTCCCTTGTAAGGTCACACATCATCTACTGCATTTTATTAGGCCCTGTTTTCATAGATGATCATCAAGCACATTTCCATAAAACTCATCCTAGTGTCAACTGAACTTTTATGTTTCTTCTCTTGAAAAACAGGGAGAAGTCATTAAAGAAACACTGAGGATAAAATCTACAATTTTGTACAATTCTTTGTGTCTGCAGTTTTCTAGACTATATCATGAACTCTCTGAGTTCCTCTGAACCAACTGCTCATTATTGGTTCTGAGAGTGGCTGTGTGAATGAGAATGCATTGGAGTAAATTTGCCCTCCCACTGCCTGACCCAGAATTTGACTTTCCTTCTTTTTCCTCTTCATTTTTATTCCAATTCGCTATTGAATTTTTCTTTTAATATCCAACATGCCATTTGTCTTAAACGTACAGAACATGATGGATGTTACATCTTGCTATATAGTTTATGATCATTTTTCTGCTTAATGAAATTGAAATATATTTTAAAATAAAAATCCAACTAAATTATTTTTAAATTATTTAAATATTTTACTTAAAAAAAGTATCCTAAGTATTTATCCGAATTACTCAGAAGCTGCTAAATTCGATCAGAGCAAAACATAAGCCACTGGAGACCTTCATGCAGGTCAGAGGCAATTTATTAATCAGCTTGTTCATTATATTAACTTAATTCTGAATATGAGTAATTGTGCTATAATCCAGTTTGCATTTCTATATGTTTTCCATAAGGATTTCATGAAAAAAATCTCTAAAGTTTTCTGTAATTATCTGCTACACCAGAGAGTGTGAGTCTAGTTTCTCTGGAAAACACTGAGTAACGTCATTCGAAAACTCCATTTCATTGAAAGCAAGGAGAATAGTGGGAAAACCCAGCATTAACAGAACACAGCCCTTGTAATGTTCTTGGAAGAAATTATTCAAGAATAATGGCCTAATCTTTATAAAACCCATAAATTTTGTGGTTTTCTGAGACAGGGTCTCCCCATAGCCCCAAATGAGGTAGACTTTTTTACGTAGCCCAGCATGACGTTTCTCACAGAGATCTGTCTGCCTCTGCCTCCCCAGTGCTGGGATTAAAGGTGTGCATCACCACACTCAGCCTATACTTTGTGATATTTTAACTTGTCATATCCTACATACCTCTTCCCATCTCTTGGTAGCCTTAAAAGCCAGTCTCTCTGGAAATTAGTAGGGAGTAGCCACTGAGGGTGTGTTTGGGGTTGGGCCTCTCACACTAAATCTTAGTTCTTATTTTGAGTATCTGACCTTTCTGGGAGTTCCGTAGGAAATCTCACTCACAGACTGTCTGCCTATGACCTGGGTCAGAACTTTCCCACTGTGGATCAAGTTTTACCAGTGTTATTTGTTAAAACAATTAGTGGCAATTGCCTGAGGCAGGGATGGCAGTTGGGACAAATGAAAAGCTGATGGGAAGGCATAATAAGAGAAGCTTATGTGCTCTGTCGATGCCCGTCTATCCTAGAAAACCTCTGATGTGCTCCTTGGAATCCAGAAGGTTCCTCACTTGAATAGTTTGATGTTCTTCACCCCGGGGAAAGGGCAGACTCACCAAGGCCCTGGGAAGGCTCAAACTTCTCTCTGTGACTTTGAGGTTCTTCATGTGCGGGAAGTGAAAGCTAGGGTCTATAGAGGCAAATTTGTGTTCCCCAATGTCCTTTGCAGATCCAACTCCTGGAGCCTGGTTAGCCTACGGAGAATCACGATCTGAAAAGAGACTCACTCTCTGCTTCCCGGCAGCCAGCGTTTTCTAGTTTCTTGGGAAGTGTGGGGGCTTCTTCTCCACTTCTCAACATCCCTTCTTGAATTTTATCTGGCTTGAGCTTATGTGGGATGGTACACGCTGTCACCATAAATGTGAATTCACACTAGTACTTCTCAGCTGTCTGGAAAACTCCTTCCTTGGGGTTATCCACCATCTTGGGCTCTCACAGTCTTCACCTCAGTGATCCCTGAGCCTTTGGAGGCAGAAGTTTAATAAAGGTGTCCAAACCAAGGATCATCATTTGCAGTTTATCTGGCCAGTTATGGGTCGCTATGCTAATTATCACCCACTGCCTAAGGAAGCTTTTCTGATGAGAGCTGAAAAATGTATCGGTCTGTGGGTATGACAATAAGTCATCAGGAGTCAGCTAAATCGTTCATCTATTTAGCAAAATTATAGCATTAGGCTCTCCCCTGGGACCCAAGGCCTGTTTGGCCTTAGGCTTTTAGAGCATATATCTGTGTCAGGTATGGGCTCCCTCTTATGAAACAGATCCTGACTCTAATTAGAAAATGGTTGTCAGCTCCCATAATATTTGAGCCATTATTGCAATGGTGGGCCTATCTGGCTGGCCGGTTGTGGTTGAAGCTCGAGGCATTCACCAGCTCGGTAATGCTGATGATTATTACTTTTTTTCTGGTAGTGTGTATAGCACCTCCAAGCACTGTGAAACTAGCCAGTGGAGATGAGCTCTGAGGTCAGTGCTGGCTTGATTTCCCTGTGTTTTGGCTGTGACTTGTGTTGGCATTGTATTAAGCATCGGAGTCTTACCATCCATTTCTGGTGGGTAACTAAGAGCAGTGGCAGTAGCCAGTATAGTTTGAGAGTCCATGGACTCCTGGTCAACAGCTCAAAAGAGGGCATGGGGAACTATTGGAAACTAATGGGAGCTGGGCTGAAGAGTATTAGTCTTGTTTAAGGGTGTGAATCTTGGTAGGTTAATCAGGCTCTAGTGGATGGACCCACACTGAAGGACATTTGGGGACACAGATTTGATTCTAGCCCATACATACCACACATTAGTCCATGTGTGTGTGTGTGTGTGTGTGTGTAAATCCATGTATATGTAGTAGAGTACATGAGATTGGGCAGGGGGTAATAAGGAGGTGCATGTAGGTGAGAGCACCTAAATATGATTTATGTATGTTACATAAAATTTACAAAAATTCAATAAAAACAGAAAAAAAAGGAGGGACTCCACCTCTGGCGCGGCGGCTTTGCTCTGCTGGCCTAAGGTGTCCAGGAGGGTCCGTGCTCCTCCTTTATAAGGTAACTCCGTTTAGTCCCCTTCTATAATGTGGGTGTGTGTCTTTTAAGACTCTCCTGCAGTGATAGGTGCTTCTGCAGTGGTAGGTGCTCCTCGCCTGCAGTGGTACATGCTCCTCACCTGCAGTGGTAGGTGCTCCTCTCCTGCAGCGGTAGGTGCTCCTCTCCTGCAGTGGTAGGTGCTCCTCGCCTGCAGCGGTAGGTGCTCCTCTCCTGCAGCGGTAGGTGCTCCTCGCCTGCAGCGGTAGGTGCTCCTCGCCTGCAGCGGTAGGCGCTCCTCGCCTGCAGTGGTAGGCGCTCCTCGCCTGCAGTGGTAGGTGCTCCTGCAGTGGTAGGTGCTCCTCTCCTGCAGTGGTAGGTGCTCCTGCAGTGGTAGGTGCTCCTGCAGTGGTAGGTGCTCCTGCAGTGGTAGGCGCTCCTCGCCTGCAGTGGTAGGTGCTCCTGCAGTGGTAGGTGCTCCTCGCCTGCAGTGGTAGGTGCTCCTCTCCTGCAGTGGTAGGTGCTCCTGCAGTGGTAGGTGCTCCTGCAGTGGTAGGCGCTCCTCTCCTGCAGCGGTAGGCGCTCCTCGCCTGCAGCGGTAGGCGCTCCTCGCCTGCAGCGGTAGGCGCTCGTCGCCTGCAGCGGTAGGCGCTCCTCGCCTGCAGCGGTAGGCTCTCCTCGCCTGCAGAGGTAGGCGCTCCTCGCCTGCAGTGGTACGCGCTCCTCGCCTGCAGTGGTAGGCGCTCCTCTCCTGCAGTGGTAGGCGCTCCTCGCCTGCAGTGGTAGGCGCTCCTCTCCTGCAGTGGTAGGCGCTCCTCTCCTGCAGTGGTAGGCGCTCCTCGCCTGCAGTGGTAGGTGCTCCTCTCCTGCAGTGGTAGGTGCTCCTCTCCTGCAGTGGTAGGTGCTCCTGCAGTGGTAGGTGCTCCTGTCCTGCAGTGGTAGGCTTCCATACGGTTCTTTCTAAAGGTCTTTAGCATTACTTGTCCCTCATGCTCTCCCATCTTCCCTGCCATCCCTTTCCCACCCCAACTGACCCTTTCTGCTTTACCATTCTCTTTTTGCCCTCTATATCACTGCTTTCTGTCTCCCCTCCCGTGAAGCCACACCCTCTCCTGCCTCCTGGCCTGACATTTATTTGTTCGCTAGCCTCTCTGGATTTTCAGTTGGATTTTCCAGTTGAAGCATGTTCATCTGAGAATTCCAAGCTAGCATCTAGCAGTGTAAGAGAACATGTGGCATTTGTCTTTCTGGGTTTGCGGCCAGGCAGAGTGTTGAAGGCTCATGCCAAAAGACACAAAGTGATATGGCAAAAACTGGGGACTCATGGGTTAGAGGCACTTTCTAAGTTTGATAGCCAAGCTGAGAAGAATTCAATGTCCCCATATTATAAAGAACAGTATTTTATGAACTTAGTTTAGCCAATCGCCACAAGACCCAGCAATATTAGTAATGACACAGCTATAAATAACAAAACTATGGGAAAAAGGGAAGAATTGATTTGCAAAGTTGTTAATAAGATCCTTAAAATACCCACTTTTGAATAAGAATTGTCAAAAGAAACAAGAAAATGCTGTCAGTTGGAAGGGGAAAGTCGTATTTCCTATACTTTCCTGGAAATTGTGACTGGCAAAACCCAAATGTGAATCTCCTTGACAAAGACATTATTTTGACTATTTTGAATGTGTTCAGAGATATAAGGTAAATGGTATCTAAAAAATACAGCATAAAAATTTATCTCTACATAGAGCCTATCATGTCATGGAAGAGATGGGAATGACAGGCAGTGTTAACTTGAAATTATGCAGCTACAAAGTGGAGAATCAGAAATAAAAACATTTACTGGAGAGGATTACCAGCACATTTGACCTAGAAAAAAAAACCAATAACTGTGAGACTCACTTGGAGGAACAGAGGAAGAGAGAATGAAGACAGAGGAATGATCCTTAGAGACTGGCTGCATACAAGGAAGAAGATCATGGATGCACAAGGCATCCCAAAATTAGTGGTGAGCGGGGGAGGAGAAGAATGAATAGTTCAGTTGATGGCAATGTCTCCCAAAAGCTGATGAGCAACAAATTTCAGGTAGTTTGAGCAAATAGGTGCTTAGACACAGAAAGACTCCAGACAACAGCAAATGGCTAGTCTTTGAAACAAAGCCAGAGACTACTCAAGGACAAAAGAGCCTCATTAAGGATAAGAGATTATGTCTCATTCTAAATTATGCACATACATGCACAAGTATACACACATGCACACACACACACACACACATGGTAAAGAAGGAATCAAGGAACAGAGGAGTAGAGCATATTAGAAACAAAGAACAACACTGGAGATGAAAGATTTCCTTCTAAGCAATTATATGATTGTAAATAATTACAGACTCTGTGCAATAGAGGAAGATTGACAGAAGTGAAGAGACATGTTCCAGTTACCTGCAGTCTGCTAGGTGGACACTTTTACCACTTATCTTTACAGTTCTGGAACTGAACCCAGGACCTGGTACATGCTATACTAGTGTTCTACAACTGAGCTCATTCTCAGCAAGACATAAACTTTTGATTCAAGGGTATGAATAGGTTGAAAATACTTTTAAAAACATTCTGTTCAAACTTTAGCCAAAAGGGAGCTGGATTTGATACACTAATATCAGTCATTTCAGTAATTTATAAGGCAAATAAGTTATTTGAAACAATAAAAGACATGTTAGAGAAATGAAAATGTCAATCCATGAGGAAGATGTAAGAATCACAAATATGTATGCAGCAAACAATCACAAGTATACAAAGGAAATGCCAACAGAATTGAAAGATAGCTCAGTAGCTGGAGAAATCAATTTCCAATGTCAGAAGAGCATTTGCACAGAGATCAATGTGTAATGAAAAGACATGTATGGACATGTAAATCAAGGAGGCGTATCTGTTTGACATTACATTCAATGACAGGAGACATTTCTTAAGTATGCTTCAATTATATATTAGGGCACACAGATTTCAAGAAACATAAAAAGGATTGAAATAATAAAGACCAATCCTCCAATAACAGTAAAATAGGAATAAAAAAGTAAATTTCTGAAAAGTCATCAATATGTAGAAAATGAACATATTCTATATAAACAACTGGTAATTTCTATGAGGGTCATTTTCTGTGTATTGGAACTTAAAGGCTGATACAAGAAGAGAGTTTGTGGGGCCTCCTTCGACCCAGAGAAGCCAATGGCAGCTGAAGGCTTCCACAACAATGCCAGTGCCCTAGTCACACCCAGGATACCACAAAGCAAAAACAAAAACAAAAAGATAGGAAAGTGAGATGGGGACTAAGAGATGTTGGAGAGCTCAGTGTGACCAGATTGAGTGTGACCCTGAGGGGATCTATGAGAATAGGTCTTTTAATATGATTCGAGCATAATTCTAAATTGGGTCAATTGGCTGTACAACCATTACGATCCCCAGCAGAGTATGTGGTTATTCCTAGATTCTGTGATGGATGGCTGAAAACTTACCAATGAGACATGGGTTAGTCATTATCACATACAGAAATGGTGAAAATTGTGAGGTCACCTGTCGCATGGTTAACTGATAGACTCCAAAACAGATAATCTGACTTTTGGATTTTCACATTTACTGATTATAATATGAATGCACTCAATGAAAAGAAATGATTCATGTTTGAGATGAAAGATGTGTTAATTACTCTCATTTGATCATTACACATAATATATGTGTAATAAAACATACTGTAGTCCTGAAATCTTTATTCATGTCAATGAATATTTACAACTATTTTAATTAGAGTATTATCTGCATCACTACATATTCATATAAACATATATGCATTCATATAAATATATAATGTTTGTATATGATTTTATGTTTTCTAATTTATATAAGTAAATTATATTAAAATTTCTCAATAACTATAACATTAACACAAGGCTAATAGCTTTTTAATTTTTATATTTATTGTCTTTAAGAAAAATGTATATCACTACAATATATTTCCATCACATCCACCTTCAGTACCCCTTAAATTTATGTTTAAACTCTGTCCCCAATGCCCTCTTAAATTCATGTTCTTTCTATATAAATAAAACCAATGGAATCTAATTAGTGATGCCCATGTTTACATAGTTATAGGAAAGCCTATCAGGGGTCTCATGAGGAAAGTCTTGCATAGGGAGCCGTGCTGTTGAGAAGTCATGGGTGCAAATCCATGTCATACCCAGAAGACACTAGTTCTCAGCTGTCTTCCCTCTTTTCTGGCTCTTTCACCGTGTTCCTGGGTTTTCACCTGGGTTTAGGGATGTGTTTCAGGTGTCCCCCTTCAGCATGTATACACCAGTCACTTGTTCTCTGTATTTTGACCAGCCTCCATGAGCATGGGAAGCCTATCAGGGGTCTCATGAGGAAAATGACTTTCCCTCCTTCAGCAATCATCAAGTTCTGGTATCTCTCTTTTAAAAAAAATATATTTTGTTAATAATAAATAGTAATAATAACTATTATTACTTTTTGTGTATGAGCGTATTGCTTGCATGTAAGTGTACCATGCCATGCAGTGCCTATGGAGGTTAAATAGGACATTGGATCCCCTGGAACTGGAGTTAAGGATAAGCTGTCAGCTGCTATGTGAGTGCTGGGAACCGAACCCAGATCCTCTGTAAGAGCAGTCAGCGTTCCCAGCTGCTGAGCCATCTTTCCAGCCCACTTCCGGTATCTCTTAAACTAAGGTGGGGCCTTGTGAGCCTTGCTGTCATCCGTGCTGGGATATTGACTTGCATGGTCTTGTACAAGTCTTGCATAGGCAGCCGTGCTGTTGAGAGGTCATGGGTGCAAATCCATGTCATACCCAGAAGACACTAGTTCTCAGCTGTCTTCCCTCTTTTCTGGCTCTTTCACCATGTTCCCGGACCCTGGATTTAGGGATGTCTTTCAGGTGTCCCCCTTCAGCATGTATACACCAGTCACTTGTTCTCTGTATTTTGACCAGCCTCCATCTGCTGCAGTAAAATCCTCATTGATGAATGACGAGAAAACTCTCCTTCTCCATGGATGTAATGCATAATGGCTATTATTAAGTTAACTTACATGTTGAGAGGTTTTAACTTAGAACATTACTTAGTCATTTCTAACCCTGCCTTGAATAAAGAATTAACTTTCTGCATTCTCTTTTTATAGATACTATGTAAACATATACATTATATTATCATTATTAAAATCTCATTGAAGGGGGTTTAGAAATGTCTAAAAAGGCTTCTTTGGGGCTGAGAGAGGGAGCAGAGATTAAGAGCACTGGCTGCTCTTGCAGAGGCCTGGGGTTAGGTTCCCAGTCCCCACATGGTGGCTCATAACCATCCTTAACTCCAGTTCCAGGAGGATCAGCACCCTCTCCCTGCTTTCATGGGCAGCACACATGTCGTGACTTGCATGCCAGCAGAGCAGTCATACACATAAATAACAAGATTAATGGATAGAACTTTAAAAAGGCTTTTTGGTGGCACAGCAATGCCGAGCAAAGTTGGGAGACATGGTCTGAAATTACAGTGGGAAGTTGAGAAGCCTGAACTCAATTCTGTCTTGTAGCTGCAAATTCAATTTTTTATAAAAATTCATCCCAGCTGGCTCTTTGGCAATCAGAACTATGATGGAAAAGACATTGAACCATGGGAGCATGTTGATGCTCTCACCTCTGCCTGGGCCTCCAGTGCCCTCGTAATGCCATGTGTCCCTGCTCAGCAGAAAAGCATTTTGTCCCCAGATATCCTGGAAAATGCTCTTCTCAAGACCAAACATGCTGCAAATCACAACAGACCTAGAGCTTGACTTAGAATTCTATGGCGTGTGCTACTGCCATCTGGGCCAAACAGGGGCTGATTAAAAAGGCAGCTTAAAGAGAGCAATGCTGTGCTAGATTGAGGATCACCTATTGTTGGGTCAGCACAGTCTTCTGATTTGTATCTAGTGCTGGCAGACTGCCCCCTGGACAGGCATCTCAGAGTAATCACCAAGGGAACTTTCTTCATCTTTCCCAGATGCTTAGAACTTTATCATTCTTCACCATCAAACACTCTGAGATAGTTCTGTGACCCTGACAATGAGCTGCATGACCCCATGTGGAGCTGGGGTCTAGAAGGGGGAAGCAGCATGTGAAATGGCAGCATGAAGCTGTATGATTAAATTTTGTCTGCAGAAGCAAAAGCAATTAATTCCAAATGTCTAAAAGGCAGGCTTAAAGGGCAGTGTTCTGAGTGGTAAGATGTGGTTATTGGAGGATGACAAGACACAGAAGCTATGCATGTGACACTTTTTAATGTACATTTTCTATCAATGATTCTGAAATTTTCTCTCTAAAGTACCTTGACCTACAAAGACTGCCATAAGACTTTATTGTTACTTATAATTTACCTTAAAATTTGATATGAATCTTGAATCCTACATTATTATATGACTGTTTATTAATATAACAAGAATTTTAAAACTACTGGATTATATAGCGCCCAAAATATTTGAATAAATTTGGTGGTCCTGAAAGATGTTCCATTTATTCTTTGAGGTTCCTTTGGCCTGGCTCTATCTGTGGTAACAGGGGGACCCGGGGCTGAGAGGAAGCACAGCTTTTAGGTTATAAAGAAAACCCAAGGAAAAGAGTGACAGAAAGGGGACAGACACTGGCCCCCCGACACTCTCTAGTGGTATTTTCCAGGGAATTAAGTATTGCTGAATAAGGTTAAGAATGTCAATGCCAATGACAGGTATCTATCCTAAGTACTCTTTAATGTCTACTTTTCTTTCAAGAAAGCCTGGACAAGCCAGACATGTATGACACTTTGATTGACAGCTGTCACATCTTTTCTTGGTGCTTGGCTGGCAAGAAAGAAGTCAGTATTTTAGCAAGTGGCCAGGCTGCCACCTTGGCATCTCTGCCGCTTTCAACAGTTTGGTGAAGCCTTGAAGAAGAATCACTGCAGCCCTTACTGCCAGCAGAAGCCACAGCTTCCACTGCAGGACACCTTGGTCCAGTCACAGCTGCTCTAACCTGCTCCAGTGCTGGAAGCTGCTGTGTAGCAACAACCTTTCAAAGATCCTGCCTGTACTTTTCCAGAAGAGTCTGATCCCTCCACACTGGGCCTTGTCATAGCAACTTGGTAGAGGAGGAGAAAGCAAACTGCAGTGATTCAGGCAGAAAGCTTGTGATTGAGTGTAAGGAGGCTGTGCCCTCGGAAGACTTGCAAACTGGGTTCCATTCTATGCTTAAGGTCCACTGGTCCAGTGTTGGATTTTCTTTCAGTTGTCAGTCAAGGCAGTCCAAGAGACTCCCAAAGTAACACAGGCTGTTGCCACAGCTCTTGATGACCTCCCAGAACCTGAAGTTGAGACACTACTGCTGAAGACAGGGCATATTATATTCAGCACAAGATTTGGAGCAATGGAGCTGGAACCGACCTGGAAGCCTTCTCCATAAAGACTAGCTCTCATAATTCTAGAGGACACTATCTATGCAAGTTTCTAAGGAAGAAAATCAATCAATCATCCAACCCAGATGTAAAGTCCAATAACTATAACCACTGTCACAGCAAACTACCTCTATTAGTGCAATAGTGATGCTTTTATCTAGAAGTCAATTAACAGCTATTTAATTGCACTTAGTGCCCTCTCAATGAGAGGGAACTTTTGGGTAGCACTGTGTATATAGCCAAATAAACATGGCCCCAGAGATTATAAATCCCAGAGAAAATTCCATCTCTGTCATCTCTCTAGACAAATGACATTTATCACTTTATGCTATATATAGATCTTTATATTATAGACAACTATATCATACACCACTCATCAAAGAAGCTTCTTTTTGCAACAGATCGAGGCTATCACAGAGTTCTACAACAGGCCACACACAGAATATGTTTCTGAGAGATGCACAACCCTAGGTGACATATCTACAGTAGAATCTCTGGCTCCACCTAAGGCTCCTGGAGCATAGTGGAACAGGGGATAGAGAATACTAATATATTCTTCAACTCTTACCAACAAAGCTTCCTCAGTGCACACAGAAGGCCACAACTGGCCAAGCTTTAGAGAATGAGACTACAGAGTGCATGTCCCTGGATAGGACTCCTACATTAAACCTCACCCACCCATGGCTCAGGGACCATTGTGGAAGAGGGGAGGAAAGATTGTAAGAGCCAGGCTTGGTGCATGAACATGAGGAAACACAGGGTTTCAGGCCACTGGGAACTTGCTCTTATGAATTTACAACATTGATGTCAGCATGCACAAGTCCTATGCTGATTCAATCAGCATGGCAGGGGAAATGGGCCCCGACCCAGCAGAGGAGACTGGGAACTGATTCCTGGGCTGAGAGAGAGTAGATCTTGTAAAAAAATGTTTTTATTGAATCATTGTGTGTTTCATGTAGAACATCTCAATCTTACCGACCTTTACACGCCTTTCCCCACTGGCACCTCTCATAACCCCGAACTCGAATCCATACATTCTTTCATCTGTGTTAAGGTCTATTGTGTCAAGTTAATGTCCCCAAAATGATCTCAATGGAGGTTCATCCACTGAGGTCTAGTCAACCTACCCAGAGTCCCTCACGTTAGGAACACTAGCTCATCTTTTCCCAACGGTAGTGGGTTGCCAATATTTCTGAAGCAAAGATTGGAGTCTGCTGCCCATTTCCCCAGTGCCATGCTGAGTTTTTGTCTGCTTGAGTTTACGTGGATCTTGAGCATGCCAAATGATTGCTATAGGTTCATATCAGCAGGGTCCCAGAAGCTTGTAGGATTCTATTTCCATATGGTCACACATCTCCTCACTAACTATTACAATCTTCTGGCCCCTCTTCCACAATGGTCCCTGAGCCCTAGATGAGTGAAACAATATAAGAGTCCTGTTCAGGGACCGTCACTCTGCAGATTCCTAATCTCCATAATTTATCCTATGACCTTTTGTGTTACTGGCCCTTTGTTGCATGAGGGAGCTTCACTAATGAGAGCTGAGAGATTCATTAGTGTCCTCTTTACCCCTTGTTCTATGCTGCACGAGCCTCCAGTGTAGACGCTGTGTTACAGATGTGTCTGCTTAGGCACGGACAATTCACAGAGAATGTCTGTGTGTGACCAGCTCTGGTATTCTGTAGTAGTCTCTGTCTGGTATAACAGAAGCTTCTTTGATGAGTCGTGATTGGGATATTTGAGTGGAAATATAAGGATTCATATTTTTAATTTAGTAAGAAGTTACTTTAACCTAGGGATGTGACAGCCTTGGGGATTTCTCTAAGCTTAGAGTCCACTCAATGGGAGGAAACTCATGTTTGGTATTATAATCATAGCCAAATGCACATGACTAAAGTGGTCAGAGAGTAGGTCTTCTATAAGGGAATGGCTCTAGATAAGTTGACCAGCTCCAGTAGATGAAGTTGCACTGAGGGACATCTTGGTACAAATGCTTAATCAAATAAGACTTAATATATACGACAGTATGCATGAAATCTGGAGGGGATTATAGGGTGCGGATTCGGGGAAGGGGATCCAAATTTGATTAAGATCTATTATATGGAATGCACAAAAACTCCATAAAATATTTTTTTATAAAAGGCTTTTAGTATTCCTGTGATCTTAACTTGAGTACAAGGGGCTCAGATAGTTACATAAAGAGCCGTAGAATCCAGAAATTCCTGTCCTGGTGACAGCAGCCACCATTCCAGATACAAGGTGGCTTGGGGTCACCAGGAGCCTA
The DNA here is from genome assembly GCA_035773235.1 of Eospalax fontanierii. Classification (NCBI taxonomy): domain Eukaryota; kingdom Metazoa; phylum Chordata; class Mammalia; order Rodentia; family Spalacidae; genus Eospalax; species Eospalax fontanierii. The sequence goes on from CM069539.1 coordinate 4,467,684, forward strand.
TGGGCCCAGTTGTCAGTGTTCAGTCTGGTAAAGGTGCAAGGCTGCTAAGAGCTTTAGAAAGCTAACAATAGAGCTAAGGGTCCTTATCCAGACCTCTGAGCTGGAACACCAGGAGGTGATTAAAGTTCCAGAGAGTTGTCTAGGGCAGAACGTACAGCTAAGAAGGACTGCAAAGTACCAAGAAGCACCAGAAGAACAGCAGAGGTTACTTAGGGCAAAGCCTGTAGAGCTGAAGGCCAGAGTTAAGGCTGCAGGGACTACAAGCCCTGTCACTAAAGACTTCAGGATAGCGCCTTAGGGCTGTAAAGGTTCCCAACAACCCTCCAAACATGAATAGCTATAGCTTAGGCTACTGGGTGCTGGCACTCCCAGCCCCAGGGCACAAGCCTCCAGCTTCTGAAAGCTTGCGCTGTCTCTGTGGTATTGACTTTTACAGTATGGACAGACTCTGGACAAATGACTTCTACCTACCCTTGCAACCAAAAAAGTTAATTTTATCTCAGCTGTTTGTAATGGATACAAGTTCACAGAGCCACGGGCTGCTCTTCTGATCTGAGCATGGTGGCCTTAATCCCTCTTTAACATTTCCTGCTTTAGACTTAACATAATATGTGAGTGAGTGTGTTTACATATCAAGCTCTACAGTGCAAACAATGAGAGCAGTTGATAGCATGTTTTTGTGAGTGTGCGTGCGTGCGTGTGTGTGTGTGTGTGTGTGTGTGTGTGTGTGTGTGTGTATGTGTTGGTCTAGCGATAGGGAAAAGGCAAAATTCTCTGATAAGGTCCAGCTTTTACTTTCTTCTTCTATGCTGGATAGAATGCTTCAATGAAAGAATGAGAGAGCACTTTGTTGAACAGAGCAGTTCAGAGAGAAATCCAAGGGCATAGGCTCTCAGCAGTTTGGGTTCACTCCTGGCCTTGAAATGCATGCTAAGAGTCAGGCTGCCTTTATGTAAATTTTGCTGGAAAGTGACATCTGATAGCAAGTACTGCAAGTTTCTAGCTCCCAGGACTTTGGGCCTCTGCAATGCAGGTCACTGGTGTGAAGGTGGCTGCCATTTGCTCAACTGTGGTTTTTATCTGGTCAGAGAAAAAGAACCTCAGCCAGCCATGTGTGACCATAGCCTAGTAATATTTCTTCCCTAAAGAGAAGATTCTAGTGGAAGGCAGGAGGGTGAGTTTTAAAGAGGGAAGAGCGAAAACAATCAGGAATCTACTGTCATAGCTTAAGTGGTGAGTTAAAGTGTGAGGGACTTTCCCACGCATGGGAACAGGGAGGTAAAGGTCCTATTGTGCTGCAGGATTACATGTCAAAAGGATAGCACCCAGGGCCTAAAGAAACACACTTCTGAGTTGTAAAACTGGCAAGAAGCTTTTAAAAAGATTTATGTGTCAAAGGGGAAAAGAAAAGATTTACAATTACAAGTTCTCTAAAGTGTGCATTCTAAGAAAAAGGAGATGGATGCCTGGAGTTAGGAAAAGGGCTGTTTAAAATTCTGTCAGGCTGGGGGAAAGTTAAAGACATCTCATTCAGTCTTGGAAACTACATTTTAAGGGTGACCACCAGGAATCTGTGTATCAAGTAATAAACAGGGAGAGGAAAGAAGCTATCAGTGAATATGAATGGATAACAAGTGAATAGAAAACGTGACAATTCCATGACTGTGAGCCCGATTTGTTCATGTCTTTAGATTTTAGGAGATTACGTGATCAGAAGCAAGGGCATTTGGAATAACTCTCACAGTGAATAATCTCCACTGACATCTAATGAAATAGCACAGTCGCCAGGTTTGTGAATGGTGGCCAGGGAGGCCAATCCACACTCAGGATATATGTATCAATTTCTGTGCAGAGAATCTCTGGCCCCACATAATGAAAAGGGCTAATGTAATCAGCTTGCAACCAATTGGCTTGGCTGATGGTTCAGAGCAATCAGTCAGCTTGCTACCTGATTCTACCTCACACTGGGAAATTGTCAGGCGTTCCACAGACACTCAGAAGTAGCAATAGCTTGACCAGATTTGGATTCCCAAGATTTGGATTCCCAAGAACGGAATCAGTGGATGGATTCAACCTCTATGCTTTTTGATTTTGTAAGAAAGCAGCTGGGCAAAAAGAAGGCTGGGCTGTGCGTGGATGAGCACGTGTCATGTAACTATGTCCACTGGACTACTGACGCCCTTCTTCAATTTTTTTTCAAATGCCATTCATATGACAGCAAAATATCTTCATGTCAGAGACCCAGACACATAAGTCTAATCTTGACGTTCTTGTCACTCAAGTCCAACCATCTTCTTTTCTAGTCTATGGCATCCAGCCAAACCACCAGTCATGCCTGTGAGCCAGGCATCTGCTCCTACAAAGTAAACACTTGAATATCCTGTTTGAACTCCTGGCCCTTCTACTGCTGTGGATCACAGTCACATGTGAGGGGTCTGTCCTGTCATATTCATCTACTTGATTTTGATGATCAAAATCTCTGTGAGCTATCTTGTGATGCAAAATAGAACTGTGTCAACTCTAAATCAAGACTAGGATGGTGTCTTTCTTGCTCTGCCATGTTAAAAAAATTGCTTTTGTTTTTCTTTGTACAATGCTAGGGAGAAATGTATAAGCCAGATACCATGTGACAGGGGTGTGCTGATTAGTTCAGATACTTCCTTGGGAGTGGCAGCTGCTGTCAGACGCAACATCTGATTAAGTTTGTGGTAATTCAGTTCTCTTCTATACTCATCCAACTTCTTGAGCCAAATGTGAAATTTCGGTGGGAAATTAATAGGTGTCTTATAAGTTGGTGATGTTGGCAATAATCTCTGAAACTCTTCCAGGAACATGTGTTGCCTTTGACTGACTGTTTTGATAGGTTGTGTTCTAATTTGTTTTTTGTTGTGATGAAACACTGACAGAAGTCCCCTTGCAGAGGAAAGGGATCATGTGGCTCACAGGTAATGGTCTGTCAGTGGAGCCAAGGGCGGGAACTCAAGCTGGGAGCCTAGAGGCAGCAGCTGAATTGGAGACCACAGAACACTGCTTACTGGTCTGCTTTCCCTGGCTTTCTTATATAGCCCAGCCCCTCTGCATCCGCCCAGGGATGGCACTGCTTGTAGTGGGCTGGGTCCTCCCATGTCAGTCAGCAACCAAGAGAATGTCCCACAGGCCAATCTGATGGTGGCAATCTCTCACTGAGATTCCTCTTCAAGTGTGCGAGTGACAGCTAGGGCTAACTATGACAGGAGCAAGCTGAAGATGCTTCAGTTTCTCCTTACTGCATTGATATCCTCATGGGTCAAAAGCCAGTTCAGACATTCAGCCCTTTCTAAGAAAACTCCTTTTAACTGTGCAGTCAGGGGCTGTTGGAAACACACACACATAAACACACACACACACACACACACACACACACAGAGCATAAATACAAATTTACCAAGTTTTTTTTATCATTTGTGCTACAGTTCCTTCCCCGTCACCCTACCATCATACACCCGTTCTCTGACTCGGTCCTGAGCAGCATGGTAGACCCCTAGGAATTACTGGCAATTCACTAAATCTGGCAATGCCCAGAAAACATTGGTTCTTCATTTTTCCTACATACTCCCTTTCTAGTAAGTTGACTATGATGTCCTTTGGAAAGGCTAGCACAGGTAAGCCACATACTAGAGCCACTGGTGTAGGATTCTTCTACATGCAGACTCAGATTTGTTTTAATTGGAGAGCCTGTATCTCTAGACTGTCTTGGGTATAAAGAAGGAGAGAGGCTGTAACTTAGCATTGCAATAAGTTCAACCAGGTTTTGACCTTTAGACTTAGAGAGATTTCTGTTGCTCTGTTTAAATAGCATCTTTGTAGGCTGCCTGGATGATCGATCAGTTACTGCCAGAGATCCCTGAATGTCAGAACATTCTGGCTACTGGTGAATCTTCTGGATCTTACAGTGTATCTGCTCTTTTGTCTTTGGAAGTTAAGTCTGCCACTCTGGGAACCCCATGTTCATCATGGCGTGAAGAGCCCATTTCAGTTACCGAATGACACTGCCCCAGTGTCATATTTGCCCAACTAAGAATGAAGGACAGAGCTCTCAAGGACAAGGGTACTAGTGTCTGTAGTTTATCCCACAGATGTCTGATAAGCACAGTTTGCTTGATCTAGTCTTCCATTCTACTTGCCTTTGCTCAGAACTCACAACAGCATGCCTACTTGCATTTCCAGAGTTCTGCTGACACACGTTGTTACCACAGTCTTGTAATTCCTAGGCACATAAACAGTTTCCTCTGGGGTCAAGCAGTGAGACTTACATCTCATAAGTTCTCGTGCATAGCATCTGTCACAGGTGAGGTCATAGTCTCCTAGCAGAGGAAGTCTATTTTTCTCAGACACAGGAGACTGAGCCAGGTGTGGATAAGGGAGGTTTGATGTGCCTTGGGATTTGAGATGTTCATTTTCTTCTGAGTGCAACCAGATGTCCTCCTTTATTCTTAGCAATCAGTTGTTTCCTAGTCAAGGTTCTGGTGCACATATGTGAACCTGGGGATAAATGGGAGTTCAGAAGATGTCTGTATTCTTCATGTCTATGTGTAGTACTTGAGTAATCATTAATAACAACTCACAGAAGATCTAGGTACTCTGTATGTGTTTGGTTTAGTTGGAAGGCTTTTTGTTTGTCTTTCTATGAGCTCTTAATTATGCCCAAGATGCTGCTATAAATGGTGAGGGGGCCAAACAGGTATCCAGTACCTATTGGAGCTGACACTCGACACGAAGAACGGTGACAGTGTCACCCAGTGTGATGCCTCTTCCAGTGTGATGCCTCTTCCTGGCAGGTGACCACTCATCCTTCTGCACTCTGTTGAGCTGTAAGAGGAATACCAATTATGTCCCAAATCCTGTATTCCAGAATCTGCGTCCTGTGATCACTTCTGATGCCAATTCTGTATCAGTCAGAAAAAATAGACCAATTACTGGGAGAAAGAAAATTCAATATAGGAAAAATTAAATGGCAGAATTTAATTAAAAGTAAAAATGGAAACTCTATATGGTATAGACATAGCACCTTAAAAATGTCCTGGCTTCCTCTAGGATTGAAAATCTAAACCCTTTACAGTTCTCTATCACCCCAAAGCCAAGATTCATACCATTTCAGAATACTGACATTCAAGGTGCCTACTGTATCTGGATAAATGGACAAATGGAGAGTGTCAATCATTTCAACAGAAAAGCAGTTGTTGGAGATTGTTGACTTGCTGAATGTAATGAAGATTGGGAGCAGGTCTGAGACAACAAAAGCAATTCGATGATGACAAAGAAATTCTCCAGAGACAGAGGCCAGACACTGCTTGCAGGTGAGGGAGGTCCTTTATGTAGCTGGAAATACTTTTTCAGAGGTTGCTGGATGGGCTGGTTAGTGAGTCCGGCCATATGGGTGATTGGAGACACTTGTTAGAAAGTATGGACAGTTGTTTGGTGAAAGTTACCCAAGAGCCTACTGGGACTCTCCCATCACTGAGCTGCAGATCAAACAGACGTGCACAGGAGTCTGACAGGGAGATCTCCTTCCACAGGGACATCACACCACCTCGCTTTTGTGCTGTGCCTGTAAGGCCTAACGTAACAAGTTGATCGATAAAGAAGATATTAGACTCAGATCCAGTACCCTAAATCAAAAAACAGAAAGGTGAGTTTGGGGTGAGATTAATAAATTGGTGCTAGCCCAGACGAGTGCACAGTTTTGGGCACTGGGATTCTGGGACCTGTAATACATTAGTTGAGGTCCATGTGAACCTGCAGGTCTGCTGTTCTGAGTAATCTCTGAGATCTCAGTGTGACACATGGCAGCTGAGTGGTCAAAAGAAATCCCTTGCTTCTTCAGGAAGAGTGTGACTGGTCTTGGCCAATCAGTATCTTTGATGCAAAATGATATTGTCTTAAACCATGTCATGTTGGATAACTGAAGGTGACTGTGATTCCCGGTTATATTTTATCCATACAGAAATGTTCATTTATCCACCTGCCTGGCCATTCCAGGAATTTTAGAATTCTGAGATTTGAATGAGTGGACCAATGGAGACTGTAAATCATTTTTCCAGAAAAGAGCAACTGGAGTAAAGAACATTCTACCCAAAGGAGACTTTGGGATAATTGACCTCTATGCCTGTATTTAATGAACCTAGGTCATTGCTGATAAAATCTGAAAAACAAATGACTCTGCCAAGGTCACACAGCTGGTAAGTAGCCAGGCTGTTGTCATTCTACTCAGAGCCCCTCAAGAGTCCACCTGACTATTTACCTTTTCATCCACTTCCACTCATCAAGGGCTAGTTTTAGAGGCACAAAGAAACCCAAGGAACTGAGGAATCAACTTTTAAGTGTAAAGATGCTCTTAGAACTTGAGCACCCGTGCTGCTGTCTTTCATGTGATTTTAAAACATTATTTCTTCACCTAAGTCTATGAGCGTTACGCTTGCATGTGTGTAAGTGCATCTGTATCATGCAGTGCCCAAGGAGGACAGAAGAAGGAGTCGGATCCCCTGGAACTGAAGTGAAGGACGATCCTTAGCAGCCATGTGGGTGCTGGGATTTGAAACTCAGTCTTCTGCAAGAGCATCCAAGGCTCCTAACTACCGAGCCATCTCCACAGCCCTATTTTTCATTTTCAAACGAAAGGTTTTCTCTCAGCAGGCTCAACCACGGGAGCTAAGGACAGCTTTCTCCCTGTGGGTTGAAAAGTCACTGGTTTGAATATTTGACTTCATCTTCACATTGTCTCTTGCCTTGTGTCTCGAGACACTGATGTGGTTTATAAGGACAGTGTGATGCTGGCAAGCCAGTTTGAGGTTCTCTGAAGCTGTGCACACCAAAATATCAAAAGTCTCAATTTTTATCTTCTTTTGAAGAAATGTATTCTGCCTTGTTGAATTATACAGAAACTGAGGAACTGAGTATCAGGCTACAGGAGAGAAATCAGAAAGCCAGCTGGCCCTTCTCACAATTGTTATTCAGACACGGAGAACCTGAAAATACCGGTTAGGAATTTGTGAATGGCTGTGTCTCTGAGATCCAGCTGGCCCTCGCTCACCCCTAGATCTTCATAGCAAACCCAGGGTTGTGCACAAAGCACTTAGAAGGATTCACAAAGACCAGCAGAGGTGTTATACCAGGCGCTTCCTCTTGCTATGAGTGGAAACGTGACCCAGGAATAATCTCTCTGAGGCTTAGCAACCTTCCTTACCAAGTGCCTTTCTGTTTAACAAACCAATGAAGAAATGCAGACTGAGTGTCAAGCAATGTGCCCAGACTGTTCTAAGTATTGGGCATGTGATGGCTAGTTTTGCTAATGATAACAATATTGGTATTGATAATGAAGGTCCTGTTTCGTACTCTTTTCTGTGACTATTTTTGAAAGAAAGTGAAACATTAGAAGGAGACCAGAATTAGTCATTTCTGGATTTCTGGGCATGTAACTGTATGAATTGGATTTCTCTTCCTTCCAAAATGACTGCTGTCTGGGCCTGTGGTTGCTGAATCTACTGTCCTCCACCTATACAGAAAACCCCGACATCTACTGTACTCGCAACACATGACTAGTCTGCCAGGGTATCAAGGTGGGATCCATTCTGTCTAAAATGTTAATTTTCACCTTACTTCCTGCACGGGCTCATGGCCTGACAGCCCTGGTAGCTCTTACATTGCTTGCCTTGTTATCACACAGTCCTTAAGAATTCCACCTCTGTTTAGTGGAGACAACCTTGCTGGCTGTTTTAAATTTATTTATTTTTAATTATATGTGTGTGTGGTAATGTGCACATGAATGCAGGTGCTCATGAAAAGCAGAGGCGTCAGATTCCTCCAGGAGCTAGAGTTACAGGTGGTGGTGAGCTCAGTGACATGGTTGCTGGGAATTCAACTTGTGTCCTCTGGAAGAGCAGTATGAGCTCTTGATTCCTGCGCCATCTCCATAGTCCTGTTCACTCCTCTTTTAATCATGGGTTTCTTAGAGACATGTTGGCTGATGGTCTCCATCATCCAGCTGTTACTGTACATAGCTGAGGTCGTCTGAGGAACCAATGCCATTACTTATGGTGGAAACAACCTCCACCTAGAGGAGCAGGGGAGAGGGAGTGATCTGGAAACCTCCAGGCCTGCAAAGGCAGATTCTGGGCTCTGTCTGATGCCCATTGCTAACTTTCTTCAGCCTTCCTCTGCCTCTGCTTTTTCACTGGTGAAATAGAAGTTATTTTTACCTCCTAGAATCCAATAAGAAGCGAAACAAGATAAAATGTGAAGCAGCGTATGTGAATCTTGGCACTCGATACAAGATGTTGTCCAGCTCTTTTCTCTGTAGAGGTGTCTAGATATAATTTATCACTTAGAGAACAGGTTCTTATCCATCACATAGATGGCATATTCAGAAGCCAAGCATCATTTTAGAAATACAGGTCACTTGATAATTGAAAATGACCAAATGTGCAGATGGAAACTAGACTTGATGGTGAACACAGTGTTCATGAGACATAGAAATATCATTGAACAAGTACTCATTAATCTCTTTATAATGTCAGTCACAGATCCAGAGGTGAGGAAGATTAAGGTGATAACCTTGTGATATGGTTCTTTTAACTTCTAAGTTCTTGGTTTCCAAGTGACATAAAATCAATTGGAGCCTGACAGCTGTTTGGTAAACTGTGTGAAATGAATTGGGTGAGTCAGCCGAGCTCCACCTGGCAATGTCTTCAGAGGAGCAGATATGTCCAGTAGGCCTGATTTGTGACCAGTTTTTGTAGGCTAGTGCAGCAATTGGAAGGAAAAAAAAAACCCACAAGGGGAGGTGAGTGGGTGAATGTCCTGTGAGCAATTTACCCCAGCCATGAGAGTTTCCTTCTCCTAATATAGTATTAGAATCCGGTTGTAAAATACATTAACTAGCAATGAGGTGTGCATTTATGTTACAGAGAGACATGGAAATACACTTTGTACCTGTGTGGAGGGCCATACCCTTTTTATTGTTTTGCTTTGTGTCTCTTCGAACAATTTGTTAATTTCCTTGCTTCTTTTGTCTGTTCACAGAAATATAACCTCAATCTCCAGTTTTCCTTTTGAGTCCTGCAGCTGGATCAAATCTTAGCTGGGCAGTTTCTTTTCTTCTCTAATCCATCCTAATTAAAGTGATGATTATTCTTTCCCTAAATTATTTTAATCAGATTGCTTCCTGCCCAGGAAACCATTGTAGCTTCTAATTAGCTTGAAAATCCCAGTTTTTAGCATCTGCCTAAGGCCTCAGCACCAGTTGCTCCTATGTAGGCTTTATTCTGCGGCATACACACTAAGGCAGAGCAAACCTTCTCTCCAAATGCACCTTCTTTTCCTTGTTTCTGGTTTCCATGATCACTTTTTCTCCAACTTAAAAATGAATTTAAGTGGGGCTGGAGAAGTGGTTCAGCAGCTGAACCTTGCTGTTCCTCCAGAGGACTAGAGTTCAAGTCCCAGCCCACATCTGTCTCCCAAACTGCTGGAATTTCATTTATAGGAGATCTGATGCCCTCCTTTCTCCCTCACATGCATGTGCATGCCTGCATACACACACACACATACACACATGTACACATGCATGAATAACAGAATAAATCTGAAAGATGCATTCATACACTGTACTATGTTGTTATTCTGTTCATCTTTAGAATATTTTCCCCCAAATTTCTCTCTGATGAACTTTTCTAAACTCTGGAAAAATTATTTATTTTAGATTCTCTTTACTTTAAAAAATGACATTCACAGGACTGAAGCATACATATACACAAGATACACAAACACATGTTCAGATATACACACATGTATAGAAACCTACACCCCCACATACACAGACACCCACAGAACTGAGATCTCCAGCACCTTAGCTGATGTTACCCCAGGCTCATGTTAAGCACTTGAGACATCTACTTATAAAAACAAAACAAACTTAGAGCGTAGGGTTTCCATGTACTCATTTTACTGAAAATACAAATTAGATGCAGATATCACATAACATTCCCAAGGCACTTAGGCAAATATGAACAAGAATTTCTGGAAAGAAGTTCTGACTTAGAAGACTGATTGATGGATTAGAACATCAGTGATGTGGAAAGTTGGGATGAGCCAGGACTGGAGAGATGGGTTCGTAGTTAAGAACACTGGCTGTTCTTGCAGAGCACCTGGGGTCTGTTCCCAGCACCTACATGGCTGCTAACAACCATCTGAAACTCCAGTTCCAGAGGATCAGATTCCCTCTTCTAATATCCATGGGCACTGTGTGACACAGGTCACTTACATACCTGTAGGTAGTACATCCAAACATAAAATTAAAAAAAATAATAAAATACTAAAAAATTATCTTGAAACACTTACTGCCCATTCTGCATATAATCTAGCATTGTTGTGATCATTAAGTAAATCCTCTCAAATGCACAAAGGGACCCCTATTTTCCACTAACCAGAAGGCTACAATTATAGTCAGATAGTGTGCTTTGGTGTCGACTTGACACACCTGGGTAGAGGAAGCCTCAATTGGACTGGCCTGTGGCCATGTCTGTGGGGTATTTTCTTGATTGTTGAGTGATGCGGGAGGGCCCAGCCCACTGTGGGCGGTCCCACCCCTGGGCAGGTTGTTGTCTATTGTATAAGAAAGCAGGCTGAGCCTGGGCTAGGGGAGCAAACCAGTAAGCAGCATTCCTCCACAGACTATGATTCAGCTCCTGTCTTCGAGTTTCTGCCCTGAGTTCCTACCTTGGGTCTCCTCAGTGATGAACTGTGACCTGGGAGATGTAAGTTAAATAAATCCTGTCCTCCCTAAGTTGGTACTGGTCAGAGTGTTCTATCATGGCAGTGGAGAAGCAAACTAGAGTGGAATGTGGTGGTTTGAATGCAAGTGTCCCCAGAGGCTCTAAGTATTGGGACATTTTGTCCCCAGTTGGTGGCGCTGTTTTGGGAGGTCTGAGAAGGTATGGCCATGAGTTCTTAAACCTTACTGGATCTCCAGCTGCTGTCTGTGCCTACTTGAAGATGTGAGTGCTTAGCCTCAGCCACCTCTGCCGCCGGGCCTCCCCGCCATGATGGGCTCTTGCCGCAACTTTTGGGACCCTAAACTAAATAAACTCTTTCTTTTCTAAGTTCCCTGAGGCAATGTTTCTATCACAGCAACAAAAAAGAAACTCATATAGATATCCTCTGAGCCCTAGAGCCCAGGCTTCGCAGCTTTTCTGGTGTTTCCACCATCTTTGAAAAGTGTCTTGATTTATGATTTTCTTTGTTCTTGTACTTTAAAAGCTTCTCAAAACTGTTACCATGTTGGAACTTGGAATGTGGGGAAATTTGAATCCAGGTTCCTGGCTATGCTCACTCATATTTGACTCCAGGTTAGACCATCTCTTATCTCCTTATAGGTAAGAGTTGTGCTTTTGTGTGGACACAAATAGTTTTGGTGTATTTGGGGGTTTTCTATTGTATCAGAGTGTGCATTCTGGTCACTAAACTCTGAGACTCATATAAGCTTCAGGGCATGCCCCCTGGAAGGCTTTGAATCTTTGTAACATCTTGTATGATAGGCAAAGGCCAGACATCAGATGATGCAGATTAGTCCCTTATGTAGAAGAACGCTTTCTACATAGTAGACTCTTGAAATCATTACTGCCTAACTTGCAAGCTTGTACTTGAGAAGACTTTGTTCTTTTGTTTTATAAAATTTTACACTACGGTTTAAAAGTCTCATCTGCTTTCCCCTCAAGTGTAAATCAAATTTGCACCAAATTTTGAAGTTTATTTAAAAATTTTTAAATTTTATTTTATGTGTATGGGGGTATTCTCTGCATGTATGTAGTGCATCCATGTTGTGAAATGCCCTAGGTCTGAAGAGGGCATTGGATACCCTGGGACTAGAGTTACAGATGGTTGTTAGCTGCCATGTGGGTGCTGGGAATCAAAGCCAGGTCCTCTGCAAGAGCCATCAGTGCTCCTAACCACAGAGTCAACTCCCCAACCCTGGAGTTGATGTTTCAATAGCTGGTCACATACTACATGTCTGACCTTGGGGCAAGTCACTGGGTTTAATAAGTAAAGTTGTCCTCAGCTAATGGAAGTAGCTGTGTGCTGCTGGAAGATGTCTGGCACCCCAACATAAGCCAAAGGCAAATGTGTCTTTAATTATCATTAAATACTATGAAAAGTTACTCAATGACATATTTACATTTTGGCTGTCATTTTCTTGAACAGTCTAAAGTAGTTTTAGAGGGACTTGCAAGATTTCAAAATGAAGAGATTTAACTTACTTTGGAGGTGTTGCATAGGACTGGCCTCTGACAGACAGACCAAGGACAGACACCTTGCTGAACCTGGTTACACCAAGTGTCTAGTATCAACGAGCTAAGCTCGTTGACTGTTCAGTTCCTCCAGAGAGAAGGGGCAGAGAGAGAGTCAGCTGCACCTCCCAACCAACCATTCTGCTCCAGTTGCCCAAGAGGGAGGGCAGAGGGTGTGGAAGCTGAGGAAGCTGTGGGCAGGGTCTCTTGCCATTTTGTGAGGCTGTGGGGAATTCACCAACTGTGCTTGGTGAAGACCTTCCAGCGCGGTCTTGCGGAGAACACTCCAGGAGCACCCACACTCCTGTAAATAAACCTTCACCCATTGCTCTGTAAGTAAACTCAATAAACTCACTGGTTTCCCAGACAGTAGTCTGGCAAAATCAAGCCTCGCTTTGTCATAGGGACCAAAGGTGGTGGTGGTGGTGGGGTCGATGTTGTTTACTCCTCCCAGAAGGAATTTCAGCCACAGGAAAAAACAAAAGAATTTCTTGAGAAGATAAATTGAAGGCTTAGAGGCTAAATGGGGTGGCCTAGGTGAAAGAGAAGGTGTCATTTTAGAACATGTAGGTAGATGCTAAAATGAATCAGAGTTGACAGCTCTTTAGAGCTGAAAGGAAGGTCAGATGACTTCATCACTGTCAGTGGGGATCTAGGATGGGATGATTCCAGAGCCAGAGCAGAACGCAGGGGTTGGACCATCTGGGGTTTTGCAGACCTTGTTAGCAATACTCATGTTCGGTATCTGATTACTGTTCCCATGTTCTCTTTCGTAAAGATATATCTCCTAGCCTTTCCTCTCTCAAAAGCCGCCCTGTGAAATAACAAACTTCCATTAGTGACCGAGGAGGCTTTAAATAAAGTACTGCTAGGCTCAGAAGATAGCTCAGTGCATAGTGGGGCTTGGTATGAAAACAAGAGGAGTTCAAATCACCGGCACCCATGTAAAAGACAGGCATGTGTGGCCTGAAACCCCAGCATTAAGGGGAGATGCAGGCAAATCCTGGGACCTCACTGGTCATCCAGTCTAGTTGACAGTGAGCTTCTGGTTCAGTGAGAAACCCTGTCTTGAAAAATAAGTTGGAGAGTGATCTAGGAAGACTCCTGGCACCCTTCTATGGCATGCACATGTACACGTATGGGCATGTATGGGCATGTGCCCCTGCACACACACACACACACACACACACACACACACACCCATAAACATGCACACAGGTGTATATTTGCGTACTTGCAAAGGGAGTGCAGGTTAGCAGCACCCATCACTCTCCAACCAGATTGTGAAACAACACTGTTGCTCGCAGATCTTCCAGTTCCGGAAGGAAGCAGTGCTTATGCTTGCTTTAAGCCAAACGGAGGTATAATCCTTGACTTTTACTCAAAGGGACTTTTATCCGTGGGAGCAGAGGAGCCATTTTAGAAGCCCCGAACCTGTGACACAGCAGGGAACCACTCACCTGTCCGTCCTGGATTGGTGATTATGAGAGAAAAAGAGCATTTTCACCTTCTTGTCCTTTAGATGTTCCATTCTGAGCTTGATGGAGGTGCTGATGTGGAATGAGAAGGTGCTATATAAAGAAAACAGTTGCAGGATTATTGATGGTCTGTGTGTGTGTTAATGGGAAAAGGTAATTAGTTTGGTAGATTTGATAGGTTCCTTAATCAGGTGGCTAGCCAGTCCATCTTAGAAACTAATAACAGTTGAAAACATGATTTTCACTTTGTTTTCCCCTCATGGTTGAAAGAAGCATGCCTTGCCTAGATGCTCCTCCCCCTATCGTGAATCACGGGGCACTTGAACTGGCCACTTGAAGCTGTGATTAATGATGCGCTTAACTGCTTCCCTTTCTCCACCCACAGTGGCAGATGGAGTGCTGTAGTTATGACTGAATCACATTGCTGTTTACGTGCAAAGAGACCGCGTGGCCATAGTGGATTTCTCACTTGATTCTAATACCCTAAAGACAAAGGATAATTCTGAAAAATTTATCTTTGCTTCCTCTTTGTCTTCGCTGCTCTCTAAAACTTTAAACCGATACCCTAGGGAGCTGAGCCCCAGTCTTAAGGTGATCTCGACTATAGCTGCTTTCTTTAGGGTCATAATTATAAGAGAAAATCAAAGCTTTTGGAGAGGTAATTAGCAGGTGCACCAGTGTTTAGGTGTATGTCATGGAAAAGGTTACTTTTCCTGCTCGTGCTCTTTCATAGGATATCTGCCTGTACAGCAAGGGTGCAGCTCTCCCTCACTCACGGGATTGTCAGTACCCACTTGCAAGTTCTATAGCTACTACTTTTATTTTTTGCTTTCAGTAGTGTTTGCCGTCTATTTGGATGTAAGTACTGCTGTTCGTGGATACTCCCGTAGTAGTTGATGTTCTCTAGAGGAATGAGGATATATTAAAAGAGGATTCCCTAGACTGGCCCACGTGATATGGTCAGAGCTGTCCAGCAATAGCTGCCTCATGCCGGGGAGGTCAAGAACCCAGCAGTTGCTCAGTCCACCAGGCTAGACGCCTGAAGTCGCAACATGGCGACTTCATGAGGACATGTATGATTCTTTAGGCCTTCTTGCAAACCCTCAGATGATGGTTCTATCAGAGAAGGAGTCAGCAGCAGCAACAGGGGAGATAACTTCACTAGTGAGAGGGCCATGGGAACAAAACAGACGCTTCTGCTTCCCTTCCGCCTCGTTCTTTGTTCTTTTATCTGGGCTACTGCCAGAAGGCGCTGCCCAACCCACCTGATTACCAGTCAAGACAGCCGCAGTAGACATTCCAAAGGCCAACAAGATCTAGTTGATTCCTCCCCAGGTTGTGTGAAGGTTACAGTTAAAACTAACCAGAGCAGCTCCCCTCTGTGATTCAGTTCAGTGGTATCTGTGATCCAAACTTTTGGGACAAAGAATCTTGCCCCTCAGCTGCACAGTGATGACCCAGTGACCTCAGAGGGGAAGCTTGGTCTTCACAGGCAACACCTGCTGGGGGACTGTCTAGGCAGACTTTAGCTGCACAAGTCCCATTAATCCAACTTGATGTAGAACGGATGGGCAGAAGAGCACTGGGCAAGGAGAGTTAACATTTGGGCCAGGGATGCTGAGCAAAGGGTTTTAGGAGGGTGGGACTTTGGGAAACCAGAAAGAGATTTAACTTGATTTTATAATTTGAGACTAATTTGGGGTACTTTATCTCCGAAAAATTAAATCATTTAGTAGATCATTAACCTTCCAGTGTACTAAATTCAGGCCCAAAGAATGACAGGATGTTTGACCACTTTATTCAGCTGCTTCTGTTACTGCCGTGTCTCAGCTGCTCTCCATGTTTCTGTGACAGAAAAACCCTACCAGAGCAACTTAAAGAAGAAAGGGTTTATTCTGATTGAAAGATAGAGGGATCCTTGCATCATGGCTTTGCACAGGAAGGCAGAAAAAGCAATCCAGCAGTAGAGGAGGCAGCTGGCCACATTGCGCCTGCAGTCGAGAAGCAGAGCATAAGTGGAAGTAAGGCCAGACTCTAAAACTCAAAACCTGACCCCGGTAACCCACTTCTCCAGACACGCTCCACCTCCTGAAGGTTCTACACTCTACCTAAACAGCCCCACAAGCCAGGAACTAGTTAGTATTCAGACACGTGAGCCTCCAGAGAACATGTCACATCCAAACCACCACACACCTGTTTCCCCTGCCTCCCTTCGCTTCCCGGGCGTCCCCAGGCCTCCCCTGGCCATCTTCCTCCTTTCCCTCTTTCTAGTCTGTCCTTCCTGGTTTCCCTTCTGATTCTTCCAGGAATCTTTGTGTTCATGTCTCAACTCCCTTCACGAGGTTCATTATTACAGGCGTCAGTGTTCCAGCTCTGGACACTGAGCATATGAGACTCCCCCACCTCAGTAGCCAGTTACCTCTTCTTCTGGGATGTGCGTCTCGCTTCTTTGGCTTGTTTCTATTTGTTTCATTCCTCAATGACATGCTATGATGTCACCTTGATCTTCAGTCAGATTCTTTTCCGTTTCCGTCATAGAAGATGATGGAATCCTTTTGGTCTATCTCACTCATTCTCCAGAACTTACTACACCGTGGGGTCTGAGACTCTCCCAGTGTACATGTGATTGACTCAAATCCAGTCGGGGTGCACAGTGTGGGGCCACACTAAACAGTGTTTCTTGGGGCTCCTCTTCATGCCCTGCTCATTGCTTTTCCTTGTAGTTCAACAGTTGTCTTGCTGTTCATGTAAAATAAATTGTATTTACTGATCACTAGTTCTACACTCAAGCCATTGCTCTGGCACCTAAATCTTACGATAGCATATTCTGATGATGTGAAAATTTGTCCATTTCAAAGTCCTGAGGATCCACTCAGGTCTTCTACCTTCAGTGCCAGTCACCATGATGGCTAGCCTCCCAGTACCTTGCATTGCGTGACTATGATGGTTAACATCCCAGGACCTTGCATTGCATGATAGTTTTCATAGTCAGTTTCATAGTCAGTTTCACATAGTCTAGAATCATGTGGGAAGAGAGTCTCAGTGAGGAATCAATTGTGGGCATGTCTGTGGGGGGTTGTGTTGATCATGCTAACTGATGTGGGAAGATCCCGTCTGCAGTGGTTGGCACCATTCCCTGAGGTGGATCCTGGACTGTATGGGACACTGAGCTCTTTTACCCCATTCTTTCTATTCAAGCGAAGACGCATTTTACTTATGTAAGCCAAGCAAACCCTTTTCTCTCCAAGTTGCTTCCTAATGTCTGGGATTCACTCAAATCTGGCTTCTAGCTTGAGATGCAGCTTTGGTCCCCTCTGTATCGCAGCTTCTGTGTGCTGACTCTGAGGAAGTCCTTCCTAACATATTTCATCTCAAGGATGCTGGTCTATTGTTATCCATATTTTCTCTCAGGATTTTAAGCTCTCACAAAACATCCCATTAATATGTGAGTACTCAACAGCTTTTATAGCCTGGAGCTCCAGACACCGCCACAATCCTCCCCCAGATGCACAGGCAGGTCTGCCACAGAAATAACTCACTCTCTGGTACCAATTTCTGTATTAGTTTGGTTTATCCATTGCTATAATAATGTCCAGAAACACCTTGGAGAGAGGTTTATCTGACTTATGTGTCCCAATCACAGGTCATCCTTGAGGGAACCCAAGGCAGGAAGCAAAGCAGGAGTCTGGAGACAGGAACTGAAGAACAGAGAATGGAGGAATTCTGGTGTCCATTTTGCTCCCCTGGCCTGTGCTCAGCCTGTTTTGTGTTCAGCCCAGGTCCACCTGCCCAGGGATGGCACTGCCCACTGTGGTCTGGGCCTCTATGTGAACCGGCAGTTAAGAAGAGGCTACTCAGACACGGCCATGGGGAGACCAACAGAAGGACTTTCTCA
Source organism: Eospalax fontanierii (assembly GCA_035773235.1). NCBI lineage: Eukaryota > Metazoa > Chordata > Mammalia > Rodentia > Spalacidae > Eospalax > Eospalax fontanierii. The sequence continues at coordinate 4,485,374 of CM069539.1, forward strand.
GTCAAGGTTCCGTCTTCCCAGGTGTGTCAGGTTGATAACGGAAGCTCTCCAGCACACAGATCTACCCTGATGTCCCATGTAAATAACATCCCATGATGATGTATTATATTCTGTAAAGGAATTCATTACTTATAAGTCATTTATCATTAACTAGAATTTTCATGTTTATGTTTACATGTATTTGTATTTTCTTTTACATACTATCAGTTTTATTTTATGTGTATGAGTGTATTGCCTGCATGTATGTGAGTGCACTTGTGCTGTGCAATGCCGACAGAGGTCAGAAGAAGGTGTCAGATCTCCTGGAACTGGAGTTAGGGCGGTTGTTAGCCACCGTGTTGGTGCTGGGCATCAGACCTGGGTCCTTTGTGGGAGCAGTGAGTGCCCTGAGCCATCTCTCCAGCCCCTTGTGTTTTCATTCACCGTTAGTCTTCATCACTTGTGAGTTTCATGAAAGTGGGGCTTTGCCTCTCTGGTGTGTAACAGCACTATTCCCCCTGAGTAGCTCACAATACAGCAGCAAATGCTGATTTAATGCAGTCTCACCTAGTGCAGGTCCAGAGACAGTGGTGTGAGCAGAGATCCTTCTTATTTCCCTCTAGTATTCATTTTGCAACTCCAGAAAGTGAACTCTTCCCCAAGGAGTGAATCTCTATCAGATGCAATATCGTCTACCTTCTGTGAAACAAAGTACCGGCTCATTTGACTTTAAAAGCCTAGACTGTCCTCTGATAAAAGATTCATGGTGAGTAAAGGGATACACAGTAAAGTCTGGCGCCCCTCTGCCACTGGTATTATCCTCTTGTTCACCACAAAATTATTTCTGCCTCTTCTACAGAGAGGAGGTAACAGAACACATGCCTAAACAGGGACAGTGTTCTGAGAGGATTGTTAATAATCACATCTCCGTTTTAGGGAAAAGTTAGACTGGTTATAGCCCCCAGGAGAGTGTGTGTTGTGGTGTTCTAAACCTAGAAATCATGGGGAAGGGACAAGCAAGAAAAGATGAAAAATTTCAATCAGTGGGCTCAGTTAGCACCAGAATTTTCAGTGTTGGGTTTTCCTTGCACGCAATACCTGTAAAGACTTCTCCAAGGATCCCATCCTACTCCAGGAAGCTCTCTCTGAAGGTCTGGCACAGATGGTATATGCTCTGGCCAGTTGCCATGCCTCCTGCCTTGGAATCTGTATGGTCAGCTTCTCCAGCTTCATCCTGCTGAGCTCAGGTCACTGCAGGCAGGATGCCTCCTTGGACAGGTGTAGGGAACACGCAGGCTACTGTCATCTCTGCCCTGTGGGCTGCAGTTCACCCTTAGCTCTGCCGTAGTTAGTGAGCACTTGGCTCTTCCCTGACCCCACTCTTATCCTCTGACAACATCATTCAACCTCTTACCCTTAAGTCTTCTCCAGTCACAAGTCAGGCACAACTTGTATGCAACCAGATGTCCTTATAGACCTGTGAGCATGTATCCAGTGCTAAGTATCTCCATGACAGTCCCCTCAAGAGGCTTGGTAGCCTAACGTTTTTCCCATCTCAGCTGTCCACATAGTCTCTTTGAAGAAATGTTTATTCAAATTACTTGACCTTCCTAAGAGCAGAGTTGCTCCCTTGACTCACTGTGGGTCATGAATGCTGGCCGCACTGACTCCACTCCACAGTGGCTCAGGCTGTGTGAAGCCTTAACATTTTATTTTGGGGCATGGTTTACAGAGCGTCTATGGTAAGATTCTTTACTTGAGTCATCTCCACAGCTCAGTCTCTCTCATATCTTACCTCAAGTGATGTAAAGGCATTAAGAAACATCAAAGGCATGGAGACTGATTATAATAGTAAGAAGATAATCTGTTATGCGGCAGTGTACTTGAAGTAATATGAGGATTCAGGCTGAAATGAAACACAGGGGCAGCCATAAGATGAAACCAAGATACTACAGGGCAGAGTAAGGAGGAGGAGAAAGTGGACGAGGAGGGAGGAGGAGGGGAAGGGAGGAGGAGGGGGAGGAGGAGGAGGGAGGAGGAGGAAGGTGGAGGAGATAGAAGAGGAAACTACTTTTCATATTTCTTTCCAGTTGAAGTTCTGATTAGCTCTGAGGACAGCATAGCTCCCTTTGATAATGGACTGAGGCATTCCAATTACTCAGGGGCAAACAGGCAGGATATTTACTGTACGGATGGTCTAGAGTCAGTGCAGCTATTGACTCTAAACAGAGAGGAGGTGAAGAAGAACACAGGCTCCATTGATTTTGGCTGCCTTGCAGTGGTGATTATGATTATCTCCTAAATGAAAGCATTTTGCTTTGGGGTTTCCAGAGACTTTACATACTTTCATTATCTCTATAGGATTTCATTTAGACTTCTAGATCATTCTCTTTGTAGTTTCCTTTCTCAGCAGTCCAAACTAGTTTAGCTGGAATGAAGTGAGGATACAGACTCTCTATTTTATTAGGGGAAGTATCTGACTGGAAGATACACAACATCTTCCAGCAGAACAAAACACATCGCAGTGATTAAAACACTTCTGTTTATTCTTACATTGATACAAACCATCATCAACCCAGTTAAGGCACTTTAATTGTTGGATTGTTGATAACCCTCAACTTGTCTCCTTAGTCCTGCTTTCCTGTACTAGCGGACATACATGGTTTAATGTGAATATGTAATATGATGTGCATTTGTTTATACCTATGTTTATGTGCATCACTAATTTATGTGTAGGAATGAAAGATCTGCATGTACTATACCTTATTTAAATTTAGTATGTTAAGGAATGTATTTAGCCTCATGAATGCAAATGCTTCAATTTATTGTCTGAATACATTCATTGCTAAGAAATGCTGTGTTTCCTATAAATGGTTCTGACTGCTGTATAGTTGACCCTCCAGGGGATTAGTAGGAATGTTGGCATCATAGTCTCTGTCTAAGAGGGGCTTTGATGGAGGGCTGAGACGCTTGAGTCCCTTGCAGTGTGCACCTGACATTAATAAGCAACATATGCCAGCCCAGATTCTAAACTGAAAAGGACTTGGGACCTGGTAGGTGATAGTTCTCTCTGGGGCTGTTGTATGTCATCTGCTCCAAGGTTCCATGGACATTACTGGGTCTCACATCGCCAGAGCAGCTCAGTGCTCTTCTTTGATGATGGGACACCTGCCATAACCTCTGTCAGTGCTTGCTAGATGACATGTTTTCTCCTGTACTTGATGGAACCAATTATTTTTCTTTTCCCAATAGTGTGTCAATTATTCCCCTGTCATTTTTTTCCAGTCACAGGCATAACAGCCTTGTTTTCTGTTACATTTAGTTTGAAATCTTAGTGTTTTGTGCTAAGACCTTTCTGTTCTTTCTCCTCCCTTAAGTAATTTTCTTCCTGTTCTGTAATTGTATTTTGTTGTCTCTTTTGATAAGAAACTGTCTGCACTTGACATCTTGCCAGAGTGTTTTTCTTTACTTCTGATACTTTATTGTACATGTCACCGTGATCTTACAGTTGTGTCATAATGCTTGTCACATTCTTACTTTGATGCTCAGTATTTGTCCAGTTGCTGACAGGGATACAAGATAGCCTTTTATCAAATACAGACTTCAGGGAGTCTCAGAGAGTAATAAAAGGGAAGTCATGCTATTCTCAGTTATGCCTTATTCCCAACGTGTTCTGTATATATTAAACAAACCGAGGAAGGGTTCTCAGACTCATGGATTTCCCAGGATGCTTATTAGCATTGACAATTTCATTGGACTCTTTTCACAGATTGCTGGTTTCATCTTGTGCTGAATATATTGCTACAATTTCTTCACACACTCTCTTCTGAATGTTTTGAATCTCTCGAATGGAAATCTGGAACTTAGTGAAAAATTATTGTGACAGAGTACTCTCTGAAGCCAGGCATGATGGTGTATGTCCATGATCCCAGCCCTTGGAGGAGGGAGAGGCAGAACTAAGAGTTCAAGGTCATCCTTGACTACCTAGTGAATTTAAGGCCAGCCTGATATGTGTAAGATTCTGTTTCATGACCACCACTAAGAGCAAACAAAATTCCGTTACCTGTAATCTCTCTTTTAGTAATCTCTGAGTAAATACATTAAATATGTTCACCATAATATCAGGCACGGTATCTTAAACATGGCCTGTCCCCTCAAGGGAACTTTTATTATCTGATAATTGCTTATGTGTATAATGTGCTGATCACCTCCAACTTGCCTCCCTCCCTGTTCCTTCCCTCTCCCCTCACTTTTGTCTCCCAACATCATGTGCTCTTTAAATATTATTTTGAGCCAATAAGGTCCTAAAAGTATGCATAGCTATTATAATTTTATAAATATAATGATATTATGGTAAAAGGAAAAATGAAAGATTTTCTTCTTGTTCTATGGATTATCTCAGTAATATATTAAAGAATACGGGGATAATCCACTCCTAGGAGTGAGAACCTGGTTTTGATATCACAGCTTTCAGTTACATTGCTGTTCATGATGAATGTAAGATGAGCTGTGACTTGGAAAAAAAGTATTTTATTCTCTCCAGGGGACTCAGTCCCTGTTCTAGAGTCCCCACCAGTCCTTTTACCCTTTGCAGCTTCCAGAGAAGTCAGTGAGGCCAGGATGGAAGTCTCTGCTAGCTGTTGTCAGTGCTTATCCAGAGTTAATACCTGCTATTCCCTCCTTCCTGAACTCCTAATTCCTTTAGAAGCTAGATTAGAATTTTAGACTTTGTTTCTTAGTGTTAAAAAAGACTCTGGGAATTCTCCTCTTCAATCTGTTGGTTTGTGGAAAAAAAGGAATGAAGGCTAAAACGGGTGAGGAATATGGGTGGGCAAGTGTCAAGCTACCGTCATTAAAATCTAGTTCTCTCTAATTCCACTTACTTCGTGCAGTATTTCTCTGTGTCCCATGTGGAGACTTTCCATCCAGTTACGTGGGAATCAAATTTAAGAGCAAAGTTCGGTGTTGATGGAGGGGTTCCTTCTTTGCTGTGAGATGCTCTGGTGTGTGGGCCACTCATCCAACCTGTGAGGTCTGGTTTCCTCCAGACTTGCCCCTCTGTGCTAGGTCCTGTGTTACTGCAAGAACATTTCTTTCCTGCCCTAGGAAGAAATAAAAATAAGCACAGACTGATTTCTCTCTTTATCTCACTGTGTTAAAGCAATCAGTTCCTATTTATTATACTGATTAATTATCTTCCTCTTTATTTTGTGCAATTATTTGCTTTTACTTAGTGGATAGATAATGAATTCCTGTTAACAAAAGAAGGATGAGGCAAAAATTTAGAGGATCTGAAACCTAGCTCAGGATCTGCTGCTTAGAAGAGAAAGTTCAATGCCGCCAGTAAGTGCTATGTGCAGGGGCAGCGCCCTCTGCCTCCTTCCTCTTCCTGAGCTTCAGGGCTCCCCGCATCTCTGAGTTATGGATTTTCAGCATTTGAACTTGGAATGAACTGCTTGCTCTAATCTGCTTCATCTTCATTATGTTGATATAACAAATAAATTTATATATGTAATTAGATGCTAGGGCTCTTGAATAGTCATTTATTAGATGGAGATAAATTCTTAGAAAACAAATACAGGAATATTAACATGCTGATGGAAGATTTGGGTGATTGTAATAAGGATTTTATAAACAGGTATTAAGGTTTTTAAATAATTAAAATATATTTAAATAAAAAACTCATTCGCTATATTTTTACTAGATATTTCTTGTCCCATGAGTTACACATTTAGTCTATTACAAGGTAGACTTGTGGTTACTAAGTAGCTGATTAAAAACTGATGATAAATATATCAAAATTGTCAGAAATGGGGCTTCTCAGCAGTTGTTGCTACTGATCCTAGTGATCTATTTCAGTGTGTCCACAGACAAAGGCATTTTAAATGTATTAGATGTACTTAAAAAGAGTAGCATTTTTCATGTTTATTAAGAGCAATCACTTGACTTTTTAAATCATGTTCTGTGATTTGCCAAATCAATTATGTCAAAATCAGAGGAAATTATCCTTAAAATATTTCTGTCATAGCATTTAAATTTTTAAATATTTTATTTATTGTTTTTATTTTATGTGTATGTGTGTATTGCTCGCACATAAATAAGTGTAACCAAGTTGTGCAGTGCCTGTGGAGGCTGAAAGAGGGAGTCAGATCTCCTGGAAATGGAGTTATGGATGGTTGTTAGCTGCCATATGTGTGCTGAGAACCGAACCTGAGTACTGTGCAAGAGCAGCCAGTGCTTGTAACTTCTGAGCCATCTCTCCAGTCCCTCTATTTTAGCATTTTTAGAAGTTTGTTTATTAGAATATGATACTCATATATGTATGTGGGTATTTACATGTATGTACACAATATGTACATGTATATGTGTGTATGTGTTTACGTGTGGGTATATGAACCTGAGTGCAGGTGCCCATGGAGGCCAGGGGTATCAGTTTCACCTGGAGTTGGAGTTACAGGCAGTTGTAATTCATCCAACATGGGTTCTAGAAACTGAATTCTGGTCTTCTGCAAGAGCAGTATACAGTATTAACCACTTACTGTCTCCATAGTCCATGCAGAAATATTTTCAAATACTCTTGATATTTGACATTTTGACATTTTAAAATTTTTGCAAGTGAAATTATATGGATTTAATTGTGAATTTGTCTATATTATGCTAAACAGATTGTCTTTTAGTTGTGATGTTGGTAGTTTGCTTCAGAGTGAGATGGAATGGAGGTGCTTGTGACATAAGTTCCAAGTATGCATTTCCTTCTTATTTCAACAGAACCAAGTACCATCATGAGGTGTATTAAGGTCTTTAAATCTTTTAGTCATCATTATACATTTAAAAAGAAACTTTACCCTCCTTTCTCATTTTAGTTTATTGCATTGATCTATGGGCAATGGGTTACTTTTATTTTTAATTGACACATTACATACATATATATGTGTATTGGGCGAAGTATTGATATGATTCTTTATACATGTTGATTATCAAATGTGTTCTTTATCCTATATGCATATATATACAATCACTATATATATATACATATATATATGTGTGTGTGTATATATATATATATATATATATATATATATATAGTGTGACGTGGGGTCACTCTCACTCATAATCCTTCTTCCAGACATTTTCTAGTATATTCATAATATTGTTAACTATAGTCACCTTCCTATGCTACAGAACATCAGAACTTTATTGACTTGTCTATAATTTTTGCCTGTTGACCAAACTTTTCCCATGAGCCCCTTCCCAGCCTCTGGTAAATGCCAGTCCATTCTCTACTTTTATAGCATCCGATTTTTTTTTAGATTTAAAATTTTTATAATGTTGTCAGTTTATTCTTATTTCACTTGACCCAATGCCCCCCCCATCCATCTGCGCTGCTGCAAATGCCTAGATTTCATTCTTTGTGTGACTGAATAGTATTTATTATATACATATATATATGAATAATCACATTCTTTGTCCAATAAATGGCAAATGACTTAAATGGGCATATTTCAAAATAACGTCTGCACGTAGACAAAAGTTGTATGAATAAAAAACTAAATCATGAATTTCCTGGGCATTGCAAACAAAAATCCAGTGAGATATCAAGTCACCCCAGTTAGAACGAGTGTCAAAAGACCCAGAAAAAATGAATGTGGGGAAAGAACATGAATAAAGTGACGTCTCTAGCAGTGCTGAAGGTCACATAAGTCACTGAAAGCTCGGGGGGCCTTAAAACATCAACGCGGGAACCACTGTGTCACTCAGGAGTCTAGCAAATGTCCTTGTGAAAATGAAATGGAATCAGCTGTCCTGAAGTCATATTTATACTCCCTCTTCATTGCTGCACTGCTCACAGCAGCAAGAAGACAAGCTAAACTAAGCATCTGTCTAATGATGGGTGCAAGGAGAGCATGGAATAAACATTTCTCAAAATAAATGAACGGGAGATTACTAGAGCCCTGGATGGTTAATTCTGATTGTCATCTTGAGTGGATGTAGAATCTCCATGGAGCTAAACCCCCGGGGTATTTCTGTCAGTTTCTAAGTTAGGTTAATTTCAGTGGGATTATGCAACTTAAATGTGGGCAATGCCATCCCTTGGGTCCTTGATGAAGTTAAACGAGTGACTGAGCTGAGCTCCAGCACCCAGCACGTCCTGCCTGTGCCTTCTGTACCATGAAGGACTGTAATCCCAAACCATGAGCCTCAGTCAGCCCTAAAACTATAATGATGAATTCAGAGTCAGAATGAACTCTGCAACTGAATATTTTGAGATTTTCCTTATTTGATTTTCAGGAAATAACGTTGCTAGATCTTTATCTTTCCTGATCAGTTACATGGGTCTGATAATACAAGTCTTGGGCTGCTTTAATACATATTAAATCTAAGAAATATATAATAGAAAGTGGCTTATTTTTGTGTGATACTCCATTAATAGAATTTATCAAGTAAAATGTCCACTTTGTACAAGTGACACTTAATTATTTTGTAAATTTTCAATTGATTTTCTTTTGTATTTCATAGAGAACATCTTAATCATCTTGACACTCCCTTCTCTACCAGCAGACTCCTTTAGCCTGCTTCCCCTGCCCCCTCTCTCTGCACTGGAATTCATAGATTCTGTCATTTGTGTTAAGGGCCATTGTGTCAAGTTAATATCCCCAAATGTCCCTCAGTGCAAGTTCATCTGCTGGGGTCTAGTCAGCCTATCTAGAGTCCCTCCCTCTAAGGGACTCTTCCTCACCCAGCAATAATCAGCTGCCCATAATTCTTCAACTAAGATTGGGGTCTGCTGCCCATTTCCACAGTTCTATGTTGGATTTTTGCCCACTTGTGTTTGCATGGATCTTGTGCATAATGATAACTATTGCTGTAGGTTTGTATGAGCAGGTCCCAGGGGCTTGTAGGACTCAGTTTCTGTATGGTCACGCACCTCCTCGCTGACTCTTACAATCTTTCTTCTCCTCTTCCACAATGTTCCCTGAGCCCTGGGTGGGTAGTGTTTAATATAGGAATCCTGTCCAAACACCACACTCTGCAGACTCTTATTCTCTATGCTTTTGGCATTTATAACTTTTGTGTTTTTGGTCCTCTGTTGCTGAGAGAGCTTCATTTGTGAGGATTGAGAGATACATTAGTGTTCTCGTTACATCTTGTTCTATATGTTCTGTGAGCCTTAGGTGTAGAGGTTGCATGGTAGATGTGCCACTTAAACTTGGACATTTCACTGGCAATCTCTGTGTATGACCAGTTGTGGTACCCTGTAATAATCTCCATCTGTTACAAAAGAAACTTCTTTGATGAGTGGTGTTTGGGATGCCTGCCTATAAATATAAGAATCAATATTTTGTACATAGTAAGAAATTTGTCTAGGAATGTGACAGTCTTGGGGTTTTCTCTAAGATCTATGGCCTCTCCACCCATGTGTATTTGGCTACACGAGTATAGCCAATTGAGTGTCCTTTATGTCCAACTAGGTAGGTGTTGACACTTAATTTTCAAATATGTGTATATTTATTGAGCACTTGGTATCTTGCACTACTGTAAATGCCTTTATACATTGCAATCCCCTTAAATTTTAAACTGTAAATCTTTAAATGACTATTGTATTAGTTATATTTTAGGGAGCAGTTTTTAACCCATCCAGAATTTAGC